>JARQOC010000002.1:319468087-320068087 GCA_033576535.1 Allobates femoralis | reverse complement strand
CGGGCCAGAGGGAGATGGGAGGAGGACATAGCAGTCATGGATGATGAGGTTTGGGAAACCATATTGGGATATATCCCGAAAATATCTCTGAGTGAGCCCCGCAGGTTGTCTCAGTTGTATACTATACATAGGGCATACTGGTCTCCTGCGTTTCTGCACGGGATTGGGGTGCGTGACACGTCTGAGTGCCTGAGGTGTATGAATGAGGACGCTGGAATTTTACATATGTTGTAGGAATGCCCGAGGTTGAAAGCATTTTGGGTCGTAGTGTTGAGTCTGATGGAAGGTAGATATGAATGTGTGGTGCCCAGATCTCTTTTGGTGTGTGCGCTTGGGTATGTGGAAGAGATTGAGGTCCTGAATACGCAGAAGGTGGCGATTGCCAGGCTACTTTATGTGGCTCGGAAGTTAATTACTCGTTGTTGGATCAGGGCCGAGCCCCCCACAAGGACGGAGTATCTCCGGCAGGTAGAATACGTTATACGGTCAGAGGAAAGTATATATTTAAAAAGGAATAGGCCTGGAGAATTTGACAGGATTTGGTCTGCTTGGCTACGGTAACAGGCCTGGGTGATCTGGGATCAAAGGGGACAGGCGGATGCTCTGGCTGAACTGTGCCTTGATGTTTGCGGTATCAAGAGGTTTCTGTTACAGATATATGCTTAATTATGATTAGACCCTAACGGTAAATGGTTAATGGGAGTTTATCGCTGTCTGTAAACCAGGGGGGGGTGAGAGGGGAAAGGAAAGGGAGTGGGGGGTTTATGGAGGGTTATGACGGTCATTTGAGTCAGTATTTTGGTTAATGATGTTATTGATATGATATTGGAAAGGGGGGGAGGGGACAGGGATGGGGGTTTAAGTATGTCAAAATTTGGAATATATGTGGTGTTTCTACGGTGTTTGCAAAATGAATATGTCTAATAAAAATATCTGATTTAAAAACATAGCAAGGACACATATGTAAGATTATCTCAGCACAGGAGATGTGGTATGATCGGACCATGTCCCTTTACTGTCAGACCCATCCATTACACAGTACATAGCAAGGACACATATATAAGATTATCTCAGCACAGGAGATATGGTATGATCAGACCATGTCCTGTACGGTCAGACACATCCATTAACAGTACATAGTAGGACACATATATAAGATTATCTCAGCACAGGAATGTGGGATGATCAGACCATGTCCCTTTACTGTCAGACCCATCCATTACACAGTACATAGCAAGGACACATATATAAGATTATCTCAGCACAGGAGGTGTGGTATGATCAGACCATGTTCATGTACGGTCAGACCCATCCATTAAACAGTACATAGCCAGGACGCATATATAAGATTATCTCAGCCCAGGAGCTGTGGCATGATCAGACCATGTTGCTCTATGGTCAGACCCATCCATTACACAGTACATAGCAGGACACATATAAAGAAGATCATCTCAGCACAGGAGATGTGGTATGATCAAACCATGTCCCTTTACGGTCAGACCCATCCATTACACAGTACATAGCAAGGACACATATATAAGACTAGATTGTGGCCCGATTCTAACGCATCGGGCATTCTAGAATATGTATGTAGTTGACATACTGTGACTGACAGAACTTGTTCAGTCAACGTGAGTGAACTACATATATATATATATATATATCAGCGCTATGGTATATGGTGGTACATTACAGCACATGTATAGCAGCGCTATAGTATATGGCGGTACATTACAGTACATGTATAGCAGCACTATAGTATATGGCGGTACATTATAGTACTTGTATAACAGCTCTATAGTATATGGAGGAACATTACAGTACATGTATAGCAGCGCTATAGTATATGGCGGTACATTACAGTACATGTATGGCAGCGCTATGGTACATGGTGGTACATTACATTACATGTATGGCAGCGCTATAGTATATGGCGGTACATTACAGCACATGTATAGCAGCACTATGGTATATGGCGATACATTACAGCACATGTATAGCAGCACTATGGTATATGGCGATACATTACAGCACATGTATAGCAGAGCTATGATATATGGCGGTACAGTATAGCACATGTATAGCAGCACTATAGTATATGGCAGTATATTACAGTATATGTACAGGTGCACTATAGTATATGGTGGTATTTTATAGCACATGTATAGCAGCACTATAGTATATATCAGTACATTACAGCACATGTATAGCAGCATTATAGTTTATGGCGGTACATTACAGTACATGTATAGCAGCACTATGGTATATGGCAATACTCCGCTCCCCACGGCCCCCCGCTCTTCCTGGCCCCCACTCCTCCACAGTAAAAGTAAAAATAAAAAAAATCCTCAGTGAGGATACTCACCTGTCCGTCTCCGTCTTCTAGGTCCTACAAGCCTTTAGGACCTGTCGTTGGCTGGGAAACCGATCAACTGATCGGTCACATGACCGCTAACTGCCGGTGGGGCATGATGGAGCAGGGGAGCAGGATGGTGACGGGGGAAGGTGGGGGGCGGGGGGGCAGGATTGTGTCGGGGGGGGGCAGGATGGAGGCGGCGGGGGAGGCAGGATGGAGGTGGAGGGGGGCAAGATGAAGGTGGAGTGGGGGGCAGGATGGAGCCGGGGGTGCAAGAACAGCGGGGGGCAAGATGGAGCGAGCGGGGCAGGATGGAGCGAGTGGAGCAGGATGGAGCCGGAGGAGCAGGATCGTGGCGGGGGGGCAGGATGGGGTGGCAGGATGGTGCAAGGGGCAGGATGGTGGCGAGCGGGGCAGGATGGTGGCGAGCGGGGCAGGATGGAGCAAGCGTGGCAGGATGGTGACGGGGGGCAGGATGGTGGCGGGGAGGCGGGATGGAGTCGGCGGGGCAGGATGGAGCGAGCAGGGCAGTATGGAGCCGGGGGGGGTGGCAGGATGGAGCAAGCGGGCAGGATTGAGCCGGGGGGGCAGGATGGAGCCGGGGGTGCAGAATGGAGCCGGGCGAGGCAGGATGGAGCCGGCAGGGCAGGATTGAGCAAGCAGGACAGGATTGAGCAGAGCAAGCGGGGCAGGAAGGAGCCGGGTGGGGGGAAGGATGGTGCCAGGGGGGGGAAGGATGGTGCCAGGGGGGGGCAG
Organism: Allobates femoralis; assembly: GCA_033576535.1. Lineage (NCBI taxonomy): Eukaryota > Metazoa > Chordata > Amphibia > Anura > Aromobatidae > Allobates > Allobates femoralis. The sequence goes on along the minus strand of JARQOC010000002.1, from coordinate 320,064,975 downwards.
GATGGTGCAAGCAGGGCAGGATGGTGCAAGCAGGGCAGGGTGGAGCGAGTGGGGCAGGTTGGAGCGAGCGGGGCAGGATGGAGCCGGGGGGGGGGGCAGGATGGAGCAGGGGGGGCAGGATGGAGCCAGGGGGGCAGGATGGAGTCGGGGGGGGGGGGGGAAAGATGGAGCCGGGCGGGGCAGGATGGAGTCAGCAGGGCAGGTTGGTGCGAGCAGGGCAGGATGGAGCGAGCGGGGCAGGTTGGAGTGAGTGGGGTGGGATTGAGCCAGGGGTGCAGGATTGAGCGAAGCGGGGCAGGATGGAGCCGGGGGGTAGCAGGATGGAGCCGGGGGAAGGGGGAAGGATGGAGCCGGGGAAGGGGGGCAGGATGGTGCAAGCGGGGGCAGGATGGAGCGAGCGGGGAAGGATGGAGCAGGGGGGCTGGATGGAGCAGGGGGGGGCAGGATGGAGCCGGGGGGCGGCAGGATGAAGTCATGGGGGTAGGATGGAGCCGGGCAGGGCAGGATGGCGTGAGCGGGGCGGGATGGAGCCAGGGGTGCAGGATTGAGCAAGCGGGGCAGGATGGAGCCAGGGGGGGGGGGCAGGATGGAGTCAGGGGGATGGAGCCGGGGGGGCAGGATGGAGTCAGGGGGATGGAGCCGGGGGGGGAGGATGGAGCTGGGGGGGGCAGGATGGAGCAGGGGGGGCAGGATGGAGCCGGGGGGGGGGGCAGGATGGTACGAGCGGTGCAGGTTGGAGTAAGCGGGACAGGATGGAGCGAGCGGGGCAGGATGGACGCCGAGACGGCGGCAGGATGGAGCGAGCAAGGCAGGATTGAGTGAGCAGGGCAGGATGGAGCCAGGGGGGCAGGATGGTGCGAGTGGGGCAGAATGGAGCCAGGGGGGGCAGGATGGAGCGAGGGGGCAGGATGGAGTGAGGGGTGCAGGATGGAGCCGGCGGAGCAGGATGGAGCCAGGAAGGGGGGACATAATGGAGTAGGGGGGCAGGATAAAGCCAGCAGGGCAGGATGGTGCGAGCGGGGCAGGTTGGAGCTAGCGGGGCAGGATGGAGCCAGGGGTGCAGGATGGAGCGAGCGGGGCAGGTTGGAGCGAGGGGGTAGGATGGATGCAGAGGGGCAGGATGGATGTGGGGGACGGGATAGAGCCGGTGGGGGCAGGATGGATGCTGGGGGCAGGATGGAGCCGGGGGGGGGGGCACGATGGATGTGGGGGGAAGGGCGGATCCCTCTTGCCCTCCTCTGTTCTCACCCGTCTTCTGCAGTGGTCATGTGACAGGGCAGGCTGTGTGATGTCACATCAGCCCTCCCTGTGTACAGAGGGAGAATTCAGGTGAGAACAGCGGGAGGCGAGGGGGGGCAGGATGGATGCGGGGGTGGGGGGGACAGGATGGAGGTGGGGGGCAGTCTCCTCCTCGCCCCCCTCTGTTCTCACCTGTCTTCTGCAGCGGTCATGTGACAAGGCGGGCTGTGTGATGTCACATCAGCCCGCCCTGTGTACAGAGGTAGAAGACGGGTGAGAACAGCGGGAGGCGAGGTGGGGGCATGGAGGGAGAGGCGAGGTGGGGGCAGCGGGTTCCCTGTGTATCCCGGCGACAGCGGAGCTAACGAGCCGCTGTCGCCTGGGCTGCAAATTGGCGCGAAATTCAAACTTTGAATTTGCGCGCCTATTTGCATAGTCTGCGCTCATTGGTGCTGCCTCCGGCGGTCACCAGTGAGCGGCCTCTGTCTGGTGCGCGTTTTCTGTGACCGACAGACGCCTTAGACAATTATAAAGTAGATTATCTCCGCACAGGAGATATGGTATGATCAGACCATGTCCTTGTATGGTCAGACACATCCATTACACAGTACACAGCAGGAACACATATATAAGATTATTTCAGCACAGGAGATGTGGTTTGATCAGACCATGTCCCTTTACGGTCAGACCCATCCATTACACAGTACATAGCAAGGACACATATATAAGACTAGATTGTGGCCCGATTCTAACGCATCGGGCATTTCAGAATATGTATGTAGTTGACATACTGTGACTGACAGAACTTGTTCAGTCAACGTGAGTGAACTACATATATATATAAATTTTTATATAATATAAAATCAGCGCTATGGTATATGGTGGTACATTACAGTACATGTATAGCAGCACTATAGTATATTGCGGTACATTATAGTACTTGTATAACAGCTCTATAGTATATGGAGGAACATTACAGTACATGTATAGCAGCGCTATAGTATATGGCGGTACATTACAGTACATGTATAGCAGCGCTATGGTATATGGTGGTACATTACATTACATGTATGGCAGTCGCTATAGTATATGGCAGTATATTACAGTATATGTACAGGTGCACTATAGTATATGGTGGTATTTTTAGCACATGTATAGCAGCACTATAGCATATAGCGGTACATTACAGCACATGTATAGCAGCACTATAGTTTATGGCGGTACATTACAGTACATGTATAGCAGCACTATGGTATATAGTGATACTCCGCTCCCCACGGCCCCACGCTCCTCCTGGCCCCCACTCCTCCACAGTAAAAGTAAAAATAAAAAAATCCTCAGTGAGGATACTCACCTGTCCCGTCTTCTAGGTCCTGCAAACCTTTAGGATCTGTCGTTGGCTGGGAAACCGATCAACATGACCGCTAACTGCCGGGGGGGCAGGATGGAGCAGGGGAGCAGGATGGTGACGGGGGAAGGTGGGGGGGGGGCAGGATTGTGTCGGGGGGGCAGTATGGAGGCGGCGGGGGGGGAGGATGGAGGCGGAGGGGGCAGGATGAAGGTGGAGTGGGGGGCAGGATGGAGCCGGGGGGGGCAGGATGAATCCGGGGGTGCAAGAACAGCGGGGGGCAGGATGGAGCGAGCGGGGCAGGATGGAGCGAGTGGGGCAGGATGGAGCCGGAGGAGCGGGATCGTGGCGGGGGGGGCAGGATAGGGTGGCAGGATGGTGGCAAGCGCGAGGCAGAATGGTGGCGAGCGGGGCAGGATGGAGCGAGCGTGGCAGGATGGTGACGGGGGGCAGGATGGTGGCGGGGAGGTGGGATGGAGTCGGGGGGGGCAGGATGGAGCAAGCGGGCAGGATAGAGCCGGGGGGGGGCAGAATGGAGCCGGGCGAGGCAGGATGGAGCTGGCAGGGCAGGATGGAGCGAGCGGGGCGGGATGGAGCCAGGGGTGCAGGATTGAGCAAGCGGGGCAGGATTGAGCAAGCAGGGCAGGATGGAGCCGGGGGGGGCAGGAAGGAGCCCGGGGGGGGGGCAGGATGGAGCCGGGGGGGGCAGGATGGTGCGAGCAGGGCAGGATGGTGCGAGCAGGGCAGGGTGGAGCGAGCGGGGCAGGTTGGAGCGAGCGGGGTATCATGGAGCCGGGGGGGGGGGGCAGGATGGAGCAGAGAGGGGGGCAGGATGGAGCAGGGGGGGGCAGGATGGAGCCGGGGGGGCAGGATGGAGTCGGGGGGGGGGGGGGGGGAAGGATGGAGTCGGGCGGGGCAGGATGGAGTTGGGTGGGGCAGGATGGTGCGAGCAGGGCAGGATGGAGCGAGCAGGGCAGGTTGGAGTGAGCGGAGTGGGATTGGGCCAGGGGTGCAAGATTGAGCGAGCGGGGCAGGATGGAGCAGGGGGGCAGGATGGAGCAGGGGGGGCAGGATGGAGCCAGGGGGCAGGATGAAGTCGGGGGGAAGGATGGAGCCCGGCGTGGCAGGATGGAGTGAGCGGGGCGGGATGGAGCCAGGGGTGCAGGATTGAGCAAGCGGGGCAGGAAGGAGTCAGGGGGATGGAGCCGGGGGGGCAGGATGGAGCTGGGGGGGGCAGGATGGAGCCGGGGTGGGGGCAGGATGGAGCAGGGGGGGCAGGATGGTGCGAGCGGTGCAGGTTGGAGTGAGCGGGACAGGATGGAGCGAGGCGGGACAGGATGGAGCGAGCGGGACAGGATGGAGCGAGTGGGACAGGATGGAGCGAGTGGGACAGGATGGAGCGAGCGGGGCAGGATGGAGCCAGGGGGGCAGGATGGTGCGAGCGGGGCAGAATGGAGCCAGGGGGGCAGGATGGAGCCAACGGGGCAGGATGGTGCGAGCGGGGCAGGGTGGTGCAAGCGGTGCAGGTTGGAGCTAGCGGGGCAGGATGGAACCAGGGGTGCAGGATGGAGCAAGCGGGGCAGGATGAAGTGAGCGGGGCAGGATGGAGCTGGGGGTGACAGAATGGAGTTGGGGGGCAGGATGGAGCCAGCGGGGCAGGATGGTGCGAGCGGGGCAGGATGGTGCAAGCGGGGCAGGTTGGAGCTAGCGGGGGAGGTTGGAGCAGAGGGGCAGGATGGATGTGGGGGACGGGATGGAGCGGGGGGGGCAGATGGATGTGGGGGCAGGATGGATGCAGGGGGCGGGGCGGATGCAGGGGGGGGCACGATGGATGATGGGGGGGCAGGACGGAGGTGGGGGGCAGGATCCCTCTCGCCCTCCTCTGTTCTCACCCGTCTTCTGCAGTGGTCATGTGACAGGGCAGGCTGTGTGATGTCACATCAGCCCTCCCTGTGTACAGAGGGAGAATTCGGGTGAGAACAGCGGGAGGTGAGGGGGGGCAGGATGGATGCGGGGGTGGGGGGGACAGGATGGAGGTGGGGGGCAGTCTCCTCCTCGCCCCCCTCTGTTCTCACCTGTCTTCTGCAGCGGTCATGTGACAAGGCGGGCTGTGTGATGTCACATCAGCCCGCCCTGTGTACAGAGGTAGAAGACGGGTGAGAACAGCAGGAGGCGAGGTGGGGGCATGGAGGGAGAGGCGAGGTGGGGGCAGCGGGTTCCCTGTGTACCTCCGGCGGTCACCAGTGAGCGGCCTCTGTCTGGCGCGCGTTTTCTGTGACCGACAGACGCCTTAGACAATTATAAAGTAGATTATCTCCACACAGGAGATATGGTATGATCAGACCATGTCCCTGTACGGTCAGACACATCCATTACACAGTACACAGCAGGAACACATATATAAGATTATCTCAGCACAGGAGATGTGGTATGATCAGACCATGTGCCTTTATGGTTAGACACATCCATTACACAGTACACAGCAGTACCACATGAATAAGATTATCTCAGCACAGGAAATGTGGTATGATCAGACCATGTCACTGAATGGTCAGACACATCCAGTACATAGCAGGGACACATATATAACATTATCTCAGCACAGGAGATGTGGTATGATCAGACCATGTCCCTGAATGGTCAGACACATCCAATACACAGTACATAGCAGGGACACATATATAAGATTATCTCAGCACAGGAGATGTGGTATGATCAGACCATGTTCCTGTACAGTCAGACCCATCGATTACACAGTACATAGCCAGGACACATATATAAGATTATCTCAGGACAGAAGATGTGATACGATCAGACCATGTCCCTTTACGGTCAGACACATCAAGTACACAGTACATAGCAGGGTCACATCTAATATATAAAGCTGAATGTGTGTATGTGTGTGTGTATGTGTGTAGGTCCGGGATTGGCATCTACACCGTCGCAACTACAGCTACAAAATTTTGCACAGTCACACGTCTGGACCCCGAGAACGTCATAGGCTATGTTGTGAGGTGAAATTTTAACCCTGCGCGTTCCAGTTCACCAAACAATTTTGCCCCTATCTACATAATGGGGAAAAAGTGACAGTTACCAGTTGACAGTTGTGAATGAGAGGGGCTTAATGATAGCACCAATGACTAACAGCACATACCAGCATATAGTCACTAAGGTGGGGCCCCAACATGGGATATTCACCATGCACGGGGACATGTATACACACCACATGCACACAAAGAGTAACAGCAAGTGTATAGTCGCTAAGGTGCTGCCCCAACATTGGATACTCACCACGCACCCGAACAAACACACACACACCACAAAGAGACACACACACCCTATAGCAACACTTGCGCTCACCCCACAGGATATTACAAAGAGACACATACACCACACAGATCTCCCCCCCACAGGGACACACACACATTCACACCCTATAGGGACACATGCACTCACCCCACAGGGACACACACATACACACACCCCAGGGACAACACACACCACACGGACAGACACAGATGTGCACAAATCACCTCACACAACTCGCCTCATACGTGTGCTATCTTTAATTTCCAAAAATAAACATCTGATTAAAAACAGCCAATGTGCAACACATGTGCCATATAGGGAATTAAGGCAGATGTCAGTCACATGAGCTGTCCTATTATGTGTATGTGAGGTAAATCTGCCCGGCCAGGGGGAGGGTTTACTGTTGGCTGGAGATTTATTAGGCTGCCTATAGCAATCAATCACAGCTCAGCTTCTATTTTCCTACAGGTCATTAATATGACATATTCAAATTCTATTTTGTTATAGCTAACATCAGTTATTTATTAACCCAGGCGTAACCGGGTACTACAGCTAGTGGGCTATAGAGGTGACGTTTATGGATGAAGAATGGTTGGCAGAGCATGTCACATCCAGCACAAAGCAGGATGTGATAAATTTGGTTGGTGTATGGATGGCAAATAGAATGCATAAGATCGTGCTCACTGCACATGTCACAGAGCAAAGCAAAGTGATATAGTGTAAAGAACTATAAATGGAGGAAGAAGTAACTGACTGTTGAAACCAAAGGTGAAAAGAAGAAAAAGGGGGAAGATTATAAAGCAGAAGATATAGAGTAAGGGCACACTTACATCTGTGTATAAAATCGCTGAGTTCAACCTGATAAAAAATCGGTTTGCAGTGTCCACGAGTTTTTCCTCAGCTGCAAATAAGCTGAGATAAAAAATCATAACATGCTGCGTATCGCAGTCTATCTTGTCGGAGACTCATCAATGCAAGTCAGTGGGTTTGAGAAAAATTACAGATGGCACACAGAATGTGCTTTTCACATAGTATTTTACATGCTCAAAAAAGCTGGAGTAGATTGACAAGGTAGATAGATTAATAAACACAGGTTCATCTCAATGAATTGGAATATCATCAAAAAGTTAATTTATTTCAGTAATTCAATACATAAAGTGAAATGTACAGTGCCTACAAGTAGTATTCAACCCCCTGCAGATTTAGGTGGTTTGATAAGATGCAAATAAGTTAGAGCCTTCAAACTGCAAACGAGAGTAGGATTTATTAACAGAAGCATAAATCTTACAAACCAAAAAGTTATGTTGCTCAGTTGAATTTTAATAAATTTTAAACATAAAAGTGTGGGTCAATTATTATTCAACCCCTAGGTTTAATATTTTGTGGAATAACCCTTGTTTGCAATTACAGCTAATAATCGTCTTTTATAAGACCTGATCAGGCCGGCACAGGTCTCTGGAGTTATCTTGGCCCACTCCTCCATGCAGATCTTCTCCAAGTTATCTAGGTTCTTTGGGTGTCTCATGTGGACTTTAATCTTGAGCTCCTTCCACAAGTTTTCAATTGGGTTAAGGTCAGGAGACTGACTAGGCCACTCCATCACCTTGATCTTTTCCCTCTTGAACCAGGCCTTGGTTTTCTTGGCTGTGTGCTTTGGGTCGTTGTCTTGTTGGAAGATGAAATTACGACCCATCTTAAGATCCTTGATGGAGGAGCGGAGGTTCTTGGCCAAAATCTCCAGGTAGGTCGTGCTATCCATCTTCCCATGGATGCGGACCATATGGCCAGGCTCCTTGGCTGAGAAACAGCCCCACAGCATGATGCTGCCAACACCATGCTTGACTGTAGGGATGGTATTCTTGGGGTCGTATGCAGTGCCATCCAATCTCCAAACGTCACGTGTGTGGTTGGCACCAAAGATCTCGATCTTGGTCTCATCAGACCATAGAACGTTGAACCAGTCTGTCTCAGAGTCCTCCAAGTGATCATGAGCAAACTGTAGACGAGCCTTGACATGACGCTTTGAAAGTAAAGGAACCTTACGGGCTCGTCTGGAACGGAGACCATTGCGGTGGAGTACGTTACTTATGGTATTGACTGAAACCAATGTCCTCACTGCCATGAGATCTTCCCGGAGCTCCTTCCTTGTTGTCCTTGGGTTCGGACAAGCCTGGCCTCGGCACGGGAGGAAACTTTCTAAGGCTGTCCAGGCCATGGAAGGCTAACAGTAGTTCCATAAGCCTTCCACTTCCGGATGATGCTCCCAACAGTGGAGACAGGTAAGCCCAACTCCTTGGAAAGGGTTTTGTACCCCTTGCCAGCCTTGTGACCCTCCTCGATCTTGTCTCTGATGGCCTTGGAATGCTCCTTTGTCTTTCCCATGTTGACCATGTATGAGTGCTGTTCACAAGTTTGGGGAGGGTCTTAAATAGTCAAAAAAGGCTGGCAAAAGAGATAATTAATGCACACATGTGAAGCTCATTGTTCTTTGTGCCTGAACTACTTCTTAATACTTTAGGGGGACCAAACAGAATGCTGGTGGTTTGAGGGGTTGAATAATAAATGACCCTCTGAATTAACTTTTAACGCTTTTAAAAAAAAAAAAATTGAAAAATCTTTTTGGCTGCACTGCATTTCCCACTTCCAGGCTGATCTACAGTCCAAATGTCACAATGCCAAGTTAATTCCGCATGTGTCAACCAGCTAAATCTGCATGGGGTTGAATACTACTTGTAGGCACTGTATATATTTTACTATATGGTGGCCCGATTCTAACGCGTCAGGTGTTCTAGAATATGTATGTAGTTTATTTATGAAGATTTAAGAATAATACAATGTGAAGCTGGGTTTAAATCCCACGCCAATATCGCTGATTTGTCACGGGCGCCTGGCGTGACCAATCAGCGACACGTAATTTCTGTTACAGACAAACAGACAGAATTAGATGATCATATAGTAGATACCTACAGCAGTGTCGGTGTTCGGCAGTGTCGGTGTGTGGCGGTGTTGGTGTGCGGCAAAGTCAGTGTGCAGCAGTGGCCTGGGGCAGGACGGAGTGGGGCAGGACGAAGAGGGAGCAGAGCAGGGGCCGGACAGTACATATTTTGCATCATTATACAGCAGAGTATTACAGCGTGTATTTGTATCTGCTTGGTGACATGACTACTATTTCAAGTCTGGACCCCCTGTCACATGGTATGGTATATTAGGGGCAGGATTGTAGTGTGACCATGGGGCCGGCGGTAACGCCCTCTGCCATGCCCTCTCCCTATACAGAAGTGTGAGGGTGCCACAATGTAGGATGATCCTGCAGCTCCCAGTATCCTCGCCCCTGACACACCTCCTGCTTTCTGATCCTGCATAAAGCTGCCAGGCTGAAAATTCTCTGTCTCATGAGTGGGGTGAGATCTGAGGAGCAGGTATGATTTTTATTGAATTATAAGAGATCTATAGATTAGGGATGAGCGAGTATGCTCGGCGCTACTCTTTACTCGCACGAGTATCCCGGTCCTCGGGATGCCTGGCGAGCACCGAGTACCGCCGAGATGCTCGAACTCCTCGCTAATAATTATCGATCTGACACAAATACACAGCTCCCTTCAGTGCACACAGTGAGCTGGTACCTCACAGAGAGCAGATTGATTGTTAGGGTCCCTCTGGGGGGCATAGCAAGGTGTTGTATGCTGCGACAATTTGAAAAAGCCCACCCTCCCGCCCTTTTCCAGAAATACTCATTTTATAGCCGGAAGTCTGTGGGCGGAGCCTGTCACTAATTGACTTACATTAGGCTCTGTGCTCTGGCCGAGTACACGAGTATCTTGGGATGCTCGGCCAGAGCATCGAGCACCTGAGCATTTTAGTGCTCGCTCATCTCTATTATAGCTCCTAGAACTGCAGTGTATGAAGTATGAAGCATGGCAGGAAGTGTACTAAAAAGTTTGCTCTCACTGGAGTTCCCCTTTAATGGGGTTAAAAGACATGATCACCAATCCTCAGGATAGGTGATATCATGTGGATTGTTTGCTGTCTCATGGTTGGTACCTGCATTGGTTGGCAGGGTGCAGGGCCGGCTCCAGGTTTCTGTGGGCCCCGGGCGAAAAAGTCTCAGTGGGCCCCCTTTAGTACATATCATGGACTATAATTTATATATTGCCGCACACTTACCGCAAGCCCCATAGACAATGCATGGGGCTTGCCTCAAATGTGTAGCAAGTGCAGCCGCTAGGCGGAAAATGCGGCAGATGCAGATTTTTTTACCGCAACTGCCACATTTTAAAAAAACGCCTATGTGAAGGCAGCCTTACAGGAACTGTGACTGCCGAAACCAGCAAGAGCTGTTTCTGACTGTGAATATATTACACGTTGTTAGGAGCAGGCTAAAATGCGTTTGCATTCCCTTGCGCTTTTTAAATGTTGCATTTTTGTGCGTCTGAGGATGCTTGGTATATACGCAAGCATCCTCAAGCACACAAATAATGCAAGCAGCTCAATGGAGCCACAATGCCATATGGGTGGCACCGCAGCCAAGCGGAATGTCTGGCCGTCCAGATCTCTCTTTCTCCTCACCTTTCTTCTCGCTGCTCCGGTCTCCTCCGGTCACTCTGCACATATCAGCACGGTCATGACAACATCGTGCCCCTCCATGCTGAGCTGCAGAATGCAGACAGCGGCAGAAGAGACTCTGGAGAAGAATGCTGCTGGCAAAGGCAGCTGAGACTATAGGAGCGGAATCCGCGGGGGGCTACCACAGGTACAGATACCTTGTATGCAAGCGGCTCCGCTCCGTGCACCTCGTACACACGCGGCTCTGCTCCATACACCTCGTACACGCGGCTCTGCTCCATACACCTCCTACGCACGCGGCTCTGCTCCATACACCTCCTACGCACGCGGCTCTGCTCCATACATCTCGTACCCACGCGGCTCTGCTCCATACACCTCGTACCCACACAGCTCTGCTCCATACACCTCGTACCCACGCGGCTCTGCTCCATACACCTCGTACCCACGCGGCTCTGCTCCATACACCTCGTACCCACGCGGCTCTGCTCCATACACCTCGTACCCACGCGGCTCTGCTCCATACACCTCGTACCCACGCGGCTCTGCTCCATACACCTCGTACCCACGCGGCTCTGCTCCATACACCTAGTACCCACACGGCTCCGCTCTGTACACTTAGTACCCACATGGCTCTGTACACTTAGTACCCCTCGTACACACTGGGCTCCGCTCCATACACCTCGTACACACTGGGCTCCGCTCCATACACCTCGTACACACACGGATTTGCTCCGTACACCTCATACACACTGGGCTCCGCTCCGTACACCTCGTACACACACGGCTCCGCTCCGTACACCTAGTACCCACTCGGCTCTGCTCCGTACACCTAGTACCCACTCGGCTCCGTTCCGTACACCTAGTACACACTCGCCTCTGCTACATTCACACTGTAAATCCCTCCTGACCCCACACATAAACTTCACCAAATTGCCATACCCCTAGTACACACTCACCTCTGCTACATTCACACTGTAAATCCCTCCTGACCCCACACATAAGCTTCACCAAATTGCCATACCCCTAGTACACACTCACCTCTGCTACATTCACACTGTAAATCCCTCCTGACCCCACACATAAACTTCACCTAATTGCTGTTCTGGCCATCATGATGCTCAGAGTCCTGCATACACTGAGGAGCTGGTCATGTGACCCCTGACTCCACCCTCCATTGACATCATCACAGGTCCTCTCAGCCCAGAGTGTGCTGCTCTGTCGGCTCCCACTGAGGGAGATCTCCGGAGCTGCAGGAGGCTCAGTGCTCCCTCCCTGCAAATGACCCCCCAGCTGCCCCCTGGATATGGCCATGACTGTGGGGGCAGTGTGCTCAGGGGCCCCTGAGGCTAGGGTCACACTTGCATTGTGACCCTAGCCTGATGCAAGTATTTTCGGCTGCAGCACATAGCTTTTAATGCTATGCGCTGGAGCCCATAGAAACCTGATGTTTACCTTGGCAACCATTGGTTGTCAATGTAAACATCGGGTTTCTATGGGCTCCGTTGCTGGCAGCGCATAGCATTAAACGCTCTGCGCTGCAGCAGACAATACTTGCGTCAAGCTAGGGTCACAATGCAAGTGTGACCCTAGCCCTCAGGGACCCGGTGGGCCCCCTTCAAGCAGTCGGGCCCCGGCACTTGCCCGGGTGCGCCAGGTGCTGACGCCGGGCCTGGCAGGGTGGGTGTGGCGTAGGAGCGCATTTATTTCCATTAGAATATAGTTACAAAGTGCATGCCCAACCACTTATCTATTCATTTCCTATTGGGCTGCTAATCGCTGTGTTCTGCTTTCCCAACAGTCTATAGAGAATGAATGAAGCAAAGATCAGTTGTCCGACCTGCCAAAGTTAAATGATTTTTTTCTAGCCCGGCAAGCCCTTCTAGTTGAACACTACTAATTGTATTTTAGGGAACCCCTGACTGAGCCTGTTAGGACATGAATGGTATTGTTTTTTTTGTTTTTTTCTTGAAGTGTCTGACATTTCTAATAGGCAGAGTAGGTTTCTGTGCACATCTGAAACTGCCAATTTCAGGCATGGCTCAATCATGGGTTCGTGCGAATCCTGTTTTTAGTGGAACACATAGTGGAAGTAGTGTAAAGAAGACCTGTATGTGGCTCCATATTTCTATATTAGATGGCGGTCCGATTCTAACGCATCGGGTTTTCTAGAATATGTATGTAGTTTATGAAGTTTTAAGAATACCGTATATACTCGTGTATAAGCCGACCCGTGTATAAGCCGACCCCCCTACTTTTGCCCCAAAAATCTGGAAAAACCTATTGACTCGTGTATAAGCCGAGGGTGGACCTCAGCACAGGTATATAGCCCCCAGCAGTGTGGTATACAGGCCCCCCAGTGGTAGTACATAGGAGCCCCAGCAGCCCCAGTGGTAGTATATAGGAGCCCCAGCAGCCCCAGTGGTAGTATATAGGAGCCCCAGCAGTATACAGGCAGCCCCAGCAGTATACAGGAAGCCCCAGCAGTATACAGGCAGCCCCAGCAGTATACAGGCAGCCCCAGCAGTATACAGGCAGCCCCAGCAGTATACAGGCAGCCCCAGCAGTATACAGGAAGCCCCAGCAGTATACAGGCAGCCCCAGCAGTATACAGGCAGCCCCAGCAGTATACAGGAAGCCCCAGCAGTATACAGGCAGCCCCAGCAGTATACAGGCAGCCCCAGCAGTATACAGGAAGCCCCAGCAGTATACAGGAAGCCCCAGCAGTATACAGGCAGCCCCAGCAGTATACAGGCAGCCCCAGCAGTATACAGGCAGCCCCAGCAGTATACAGGCAGCCCCAGCAGTATACAGGAAGCCCCAGCAGTATACAGGCAGCCCCAGCAGTATACAGGCAGCCCCAGCAGTATACAGGAAGCCCCAGCAGTATACAGGCAGCCCCAGCAGTATACAGGCAGCCCCAGCAGTATACAGGCAGCCCCAGCAGTGTATACAGCCCCAGTGGTAGTATATTGCAGCCCCCGCGGTAGTATACAGCAGCCCCCGTAATCCAGGGCCCCCCCAGCCTCTCTCCGGTCACCTGGAAAGGAAACTATACTTATCAGTGTCCGCTGTCCGCGCCCGCTCGCATCTGCCGACATCGCGATCCTCCATCTTCATGCGGCGTCTTCCTGTTTCCTGTGCGCGTCGCAAGGAATGACGTCATTGCTGCGACGAGCACAGAAACAGGAAGACGCCGCATGAAGATGGAGGATCGCGATGTCGGCAGATGCGGGCGGGCGCGGACAGCGGACACTGATAAGTATAGTTTCCTTTCCAGGTGACCGGAGAGAGGCTGGGGGGGCCCTGGATTACGGGGGCTGCTGTATACCGATGTATACACCGGTATGTACCGATGTATACATCGGTATACAGCACTGACTCGCGTATAAGCCGAGGGGGGTACTTTTCAGCCCAATTTTTGGGCTGAAAAACTCGGCTTATACGCGAGTATATACGGTAATACAATTTGAAGCTGGGTTTAAATCCCGCGCCAATATCGCTGATTGGTCGCGGGCGGCTGGCGCGACTAATCAGCAACGCGGGATTTCCGTTACAGACAAACAGACAGAATTAGATAATTATATAGTAGATACCTACAGCAGTGTTGGTGTTCGGCAGTGTCTGTGTGCGGCAAAGTCAGTGTGCGGCAAAGTCAGTGTAGAGTAGTATCAGTGTTGTGTAGCAGTGTCGGTGTGCAGCGGCCGGGTTCAGGAGAGAGTGGGGCAGGACGGAGTGGGGCAGGACGAAGAGGGAGCAGAGCAGGGGCAGGACGAAGAGGGAGCAGCGCAGGGGCAGGATGGAGTGGAGCAGGACGAAGAGGGAGCAGGAGCAGGATGGAGTGGGGCAGGACGAAGAGGGAGCAGAGCAGGGGCAGGATAGAGTGGGGCAGGACAAAGAGGGAGCAGAGCAGGGGCAGGATGGAGTGGGGCAGGACGAAGAGGGAGCAGAGCAGGGGCAGGATGGAGTGGGGCAGGACGAAGAGGGAGCAGCACAGGGGAAGGATGGAGTGGGGCAGGACGAAGAGGGAGCAAGGGCAGGATGGAGTGGGGCAGGACGAAGAGGGAGCACAGCAGGGGCAGGATGGAGTGGGGCAGAATAGAGTGGGGCAGAATAGAGTGCAGGCGCCCCCCTCTATTCTCACCTCCAGGGCCGCAGCATCCAATGGACAACCTGAGCTGTAAGCTCAGGCAGCAGCAGAATATGGGAGCGGCAATGCGGCAGGGGGGCAGCGCACAGAGCCTCCGCAGCCCAGGGATTATGTACTGCCGCTGCCTTCTCAGTTCCCGCCGGCACAAATAGCACAAAACCCGCGGTTTCAGGTACCGGGTTTCACTCAGACAGGGCCCTGTCACATAACCGCTCCACTGAGTGAAACCCGGTTAGGAAAGCGGAGACCTGAGGCTGATTGTGACAGCGCGGGATGTGCAGGGGCTGAGTACAATGCTGCGTCCTCACACTGTGCCAATATCACGACTGTGTCCTCACACTGCGTCGGAAGAGCGGGGGCAGGGCAGGAGAAGCGCGGGGGGGGGGTCTGTGAGAAGAGCCTCGCAGCTCATTTGCATACTGGCCACTTCCGTCTGTGGCGCGCGATTTCGGCCTCAGACTGAAGTGGCCATTAGACAATTATATAGTAGATAGTCATTACAAACAGAGTGATCTATTACAAGTGTTTATTTATGTTAATGTTGATGATTATGTCTTACAGCCAATGAAGACCCAAAGGTCATTATCTCAGAAAATTAAAGTAAGAAGGATTAAAAACTGCGCTGCTGTATTCCACGAAACATCAAAGGGTGAATATAATATTGATTTATTAGTCAACACATTTCAGGACTCCTTGAAACACCCTAAAACATGGCAATATGAAATTGATTTGTCCTAAGGAAAGGACCAGGGAGCCCCGAAATGCATTGACTAATCAATCAATATTATATACACCCTTTGATGTCTCGTGGAATACAGCAGTATGGTTTTTAACTTTTCATCCTCCCTACTCTATATGCACCATGCTGGGGACTGCAGCAGTCATGATATACTTTTATAGTGGTTGTGACCCCCACATTACACAAGGTGAGCTCAGATACCTACTTAGATAATATTGTATCGATCAGACCCTTCATCCTCCCTGCTTTAATTTTATGAGATAATGGCTTTTGCGTTTTCATTGGCTGTAAGCCATAATCATCGACATTAACAGAAATAAACACTTGAAATAGATCACTCTGTTTGTAATGACTCTATATAATATACAGTCATATGAAAAAGTTTGGGCACCCCTCTTAATCTTACTCATTTTTTTTTTTTTGTTTAAAATTGTTTTTTTGCAACAGCTATTTCAGTGTGATATATGTAATAACTGATGGACACAGTAATATTTCAGGATTGAAATGAGGTTTATTGTACTAATCGAAAATGTGAAATATGCATTATTTCAAAATTTGACAGGTACAAAAGTATGGGGACCTCAACAGAAAAGTGACATTAATATTTAGTAGATCCACCTTTTGCAAAAATAACAGCCTCTAGTCGCTTCCTGTAGCTGTTAATGAATTCCAGGATCCTGGATGAAGGTATTTTTGACCATTCCTCTTTACAAAACAAATCCAGTTCAGTTACGTTTGATGGTCGCCCGCTTAAAAAACATCCCACAGATGTTCAATGATATTCAGGTCTGGGGACTGGGATGGCCATTCTAGAGCATTGTAATTGTTCCTCTTCATGAATGCCTGAGTAGATTTGGAGCGGTGTTTTGGATCATTGTCTTGCTGAAAGATCCATCCCCGGCACAACGTCAACTTTGACACTGATTCTTGAACATTATTCTCAAGAATCTGCTGATACTGAGTGGAATCCATGCAACCCTTAACTTTAACAAGATTCTTGGTGCCGTCATTGGCCACACAGCCCCAAAGCATGATGGATCCTGCCCCAAATTTGACAGTGGGTAGCAAGTGTTTTTCTTGGAATGCTGTGTTTTTGTGGCGCCGTGCATAACGCCTTGTTGTATGACCAAACAACTCAATCTTTGTTTCATCAGTCCACAGGACCTTCTTCCAAAATGAAACTGGCTTGTCCAAATGTGCTTTTGCATACCTCAGGCGACTCTGTTTGTGGCGTGCATGCAGAAACGGCTTCTTTCGCATCACTCTCCCATACAGCTTCTCCTTGTGCAGTGTGCGCTGTATTGTTGACCGATGCAGTGACAACATCTGCAGCAAGATGATGCTGCAGGTCTTTGGAGGTGGTCTTTGGATTGTTCTTGACTGTTCTCACCATTCTTCTTTTCTGCCTTTCTGATATTTTTGTTGGCCTGCCACTTTTGCCCTTTACAAGAACTGTCCCTGTGGTCTTCCATTTCCTTACTATGGTCCTCACAGTGGAAACTGACAGGTTAAATCTCTGAGACAACTTTTTGTATCCTTCCCCTGAACAACTATGTTGAACAATCTTTTTTTTCAGATCATTTGAGAGCTGTTTTGAGGAGCCCATGATGCCACTCCTCAGAGAAGATGCAAATAGGAGAACAACTTGCAAGTGGACACCTGAAATAGCTTTTCTCATGATTGGATACACCGAACTATAAAGTACAAAGCTCAATGAGGTTACCAAACCAATTTAGTGCTTCAGTAAGTCAGTAAAAGTAGTTAGGAGTATTCAAATCATGAAAATCAGAAGGGTGCCCATACTTTGGCACCTGTCAAATTTTGAAATAATGCATATTTCACATTTTCGGTTAGTACAATAAACCTCATTTCCATCCTAAAATATTACTGTGTCCATCAGTTATTACATATATCACACTGAAATAATTGTTGCAAAAACCCAATTTTAAACAAAAAAAAAAAATGAGTAAGATTCAGAGGGGTGCCCAAACTTTTTCATATCACTGTATGTGTTTCACTTTATGTATTGAATTACTGAAATAAATTAACTTTTTGATGATAGTCTAATTCATTGAGATGCATCTGTAGATAGATATGGTTTATGGAAGGAATAGATATATAGATACATGGCAAATGGCAATGTCCTACCTCCTTATCTATTTCTAGCTTGCCCCCTTTAGTGCCTTTTATGTGGCACTAAAGGGTGTTTAGCCTTGTATTTAGGTCATAAATAAATATTGAGTTAAAAATGATGTGGGGTCCCCTTTATTTTTTATCGCAAGCTAGGGTGAAGTAGATGGCTGGAACCTGCAGAACATAGCTAGCGGATTTTCCTTGGCTGGTAATCTCACACTATCAGAGCGACGACGTCAGAGAGTTCATTTGAGGTCACAGCTGGCGGTTCCCATAGTATCTCAGCTGTGACCTCAGATGAACTCTGATGTTGCAGCTCTCATTTCCACTGCTGTCAAAACCGGCATTTTGAGAGCGCTGCTCGCAATGAGAAATCACTGAAATGTAATTGCTTATTGTGATATAGCAGAGATTAGTCGAGGGACTACAAGTTGTGGGTTTACTGTTGGAGTTTAATATGTTTGGGGCTAATAAATGGGTTAAAGAGGGTGTATGCGTGCAAATAAAGGATTTTTCTTTGTGTGCGTTTAACTATTTACTGACTAGATTGGTAATGTGGGGGTAGCATAAGGCCTGAACATCACCAATCCAGGGCTTGATGACAGCTGTCAGCTCTCAGCTGTCATTAACCCCTTCTATTACCCCACTTGCCATACCACCAGGGCAGCGGGAAGAGTTTGGGGCTAAGCGACAGGATTGGTGCATTTTATGGAAGTGCCAGTTCAGGGGCTGCTGCGGCCTGTTATTTTGAAGGAAGGGAGGACCAATAACCATGGCCCTTCCCACCCTGAGAATACCAGACCCCAGCTGTCAGCTTTACCTTGGCTGGTTTTCCAAAATGGAGGGACCCTAAGGGTGCATTCACACGCTGTGTATTTGCTGTGTATTTTTACGCACGTGCTCATCAGTTTTTGTAGTCAAAACCAGGAGTGGAACAATCAGAGGAAAAGTATAATTAAAACAAGTGCTCCATTTCTGTATTTAATCAGGTAAAGAATATTTATACCGTGTTAGCCAGTAGATTATATTGCAAGCTGAGAGTCCTCAGTGGTTGATACCTTTTAATGGCTAACTGAAGAGATGGTAAACATAGCAAGCTTTCGGGACACAGTGGTCCCTTCGTCAGGCTGGTAATGACACAAAATCTGAAGACACATTCATATATACCATATTTTTCGCTTTATAAGACGCACTTTTGTTCCCCCAAATTTTGGTGGAAAGTGGGGGGTGCGTCTTATAAAGTGAAACTAGTAGCTGTGCTGAATTGGAGGTGGAAGGTGGGGGTGAGCTGTGGTGTCTGGGGGCTGTCAGGAAGCTGGAGGAGGCTGCAGAAGCGGCCCCGTGGTCACGTGGGGCCGCTCATTAACTCCTGTAATATGCACTGCTTCCCGCTGTCAATCACCAGCGGGAGCAGCCCATATCACAGGAGTGTATGGAGCGGACCCGCAGCTCAGCGGCTGCAGCCACATTGAACTCCCCATCAGCAGCCCCAGCACGTTATCTGCCCCAGCCATTGGCCTCCATAGCCACCACAGTAAGCC
Organism: Allobates femoralis; assembly: GCA_033576535.1. Classification (NCBI taxonomy): domain Eukaryota; kingdom Metazoa; phylum Chordata; class Amphibia; order Anura; family Aromobatidae; genus Allobates; species Allobates femoralis. Next base: position 320,045,956 of record JARQOC010000002.1, on the reverse strand, counting down.
TGCTTTATCTTTGTCCCTGCCGCAGCCGCCCGTGTGTCTCCGGGGCCGTTTGTAAGAGGACAGGTGAGTGAGTGGGTGAGGGGACCGACTCTAACCTGGTTAAGGTTGTGTCCCCTCCTCAGTAAAAAAACACGTCGCGGGGCCTCCTGGTCCTTGTACCCTGCTGGACACAGCTCCTGCCGACTTCCACATTCAGCCCGGTCACATGGGCTCGTGGTCATGTGATCTGGGTCTGACATCATCAAAGGTCCTCAAACTTCTCAGGCTATTCAGAGTGGGAATTGAACTAGTGAATCCCACAGCACAGGACCTTTGATGAGCCGTGAGTGTTGTTGCTGCTGCCCATAACAAGCTGATGGTGAATGAGGAGGTGAGAGGAGATTAAATTTCACACTGCCATTAAGTTGATGTGCACCTTGTGCCCGAGCTGGTGCTGCTGCCACACAAAGGAGGAGGATGGTGGAGGTGCCCTCTCCTTGCACTGCACTATGTGACTGAATACTGTAAGTCACAGCTCATCCTCTTTACATAGAAATAGTGAGAATGCATGATTTACACCATCTCAGTCTCACCCTCTCCAGACACAGCTAAGGTGGCACCGTGCCATAGAACACTGAGATGACATTCTACACAGAGGTGCAAATATACCACACTGAGGTGCTGTGCTGCACAGAGGTGCCATATATACCACACTGAGGTGTTGTGCTGCACAGAGGTGCCATATATACCACACTGAGGTGCTGTGCTGCACAGAGGTGCCATATATACCACACTGAGGTGTTGTGCTGCACAGAGGTGCCATGTATACCACACTGAGGTGCAATATATACCACACTGAGGTGTTGTGCTGCACAGAGGTGCAATATATACCACACTGAGGTGTTGTGCTACACGGAGGTGCCACATATACCACACTGAGAAGACATAGTACAGTGAGATGCTATAATAGTACACTGAGGTGTTTTACTACAATGAGATGCAATAATACTACTAGACAGAGGTGCCACACCGCATTGAGGTGCCATTGTACTACAGTGAGGTGACATAGTACAGAGGTCCCCAACTCTAGTCCTCATATACGGTATATGATTTGTAAGACAGACACTGGCATTATAAGACAGACCCCATTTAACATTAAAAATTATTTTTTTTCTCTTTTCCTTCACCAAATTTGGGGGTGCGTCTTATAATCAGGTGCGTCTTATAAAGCGAAAAATACGGTACATAAGCAATTGAAAGAAAAAAAAAAAAGGAAAGAAGAAAAAAGGCAAAACAGTGTTATATGCTCTGGTGGATTGACAGGGGATGCAAAGCAGAGTGAGGTTAGGGAGGGGTGGAGGAGCAGGGACAGAGAAACCAGATTTCTAAGATAAGCAAAACCAATTGTATTAGATAGATGGTTAGTAACCCATGAAGACCTGAAAATACTTAGTTAAGTTGTGGAGAGCAGACTAAGTGAGACAGTTCACAGAAGTGTCAAGAGTTCATAGTCCTATAATTTCAGTGTGGTGCAAGATGTCTCCAAATGCACTTTCATTTTATATAAAAATGCATGAATCTGCTATCCCCAAATGTCCATTCATTTTACATAAAATCCCATAAATCCATGTGAAATATTTAATCCTGTTTTCAATGTGTCAAAGGTTGTTATCAATTTGTGTTCCCAAATTCGTTCTCTCTCTCTGAGATTTGAAGTTATTTTTTAAAATGAGCAGCCTCATATCGGATTCAGTGTTGTGGTCAGAGCTGCAAAAATGGTTTGCTACAGGTAGATCCATACGCTTTTCTTTTATTGAGTGGCGATGAGAATTCATTCTTGTTCTGAACTGTAATCCGGTCTCCCCTATCTACATGCCACCTGTTGGACATTTGGTACATATAATTAAATACACCACATTGCTTGTGGTGCAGCTGAAGTTACCTGGGATCTTGTAGTCCTGATCTGTCCCAGGAATCCTTATCTTGTCCGTTGTCATTATAGATGGACAGGTTTTGCACCTGTACTGGTTGCAGGGAAAGGTTCCTGTTGTTGCTGGAGAGGAAAGGGAGCTTCTGACAATGATGTTTTTTAGAATCGGAGGTTGCCTAAAACACAAGAGTGGGGGATCAGGAAATATTGATTTTAGTCGGGCATCTTTTTGTAGGAGTGGTTGCAGTTTCCGTGCAGCTCCTCTTAGCACCTCTAGACTTGGATTGTAGGTGACTAAGAGGAACTCTGTTGTTTTCTTCTCTAGTTTTGTAATGTAGGAGATGATTCCTTGAAATTCTGGTGGCTCTTGTAATCTGGTTCTCGATTGTTCTTAGATGGTAGCTTTGGTTCAAAAAGGTCTTTCTGAGGTCCTCAAGGTGATTGTCTCTGTCAGTAGGGTTGGTACATATCCAGTTGTATCTGATGGCCTGGCTGTACACAATAGAGTTTTTTATGTGCTTTGGATGAAAACTGTCCCATGGGAGATATGTTGGACGGTCAATTGGTTTCCGGTACAAGAGTCTCTATTTCATTGTTCTGTAGCTTAATGATGGTGTTCAGAAAGCTGATTTCAGTGCAGGAGTAGTTGGGCGTTAAATTAATGGTGGGGTGAAATTGATTAAAGTGTTCATGGAACGTCTTCAGCTGTTGCTCTGACTCCATCCAGATGATCAAAATGTAATCAATATAATGGTAGTAGGCCAGAGGCCTGATAGGGCAAGAGGATAAAAAGTCACCTTCAAGCTTGGCCATGAAAAGGTTTACATATTGTGGTGCCATTTTGCTTCCATTGCTGTGCCAGTCTCCTGTAAAAATACGTTGTCATCAAATGTAAAGTAATTGTGCATGAGGATGAATTTTTTGAGATCTACCACAGAGTCAGCATCAATCCCTGTGTTTTCCAGGAAGGTTTTGCAGGCATTACCAGCCTGAAGAAGGGAACTCAGTGTCCCGAAAGCTTGTTATGTTTACCATCTTTTCAGTTAGCCATTAAAAGGTATCAACCACTGAGGACTCTCAGCTTGCAATGTATTTAATCACCCACTCCTGGCTTTGGCTGCAAAAACTGATGAGCATTCGTGTAAAAATGCACTGCAAATCCGCAGAGTGTGAACGCACCCTAGGCCTTTTTTTCCAAATTTATTTACGAATGAATATTTTCCAAAAATTGTGTGGGTTGACCTCTGTTTTGGATTGCCAGCCAAGATAAAGCGGTCTTCTTTAGATAGCTATGTTCTATCTATCTAGATAACCTCATGGTTTTATAAAATGCAAATTTGCATGTCATATGCATGACATATGGTTGCGGTATGGGATCCCTATACACATGGCAACAAAATTTCTTGGGGGAATCACTGCAGTCTTGTCTCTTACCTTCTAGGCTCTACTAGTGGCTGTGTCTCACACAACCACACAAGGTGAGTGGTACCACACTAGGACCCCTCCGTTCTATGCAGAAAAAAAACCTATGTTCCCTTGTCTTCCCCTTTTTTATGCCATACAGATGTTATATGGATACTTGGTGAGAAAAAAAATGCATGACACTCACCTGATGCCAGTTACTTATCTCGCTGAGGATCTCAGTGAGGAGAAATATGCTGATGTGAGCAAACCCTCATGAGGAATAAAGGAACAGAGAGAGGGGAGGAAAGCACAATTCAGTTTGCTGGGAATGCCGGCAAAAAATCTATAACAAAGTATAATAAAAAAAAAAGTAAAATTACATACAAATAAAACAAAACAATTAAATAAAATGAGAATGAAAATAAAACAATACAAAAAAAATGAAGCATAAAAGAGAAAAAAAAAAAAAATGTATATATATTTTTTTAAATCTGTGTTTTTTCTCATAGGGGCACTCTGGTTGTGTAAATTGTCTTGAATGGAACGAAAAGGGAGAGTGAGTATGATTTTCATGCTTTTATGTTTTCTGTAGTTGGGGGCATATCATTAATATTCATTTTGCTGGAGTCGTTTTTCATTTTTTTTATATGCGTAACTGGGCTTAGTATACACCTGAGCCTGTGTCCCAACTCTTTTTGGGGCTGGAGAGAAACCCTTGCCAGAATCAGAAATTGGTCATTCCATGTCAAGTGAACCTATGATAATTACTTCTATATTTTTAATTCTTTTGAGATTTTGTTATTTGATAATGGCATGTCAGACAATGCAGAATGTGAAGAGAAAAAAATTCTACAATTTTTTTAATTGATTTTCAAAGTTAGTAAAAAGTGTGAATTTCGGTGTTGCCTGTCTTTACATTTCTCCTCATAACTCAGGCTAGAAATAAGATAGAGAAACAAAATAAACACCATTCTACTCAGAACTGTACAGGCTTTCACTATATATGTCACAAGAGTATCTTTGTTAATATTTTACCCATGAGCACGCAAATGCAAAATTTTAAACGCAAAATTGGTTTAATTTAAAAATTTCCAAAAACGCACGTGTCTGCTGTGCTCTTAGTCACATCTGTACCAAATTTCAAGTTGGAATCGCAATGTGATCATATTTAAAAATATATAACTATTATAGCGTCAATGGGTCATTCCATATCAAGTGATCTAAATATGAATATTTTTTTAACGTGATGCCTTTAGATTGTTTTTATTTTTTTTCTATATGAAGTACAAATTTAATTACAAATTAAAGTTTTAAATATTTTTTCCTTCATCAGTTAATTTTTTACAGATCTTTATGAAATTTATATGAATTTATATGATTTTTTAAATTTTTATGACTTTATGGATTTATATGAAACATCCAATCTTGTACCGACCTAAGATTTTTTTTCTTGTTGTGTCCAGCTTTTTCAAAAGGATTGTAACAGCATGTATGATAAAACACTGTTCCTTGAGAAGTAGATGCCATTGCTGTGTGAGAAAAATACAGTTAATATTAAGTAAGGAAGATGGGTAATAAAAATAAAGGTTTACAGTACACTTGAGATAGAACTGTGTTCCTATAAAGTAAGTATTAGGGCTTGCGCATATGCAGCTTTTTCTGTCTGTGGATTAACGCTGCGGTATTGGCAGCTTTTTTTCTACCAAGTTTTTACCACATCTGCATTAGTTTTTTTAATCGGTAGTGAAAACAATGGCAGCTTTTTTTTATGTAACTAGTGATAAATTCTGCGTTTATCGGAGCGATAAAAAAGTAGGGCAAGGAGTGATTTACTCACTCTCTGAGTTTTTCAAAAAACACTATGTGTTTAACCCCATTGAAATCAATGGGAGGTGTTTTTCTGAACGATGATCACTCAGAATAGCGCTGTGTGTTTATTAGCCCTTAAAGGGATCCTGTTACCTCCAAAAAGCCACCTAAGCTACAAAATCATGTCCCTGCAGAATCCTATCACCATTCTCACACTCCTTTTGTCTCCTAAAAGCATCTTGTCAAAATACATAAAAACGTTTTTATAGTCACTCATTAGGCATTATAATTAGTAGGGGCTATATTCTTTAGCCCCTAGGGCATGTCTGTTTGGTGCCCTGTTCGTCAGAAGTATATAGTCTATCCCTGGCACACTTTTCAAAAAAGAAAAAAGAAGTTTATTTCTTTTTCAGGTTTTTTATTTTTTAGTTGCAGTGCTGAGAAGACATCATGACGTTTTGGCTCACGCGAGCCTTCTTCAAATGATTCTTCTTATAGCAAAGTACTTGTGATAATAAGTACATGGATGTGTATCCGTTGGTTTCTTGGAGACACCATGGATCTGTATAGACTCTTATTGGAGTATATTGTCTTTGATAATGTGGAGCATCATGTTAAATACTGTCCATCACAGTTGGGTGTCTGTACTGTGACTCCTGTCCTTTGCTTCTCAAAAGTGGTGCATGGTGGCCTTTTCAGTGAGGGGAGCAGGACACGCACTCTAAACATAATCCAAGGAGTCCACAATCTGCAGTGTCGTTCTAAACTACTTGGATCGAGAGAGCTGAAACTTGTTAATTCTTCCAGTCTACACGTATCATTTATTTTCGCAATAAACTCTTTGCGTTCTGGGGGACCCAGCTTTTTCCAACGTCTAACAATGAGACGCCTGGCAGCTGTCAGGAAAAAGCGCAATAGGCTCTTTTTGTATGTTGATACGGATATATCAGAGAGATTCAGCAATGCCAACTCTTCCGTGAGGGTCATGCATTCAGAGGTGACTCTCTGGTATAGGTCCTCCACCCCTCTCCAAAATAGAGAGATGGGTCCGCAAGACCACCACACATGAATACAGGTACCACAGTGTTCAAGACATCTCCAGCACCTGTCCGAGACCCCGGGAAAATTCTACTGACTCCAGCCGGACATCTGTACCATCTAACCACCACTTTGTAATTGCGGTCTTGGGAGACCGCTGACGTCGCCGCTTTGTATGTAAAAAGAAATATCTTCTCCCAATCCTTCAGAGTGAGCTGTTTTCCCAGATCTGAGTTCCTTCTGCTCATAAAGCTAGGATGGTCTCTGGTCGATGTCAGCCAGCTACTTCTAAAATTCCGATATAATATGGAAATGACATGGCCTATGGCTCTTCCCCCCACATACATCTGCTGAAACCCGGTCAGAGGACGAATAATGTTAGTCAGGACTTCCGGTTCCGGCGCCTCCATGTGCGGCCGCGTCTAGGGCTGCTCCGCTCCCCGCTTCGGCAATCCGGCGGCATCCTGCCTCCATCTCTGCCCCCTGAACCTTCATTATAGCAGAGGCGACCGCCACAACACCTGGAGCGTCCATCATGGCCACGATGGATCGCTATGTGACTCGTGGAAGGGAGAGCGACAGGAGCAGGACGTCGCATGAGGAGGCCGGTAATGGCGCGCACAGCGCGCATAATATGCTGTCAGATGGGGGAATGGAGAGGGCGCCTGGGCACAGAGACACGGGAGGCTTGTGGCGAAAACGCAGTGGGGATGACAGAGAGGGCTGCAGAGAAAGCTGCAGAGGAAGTGCAGGGAGCCCCCTCTGAGCAGTTACATGCCGCCGCCATTTGTAGACAACAACAGCAACAGCTCCAAACCCATCCTCATGAAAACGCTAAAAGCACAGGAGGGGGACAATGGCCAGATGGCTGGAGAGAAGGTTCAAGAGGCAATCAGGGAACTCAGCAGTTTGACTATAAACAACTAGCTAAGGAAATGGCCATTCACCTGGCTAAGGACTTCAAACTTGCAGTGGCCGAGATGGTAGCAGCTACAACAAAAGAACTGAGTGCTAAAGTGGGGACACATGATCAACAGCTCCTTGAGGCTGAGGCAAGGATTGGAGCAGCAGAGAATAGGATTCAGGAACTTGAGGAACAATTATTGTCTTTACAAAAGTGTTCTGAATATACATATACTAAATTGGAGGACATTGAGAACAGAGCGAGAAGGAGCAATCTTAAAATAGTGGGCCTCCCAGAGTCAATCCCAGTGAACCAACTGGAGGAAATCTTTGAAGTGGATTTACCTAAAGCTTTGGGTCTTCATCATAGATGTAAGATGGAACGTACCCATAGAATTGGCCCTCCTAGGGAACCACAAGAGATTGCAGCGACATTGAGATCCTCAACCTCAACCTCTAAAGACTCTAATAAACCCAGGCATGCCATAGCTAAATTTCTTAATCACAGGGATAAGGAAGAGATTCTCTGTTCTTATAAAGCTAAAAAGCATCCTCTTATAATTCATTGTCACAGAGCGTTGGTGTTCGCGGACTACTCCATAGAAGTCACACGGCACAGGGGGGCCTTTAACGAAGCGTGCTCGCTGCTCCAGAGAAGAAATGCCCGCTTCCAATTAAATTTTCCGGCGACACTAAGATTCAGATCTAGAGAAGGAGCAATGTTAACCTTCACTGATCCAGTGGAAGCAATGGAGGTTATCTTGAAAAATACATGTTCCTCTAGAGCGGCGACGTCTCCGTCCCATAACATTGACGGGGTCATCTGTGTTGCCTACTTTGGAACCAGAAATCGAGATTGAAAGAGCCTCTGTGAGATCCTACAGACTTAGATACGACTCCCTGATTGATGTTGGGGTATGTAAGAACGTAACACCAGGGACCCCTAGACAGCAGAGACAGGCCGGAGCCCGTTGGCAGAAGAAGAAGTGATGAAGTGACACTGTGGGAACCTCTTATTGGCTGAGTTTTCAAGAACATGTCTTGATGGGGGGTGGGGTGGAGGGGGAAGAAGGGGAAGGGGAGATAAGTATACCAGTGTCGATTCACGCTCCTCCCCCCCCTCCTTCTCCTCCTTCTCTTTTCTGTTTTTCTTTTTTCTTTCTCCCCTCTTTTTTTTCTCTTCCCCCCCCCCCCCCGGTTTTATTTCTATTTATTTTTTATTTTTTTCCCCTCTTTCTGCGAATTTTACAGAATTATTGATAAATTGTTAGACGTATGGTACCTAATTTTCTAAAAACTAGGTTCTTGTGCCGTACATTGGGTATATGTTACCCGGAGGAGAAGATATTTTAGCATTTACAGTTATATGTTGAATGCAGTTATAATATGATTGCTGATGATGCGGGGACTGGTTTGTTGGTCTTTCGTTCCCCTGATTTCACGCGATCCTGAGTCCTAGGTGACCGTTAAAATGAGGTCTCCCATCTAGTTTATTGTGCCAAACGGGCAAGAGATTGGAGATTTTTCATGTTATTGTTTCAATATGATCTACAGGTTTAGCTGGAGGCCGAGGCGGGGCGGGGCTATATATGTTGGCGGTACTTGAGGGAAGAAGTGAAGTAGGCTATCTGGAAGGATGAGCAGAGGTGGTATGGTTGAAGGGGGGGAGGGTTCTGGAAATATCCCTAGATCTGAGAATCTAAAAGCCTGCATCACTTATGTTCTGTTCACCACGCATTGGTCCACAGTAGGCCGAACTAAACATCTGTGGGTATTGACTGGGAGACGGTTGTTGGCCCTGCATGGGGAGGCTTCGGATGGTTAGGTGGGTTTCTTGGAATGTTAAGGGTTTGCGCTCCCCGGCAAAGCGCATGATGGTCTTACGCCATCTTAAGAGATTACGTGTAGATATAGCCTTGCTTCAGGCGACCCACCTGGCCTCTGAGGATTTCTTTCGACTTAAAAAGTTATGGGTGGGGGAGGTCTATGGGTCTGGTGCGGTGGAGAGAAAGGCGGGGGTCCTGATTCTGATTCACAGGTCACTGGCCCACTCGATCTTATCCACCTCAAGGGATGATGAAGGTAGACTGCTACAAATGACTATACAAATACCGAATGACATGTTTAGTTTTTATAACATTTACGCCCCTAATGTGAATCAGAAACCTTTCTTTCAACAACTACAGACTAGGTTGCTTCTTGATTCTGGGATTAATAGAATAATGGGGGGGATTTTAATACGGTAATGAGAGCAGAAGAAGATAGGCGTCTTTCAACACCGTCATTGGTAAGGAATCAGGATGGGAGAGGCTCCTGTGCGGAGAGCATTTTGGAATCCCTTGCTAACGCAGTAGACTTGGCTGATGCATGGAGAATAGTACACCCTCTGGATAGGGATTTTACCCATTTTTCCCACCCCCAGGGGTCTTGGTCCAGGTTGGACATGTTTTTTGTTTCGCCTAGGATACTCCAACAGATGACAGACATTAAAGTAGAGGACTTGGTGATATCGGACCATAGCCCATTGGTATTAGAGATTAGAGATATTTATGAGAAGGGCTCTGATTATCTATGGAGATTTCCCGATACGCTTACCAGGGAGGAAAACGTTGTCAACCTACTTGGGGAATGGTGGTCACATTATACTATAGATAACAAAGATCACAGGTCTGATCTGGGTTTATTCTGGGAAGCGGCAAATACAGTCATGAGAGGACATATTATGGCTTACAGCATGGGGATCAAAAACAATGTCAAAGAACAATTTGTTAAAGCTAGTTTGAGGGTGAGGACTGCCTATTTGAGTTATAAGACCAGAATGGTGGATCCTGACAGAGAGACATGGTTGCAGGCCAAAAGAGAGTTTGATGTTTGGGCGGGTAGACGGGAAGATATTTTTAAAAGTAGATTGGAATTAAAGCTTCATAAATTTGGGGACAAGGCGGGACATTTGCTAGCACGGTTACCACGAGGCAGGCATCCCTCTTCCCCTATCCAGACTATAGTGGAGAAACATGGCAATACCTGGACTGATCCCAAAAATATAGTTCGAACATTAGGCAAATTTTATGCATCCCTCTACTCTGAGGATGTTACTGACGATCCGGAGGGACATACCTGGTTAAATTCAAAATATCAAAAATTTAAGTCCAGGTAAAGCTCCTGGGCCGGATGGCAATAATGGTGCTTTCTTTAAAGCACTGAGAGAGCAGATCTCCCCTGTCCTCTGTGATCTGTACAATGCGATTCTTCAGGGGGCTCCCATACCGGATAGGATGAATTTGGCCTATATAAAGTTGATTCCTAAACAGGGCAAGGTGCCTACTGACCCGGCAAGCTTCAGACCGATTTCTTTGATAAATCAGGATCTGAAGCTTCTCTCTAAAATAATGGCTGATAGATTGGCAATGATTTTACCCAAATTAATACCTACACACCATGCGGGCTTTATCAAGGGGAGATCAACTACTACTAACATACGGAAAGCGATGCTTCTGCTGGATATCATGGGTAAGAGGATGAGATTGGAGGGAGGAAACCCAGCCATGATCACTCTGGACGCGGAAAAAGCATTTGATAATGTCAGGTGGTCATGGCTGGGTAGCGTTTTAGATTCTGTGGGCCTTACAGGACCCTTTCGGCAATATATTTGTTCCCTTTATAGTAACCCCAGGGCCTGTGTGAGTATACCTGGATTTCTGTCGGATTCCTTCTCCCTCCAGAAGGGAACGAGACAGGGCTGCCCGCTGCCTCCCCTTCTCTTCAATCTGGCCATAGAGCTTCTGGCCTTGTATCTGGAACAATGTAGCACCTATGAGGGTTTTAAAGTGGGAACTAGTGAGATTAAACTCTCACTTTTCGCTGATGATGTCATTCTGTATGTTCAAAAACCAGAAAGAGACCTTCTGATTATTCTGGCAGATATCGAGACACTTGGCAGACATTCTGGATTTTCCCTAAATAAAGATAAATGTGAAATACTTTTCATCAATCCTGGGGTTGGCTCGCAGAGAGGGAAATACTTTTGTGGCTTGCCAACTGTGAGAGATAGTATAAAATATTTGGGGATACACTTGGCTAGATCTCATGGATTGACATACAAACTTAACTTTATACCGGTCATCTAGTAGATAGAACGAGAATTGGCAGGATAGGCTGGGTTGCCGCTCTCTCTGATGGGACACTGCCATTTACTTAAAATGGTCAGCTTTGCAAGATTACTCTATCCCCTTCAAACCATCCCCATGCTGTTAAAACATACTGATATACTGAGGCTCAATAAAGCTTTCTCTAAATTTTTGTGGGGGGCAAGAAACCCCGGTTAGCTTTTGGTGCCTTGATACAATCAAAGCAGGAGTGGTTTCTTCAGCTCTCGGATGTTAGTGGTTACAATTTAGCGTGCATTTTACGCAATGTTCTTGATTGGATCAGAGGCACTAACAGATTTTCAGATGTAAATCTGGAGGGAGACTGGGACAAACCCTGGGAACTGTCTGCTCTATTACATTCGCCGTTGTCTTGTCTACCCACGACCCTGAAAAACACGGTGATATATAGAGATAGTATTATAACTTGGAAGGAGGTTAGGAAGAAGCTCAAATTAGCCTGGAGGGTTTCAAGACTACTTAATCCTTGGGGTTGTCCGGCCTTTCCACTGGGTCGTGAAAACTCTTTATTCAAGGCTTGGAGAGATAGGGGTATCAACACATTGGGGAATCTTATGAATTTAGAAGAAAAGAGATGGATGACTGAAACGGAGGTCTTGAACGCATATAATCTACCTCAGTTCCATGCTATACAGTTCCGTCAGTTGCATTACCATCTTCTCTCACATTTGCAGGATATCTCTGGAGAAATTGAGGACAACCTTTGGTCCGAATTGTTAGCCATAAGTGAGGGAGATGTATATATTACCTCCTTATATGCCAAATTACAACAGTTTCTGAGACTGCTAATAAAGAGAAGATTTTTTTTTTTTTTTATAATTCTTTATTTTTCGTTTTATAGTAACAATAGAAAAAAGAACCAAAACTTACAGATTCAATCATCTTGCAAGTACAAAGAACTGTTCTTAATAAAATGTATTCTCATTAATTGAATCACGAATCAGTTTCTAATAGTCAATAAGCTTGATAAAAGTATTCAATTTACTATAGCAATATTAAAACTAACTCTGGCATGAAAAACAGGCTGTCTAGTATAACACATCGGAGTTGTTTGCCAGTCATAATTATAAAACAAGCATAACGTACTCCATAGGTATCCGTCTATTACCAATAATAATGACAATGAAAGACAAAAAAAAAAAAGAAAGGAAAAGATAGGAAACACATAAAGAAAGAAAAGAGTAGAATAGACCAGAACGGGGGATAGGATGGGTGGGGGGGTATGAAGAGGGGTAGAAGGGAGGGTAAGGTAGGGTCTCGTGAAGTTACAAGAGAAGATTTTTTAACAAATGGCGGAAACACTTAGCTGACCCAGATCTCACTCAGAAGATTCTGGAGGGTTGGGGATTGGTCAGACGGTATATAACTAATGAGAGATGGAGAGATTCCCAATTCAGGATCATGCACGAGATTATCCAGGGTTTCAATATACCTCCGACTCAGACCAACCAGGGGAGATGGGTTCATTGCCCGAAATGTAAGACATTCATGACGGACCTGGAGCATCGTCTCTGGTCCTGCCCTGAATCACAAAGATATTAGAGGGATGTGGAAATATGGGCTAAAGAGATTTGTGGGGATCTGGGAGGACTAGACCCGATGCGCTGGTTATTTCATTACCAGGTAAATTCTGATGCTAGTAGGCAGCCACATATACTGTGGCATTACATCGCACTTGTAGCAAAGAGGCTTCTCCTTCAGCACTGGCTCAATGATAGACCCCCGGACTTGACTCAGGTCAGATCGACGTTGTGTCATACACTAACACTTGAATCTTTAGACACGCAACGTAATCCTAATAAATTGACCCAAAAAATTTTTCTCAAATGGAGAAGATTTATTGAAAAAGAGTTTACGGATGTGGAAATAAAGACTTTCATGTTACCCTTTCGGTCTTCAACCTGGTATGCATTGGAAGACTTAGGAGGGACATTGGGTAGATTGAGGTGTTCGGACTGGGTGATGCATTCAAGATCAGCTTCATTGTATTATCAAAATGATTATTTTCTTTTCTTTTAGCTATGTTTGACAATAGTTGAGGATATTTTCTAGGGTTGGGTGAGGGGAGGGTTAAAGGAAAATTATGTTTACTATAACTTCTTGTCTTATGTAACTGTCTTTGAATGTTTTTGAACAGTCTGTTATGTATTAATGTTTAATATTCATAGTCTGTTTTCTTGAACTATGGAGATGTGTTCATACGTTTAAAACCCAATAAAAATGATGGTTCAAAAAAAAATGTTAGTCGGAGGTAGAGAGTTAATATAACTCTTAATTCTGTGGTGTAGAAGCCACGAGTCAGGAGATGTCATGGTGTGAGAGTATAACTCCGATATGGTTTTGGGACGAGAGCTCGTAATGTAATTGAGTATGAGGGGGTGTGAGGTCTTGGGGACATTCAGGTAAGACTGTTTGCCAGACTCCACTTGGAAGGAGGGGTTACCATATATTGGAGTCAGTGGACCTGGGATGGTCGTCAGACCAAGGGATCTATTATTTCTTTTCAAGAAGAGTTGTAGATAGCTGGTTATCAATGGGAGGTCATTGCCTATGTGTCCAGCTGGAGACCAGATTGTTGCCAGGGGATTGGTGTTTGTGACATCTCCACCTCAACCCAACGCCTCCTACCCTCTACACAGAAAAGATCTAGTATGCATTTACTTATAGCAGCAGAGTGGTATAGGCGCAGGTCTGGTAATCCCTGCTCTCCCGATTCCACCTCCCTGCATAGAAGGCTCATGGCTATTCGTGGTCCACCGTGAGACCAAATAAATTTTAAGAACATGGATTTCAGTCTAGAGATCAAAGAGGCTGGAAGGCTAACTGGTATCGCCTGAAAGAAATACAGCAGGTGGGGGAGAATGTCCATTTTGATGCTGTTTATCCTGCCCATCCAAGTCAAAGAAAGCCTTTTCCACTTGGATAAATCGGTCTCCAACCGGGAAAGAGTGGGTCAATAGTTAAGTGGATATAGTTGAGAAAGGTTCTGTGGTAGCGCAAGTCCCAAATATTGGAGTGAATGGGCCTTCCATCTGAAAGGATGGTTGGACTTTAGGAGGGTAACCACCAATTCTGGGAGGGAGATGTTCATCATCTCTGATTTGGTTGCATTGAACTTAAAATTGCTAAGTTGGCCGTATGCATGTAGGTTCTCAAGTATGTTGGGAATGCTGATGAGAGGGTTGGTTATGTAAAGTAATAGATCATCAGCAAAAAGTGCTAATTTGTGAGTGGTCCTATTTGTATTGATCCCGTGAATGGAAGGGTTATTTCTAAGGGACACCGCCAAAGACTCCATGCAAAGTACATAGATCAGGGGGACAGAGGACACCCCTGGCGAGTACCATTTGTAATAGTGAATGGGTTTGAAAGTAAACCGTTGATTCTGATTCTGGCTGAAGGGCCTGTATATAATGCTCGTATGCTGTGGATCATGTTGTTCGTTAGTCCTGTATGTCTGAGGACCCCGAACATAAACTCCCAGTGCACCCTGTCAAACGCTTTCTCTGCGTCAATAGACAGGATGCACATGGGATTGGCCTCTCTCTTGGATTTATTAATAAGAGCAATGGAGCGGATGATGTTATCCCTGGCTTCCCGCCCAGGGACAGAACCAACCTGGTCAAGGTGGATCAAGTCAGGGAAGTGGACTTTTAATCTGTTAGCGATTAACTTGGTGTATAGTTTAATGTCTATGTTTATGAGTGAAATTGGCCGGTAGCTACCACACAGCGTTGGGTCCTTTCCTGATTTATGAATCACTACTATGTGTGCCAAAAGGGCTTGGGGTGGAAAGGATCCCCCTTTTGCTATATGGATGCAGACCCCCAAGAACACCGGGCCTAACAAATCCGATAACATTTTATAAAAATTGGCAGTGTAGCCATCAGGCCCAGGACTCTTCCCAGGTTTCAGGCTCTTAATCAGAGTTTCTAACTCACCCCAAGTAAAATCCCGGGCTAAGTCCTGCACTATGGGGGCAGATAAGGTAGGGAGACCACTAAGACTTAGGTACTCCTGGATTTTCTCTTAAAATCTGTCCGGCTGCAGGTCGAGAAAGTGTCCTCTGATATTCTATAGTGACGAGTAATAGTTTTGGAAGTCAGAGAGAATTTCGCTTGTTTTGAAGAGTTTTTTCCCGGCATTATCACGGAGATAGGAGATAAAATTTTGCGTGGATTTAGGGTGAAGGGCTCTGGCCAGGAGCTTTCCGCTCTTGTTGCCATGTGCATAGAACCGGGCTTTTAATTTATTCCTAGCTCCCCTATCCTTCTGGTCAAGAAGGGAGAGCAATGTGTGACGTTCTGTCGAGAGCTGGGCGTAAACGGCTGGGGACGGATCTTGTTTATGGCTGATCTCTAATTGTGAGATGCGGTATATCAGGGAGATTTCTCTGGATCCCTGTTTTTTGAGCCTCCTCCCATGTGAAATGAGGACCCCCCAAGAACACTCTTTAGGGCCTCCCACTTCATCGGTAGAGGTGTTGTGTCTTGAGCATGGTCAGACAGAAAGTGCTGGATTGTATTTGTGAGGTCGGACTTACATGTCGGGTCTGTCAGCAAGTTGTCGTTGAGTCTCCATGTGAATTCTCTGACCGGGTTGAGCCAACGCGCATAGAGAAATTAACTGGGGCATGGTCCGACCACAGAATCTGGCCTATTTCAGCTTAAACCCCCAAGTCTAGGAGAGAATGAGAGATATATATACGGTCGATTCTACTGTACAGATTGTGTACAGGGGAGTAAAAAGTGAAGTCCTTGACATCCGGGTGCAAAACATGCCAGACATCAACAAGACCAGGAACTCCCAGTGTTGCCCAAGGTGGTGTACAGATGTAGAGGAGAGGTACGACCTACCGGTAGATACGTCAACCTTCGGGTCAGGGGTAAAATTGAAGTCACCTCCCAGGAGAATCGGAGAGGAGCCGGAGAATGCCTCGAGCTGCTTGCAGACCTTGGTGCCGAGTCTCTTCAACTTCCTGTTGGTATAATATACGTTAGCGATTACACATACAAACCCGCCCTAAGATATCAGAAGAAAGATGTAGTCCAAAAGGTTTGTTGAGGACTGTTGGAGCTAATGATTTGTGAAATGCTACAGATACCCCTCCAGACTTGGACAATGGGTTAGGGCTGTCGCATCGTGGAATGGAGTCCTGTCTGAAGTGGGTCTCCTGGAGCATTAATATCTGGGACCTAGACCTATGTGCCGAGTAAGAGATTTGTCTCTGCTTTGCAGGTTTGTTTATACCCTTAACATTAAGGGAGCATATTTTTAACTTATCCATATTCAGAGTGGAACTCGTGGCTTAGAAATTCTAGAAAGCCATATCCGCTCGCCCTAGGGAATAGGAATAGGGATGGGGGGAAGACATAACCGGGATCTGACAAAGACAAATACACTAATACTGTGTGCAATATGGGTAGAAATTCTAACCAGCAATTGAGGGTGTGCGCGGGAACCAAGGAAGGATGGTGTCTCCGCTCCACATCCCCAGCGCCACTATCATAAACTCAATAAAACATTGCCTAGGAAATTAACTCAGAGGAGGGTAATTAAACATATTACAAATGCAGAATGGAAAATATCTCCAGTATAACCGTAATCTCGAAATGCTGGAAACCAGATGCTTCGTGGGAGAACAACGGTTGACCATGACTAACTGAAGGACCAAGTCTTTGTCCAGTATATCGGGCCTTCGCTAGAATACAGGCTGCCTGTTGAACCAGCAGGGACTAGTATTCAATCTCTGAGGGACAGCTTTCAGCGCGGAGAGTTTCGTCCGGTCGTCCTCTCACGTCGTGTCTCCTGCCATCTGGACGGTGGTGTTGGAAGATGTGGGTTGCTTGGCCAATCTGGAAGGTCCACTTTGGGAAGGTTGAAGGCACGCAGGAGCACAGGTAGATCAGCTAGTCTTCGGAAGGAACCAGACTTCCCTCCCTTTGTAGCAATAAGCTGGAAGGGGAATCCTCACCTGTAAGGTGTATCTCTCTCCTTCAGCATAAACAGCAGGGGTCTCAGGGCTCTTCTCTGCTGGAGCGTACACCTAGCGAGGTTGGGCAACACCACAATATTTGTATCCATGAAGGTGATTTGACCCTGCTGCCTCGCCTCGGACATGATCGTCTCCTTAATGGAGTAAAAGTGCACCCTGCAGATAATATCTCGGGGTCTGGCCTCAGAGGGTGGCGAGAGAGCCCTGTGGACCCTTATCCAGCTCAATATCAGCTAATTGGTCGTCCCCGAGGAGTTGTTTGAATAGGAGCTGCACTGTCTTGGCCAGGTCAAGGGGAAAAATTGTTTCAGGCATCCCTCTAATTCTAATGTTATTGCTCCTGTTTCTATTTTCAATATCTTCCTGGCCGTATAGGAGCTCTTCAATGGTATTGGAGTGCTGTTCTAGTAGTAGTCTGTGAGCTTGGAGTTCATTAAGTATAGTCTCCTGAGATCTTTCCACCTCCTCCACCCTTGTGGTGAATTCAGCCTTGAGGGTTTGTATCTCCCTCTTGTTTGTCCCTTTTAACCTGCAGGCGAATTTCTCCAGGTCCCCTTTGGTGGGCAGTTGTTTTAGGTATCTCCCCAGGTCAGTACCAGCCACCTCTTCCATAGCTGCGGTAAGCTCCTGGTCCTCCTCGCCCAGCTCCTCCTGCAGCTCCACAAAGCGGCTCCCTCTGCCTCTCCTTCCCGCCGCTGCTCCTGCTCCTCCTGCCTGGCTGGGAGCCGCCGCCATCTTAGAAGTCTGTTGTGTGGCGTGGGAGGCCGTTCCGGAGCGGAGGTAGCGGTCAATATTCGTCTGGGGTCCGGGGTCCTCGGTGCCTGGGCCTCCAGTGAGCCTCCTGGACTTGCCCATAGATCAGAGGCGGCGATGAGAGCGGTAAAATGTGGCGTATGGGGTCTTGTGGAGCGGAGCTGCTGCAAAGCACGTCTCACTCCTCCATTAGCAGGTCACGCCCCCCACATTGCGTGTTGATTTACCCTCTTTTAAGGCTGCGTTCACACATTGCGTATTTTGCCGCGTTTTTTTACGCGCGCTTTTCAAAATACGCAATGTGCCTTTTGTCTGCCTGCAAAGTGAATGGGAAATTCACTTTGCAGTGCAGACATTGCGTAAAAATACGCAGTGTGTTTTCCGGGAGAAAACGCAGCTCCGTAAACAATTGATATGTCAATTGTTTACGCAGCTACTACTGCGTATTCTCCCAGAGGGGAGGAAGAATCCTGCTTCCTCCTCCCCTCTGTGACAGCTGTGGCCGCCCATTAGATTCCACAGTGTGTTAATACACACTGTGAAGTCTAAATTAAACAAAAGCAAGTGTCTGAAAAATAAAAAAGAATGAATACTTACCTTCCGACGCCTTCTCCCGCTGTGCGATCCCCGGTTGTAAGTCAGATCTCTTCTGACAAGACCTGTGGTGATGTCAGAGGGGGGGCGTTCCTGGGCACTCGCGGTCATGTGACCGCGAGCAGCCAATCAGCGATGGGACCGCCCGGGAACGCCCCCCCCTGACGTCATCACATGTCCTGTCAGAAGAGAGCTCACTTGGAATCGGAGATCGCACAACGGGAGAAGGCGTCGGAGAGATGAAGTATTGATTGTTTTTTATTTTTCATTAACTTGCCTCTATTTAATGTAGATTTCACAGTGTGTATTAACACACTGTGGAATCTAATGGGGGGGTCACACATGTCACAGAGGGGAGGAGGAAGCAGGATTCTTCCTCCCCTCTGTGACATCACTGCGCTTTCTGGGGGGAAGAAAGCGCAGTGTGTGAAAGCCCCTGCGTATTTTGCTGCGCTTTTTTGCGCGGCCGAAAAACGCGGCAAAAAGCGCGCGCAAAAATGCGCAGCAAAATACGCAAATGTGTGAACCTAGCCTTAGAGTTTGATAATCCTCTCCTTTGTTTCAATTGACATCCCTCATGTTGGAGCCATGATTCATGTCAGTCCACTTGGTGCAACAGCTCACCAAGGTGTGATCACTCCTTTTTAGATGCATACTAATGAGAAGATCTTATATGATGTAGGTGTTAGTTTTGGGAATGAAAATTTACAGGTGATTCCATAATTGTTTCCTCAGAATTGAGTGATTCCATAATATTTCTCCCTACTTTGTCTACAAAAGTAACAGTTACTGGCTACCACTTTTTTTTATCTTGATTTCTTTTAGTGTTTCTTCAAGGCAGAGAGTTGCCATTTGAAAT
This sequence comes from Allobates femoralis, assembly GCA_033576535.1. Taxonomy (NCBI): domain Eukaryota; kingdom Metazoa; phylum Chordata; class Amphibia; order Anura; family Aromobatidae; genus Allobates; species Allobates femoralis. Next base: position 320,026,526 of record JARQOC010000002.1, on the reverse strand, counting down.
TACTTTAGTTTTGTGCCATGTCTGTGATCTGCTTTTTTTCTACAACATTAAACAACTGAATGAAAAAAGTCGGATCCTACAACAACCATCCTAAAGGCAACTATTTTTTATATATGCATCACATTTCCGTAGCACAGGTCACTGTAAATGATTGTAAATAAATAGCTGCAGAGAAAAAAACGGATTACATGCAGACAGCACATGATAACAATTGAGAAAAAATTCCTCCCTCTTTTCTGATGGGTCTGATTTTTTTTATACCTACTCTGCGCATACAAAAAAGCCAAGAAGCCAGCGCTGCCTGTGGTTTGCACGCAATGCAAAAAGTGCATGTGCACATATTAATTTCTAACTGTACTTTAAACTGAGACATTTGGCAAACAATTGATCAATTCTTTGGGCTACCCCGCCACATCACGGCATTCTCAGATGGGGCAGTCCTACGCTACGTTTTTTAATACGCTGTGCCATTACAGCCTCCTGAATGCTTTAAAAGCAGAACCATATTAAATGCACACGTACGTGAAGCATTTCTGAACTACTCCCATGGCGCCAGAAAGCAGCGCAGATAAAGGCAGACCAGGTCCGGACATGACATCCAGACATTATCAGATCTGACCCCCACACTGCCCAACCAGAAACCTTGGTTGAAGTTAGAACAGGCCCAAACACATATGCAACAATCAAGCAGAGCCTATGGGCAGAGTATGGCCGCTGTATGTGTGTACAGCGGCCTAGATCAATATCAATCACATTAAAGACAGATTGAATGGCATGCACAACCAAGCGCGCACGGCAAAAAAAATCACATTAAAGACAGATAGAATGGCAAATACTCTGAGCATACCCTTACATTTATTTACATTTACAGTGTACTCTGTTACAAAATGATGATGTATCCATAAAAAAAAAGGAAGCCACTAGGATTGTCCATGTGGCATCCAATTTTTTTTCTTCCACCCATAGACTTGAATAGGTGAGTTTTGTGGTATCTGTTCCTTTTTCCTCAAATATAGCTGAGAAAAAAAATCTCAGATCTGTACTGCCTCATTGAATAACATTAGTCTGAGTGCTATTCCTTTTTTCTTGTATTGCATTCGTCCAAGTTATAGGTTTGTGTGAGCAACCTTTACTGCAATACCTTAGGAACTTTTCACTTGAATATATGGATTTACATATTACTTTTTATTGATATAATTATTAATAAAGGCAACATTAACAAAAAACATTATAATTGTACATTTTGTTGTATATTTGTAGATTTGCTTGCCAGGGTACTTCATGTTTCTCTCTGCTGCTCATTGCTAGTGGCCATGACTGTATTTTCTCATGTACAGAAAATATTATCTATTTTTCACTACTGGACATATAAGTCTCTTAGGCCCCTGTCACATCAGCATTTTTCAGATTTGCGGCAGATCCGGCAGATTCATCCTCTATGGGTCTTGCGTCAGGTGTGGCAAATGCGGTTATTGCCAGCAGTTGCGGCAGCTCAAAAAAACGCAGATAGCAGTGTTTTTTTCTCTAGTGCCAGAAGTGCCGGATTTGTCGAATCCGAATGAAAATGCAAGTCGCCACATATGAACTCCATTAAGGCTCCTGTCACATCAGCATTTTGCTGATGTTTGCAGCCGATCCAGAAGGTGGCGCCGCATCTGCCGGATCGGCCACCTAACGGCTGACTTGCTGCCCGGATTTGGCAAGCCTCATGCATTGTCAATGGGGATTGTGGTCCAGTGTGGCAAGTGCAGTTCTGCTGAGTGCGGCAGATCCGGCACTTGCGGCCACAAAAAAAATCGCTGCTTGCAGCTTTTTTTTTTGCCGCCGCAAGTGCTGGATCTGGCCGATCCAGTGTAACTGCACTTGCCACACACCGCAAGCCCCATAGACAATGCATAGGGCTTGCCAAATCGGCCACCTAACAGATGCGGCAAATCTGCCGGATTTGCCACACATGAGCAAAAACGTTGATGTGTGAAGCGTCTGAACTGAAACTACACGCTGATGTGAAAGTAGCCTAAACAAAGAAAACTTGCTTTTCCTTTTGTATGTTGTCTTTTTATAGATGTGTCATTCACATGGTTTCCTGAAGCAGTTGGTTCTAGCTTTATATCTTTCAGACATTGCATACATCACATGTACACTGGCTTTAAGGAATCTCTGGTTTGGGAACCATTCTAGTATAATGTGCTTTATTATCTTTTCTGCATATATGCGGACCTCTGTGTCATAAATTATGTGATCTCGAAGTCCGCGCTGCTGCCCCAAAGGATATAAAACACCAGAAACAACGGGATGTCTGGGTATGGTGATGCCTAGTTTATTTTCCAACGCGTTTCAGAGCCACATACTGAGCTCCTTCCTTTAGGGAACATCAAGATCACACTGAAAACAATCATATTTAACAAGGAAAAGGTTCCAAAAGATGATGCAGACATGATTGTGGTGACATCAGCAAGCAGGGTGGATCTAAACATGACGTCACAGTGTTTGACAACAAAACCTCGTAAAATCTACATTCATTAGAAGTATAAATATCCCAATATAGTGGGTACATAGAGTACAGCCATTTAGTGTCACTCACATCTCTATGAGCTGAATTAATAAAAAGTGAAAGACAGACTATATAAAATGTGAAAAAAATCAGGCATAGTATGGAATAGAACTTATAAATAGAAAACAGTGATCTATATTATGAATCGTGCAGGCGTTCTGCCTGTTGTGCTATAGGTCTGTGTGTTATCTAGATAAAAAGAACAGAAAATAAACCAATATATGTCAGGAAAAAAGGGGTGGATAAAGAAGATCGAAATTATAATCCAGTGTTATAAAAATGGAAGCTGTGTATTGGTGGAAATTGTGTGTTAAATATCTGTCGGGATATAGAGGTAAAAAATAGGGATCAAACTTATAGTGAAAAATTGGGTAATCAGTGTATGGAGATGGTGCACTTGGAAAGACTCATACTGCTTTTTGACCCTTGACGTTGCTTCACTGTACACAAATATTGACCATAAGATCGGAATTGAATGCACCAAGATGTACCTTTTTACTGATAATAGGATCCCACAGCAACAAAGGGAATTCATTTTACAAGGCCTTAGTTTCATTCTTAATAATAATTTCTTCACCTTTTTCATAAAGCTATATCTTAGCTTCTACTAAACAGTTTTTTTTAGCAAAAACGATTGCCCCAAATGTGTGTGCTGGTTGTAGGGACACAAATTAACAGTCCGGGGGGCATTTGGGGTGGTTGGTTCCCTTTAAATAGAAAAGAAACATTTTGGATGTATAAAGTTGACACTTGGAAACCTAAAGGTCTGAACCTAATATCAGAAATTATTTCATAATAATTCCCATCATTTTCACCTTTGTTCTCCCAAATGTTTATTGTTTATAGCTTAGAATTTATTAAGATAATAATTTGTTTATTTGTATTAATTGTGACATCTGCGATTATCCTAGTCTTGAAGTGTAATGCTGTATTTGATGGAATGGTTTCTGCTGTTCACCTCACAACATCTGTAATCCTTTTTAAACTATAATGGTGGTGATTCCTGCAACCTTTTTATAGATTTGAGTCCTTCTATGTCCATTTTTTCCTTCCCCCTGAAGTGAATATTGTCTATATCTACACTTTTCCATATATGCCTTCTATTTATAAACTAGTTTCCTAAATAATGTAACTACTGCCACGCGCCTAGTTGTGACTGTGTAACATTAAAACTTCCTCACCTAACTACTACCATGCGCTCACTTGCTAATTTCTCACTCTGTTTAATCACTATCATCATAAATAGCTTAATTACTGCCACGCGCCTATTTGCAGCACTGTAATACTAGATTGTTCACATTCAATCACTGCCACTATCCCGGTTTTCCCTCACATATTTTGAATAACATAGAATATGGGACTTGTGTTAACCGGATTGGTTGAATCCAGTTCTAGTCCTATGACTGCCCTCCTAAAAACATTTTGTATATACATACACATCTTTTAGATAATATATGATACAGGTAGTATAATATATTCTTATCCAATAATTCAGAACACACATTTGTTTGTAAAATACTTTTATACATTTTTATTTATCCAGTTGTTGATAGATTATTAATTAGGTGTTATATTCATTCATTTATTAATTTTATTCATTTATTTAAAATATTCAGCTCTAAATAAATTATTTTTAATAGTTTTTAAGCAAATTTAATTACATTATTGATTTTTATCTTTGATACATATTTTTATAGATTTAATTTCAATTTTTGATGACTAGTTTTTGATTTCATCATTTTCCTTCATCATTTTTCTTTTTAGTAATTCTGTAACGCCTTGATACCTATAAAGAGAAAACTCATTATTAATTCATAATAACTTTTAGTAATATTGATACCAAAAATATTCATACCCCTGTCTCACTGATCTAGATCTAGTTCTGACAGTTTAGCACATAACATTGACCAAGTGCACCATCTCCATACACTGATTACCCAATTTTTCACTATAAGTTTGATCCCTATTTTTTACCTCTATATCCCGACAGATATTTAAACACACAATTTCCACCAATACACAGCTTCCATTTTTATCACACTGGATTATAATTTCGATCTTCTTTATCCACCCCTTTTTTCCTGACATATATTGGTTTGTTTTCTGTTCTTTTCATCTAGATAACACACAGACCTATAGCACAACAGGCAGAACGCCTGCACGATTCATAATATAGATCACTGTTTTCTATTTATAAGTTCTATTCCATACTATTAGATTATCGAACGATTAACTAGTTATTTTAGGAGGTACCAATTACTGTATTTATCAAACTAGGAAATACCAACTTATTAATATTAAAAATATCTTTTTATTTGTATCAAAGATTAAAACATGATAAACAAACCAGAAGGAATTAGACAAACATTTACTCACTTATATACATTCCTGGGATTCAGCATATATAATTTCTCAAGCCATAACATAGAAGGTCATAAACTTTTTGCCCAACAGGATTACACTTAAGTCGTCCTTAGGGTATACCTTTATACATATAGATGTTTATACTTTAGTGTCTCGTACCCAGAACAGGAGAGAGACAACTTAATGAGAGGGAAAGACAAATAAATTCCAAACCCCTATGTAGATTTCAGGCAGGGTTCTGAAACATCAATTACTAATGACCTTCCATTAGGCTACTGAGTTCCCAGTATAGATATAGATTAAACCTCCAACGCTTGACGCGTTTCGCCTTCTCAGATGTCAAAGGCTCATCAGAAGACTTTGGGGTTACAGAATTAATGTTCCGTCTAAAAACAAAGGATTGGCAAAACATTAGTTTACAAACAGAAAAAATCTTGAAGATAACTGCACGGGTCTAGATAATACATAGTCATATACAAAAAATATATATATATGTGCAGGGCCACTTAAAGATATTACATACAGATAATATACAGGAATTGTATAATTGATCTAGTTGGACATATATGCATGTTCCCAAATAGTATGTAACTATTTTTTGATGGTAAATAAAGTGAAGAGACATACCTTATGACCATACATGCCAAATAAACAAGTTCTTCAATGGGCGAGAATACCCAAAAAGGTCAATAAACAATAGATAGAATGACCCCGTAATTTTTCTGATGGAGTCAAACAAATAGAAAAGTATGTATTTTACCACAAGAAATTAGTGCATATCATATATGTAATCTAGATGAGAGACTGCCGTACACATAGAAACATGCTTACCCAAGGTATCTGTTGTATGGTCATAGATAAGGCATCCAAAGAGAGGGACATACTAGGGCATAGATAAACTGTGTGGGGATAGAGGTATACCAAAAATGAGGATCAGGACAAAACATTTGGCAAATAATGGATAGAGGTATAAAGAGAATCACCTTTGGTAGAAGTATCATATTAAACCAAAGTCAACGTCACATCATCCGGTGCAGTATAGATAAATAAGCATAAACCGGGATGGATCCTCAAAGCTATCAAATAGTAAAACATCAAATAGGAAAAACCAAGAAAAGCATTTTAGATGAAGCTATTAAATAACTGAAATCTAAATGTCAATTTTCTATATGTCACAGGGTATATCTATCTTAGATTATATATTACAGGACCACAAAAATGACCCTAAGGTCAAATGGGGTCATAATAGAAATCCCCTTCAGTTAGCCTTTAGATAGGTCTAACAGTGCCCAGTATGCCCATATATACAAATAGTATTTATTTATTATCAATAGAAGTAACAATACATATAAGTGTGCCTTAAAAACAGGATCAAGAGCCTCATCTTACTATGGCACAGAAGTTTCATTTATCCTATGTAACAAAAGAGTGGTCCAAATAGAGGTATTAGCCCATAGTTAGGGTCAGAATGGAAAAGGTTGTCAGCATCTGTAACTCACCCACTATGTAGTCATCCTGTGTCTCTGAATGCCTAGAGGGGAATGAGTGTGCCTCTCTTTTATAGGGCATGGAATAGCTATTCATTGGTGATTAGTGGTAACAGGTGATGCAGGATCGCAATCACCTGTTCCTAATGATGACGTGCTAAAGAGGCGTCCACCGTAGCTGTTTACTTGGACTCCATGGTTACTAAAACCACGGAGCTCCATAAACATCTTAAGGGCGCATGCGCGGGCACGTCGGATGACGGCCGTGCGTCACAACGTGATGACGCGAGGCGTCTGCGTTCCATATATGTATAAAGGTACACCCTAAGGACGACTTAAGTGTAATCCTGTTGGGCAAAAAGTTTATGACCCTCTATGTTATGGCTTGAGAAATTATATATGCTGAATCCCAGTAATGTATATAAGTGTGTAAATGTTTGTCTAATTCCTTCTGGTTTGTTTATCATATTTTTAATATTAATAAGTTGGTATTTCCTAGTTTGATAAATACAGTAATTGGTACCTCCTAAAATAACTAGTTAATCGTTCGATAATCTAATTAATGCAAAAAATTTAATGGCCGGTTTTCTATCCGCACCACTTGATACCAACCAGTGGCAACTGGAAGCTGACGATGTATTCTCAGACCAGACCGACATAGGTGTCAGTGCGAATAAAACTACAGATCTTAAGAAAATATTTTATGATCTTTTTGTATGTTATAAGAACAACATCAAATCATGGTGGGAGGTACAGTCCTTAACGAGATACATCAAACAAGGGATTATCCCTAAGGGACTCAGGATACCCATAGTACCGGCGGATAGGTCTAAGACACCTAAACTGTTGGAACTTTGGGAGAAAGAGTCTAGAGAGTCCTCAATAAGATTGATGGGCCTTCTTTTGGAAGAAGAAAGAATCACTTTAGAGAGAACTTCCAAAATTTTGGAGGAATACATAAAATACGCATTAGGTTTTAAAGCGGACCCAGACTTTAATAAAAGAGAGGGGATCTTGCAGAATTCTATCGAACGCTTTCAAACGTCCTTAAAAAATCGAAAACATAATAAGTTTCTTAAAGATTCCGCAGACTTTAGAGAAAATAAGGCGTACGCTTTTCTCCTAGGCCCTTCTGGTAATAAGTCCAGTACCGATTGGGAACCCTCTGACCCAGATAACCCAAAGACACCAGCAGTCCCTAAAAAACCTCCAAAAAAGAACAAGAGACGGAGGAAACCATATAAAAAATGGGACGATCCCAGGGCTCCTATACCGCCGGTGACTCCTCCCTCCACACCGGCACCTACCTCTGCTTCCTCCTCATCATTACCACCCTTTCCATCCACATCAATAGTAGCCTCTTTTTTAGAACAGAGAGGGGTCCCCTATGGCCTAAGATCACAGAGGGTAGGGGAAACCCCACTCCCTCCCAGGACATAAATAATCAGGTGATTAATTTATCATCATATGCATTATCAAAGGAACAATTGGAGGTACTGAGGAAAGGCCTCAACTTTGTTCCAACACAAAAATTTGATGTATTTAATTGGACTAAAGATCTATCCTTATTTTGTAGGAAATTAAAGTGGAAAAGATTTTTCCATAACACAAAAAAGGAAGATCTTGCTCTATCAGGAATTAGTGAGGAAGAACGTATATCATTGCAGGACCTGAACGAACTGGAGTCTGAAAACCTTGGTACCCTAGGTACCGGACCTTTTACTACTTTAAAAAGATCTAGTAAAAGGATGCCTCCAACTGATAGAGCTGACTCAATTGACATTTTTTTCAAGATAGTGAGTGATGAACTTTCTAAAATACCCTCCTTTACTTCTAAAAACAAATTTAACCTCACCCGAATGGAACAAAAGCATTTGGATGATTTGTCTAAAAATGACGATTTGTAAATATATCTTTATTAAACTTTTGCATAAAATTTACATTGTGATCAACAGAATATCAATATAGCAGATGGTTCTTTACATTAACCCAGAGAAACGATCACAGCCGTTGAAAGCAATATTACAGTTCGAGATATTTTCATATTAAGCAATAGGCCAAGGCTGCCTCTCTCTGTCTGAACTACCAGCACTAAGTGCTGCTTCTCCTCTGGTTCCGGTCAGGGAGGATTTTATCTAGGCCCGAGTGACACGAGTCATCTTGGGTACATAATACTCAAACATCTTTTAACTTTTATCAACTTTTAACTTAGTGGATGGTATATTCTTTTTCGTCCAGGGATAAGGTGACTTAGGAGAGAGAGAGTGTAAGAAAAGAGAGGAGAAAGAAAGGAAGGCAAAATGATAAAAAATTGTGTAGAATAGATAAGAATATCATAAGGATAGGGCGCACGAGGTGTGATGGTCCTCCCGGTGCGTTCAGGGAAGGAGAAGTGTGTGCCCCTTAGCGTCTTCAAGTAATCAGGTCCCCAAGGCCAGGGGTGTCTTTAAATATGATCCATTCCATCCAGGTAGACACATATAGATTTTGGGTCTGAGAAAAGTCAGCCGACAATTCTTCATATCTGCGGAGCTTCTCCATTTCAGAATACCACTCTAGAATGGAGGGGGGCTCGTGCTCCTTCCAGTGTCGAGGGATCACACTGCGAGCTGCGGCTAAGCAAAATCGGAGGATATCTTTCCTCTGGGACCTCCAAGATCCAGGGAGCAGAGAGAGCAGGGCTAATTCAGGAGTTCTTTCCAGGTCTTTCCCCGTGATTAAATTGTAATTACGAAATACTTTAATCCAGAAATCCTGGATCAGAGGGCAGCTCCACCAAATATGCAGCATAGTGCCTGTCTCATTGTTGCATCTCCAACACAAAGGCGAAACGTCCGGGGAGAATCTGTGCAATCTGTCTGGGGTGAGGTACCACCTATAGCGTAACTTTAGGCTCTTTTCTAGAGTTTCGCATGAGCCAGCAGATTTATGAGTCATAAGGAAACACCTTTTCCATTCCGATCCAGAGATCGGCCTGCCCAGTTCCCCTTCCCATGTCTTCCTGAATCCCAAGTTCCCTGCTTCTATAGACTTGGACAGGATCCCATAGATAGTCGAGATTCCTCTCGAGGGTGCCTCCTCTTTTACAAAAATTTCTTCCAACTTGGAAAATGACAATGTTGGGGTCTTCTGTAACTTAAGAGATCCTATGAAGGACCTCAGCTGCAAGTACTCCCACCATTTAAGTTTGACTTGTGGAGCAGCTGCCTGGAGCACCCCAAGGGGAGGAAGTTCACCCTCATGCAGGACTCGTCCAACTCTAGTGTCTTCTGCGTCTTTCCATCCCATAAAAGACTGGCCGGTCAACCCAGGGGGAAAAGCCGGATTATGAAAGATCGGGGTCAGGGGACTGTCATACTGAGTCTCCCTCATCTCTCTTCTTACTACTTGCCATGCCCTAAGCGTTTCAGACGTAATGTTAGGTAAGGTACCCAAGGAGGCCAAGGCCTCCCTGGACAACCACTGCAGATAGCGAAGGGGTATCTGGGAGCCGTCCTGTTCCACCCGTACCCACTGTTTGGAGTCAGTTTTAAAATGCCAATCTATTAGGCGGACCAAAATAGCTGCCAAACAATATCTGCGGATGTCCGGGAGGCCAGCTCCTCCCTGTTCCCTAGGTGCAGCTAAGGTCTTCAGGCTTACTCTCGCCTTTTTACCATTCCATATGAAACGGGAGATTGCTGATTTAAGGGTGCGAAAAAATGCACCATTAGGCCACAAGGGAACTGCCTGAAAAATATATAGGAACCTTGGAAGAATGTCCATTCCCACTACATTGATTCTCCCCAGCCATGATAACCTCAGGGGTCTATAATTTTCCAACAGGATTCCCACTTTGTCCAAGATGGCCTGATGATTTAATTGAAACAGTTTTGACATGTCAGCCGGGAGACTTATTCCTAAGTAGACAATATGGCCCGTTTTCCAACGAAAGGGAAAATCCCCCACCACTAAAGCCACTTCTGCCTGTGGTAGGGAGACGTTCAACACCTCCGTTTTGGAAAAATTGACCTTAAAATTACTGAGACCACCAAAGATCTCGAATTCCCTCAATAAAGCGGGAAAGGTCAAAGATGGTTGGGTGACATACAATAGTACGTCGTCCGCAAAAAAGTGCTGTCTTGTGGTGAACGTCGCCCACCACCAACCCCTGGATGTCAGGATTATCCCTTATGGCCTTTGCTAGATGTTCCATCACTACGACATATAGCAGGGGGGAGAGTGGGCAACCCTGCCTCGTCCCGTTCTTCACCCAGAACGATCCTGATAGGCCCCCATTAATGCGAACCCTCGCGGAAGGACAGGAATAGAGGGAGGAGATCCCGTTGGTAAATCTGGTGCCCAGGCCAATATGGACTAAAGCCTCTCTTAGGAACCCCCAGTGGACCCTGTCAAAGGCCTTTTCTGCGTCGATGGAAAGCAGACATAGAGGGGACTTCCACATCCTTGCCTTCTCAATTAGGAGACAGGATCTAAGAATGTTGTCCCGCGCCTCCCGGCCCCTAACAAAGCCCACCTGATCGAGATGCACAATGGATGGAAGTCTCAGGGAAAGTCTATCTGCCAGGATTTTTGCGAACAGCTTAACATCCACATTGATGAGTGAAATAGGTCGGTAACTCGCTGCCTCACGCAGGTCCTTGTTTGGTTTAGGCAACACACAAATGTGTGCTTCCAGGGCTTGCGGAGGAAATGTATCTCCCTCCATAATAGCTCTGAAAGAAGATAGCAAGTGAGGCAGTAGGTCCCCGAGCAGAGTTTTGTAAAAGATGGGTGTAAAGCCGTCCGGGCCTGGGCTCTTAGAGGTTGAGGTATTGTGTATTACCTCAGAAAGTTCCTCCACTGAAACATCTCCCTCAAGGGGCTCCTTATCCTCTACAGACAAGGAAGGAATTCCCACCTTGGCTATGTAGGATTTCAATTTGTGTTTCAATGCCTCAGGTTCCATGTCATCAAATTTCCCCCGTAAGCTGTATAAATTGGCATAAAAGTCTTGAAACACCTTGGAGATCTCCTCCGAACTATGTACCAGCCCACCCGAGGGATTTTTAATTGCTGGTATATACGTGGGTCCGGACCTTGGGTGAAGTAGTCTTGCCAGGGGTCGTCCACTCACATTTGCCTTTTTATAGAAAAAACTCTTATTTCTCTCTCTGCATTGTTCGAATCTAGTGTCAAGGATGTTACGTAGCTCTACTCTAGCCGCGGTCAACTCCACCAGCAACCCCCTAGCCCGTGAAATCTTATGATCATTTTCCAGTCGTCCAATCTTGGATAACAGTTTGTCTATCTGTTCTGACCTAAGCCTTTTTAACCTGGCCCCATGTTTAATTAAAGTGCCTCGAAGGAGGCACTTAAGGGCCTCCCATTTCATAGGTGGAGAGGTAGGGTCCTGTGTATGTGTCTGGGTGAACTGCGCTATGTCGGCTTTCAAATCGGCCAGGCAGTTAGCATCCTTGAGGAGGTGGCCGTTTAGCCTCCAAGTCCATTCCTTCCTAGTCAGCCCCGGGATCTCCATGGAGAGAAATATGGGGCTGTGATCAGACAATACAATATTGCCAATGGTGGCCTCAGGAGCCCATGAGAGGACCCCATGACTGACCAGGAATAGGTCAATCCTACTATATGATTGGTGAACCCCCGAATAATAAGAGTAATCTCTACCATTAGGGTTGAGGATTCTCCATACGTCCACCAGCTGCAGCCTACACAGGAGTCTCCCGAGAGCCTTCATCCTTTTAGGTGGAGCTGCCCATCTGCCCGATGTGGAATCTATGGACGGATCAAAGACAAAATTAAAATCACCTCCTATTATGACCTGGCCCTCAGCGAAGTCTGCCAGTTTTAGCAGAAGAGCTCTACAAACTCTTGTCTGTTCCCTGTTAGGGAGGTACCAATTCACTAGGGTCATAAGACTACCCGCTATCTTTATTTTGACAAAGATATAACGCCCTCCCGGATCTATTATCGAATCCAGCCGCGTATATGGTAATCCTCGATGAAAGGCCACCGAGACCCCTTTAGATCTAGCCTCCACGTTAGTACTGTGGATCCAGTCCGTGTAGTGTTTTTCTCCTATGGCAGGAACGTGACCCTCTTTGAAATGTGTCTCCTGGAGGAATAACACTTGTACACCTCTTTTGTGCATATCACATGTGATCTGCTGGCGCTTCTGGGGCGTATTAAAACCCCTGACATTGAGGGACCCAATCAGCAGGGACCCCATCTTCCCGTTCTTAGTATGCCTTCACACCCCGGAGTTCCAAAAATCCCGCGCGTTCCGCCTCCAGAAAAATAAAGAAAGCAAAAGATAGAGAAAAAGAAGATAGAGAGAGAAGGAACCCCTGGACGGGGTAAATATAACACTTGTAGGATTACGGGGTATTTGCACACTTTTAATTATCGTATACTAAAGAAGAATACGATATCCCGTGGGGAGATACCTTTCCAAGTGGGAGAGGGTATAAACTCTAATTCCACTACGAGATTATTTCTCGAGTTTCGTAAACTATCAATATTATAAACTATTGTAGTCCGAGAGGTGACGTCCCCTCGGCCTAACGCCCGAAAACTTAACAATAAACACGTCAATTTATCTCCAGCCGGAGAGATATGAGCAAATTAAAATGTAATAAACATTAACGTCATGGGATTATAATGCAGGAATACTGTCCGCAGAGTGTACCTATAAGAGGGGAAGTTACAGGAAGGGTAGGGTATTTCTACCACACGATTTGGAATGGGGAGATACAGCGGGGAGAAAACACATGGCGGGTACGATGTAAGGGAGAGCAAGCATTCAAAGTGAGCTCAGGAGGAGGCAAAGGGAGAGAGTAAACATCCCCCTCCTCCAACCCAACTCCATACGATGATGAAGTTTAATACTTCAGTCTTCTAAGATTTAAGGGGGGAGGGAGGGGGAGGGAGGGGGAGGAAGGCGGGGAAGATGGGGGGGAAAGGAAAGATGGGCAGAGAAAAAAAAAAAAAAAAAAAGGGGGGGGGGGGGCGAGGTGGGGAAGAGCGGGACTAAGGGGGGGGAGGGGAACGGAAGAAAAACATGACTATTCGTTTATTCTTAGATCCTGCCTCCATTCTTTAGTATAAAGGTTGGGGAGGGTTTTGCAAATGTTATGAGCTCTTAGAAAATTATATCATCATATTATGCACTAGAGGGTAGGAATAAAAGGACTACCCGCTAATCAAAAAGTCACCCCTCATCGTCCCGATCTCCGTCGCTGTCTCTCCTCCTTCTGCGATTTCTGGCTCTTCCGTTCCTTCTGCGACGCGGACCCCTTCTGGGCCAGGTGACTGTGGAAAATGAAGTGTCAGGCAAGCATGATGGCCAATCCGGGAATAGGAGACCCGGGTCTGGAATGTCCAGGGCCCTCAAAAAAGCATGAAGTTCCCTGGGGTGGGCCAGATATGCCAGTCGGTTTTCCTGACGCACCTGTAGGCGAAAGGGGTACCCCCACGAGTATGTCAAATGGTGTTGTCTAAGGAGGTCCAGAAGAGGTCTCAAGGCTCTCCTCTTCTGGAGGGTTCTCCTGGACAAGTCTGCCATCAGCTGTATATTATTACCCTGAAACATAATCTCTTCACACCTTCTTGCCTTATTAAGGATGTCATCCTTAATTCTATATTTGTGTAGGCGGCATATGACATCCCGTGGGGGCCCCCCCTCCGCTGGATATGGTCCAAGAGATCTATGGGCCCTGTCGAATTCAATAGCCGTGTCTGGTGGAGTTTTCCTGACAGAGTTAAACAGGGCCTGCAGCGTTTTCCCCAGTTCGTCAGGAGCGACCGACTCGGGAAGTCCCCGGACCCTTATATTTTGTCTCCTTTCGCGATTCTCAATGTCCTCCAATGAGTCCAAGAAGGCTTCCTGTTGAGAATTCTGGCTTATCACAGTCTCCTCCAGCTTCCTGATCCGGTCAGTCAAAGCCTCAACTTTGGCGTCGGATTGGGTCATTCTATCCGACACCCCTCGGACCTCTCCTCTAAGTTCATTGGTCGTTGCTCTGATGGAGGCCTCCATTTTGGCTACAAAATCTGCTAATTCCTCTTTTGTAGGAATATTGAGAATGCGTGCCTTAAATGAGTCCCACACGTTACCATTGAGCGCGTCAGCTTCTTGTGACACTTCATTTTGACCCATATATGGGCCCATTGCAGCCATATGCGGTCCGCCCGTCTGGCCTCCACCAGGGGGTCCCCTTTGGATTAAGGCTTGCTGCGGATCCCCATGACTCCCCCAGGACCTGTTGGGGGGAGAACCTGCTGCCATGGCTGCGCCCCCGAGTAATATGGCCATCCCTGGTACTGCATGCCGTTCAGTGCAGAGTATGTGGGAGCAATGATGGTGGGGGCCATGTTAACACTAGAGGGCTGGATATATTGACCCTGAATGTCTTTAGTACGGCACTCCTCTCTTACCGCTTCCTCTTGTGGCCGAGAGTCCCGTGCTCTGTTCCCCTCCATCACCTCCTCCGTGTCTGTGCGGGTAGCATTAGATCTGCGTTCCTCTGAGCGGCCGCCCGGTGACACTCCACCTCCGGTACCCGCGGCTCGCATCAGAGCTTCCTCTGCTCCCTCCTGTCCATAATAGAGCCTCCGGTGCGGGGGTGATCGGGCGTCACTGCTGTTACACTCGGGCTGCCAGGCGCGCGCAGGTTCCTCTCTGCGATCTGTGCTGTTGTTTCCTGCAGGGGAGCGGGATCCGCCATCTTAGGTCGCGCTGTATCCCGGGGGGGACCTGCAGAGCTCCTCAAGTACCTTGTAATACTGGCCGGATTTGGACCAGGGGGTCTCTGTGACGCTGTTCGGCGGGTGCTCTTCCGTCCCGCTGACATTTGGTGAGTCTCACCCGGGCTGGGAAGGCGATATCGGGCTTTAAAAAGGCCGAGGGGACAGAGCTCACAAACTAGTGACTGTCTCCCTCCATGGCCAGGACAGCCCCCTAAAAATGACGATTTAATCATTAAGGCCTCAGATAATGGAGGTAATGTGGTTATAATGGATCACAGCAACTATACAACTATGTGCCTTAACATTCTAGGGGATGAAACCTTCTATGGCAAACTGATGAAAGACCCGACTATTACTTTCTCAAATGAACTCTATGAAATCCTAGTTAAGGGTCTAGAGGCTCATTTAATTTCAGAAAACGAAATGAAATTTATGACCCCAGTTGATCCAGTGATACCCACGTTCTACGCACTCCCCAAGATACATAAGGGACTAGTACCATTAAAGGGAAGACCGATAGTCTCTGGGATCAACTCTGTTACGCAGAATGTGGGGGTTTATTTGGATAAGATCTTAAGACCATTTGTCCTTGCCCTACCATCATATGTAAGGGACATGAGTGACCTCCTGGTAAAACTTGATGGTATTACGATGGATGAAACAACCTATTTCGCATCCATTGACGTCGAGTCCTTATACAGTTCGATCCGACATGATCTAGGGGTGGAGGCTGTAGAATATTTCCTTAAAGCTAGAGGCAGACAATTCATCCAACACAACTCGTTCGTTATAGGACTTTCAAAGTTCCTGCTGACACATAACTACCTTACCTTCTCTGGCCAGTTTTACCACCAGCTCAGGGGCACAGCTATGGGGAGCTCAGCCGCGCCCTCATATGCCAACTTGCTCCTGGGCTGGTGGGAAGACGTTCACGTTTTTAGCGACTCCATGCGAAAATGGACCCATTACATCACATTTTGGGGTCGCTACGTGGATGATATCCTTCTTTTATGGTCAGGGGATAAGGAGACCTTTGGTCTCTTTGTGCAGGAACTCAACAACAACAACTTGGGACTCTTTTTCACCTGTGAATTTGGGTATAATAGGTTACCCTTTTTGGATATCCTGCTTACCAAGGATGATAAAGGTGGAGTGGTTTCTACTATTTATAGAAAACCAACTGCAACAAATAACTTGTTGCACTGGGGAAGTTACCATCCGGAACCACAAAAAAGAGGTATTCCTAAAGGACAATATATCCGCATACGACGGAATTGTTCTACCCATGATGAGTTCCATAGATAGGCAGACCTATTAATGAACAGGTTCCTGGACAGAGGTTATCCTCGCTCATCTTTGAGCGCAGCCTATAAGAATGCACAACAATGCAAGAGGGATACATTACTTGTTCCCAAAAAAAAGGAGGAGATTTCATCCATCACCAGATTAATCGGCACTTTTGATGCCATAATGAGGAAATAATGGCTATTATGAGGAAACATTGGCGTATATTACCGTATATACTCGCGTATAAGCCGAGTTTTTCAGCCCAAAAATTGGGCTGAAAAGTACCCCCCTCGGCTTATACGCGAGTCAGTGCTGTATAACGATGTATACATCGGTACATACCGATGTATACATCGGTATACAGCAGCCCCCGTAATGCAGAGCCCCCCAGCCTCGCTCCGGTCACCTGTAAAGGAAACTATACTTATCACCGTGCCGCTGTCCGCGCCCGCTGTCCGCGCCCGCTCGCAGCTGCCGACCGCGATCCTCCATCTTGCGTCTTCTTCCTGTTTCTGTGCTCGTCGCGGGCAATGACGTCATTCCCTGCGACGAGCACAGGAAACAGGAAGAAGAGGCATGAAGATGGAGGATCGCGTACGGCAGCTGCGAGCGGGTGCGAGCGGGCGCGGACAGCGGCACTGTGTTAAGTATAGTTTCCTTTACAGGTGACCGGAGTCAGGCTGGGGGGGCCCTGGATTACGGGGGCTGCTGTATACTACCGCTGGGGCTGCAATATACTGCCACTGGGGCTGTATACACCACTGGGGCTGCAATACCACTGGGGCTGCTGTATATAGGGGCTGCAATACCACTGGGGCTGCAATACCACTGGGGCTGCTGTATATAGGGGCTGCTGTATACACCACTGGGGCTGCAATACCACTGGGGCTGCTGTATATAGGAGCTGCAATACCACTGGGGCTGCAATACCACTGGGGCTGCTGTATATAGGGGCTGCAATACCACTGGGGCTGCTGTATATAGGGGCTGCAATACCACTGGGGCTGCAATACCACTGGGGCTGCTGTATATAGGGGCTGCAATACCACTGGGGCTGCAATACCACTGGGGCTGCTGTATATAGGGGCTGCTGTATACACCACTGGGGTTGCAATACCACTGGGGCTGCTGTATATAGGGGCTGCAATACCACTGGGGCTGCTGTATATCATACTGCTGGGGCCTGTATACCACTGCTGGGGGCTGTATACCTGTGCTGGGGTCCACCCTCGGCTTATACCGAGTCAATAGATTTTCCCAGGTTTTGGGGGCAAAAGTAGGGGGGTCGGCTTATACACGGGTCGGCTTATACACGAGTATATACGGGTACTTGCAGACCCTGATCTAAAAGATTACATCATGCCATACGCAAGTGTTACCTACAGACGTGGACAATCAATTGGTGATAGGTTGGTCCGTAGTCACTACCAAAAACCTAAATCGCAGAATAATTGGCTGCAAAATATGAAAACGGTAGGGACTTATAGATGTGGACACTGCAAGTTTTGCCCATGGGTGCAACCCTCAAAAACTGTAACTTGTTCCAAAACTGGTATGGTTTACACCTTACGCGACTTTGCCAATTGTAGCACACAAGGGCTGGTCTATGTGATTACCTGCACATGCCCTAAAGACTATATTGGCAAAACCAAGAGAGAGCTGCGTAAAAGATTTGGGGAACACCTTGGTGATGTGAGACATGATAGGGATACCCCGATTGCTCGACATGTTCGAGAATTTCACCAAGGGGACTCCAAATCTCTAAAAGTGAGAGTTTTGGAAGTACCAAAACCTTCACCCAGAAAGAGAGACTTTGACAGAACCCTTCTTCAAAAAGAAGCAAGGTGGATCCACAACTTCAATAGTGTCCAACCAAACGGCCTTAATGAACAACTGAGTTACACTTGTTTCCTCTAGTTAACACTTGCTTATTTTCAGCTTTGGTTAGGTTATGGTGATACAGTGGTGCTTTGATAGATTTAAATACCGGCCCTTAAAGATGTTATTTACCCGAGAAGGGTTTTACATCATAAACTGGAACAATTAAATATATATAGTTCCTGCTATCTAGATTTTATAGCTAAATAGGCTTTTATGTATTTCTCTTTTTAACGTTGTTTGCAACTTGTAAATCTTGATGGCTAATATGCATGTTCTCTTATTCAAAACTTCAATTTATGTTGAACACTTCCACATTATTCTTACATACATGCTAAATTAGGATGCCCTTGTTTTTTCCACATTTTAGATGGTGCACTATCCTAAAGACTGCTGGTGAGCCCCTCCCCCCTCTTTCCTTAGTTTATCTCTATGATACCATCAGTCCTATTAGTGGTTAAAGTCCCCCCGTTCTCCTTTAGCTATCATTATTTTCTTCAAATGACTGCTCTGATCCGTCCTGACATCTGCCGTAATCAACGTATACATATCTGTGCAATCCTATTTCCGGGTTTCGCTGTCCGCGCATGCGCACTCCGAAGGCTTGCGTTCCACGCGAGCGGTCGTGGAACGCAGACGCCTCGCGTCATCACGTTGTGACGCACGGCCGTCATCCGACGTGCCTGCGCATGCGCCCTTAAGATGTTTATGGAGCTCCATGGTTTTAGTAACCATGGAGTCCAAGTAAACAGCTACGGTGGACGCCTCTTTAGCACATCATCATTAGGAACAGGTGATTGCGATCCTGCATCACCTGTTACCACTAATCACCAATGAATAGCTATTCCATGCCCTATAAAAGAGAGGCACACTCATTCCCCTCTAGGCATTCAGAGACACAGGATGACTACATAGTGGGTGAGTTACAGATGCTGACAACCTTTTCCATTCTGACCCTAACTATGGGCTAATACCTCTATTTGGACCACTCTTTTGTTACATAGGATAAATGAAACTTCTGTGCCATAGTAAGATGAGGTTCTTGATCCTGTTTTTAAGGCACACTTATATGTATTGTTACTTCTATTGATAATAAATAAATACTCTTTGTATATATGGGCATACTGGGCACTGTTAGACCTATCTAAAGGCTAACTGAAGGGGATTTCTATTATGACCCCATTTGACCTTAGGGTCATTTTTGTGGCCCTGTAATATATAATCTAAGATAGATATACCCTGTGACATATAGAAAATTGACATTTAGATTTCAGTTATTTAATAGCTTCATCTAAAATGCTTTTCTTGGTTTTTCCTATTTGATGTTTTACTATTTGATAGCTTTGAGGATCCATCCCGGTTTATGCTTATTTATCTATACTGCACCGGATGATGTGACGTTGACTTTGGTTTAATATGATACTTCTACCAAAGGTGATTCTCTTTATACCTCTATCCATTATTTGCCAAATGTTTTGTCCTGATCCTCATTTTTGGTATACCTCTATCCCCACACAGTTTATCTATGCCCTAGTATGTCCCTCTCTTTGGATGCCTTATCTATGACCATACAACAGATACCTTGGGTAAGCATGTTTCTATGTGTACGGCAGTCTCTCATCTAGATTACATATATGATATGCACTAATTTCTTGTGGTAAAATACATACTTTTCTATTTGTTTGACTCCATCAGAAAAATTACGGGGTCATTCTATCTATTGTTTATTGACCTTTTTGGGTATTCTCGCCCATTGAAGAACTTGTTTATTTGGCATGTATGGTCATAAGGTATGTCTCTTCACTTTATTTACCATCAAAAAATAGTTACATACTATTTGGGAACATGCATATATGTCCAACTAGATCAATTATACAATTCCTGTATATTATCTGTATGTAATATCTTTAAGTGGCCCTGCACATATATATATATTTTTTTTTATATGACTATGTATTATCTAGACCCGTGCAGTTATCTTCAAGATTTTTTCTGTTTGTAAACTAATGTTTTGCCAATCCTTTGTTTTTAGACGGAACATTAATTCTGTAACCCCAAAGTCTTCTGATGAGCCTTCTGACATCTGAGAAGGCGAAACGCGTCAAGCGTTGGAGGTTTAATCTATATCTATACTGGGAACTCAGTAGCCTAATGGAAGGTCATTAGTAATTGATGTTTCAGAACCCTGCCTGAAATCTACATAGGGGTTTGGAATTTATTTGTCTTTCCCTCTCATTAAGTTGTCTCTCTCCTGTTCTGGGTACGAGACACTAAAGTATAAACATCTATATGTATAAAGGTACACCCTAAGGATGACTAAGTGTAATCCTGTTGGGCAAAAAGTTTATGACCTTCTATGTTATGGCTTGAGAAATTATATATGCTGAATCCCAGTAATATATATAAGTGTGTAAATGTTTGTCTAATTCCTTCTGGTTTGTTTATCATGTTTTAATCTTTGATACAAATAAAAAGATATTTTTAATATTAATAAGTTGGTATTTCCTAGTTTGATAAATAAACTATTCCATACTATGCCTGATTTTTTTCACATTTTATATAGTCTGTCTTTCACTTTTTATTAATTCAGCTCATAGAGATGTGAGTGACACTGAATTGCTGTACTCTATGTACCCACTATATTGGGATATTTATACTTCTAATGAATGTAGATTTTACGAGGTTTTGTTGTCAAACACTGTGACGTCATGTTTAGATCCACCCTGCTTGCTGATGTCACCACAATCATGTCTGCATCATCTTTTGGCTCCTTTTCCTTGTAAAATATGATTGTTTTCAATGTGATCTTGATGTTCCCTGAGGAAGGAGCTCGGTATGTGGCTCTGAAACTTGTTGGAAAATAAACCAGTCATCACCATACCCAGACATCCCGTTGTTTCTGGTGTTTTATGTCCTTTGGGGCAGCAGCGCGGACTTCGAGGTACTTTGTCCAGAAAGTTTGTTTGAGACCACAGTGACCTGTGGAACTACAGTCCCAGCAGCAGCTGCATTTTCTGAGCGATCATGCTGGTTGTGTGCTACACAACCTAACCAGGTGAGCCACTCTGATATCACATCTCTGATTCCTGTCTAAGACCCTATTGCGCATTCTAAACCCTCAAGATATAAATTGTGTGATGACCTCCTCTGCTATTTAATAAGTCTTTTTTCTTACCTCGTCCAGCTTGCTGGCCTCTGGCTCAGATGATCAGCATGTAATGCTGTGGGATCCTTTTCAACACAAGAAACTGTTGTCAATGCACACAGGTCACACTGCCAACATCTTTTCTGTTAAGGTGAGCAACTTTCAATGACTTTTTAGTGTTGAGTGTCTGTGCCTATGTATATATTGCTGTAGTTGTTATAGTTACTTTGCTCTTCTCATTATTATGTGTTATCCGTAGTTCTACAAAGGACTGCAGGTGAATGTTACTTCTTCAATACAGCATCTGATAACCTTAAAGATCTGACCATCCTGCACTTCTTTCCAGCACAAAACCTTTGTAATTTGCAATTTCACAAGATACAGTGGTAACCAAATGTTTTGCATTATTTTTAAAAGTGTGAATACTTCTGACTGGAGGTTGCAATGCCATATTCTTGGTGATTTTAGTAAACTGGAAGCAAACATTTTGACAAAGCCAAGTTTATCACCAGGTGCTAGGGTGCTTATGCTATATTGCCATCCACTGTACAGATATATTTAAATTTTGATATTTCATAATTGGGATCTCCTCATTAATTCTATGGAGGCAGTATAGTAACTGTGTTTGTTATACTTTGTTTCCACCTACTGGCTATTGCTATAATAGGTCAAGATATGTCTTCATACAGAATTGTATGGTGATTTTCCCATAATGCCTCTCTAGCCCCTCCTGTCTTGTTCCCAGCTTCCATCACTTCTTCCTTCTAGTGTCAGTGCTATTTTGTTTGTGTACATATTGACTAGAAACTGCATCCTCTTTTTACCTCTATCTTCAACCTCCATTCTACAACTCCCATCATCTCATCATCTCCCTGACTTCTCAACCTCATCTCATCAAGGTATTGTAAATAAATCAGTTAAAATAGAATCATTGCAACAACCTTCCTGGACAGAACATGCATGGCTGGTATTAACATGGGGAAGAGGATAGCGAGTAACTATCTACCACTGCTTGTACAGAGTCGGTGCTCACATCCCTCAGACATCTCACAATGTGCACCGGTTGCAGAATAGCACTTGTTATTCTAAAGAGTGAAGTCAGGCAAAATCCAAAAAGAAGTCCCAATAGAATTCAACTGTTCTCAGAGTCAAGTGTCAAATGAATGAAGAATATGGGGTCAAAGCGAGTCACCAAACTGTGGTGTTACAGCTAAGAGCAGTAGGGTTGAATGCATGAGTTCCAGTCAAGAAACGTTACATCTCTGCAAAGAATAGGAAGGTCAACTTGAGTTTCCCAAAGATAATAGTTAGATTGGTCTAAGATGTTGTGGTCAGATGAATCCAACTTCAGTCTGTTTGGTAATGATGGAAAGGACTATATATACCACCCAACTGGAAAACATAATGATATAAGGTACCAAACACCTACAATGAAACGTGGTGGTAATATCATGATTTGGGGTTGCTTTCTTGCATATGCCATTTGCCCTTTGCATAGAATTGATGGAAATATGAATGCTACAATGTACAAGGGTATAATGGAGAATGTAATGCTGCCACATGGTAAAACCAAAGTAGGCAGGGGCTGGAAACTCAAGCAAGACAATGATCCTAAGCACACATCCAATTTGGTGAAAACCTGGTTAGCAAAGAAAAATGTTTGCCTGTTGCAATGGCCAAGTCAATCACCTGATTTAAACCCTATAGAGTACCTTTGTAATGAGTTAGGGCAATGTGTTGGGGCTCGTACCCACAGTAGTAAATATGAATTGTATGCAGATTTGCAAATTCAATGGAGCAAGATCTCTTACATGTCTTGAATACCCCAGTGGCTTCAATGGCCCGTCGGTGTGGTGCAGTAATTAACCCCTTCCCGACATAGGACGTTGTACAACGTCCTGGCAGATTTGAGCTGCTGCAGCTCCTGTGAGTGGGGTCGCTTAGGTGTCACAGATGCTGCTGCTCTGTGACAGCCTGTAGTTGACCCTACAGGGGGTGGATTAACCCCCCCATGCCCAGGACCCCTCCGATCGGCAGTTTAAAAGTGAAACTGCCGATCGGAGGGAATCATAGGGATTCACCCCTCCAGATCTGATTGGAGCTCTCCAATCAGATCTAGAGGGGCGGATCGGCCCGTGCCCACCCCTCCTCAGCCCCCTCCAGCTCCATGACAGTCCAGGGCCCCCCCCCCGTTCCCTCAGCCCGCCCGCCCCCCTCTATTATAATGTATCTGCCGGCGGGTTGCACCCGCGTGCGCCCGCCGGCAACACTGCCTGGTCCCCTGCTGTAGTGATCCCCCCCAGGCTGCCCCCACCTCCGGGCCCTGTGCCTGGCCCCCCCCTCACCTCCTGCGGCGGGCTGCACACTTCGGTGCACCCGCTGCTGCGGCCGCCTTGCCGCCGCTGCCGCCGCTGCTGCTACGCCTCCTCTGCCCGCCAGTCTGTGGCCCCGCCTCCTCTCCCGGCCTCCTCCTGCTCATCGGTGGAACGAGGGAGGTAAGTATGTATGTATGTATCTATGTATGTATGTATGAATTAATGATATAATGAATGAATGAATTGATGGAATGGGTGATGGATGGATGGGTGAATGGATAGATGGATGGGGGGTGCATGCGTGGACGTGTGCGTGAGTGGACGTGAGCGTACATGAGTGTGCGTGGACGTGAGTGTGCGTAGACATGTGCGTGCGTAGACGTGTGCGTGCGTGGACACGTGTGTGGACGTGTGCGTGCATAGATGTGTGTGTGCATAGACGTGTGCATGCGTGGATGTGTGCATAGATGGACGTGTGCGTGGACGTGTGCGTGGATGTCAGCGTACGTGTTTGGATGTGCGTGGATGTCAGCGTGCGTGTGTGGATGTGTGCATGCGTGGATGTCAGCGTGCGTGCGTGGATGTCAGCGTGCGTGCGTGGATGTCAGCGTGCGTGGATGTGTGCATGTGTGGATGTCAGTGTGCGTGCTTGAATGTCAGCGTGCGTGGATGTCAGCGCGCGTGGATGTCAACGTGCGTGCGTGGATGTCAGCGTGCTTGAATGTCAGCGTGCGTGTGTGATTGTCAGCATGCGTGCGTGGATGTCAGCGTGCGTGGATGTCAGCGTGTGTGGATGTCAGCGTGTGTGGATGTCAGCGTGCGTGGATATTAGCGTGCGTGGATGTCAGCGTGCGTGGATGTCAGTGTGTGTGGATGTCAGCGTGCGTGTGTGGATGTGTGCGTGCGTGGATGTCAGCGTGCATGCGTGGATGTCAGCGTGCTTGAATGTCAGCGTGCGTGGGTGTGTGCATGCGTGCGTGGATGTGCGTGTGGATGTGGATGTGTGTGTGTGCGTGGATGTGGGTGCGTGGTTGTGTGCATGCGTGGATGATGGGTGCATAGGTGGATGGATGGGTGCAACAAGGGATCAAGTGTTCTCTTGTAGTCTCTGGGATCATAGTCATGGTGCACTGTATGACAGGTCATTGTCATACAGTGCACCATAACTCTGACCCCAAAGACTGTAGGAAGAGGACACTTCATCCCTTGCTGTAGTCTCTGGATTGACCAGAGGCGATCGAGCGTCGTGGGACCTTCGTTGTGGACTACGTCGGAGGCGATCGAGCGTCGTGGGACCTTCGTTGTGGACTACGTTGAATCTTTATAATAAAGATGGAGTCCGAATTTTGTTTGTGTTATTTTTTTCAAATAAAAAGATTTTTCTCTGTGTGTATTTTCTGACTATTTACCAGAGATTCCTAATGGCGGGTCTAACATTGACCCTATATTATGAATCTCGGGCTTAGTGCCAGCTGCCAATAAAAAGCTGGCATTAACCCCTTTATTACCCAGTTTGCCACCGGCACCAGGGCAACTGGAAGAGCATGGGTACAGCGCCAGAAAATGGCGCTTCAATGAATGCGCCATTTTCTGGGGCGACTGCGGGCTGCAATTCGCAGCATGGGGGGCCCAGAACGCTTTGGCCTCTCCATGCTGCGGATTCCAGCCCCCAGCTGCCTAGTTGTACCTGGCTGGACCAAAAATATGGCGGAGCCCCATGTCATTTTTTTTTCTAGAATTAGTTCTAGAAGAAAAAAAAGGGCTTTGCTGTATTTTTGGTGGCCAGCCAGGTACAACGAGGCAGCTGGGGGTTGGTGGCAATCCGTAGCTGCCAAGTTGTACCTGGCTGGACCAAAAATATGGCGGAGCCCCACGCCATTTTTTTTCTAGAATTAGTCCTAGAAAAAAAAATAAAAATGGGCTTTGCTGTATTTTTTGTTGCCAGCCAGGTACAATGAGGCAGCTGGGGGTTGCTGGCAGTCCGTAGCTGCCAAGTTGCACCTGGCTGGACCAAAAATATGGCGGAGCCCTACGCCATTTTTTTTCTAGAATTAGTCCTAGAAAAAAAATAAAAATGGGCTTTGCTGTATTTAGATGCACAGTGAACACTTTGAACCCCCAGGTGCTTCACAAATTGATCCGTAAAAATGAAAAAAGAAAATTTGTGTGAAAACAAATGTACTTTTTCCTTCTTACGGATCAATTTGTGAAGCACCTGGGGGTTCAAAGTGCTCACTATGCATCTAGATATGTTCCTTGGGGGGTCTAGTTTCCAAGATGGGGTCACTTGTGGGGGAGCTCCAATGTTTAGGCACACAGGGGCTCTCCATACACGACATGGTGTCCACTAATGATTCCAATAGTTAGCGGACACCATGTCGCGTATGGAGAGCCCCTGTGTGCCTAAACATTGGAGTTCCCCCCACAAGTTACCCCATTTTGGAAACTAGACCCCCAAGGAACATATCTAGATGCATAGTGAGCACTTTGAACCCCCAGGTGCTTCACAAATTGATCCGTAAAAATGAAAAAAGAAAATTTGTGTGAAAACAAATGTACTTTTTCCTTCTTACGGATCAATTTGTGAAGCACCTGGGGGTTCAAAGTGCTCACTATGCATCTAGATGCATTCCTTGGGGGGTCTAGTTTCGAAAATAAGGTCACTTGTGGGTACCTCCAATGTTTAGGTACACATGGGCTCTCCATACGCGACATGGTGTCCGCTAACAATTCCAATAGTTAGCAGACACCATGTCGCGTATGGAGAGCCCCTGTGTGCCTAAACATTGGAGCTCCCTCACAAGTGACCCCATTTTGGAAACTAGAGCCCCAGGGAACTTACCTAGATGGGTGGTGAGCATTTTGAACTCCCAGGTGCTTCACAAATTCATCTGTAAAATTGAATAAGTACTTTTTTTTCAATAAAAAATTTCTTTTCTCATTTTTACAGATTAATTTGTGAAGCACTGGGGCATTCAAAATGCTCACCACCCATCTAGATACGTTCCCTGGGGGGTCTAGTTTCCAAAATGGGGTCACTTGTGGGGGAGCTCCAATGTTTAGGCACACAGGGGCTCTCCAAATGCGACATGGTGTCCGCTAACAATTGGAGCTAATTTTTCAGTCAAATTGTTAGCGGACACCATGTCGCGTTTGGAGAGCCCCTGTGGGCCTAAACATTGGAGCTCCCTCACAAGTGACCCCATTTTGGAAACTAGAGCCCCCAGGGAACTTACCTAGATGGGTGGTGAGCATTTTGAACCCCCAGGTGCTTCACAAATTCATCCGTAAAAATGAAAAAAACACTTTTTTTTCCATAAAATTTTTCTTTTTTCATTTTTACAGATTAATTTGTGAAGCACTGGGGCGTTCAAAATGCTCACCACCATCTAGATAAGTTCCCTGGGGGGTCTAGTTTCCAAAATGGGGTCACTTGTGGGGGAGCTCCAATGTTTAGGCACACAGGGGCTCTCCAAACGCAACATGGTGTCCGCTAACAATTTGACTGAAAAATCAGGCTGGTAAGTCACCCCAGGCTCTCTGGTGGTGTCTTCCTCCCCCTGTTGTCCCCTCTAGTGTATTCGCTCTCGGAGGTTCCTACCTGGAGGCGACATGTGTTCCACCAGGAGCAAAGCCCCTAAGGTGCAGACATTTTATTCATCTTGCACTGTTTGCAAGACCCTGCTGCCCGCTGGATCTGTCTTCCCTCATTGCTCTGCCTGCACTTCTCATGAGTCTGAGGTGGAACATGGGGCTCCCCCCAGCTCGACTACTTCAGAGCCTTCCCCTAGCCAGGAGGACCCTGCAGTGCCACCTCCTTGGACTGTAGCTTTTACTAAGTCTTTTTCTGACTCTTTTGTCCAATCTATGACTGCTCTAACCAGAGTCCTGCTGGAGTCTTTACAGGCCAGTCACCGGGAAAGTGCACCCGGTCCCTCTGCCTCACGCCGCAGGCAATACAGTGAGTCGTCCCCTTCTAGGGGTTTGGACTCTGGAGACAATACAGGGGTCTCAGACATAGCTCCCTCTCCTCGGCCCCCCAAACGGCCACGTAGAGCGCTCTCTCCTGCCTCCTCTCATCACATGCTGAGGGTTCTTAGATTGATGGGGAGGATAACTAGGATTCTGGTAGACCTTCGGACGAGACCTCGGAGGAGGATTCCTTAGTGGATGATTTAGTGTCCTCCATTAATACTGTACTGGATCTAACTGCTCCTCCTCCCTCGGTGGAGACTTCACTCTCGGAGGAATTGTATCAGTTCCTTCCTCCATCCAGGTCTCGGGGTTCATTTTTTGATCATTCCAATTTCCAATCAAACGTACAGACTCCTAGGGCTTGCCCTGATAAACGCTTTTACAGGAAACAGAAGGATACTCTGTATCCTTTTCCTCCTGATGTAGTAAAGGGTTGGTCGGTTTCTCCTAAGGTGGACCCTCCAGTCTCTAGACTGTCTGCCAATACGGTTATGTCAGTTGCAGATGGCTCCTCTTTGAAGGATCCCACTGACCGACAGATTCAACTTCTGCAGAAGTCAATCTACGAAGCCACGGGAGCCTCTTTTGCTCTGGCTTTTGCTGCAGTTTGGGCCCTGCAGGCAGTTTCTGCCTGCTTGGCAGAACTAAATGTTGTAGCTCAGGATATTCCCGAGGTGACTTCCCTCACGTCTCAAGCCTCGGCGTTCACTGACTACTCTAGGTCGGCGATCATGGAATCCCCAGCCGTACTGCAGTGGCTTCAGCTAACTCGCAGCTCGCAGCCCGCAGAATGTTGTGGCTGCGAGATTGGAAAGCTGATGCCACTTCCAAGAAGTTCCTCCAGGGACTCCCGTTCGCGGGAAACAGGCTTTTTGGAGAGCAATTGGACGACATCATTAAGGAATCCACAGGTGGAAAGTCAACCTCTTTGCCTCAATCCAAGGTTCAGAAGTCTGGGCAGCGTCAGATGCACGCCAACTTTTGGGCCTTTCGTCCCTCCTCAAAAACCTCCTCCTCCTCCTCCCGTGCTGACAAGGATCAGAAGTCAAGCCAGACGTGGAGGTCTAAGACGCAGCAGAAGAAGCCTGCCGGCGCCTCAGACGCCAAGGCTGCCTCTTCATGACTCGCCGCCTCTCCCAGGTGCATCCTCGGTCGGTGGCAGGCTCTCCCATTTTGGAGACGTCTGGAGCAGTCTTATCCAAGACCGATGGTTAGTAGATGTCATCTCCCACGGCTACAGGATAGCGCTAACCTCGTGCCCTCCGACTCAATTCTGCCTTTCTTCGCCCCCGCCAGCAAGGGCCTCGGCCTTTCGTCAGGCGCTGGACGCCTTGAGACAGGACGGGGTCGTGATCCAGGTTCCCCCCGGGGAACGCTTCCAGGGGTTCTATTCGAACCTCTTCACGGTCCCCAAGAAGGACGGTTCGGTGAGACTGGTTTTGGATCTCAAACTTCTCAACCGACACGTGAGGGTCAGATCATTTCGAATGGAGTCTCTGCGGTCTGTGATAGCGTCTCTATCTCAGGGAGACTTCCTTGCCTCGGTGGATGTCAAGGATGCCTATCTACACGTCCCTATCGCTCCTGCACATCAACGCTGGCTGAGGTTCACAGTGGGGGAGGAGACCAACTTCCCTTCGGCCTTGCCTCTGCACCGAGGGTTTTCACCAAAGTGATGGCAGCAATGGTGGTGGTTCTGCATTCCCAGGGCCACGCAGTAACTCCGTACTTGGACGATCTGTTGGTCAGAGCCTCCTCCACGAAGAAGTGTCAACTGAGTCTCTCAGTTACTCTAGACACTCTGCAGCAATTCGGGTGGTTGATCAACATACCGAAGTCTGTTATCTGGGCATGGAGTTTCATACTGCTCCGGCTCTGATCATTCTGCCTGTCGACAAGCAAGTGTCGATTCAGGAGGAAGTCCAGTCTCTTATACAGGAATGCTGTAATGGAACAAGATGCCGAATTGCCCGCGCTGCCACCAGGAATCACCAGGAAACAAAGAGTTAACTGGGCAGATGTTTCTTTATTCTAACCTACGCGTTTCAGAGCCTCTATCCGAGCTCCTTCCTCAGGGAACATCCTGGAGGATGAAGGAGCTCGGATAGAGGCTCTGAAACGCGTAGGATAGAATAAAGAAACATTTGCCCAGTTAACTCTTTGTTTCCTGGTGATTCCTGGTGGCAGCACGGGCAATTCGGCATTTTGTCCCATTACAGCATTCCTGTTTCCACGGTTATCGTGAAGGTGCGGCCCTGCAGCAGCCATTCTCTACAAGCCATCTTACAGGCGATTATACTGGTTGTGGGTGACACAACCGAGCCAGGTGAGCAGTTCCCAATATACACCGCTATAAACCTTTGTAAAAAGGATAAGACCCTATGCGCATTTATCTCACGTTTACAGGTTGACTTAGTCTCTTATACAGTCAGACTCTGTGCCCATCAGGCGTCTGATGCATGTCCTGGGGAAGATGGTAGCGACCATAGAAGCAGTACCCTTTGCGCAATTCCACCTTCGTCCGCTGCAATTGCAGATCCTGCGCGGGTGGAACAAGAATCCCTCCTCTCTCGACCGGCACATCCCTCTGTCGTCGTCAACAAAGGAATCTCTACATTGGTGGCTGCTTCCCACATCTATGTCACGAGGCAGATGCTTTCTGCCCCCCTCTTGGTTGGTAGTGACCACGGACGCCAGCCTCTTGGGCTGGGGCGCCGTTTTTCTTCACCACAGGGCTCAGGGCACCTGGGTGGAACAGGAATCCACCCTACAGATCAATGTCCTGGAGATTCGGGCCATTTATTTGGCTCTTCTGGCCTTTCAGAGATTCCTGGCGGGGAAACAGATTCGGATACAATCCGACAACGCAACCCCGGTCGCTTACATCAACCACCAGGGAGGCACTCGCAGCCCTCAAGCCTTCGCGGAGGTCCAGCGTATCCTACAATGGGTCGAGGACAACGACTCGTCCATCTCGGCAGTACATATTCCCGGAGTGGACAATTGGGAGGCCGACTATCTAAGTCGGCAAGGTATGGATGCGGGCGAGTGGGCTCTCCACCCAGATGTGTTTCTGCACATCTGCGACAGATGGGGAACTCCGAATGTGGATCTAATGGCCTGCCGGTTGAACCACAAGGTTCCGGTCTTCATGTCTCGCTCTCGAGACAGCAAGGCTGTGGGGGCGGATGCTCTGGTCCAGGACTGGTCCCAGTTTCGCCTTCCCTACGTGTTCCCTCCATTCCCTCTGCTGCCCAGGGTTCTACAGAAACTCAGGACAGAATGTCGACAAGCTCTGATCATCGCCCCAGACTGGCCCAGGAGGGCCTGGTATCCGGACCTATAACAGCTCTCGACGGGGGATCCGTGGAAGCTCTCAACACGGCCAGACCTTTTGTCTCAAGGTCCGTTCTTCCACCACAATTTCTCGTCCCTCAGCCTGACTTTGTGGCACTTGAAGACTGGTTGCTGACATCTTGCGGCTTTTCTTCTGAAGTCGCCGCAACCATGAGACAAGCCAGGAAACCGGCATCGGCAAAGATTTACCGCAGCGTTTGGAAGATCTTCTTTTCCTGGTCCCGTCTCAACGGAAAGTCTCCTTGGCCTTTCTCTTTTCCAACCTTTCTTGCCTTCCTTCAGTCAGGATTACAGAAGGTTTGGCTCTCAGCTCCCTCAAAGGGCAGATCTTGGCACTGTCTGTGCTGTTCAACAAACGTCTGGCTAACCTTCCTCAGGTTAAGACGTTTGTGCAAGGGGCAAATCACATCGTTCCCCCCTACAGACGTCCTTTAGATCCCTGGGACCTCAATATGGTTCTTGCGGCCTTACTGAAGCCACCTTTCGAACCTCTGAGGGAGGTGTCCCTCTCCAGACTCTCTCAGAAAGTTGCCTTTCTTGTGGCCATTACCTCTCTGCGGAGAGTTTCTGAGCTGGCAGCCCTGTCTTGCAAGTCTCCATTTCTGGTGATTCACCAGGATAAGGTGGTGCTCCGGCCTGTGGCGGAGTTCTTGCCTAAGGTGCTTTCTCCGTTTCACCTGAATCAAGACATTGTCCTGCCGTCCTTTTGTCCTAATCCCGTTCATCAGTATGAGAAGTCTCTGCATACTTTGGACCTGGTTAGGGCTGTCAGGATTTATGTCTCCCGCACGGCCTCTTTTCGCCGCACGGATGCCTTGTTCGTTCTCACGACTGGTGAGAAAAAAGGAGTGCAGGCCTCAAGTCTTCCTTGGCTCGGTGGATCAAGGCTCCTATTCAGGAAGCCTACCTTCTCTCTGGTACGCCTTTACCTGCAGGGATTGGGGCACATTCCACAAGAGCTGTGGGTGCCTCATGGGCCTTACGTCATCAGGCCACGGCACAACAGGTGTGTCAGGCGGCCACTTTGTCCAGCCTACACACCTTTACAAAACATTATCAGGTTCATGTGTATGCTTCGGCAGACGCTAATGTGGGCAGACGAATCCTTCAGGCGGTGGTCGCTCACCTATGATAATACTGCCACGCTTGGGTCTTTTCCCACCCAGGGATAGCTTTTGGACATCCCAATGTCTGGGTCTCCCAATGGAGCGAAAAAGAAAAAGAGAATTTTGTTTACTTACCATAAATTCTTTTTCTTCTAGCTCCTAATTGGGAGACCCAGCACCCACCCTGTTGCCTTTTGGGCCTTGTTCTTCTATTTAAGTGGCTGGTGTTATACATGTCGCTTTTTTGGCCCTGTTGGCCCCTAATTCATTGCCGGACCTCTCGGTCTTGGTGTGGGTTTTATCCTCCTTCCTGCTTGTGCACCGAACTGAAGGGATTTCTCCTAGAGGGGG
Organism: Allobates femoralis; assembly: GCA_033576535.1. Lineage (NCBI taxonomy): Eukaryota > Metazoa > Chordata > Amphibia > Anura > Aromobatidae > Allobates > Allobates femoralis. The sequence goes on along the minus strand of JARQOC010000002.1, from coordinate 319,993,962 downwards.
TGTATAGGCAGTAGGGGAGGAGTTACACTTTTTAGTTTTAAGTGTAATACTTTGTGTGTCCTCCGGAGGCGGAAGCTATACACCCAATGTCTGGGTCTCCCAATTAGGAGCTAGAAGAAAAAGAATTTATGGTAAGTAAACAAAATTCTCTTTTTTTTTTCTTTGTTAGGAAGTTAGAAGGGTTCAAAGTTCATCAGTAATTTCTCATTTTTCCAAAAAAATTTACAATTTTTTAGGGACCTAATCACATTTTAAGTGACTTGAAGGGGCCTAGATCACAGAAATACCTAAAGTGACACCATTCCCAAACCTGCACCCTTCAAGCTACTCAAAACCACATTTAAGGAGATTATTAACCCTTCAGGTGCTTAACAGGAACTAAAGAAACGTGGAAGGAAAAAATTAACATTTTACTTTCTCCAACAAAAATGTTACTTTAGCTTCAAATATTGCATTTTAACAAGGGTACCAGAAGAAAATGGACCCTAAAATTTGTTATGCGATTTCTCTCGAGTACACGGATATCCTACATGTGGTTATAAATTACTGTTTGGGTGCACAGCAGGGCTCAGAAGGGAATGAGCGACATTTCACACTTCAAGTAGAAGATTAGCTGCAATCCATAGCAGACACAGGAGAGCCCTTGTGAACAACCCCCACAACTGACCCAATTTTGGCAACCTGACCCCTTCGTAAACCTCATATGTGGCAGAAAACGCACAGCAGGGCTCTGAATGCTGGATTTAAAACAGAAGCACGAGTGCCGCTCATCTGTTTGGATTTCTGTATGCTCTTGTGCTGTATAGCAGAGCAACGGGCTTCTACCCTCATCGCATGGTTTCAGTAGGACCTGCAGGTCAGTGCCAGGTTTTTTCACGCTTTCTGGACTTCTCTAATTTGTGTAATTAACAGCACCTGTAACTTACCTGTGGCACCTAACATGTTGGCAATAACTAAATCACACTTGCAGCCAGTTGACATGGATTAAAGTTGACTCAACCTCTGTCCTGTGTCCTTGTGTGTACCACATTGAGCATGGAGAAAGGAAAGAAGACCAAAGAACTGAGGACTGAGGACTTGAGAAACCAAATTGTGAGGAAGCATGAGCAATCTCAAGGCTACAAGTCCATCTCCAAAGACCTGAATGTTCCTGTGTCTACCGTGCGCAGTGTCATCAAGATGTTTAAAGCCCATGGCACTGTGGCTAACCTCCCTAGATGTGGACGGAAAAGAGAAATAGACCAGAGATTTCAACGCAAGATTGTGCGGATGGTGGATAAAGAACCTCAACTAACATCCAAACAAGTTCAAGCTGCCCTGCAGTCCGAGGGTACAACAGTGTCAACCCGTACTATCTGTCGGCGTCTGAATGAAAAAGGACTGTATGGTAGGAGACCCAGGAAGACCCCACTTCTTACCCCGAGACATAAAAAAGCCAGGCTGGAGTTTGCCAAAACTTACCTGAGAAAGCCTAAAACGTTTTGGAAGAATGTTCTCTCTTTTTGGGCAAAGGCATCAACATAGAGTTTACAGGAGAAAAAAGAGGCATTCTAAGAAAAGAACACGGTCCCTACAGTCAAACATGGCGGAGGTTCCCTGATGTTTTGGGGTTGCTTTGCTGCCTCTGGCACTGGACTGCTTGACCGTGTGCATGGCATTGTGAAGTCTGAAGACTACCAACAAATTCTCTCAAAAAGCACTAGAAAATGGTTTGAGAGAAAGCACTGGAGACTTCTAAGGTGGCCAGCAAAGAGTCCAGACCTGAATCCCATAGAACACCTGTAGAGAGATCTAAAACTGGCAGTTTGAAGAAGGCATCCTTCAAATATCAGGGACCTGGAGCAGTTTGCCAAAGAAGAATGGTGTAAAATTCCAGCAAAGCATTGTAAGAAACTCATTGATGGTTACCGGAAGCGGTTGATCGCAGTTATTTTGGCTAAAGGTTGTGCAACCAAGTATTAGGCTGAGGGTGCCAATACTTTTGTCCAGCCCATTTTTGAAGTTTTGTGTGAAATGATCAATGTTTTGCTTTTTGCTTCATTCTCTTTTGTGTTTTTTCATTGAAGAAAAATTAAATGAAGATAATAATACCAAAGAATTTGTGATTGCAATCATTTTCAGGAAGAAACTGAGTATTATGTGACATAATTGCAGGGGTGTCAATACTTTTGGCCAACACTGTATGCCTCTTTTACTGCATCCCATTATTTTATTTGCCTTTGCAGCAGCTGCCTTACACTGGGCACTCAATGTGAGTTTATCATTTACCCATACACCCAGGTCTTTTTCAGTGGTAGTTTTGCCCAGTGTTTTACAATTAACATAATTATACATTTTATTTCCTCTGCCCAAGTGCATGACCTTACATTTATGCCCATTAAAGCTCATTTGCCATTTATCAGCCCAAGCTTCTAGTTTACATAAATCCTTCTGTAATATAAATATATTAAAATATAAATATAAAATTGTCCTCCTCTGTATTGACAACCCTGCAGAGTTTAGTGTCATCTGCAAATATTGAGATTCTACTCTGAATGCCCCCTACAAGGTCATTAATAAATATGTTAAAAGGAAGTGCGCCCAATACTGACCCCTGTGGTACCCCACTGTTAACTGTGACCCATTCTGAGTGTGTTCCATTAATAACCACCCTTTGTTTCCTATCACTGAGCCAGTTCTTAACCCACTTACAAATATTTTCCCCTATTCCATTTGCTCTCAATTTATGTATCAACCTTTTGTGTGGCATCGTATCAAAAGCTTTTGAAAGGTCCATATACACCACGTCCACTGCATTTCTTTGGTCCAGCACAGAACTTACCTCTTCATAGAAGCTTATCAGATTAGTTTGACAGGAACGGTCCCTCGTAAACCCATGTTGATATTGGGTCATGAGGTTATTTTTCTTCAGAAACTCCAGTAGAGGATACACAGTAGAGGTTAAGCTTACTGGCCTATAATTTCCAAGTTTTGCTTTTGTCCCGTTTTTGAATATTGGCACCACATTTGCTATATGCCAGTCTTGTGGTACAGACCCTGTTATTATGGAATCTTTAAAGATTAAAAATAATGATTTATTTCTGACGGTACTTAATTCTTGCAGTACTCTGGGGTGTATTCAATCCGGGCCTGGGGATTTGTCCACTTTAGTGATTTTTAGACGGTGCCGTACTTCCTGTTGGGTTAAACAGGTTACATTTAATGGAGAGTTTTTGTTATCACTGATCATGTTGTCTGTCATGGAATATTCTTGTGTAAATACTGTTGCAAAAAAAGTCATTTAGCATATTGGCTTTTTCCTCATCTTAATCCATCATTTCACCCAGACTATTTATTTTTTTTTTTTCAACAATAAACTTTTATTAAGTTTAAATAATACAAGGAAAAACAGAATACCGTCAAATAAATTGCGATAATACAACAATATAGGGGAGGAGCTTCAAGTAAATTAAGTAATGGTAAGTTTAAGGTGAGACCCTATTGCCAGATATGTTTTAAGTCATTGGTGGTGGTGATCTACTACCTCCAAGTAGTCAATATAATCGAGTAAATTTCCCAGGAGGGACGTCCAGGAACGTAGGGTCACCAATTCTAATCCTTCCCTAAGACATCAAATAATCACCGGTAGAGAACAGTAGAGTTAATAACAACCAGAAAAACTAAGAAAGATGCAACAAAGGTAGAAGAGTAGGTAGGGGGGTAGGGAGGGAGGTAAGGAGGGGGGAACTGGCATGGGAGAGGAAAGGTAGGGAAGGAAGAGTTAAGGGAGTAGTGCCCCCCAGGCCAGGGAAAATGCCTCATCTCTAAATACCCTCCTGGGCAGCAAAGTAGTCCCATGGGGCCCAGACCTGATTGAATTGGTCGACCTTGGCCGCCAACAGGGCTGTCAGGTATTCCATCCTCCTGATGTCCAACAGCCTAGTGAACAAATCCTGAGGGAAGGAGGCTCTAATCTCCTCCAAAAGAGGGCGATCAGACATCTAGCTGCTGTAAGAATATGTAGAAGAAGCTTAGAGGCCAGCTTGCCCACCCGTCCAGTGTGTGCATTGAGGAGGTATACCATTGGATCCGGTTCCATATCAACATACAGAACCTGCGAGATAAGATTTCTTACAGACCTCCAGAACTCCTTCAGCTTCGGACATGACCAAAAGATATGGAGCAGGTCGCCCACATCTCCACTGCACCGCCAGCAGGTGTCAGGCAGAAGTGGGTTTAGTTTGTGAAGGAATTCGGGGGTGTGATACCAAAACATCATGAGTTTATATTGATTTTCCTTATAAAGCGTGCATATGGAGGTTGTGGATGCTCTGTCCCAAATGTATTGCCAGGTCTGGGGGGGAATCTGTCTGCCCAAAAGGGTTTCCCATTTTGCCATGTAAGAGAAACTCCCTCTGTCTCCGCAGCCCAGGACAGCTAGAAGTTGATAGATTTCTGATATCAGACCCTTAGTGCTCGTTCCCCTCCTGCATAGTTTTTCGAAATCAGTTGGGACCGAAACCCCCAAGGTGCCATATAGGGAGGTGGCAAAGTCCCGAATTTGAAGGTACTGATAGAAAGCTCTATTAGTGAGAGGTGGGGTACGTTTCAAGTCTTCAAAGGGTCGGATTCCCATAGTCCTTTTGTCTACTATATCTGCGAACCTAAAAAGGCCTGCGGAAAGCCATGGATGGACCATCGCCGGCTCCATCCCCCCCGGTAACAGGGGGTGGTAAATAAATGAGACCATTGGTGACGATGGGGAGGCCAGGGCAAATTTCTTTTGGCAATGCTTCCAAACTTCCCAGGTCACTTGCATTGGACCCAGCAATGGGTTGTGTGGAACCACCTGGGCGGGCGGCCATAATAAAGAGTTGGGATGAACAGGTGCCATCCATAATTTTTCAATTTCCGTCCATTTGTTATACGCCCAGAGAGCCGACCAAGACGGGATTCTTCTGAGGTGTGTGGCCCAATAGTACCGCACTATATCCGGAACCGAAAGGCCACCCCGTGATCTGTGGGTTGTCATAATGTCCTTTGCTATTCTATGTCTCCTATTATTCCACACAAATCTCATGATGGCCGTCTGGAGGGATCTAAGATCCCCCAGAGGGACCGTCACAGGCAAGGTCTCGAAGTAGTACAGAAGCTTAGGGACCAACGTCATTTTTATCGCTGCAACCCTACCCAACCAAGACAATGATAGAGGTGCCCATTTAAAGAGGAGGGCCCTCAGCTCCTTAAAGAGCGGGGGAAAATTATGTTTATAGAGGGTACTAAAGGAGGCCGAAATATTGACCCCTAGGTACTTTATAGTGTCCGTCTTCCATCTGAATGTAAAATTCAGGGTTAGATAGTTCAATACATCAGGTGGAATATTGATGGGTAGAGCCTCTGTCTTACTCCGATTCACCTTATAGCCCGAGAGAGAGCCATATGTTTTTAGGGAGGACATCAGGTTAGGGAGGGAGACGTGGAGGTTCGTCAATGTAAGAAGGACATCATCAGCAAAAAGGGATATTTTAAATTCCTTTGTGCTGAGAGTCATTCCTGAAATGTTTGGATTGTTACGGATATCAGCAGCTAGCGGTTCAATACACAAGGCAAAGAGGAGGGGAGAAAGCAGGCATCCCTGCCTTGTCCCATTAGATATAGGGAAGGAGGGAGACGTGATAAAGGGAAGTTTGATAGATGCAGTGGGAGTTCTGTAAAGGGCTCTGATTGCAGTGAGGAACCTCCCCGGGAGGAAAAGGACCGGAGGCATGCGAACATAAAAGACCAATCTAAGCGGTCAAAAGCCTTTTCGGCATCCAGGCTTAAGGCCAGCATCTGTTGACTCCGTCTGTTGGCCACATCTATCAAGTCTATTACATGTCTTGTGTTATCACCTCCTTGTCGGCAGGGTATAAACCCAACCTGATCCTTGTGGACAACTTGAGGGAGCCAAGGACCTAACCTGTTCGCCAAAATTTTGGCATAGATTTTTATGTCCGAGTTCAACAATGCAATGGGCCTATAATTAGCGCAGTCCATAGGGTCCCTGGGCGGTTTAGGGAGAAGCACCAGGTGGGAGTGTGACATAGAAGAGGGGATTTCTGCACCTTCCATAAAGGAGTTAAATAAGGAGGTCATGTGGGGGAGGAGGATTTTGGCAAAGGTTTTGTAGTAAAATATGTAAGACAGTCTGGTCCCGGGGCCTTTCCCTGTGGAAGGTCTTGTAGAATCTCCTCTACCTCTTCGCATGCGATTGGCTGGTCTAAGGACGCTAGAGCTTCCGTTGTGAACCTTGGGAGGTTAAGGTTGGTGAGATAAGTCTCCACGTCCCGCCCCCCGAGAGAGGCCCCCCCCTCCGTGATCACTCAGATTATAGAGACGTGTGTAATAAGAAAGGAAAACATTAGAAATGTTTGAGGGATTATAATGGATCGTGCCATCAGTGTCTCTCAGGGCCTGTGGGCAGGCTCTAGAGGTGTGCTCTTTAAGCCGTCGTGCTAATAAGGAGTGGGCTTTATTCCCCCTTTCATAATATCTCTGCTTAGAATACAGAAGCAGTTTTTCCACTTTTTTAATCGAAATGTCTTTAAACTTTTCGCGCAGGCCTAGCACTTCACGTAGTGTAGGGAGAGACGGATTGGTCACCAGTTTAGCCTCTAGGGTCGCCAGCTGAGAAGTCAGCGTACGGCGCCGGGTAGCATCATCTCTTTTAACTTTGGTACCTTCTCTAATACAGTGCCCCCTCATCACCGCTTTATGGGCCTCCCAAAGCACAGATGTTGATGAAACCGATGTTTGATTGAATTGGAAGTATTCTTCCAAGTGTGCCTGCAACGAGGCCCTGACCTGGGAATCTTTTATCAGAAATTCATTCAAGCGCCAGTGCCCGAAAGACCTCGGGGCCTGGGAGTCCCTAAGATCAAGGATCACAGGTGAGTGATCTGACCAAGTTATGGACCCCAGCTCAGAACCCGCCATCAGACGAAGCAAGGCGCTACTCACAAAAAAGTAGTCGATTCTTGTGTGCGTCTGATGGGGGGCAGAGTAATACGAAAAGGATCTCTCTCCAGTCACCCAGACTATTTTTAAGGGGGCCAACACAATCATGTTTTACTTTATTACTATTTATGTAGTTAAAGAATGTTTTGGGATTTTTTTTACTTTCTTTGGCAATGAGTCTCTCTGTCTCAATCTTTCCTGTCTTGATTTGCTTTTTACTGATGTTATTTAATTCTCTGTATATATGTAATGCTTCATCACAACCTACTTGCTTTAATCCTCTAAATGTTTTCTTTTTGTCACTTATTGCGCCCCTTACAGCCTTATTTAGCCATAGTGAATTCCTCCTATTTTTAGCATGTTTATTCCCAGAAGGCATATATTGTGCACAGGTTCCATTCAGGATGCTAATAAACGTCTCCCATTTGCTTTGTGTACCTTTATATCTCAGGACATCGTCCCAGTTTATTGCACTTAGATCATCTCTCATCCGTTGGAAATTTGCCTTCCTCAAGTTTAGTGTCCTTGTAGCCCCTCTACTACACATTTTATTAACTCCTTCCCGACCTATGACGTTATAGAAACGTCATGATAGTCGGTGCGTTCCCGACCCATGACGTCTCTATAACGTCATGGGTTGTTTGCGCTCTTGTTGAAATTGAGACTGCCAATCAGAGCGAGTAAACCGCTCCAGATCTGATTGGAGCTCTCCAATCAGATCTGGAGGGGTGGGATGGCAGGTGCCCTCCCCCTACTAGCCCCCTCCTGCTCCAGGGCCCCCGATCCCTTCTACCCCCCCACTCGGCGGTAACAGTCATCCGCCAGCGGTAAATGACAGTTACCGCTGGCGGGCTGCACCTGCCTGTCAGCTTCCTCAGCCCCCTCCTGGTGCGATCACGGAGGGGGCTAAGGAAACTGACACCCCCCCGTGCCCCTCTCCCACTCCCCCACTTTCACCTCCCGGCGGGCTGCACCCGCCGGCCAGCTCTGGTGTGGGCCTCTCCTCCTCTCCCGGGCTCCTCCTCCTTAGGAGGTAAGTAAGGATGGATGGATGGATGGATGGATGAGTGAGTGGGTGCATGCATGGGTAGATGGATGGATTGATGAGTGAGTGGGTGCATGCATGCATGAGTGCATGGACGAGTGTGTGCGTGGATGCATGCATGGGTGCATGAGTGCATGGACGGGTGTGTGTGTGGATGCGTGCATGCATATGTGCAGGAATGGATGTTGCATGCATGGATGTGTGCATGTGTGGATGCGTGCATGCATGGATGTGTGGAGGTGTGTGCATGAATGGATGTGCGCATGGATGGATGTGTGCATGGATAGATGTGTGTGCATGCGTGGATGGGTGCATGGATGGATGCGTGCGTGGATGTGTGCATGCATGGATGTGTGCGTGCGTGGATGTGTGCATGTTTGGGTGTGTGTGCATGGATGGATGTGTGTATGGATAGATGTGTGTGGATGTGTGCGTGCTTGGATGTGTGGATGCATGCATGGATGGATGTTGCATGGATGTCAGCGTGGATGTGTGGATGCGTGCATGGATGGATGTGTGCATGGATAGATGTGCGTGTGTGGATGTGTGCGTGCGTGGATGTGTGGATGTGTGCGTGTATGGATGGATGTGTCCATGGATAGATGTGTGTGCATGCGTGGATGCGTGCATGCATGGATGTGTGGATGTGTGCGTGCATGAATGGATGTACGCATGGATGGATGTGTGCATGGATAGATGTGTGTGTGGATGTGGGCATGAGTGGATGGGTGCATGGATGGATGTGTGCGTGCGTGGATGTGTGCGTGCATGCATGGATGTGTGTGTGGATGTGTGCGAGTGCATGCGTGGATGTGTGTGCATGGATGGATGTGTGCATCGATAGATGTGAGTGCATGCGTGGATATGTGCGTGCATGGATGGATGCCTGCATGGATAGATGTGTGCGTGGATGTGTGGATGCGTGTATGGATGTATGTATGCATAGATAGATGTGTGTGTGGATGTGTGGATGCGTGCATGGATGGATATTGCATGGATGGATGCGTGCATGGATAGATGTGTGTGCATGTGTGCGTGCATGGATGGATGTGTGCATGGATAGATGTGTGTGGATGCGTGCATGGATGGATGTTGCATGGATGGAAGTGTGCATGCATGGATGAGTGCGCGCATGGATGGATGTGCGCATGGATGGATGTGTGCATGGATAGATGTGTGCAATGCTGGATGTGTGCGTGCTTGGATGTGTGGATGCATGCATGGATGGATGTTGCATGGATGTCAGCGTGGATGTGTGGATGCGTGCATGGATGGATGTGTGCATGGATAGATGTGTGTGCGTGTGTGGATGTGTGCGTGCGTGGATGTGTGGATGTGTGCGTGTATGGATGGATGTGTCCATGGATAGATGTGTGTGCATGCGTGGATGCGTGCATGCATGGATGTGTGGATGTGTGCGTGCATGAATGGATGTACGCATGGATGGATGTGTGCATGGATAGATGTGTGTGTGGATGTGGGCATGAGTGGATGGGTGCATGGATGGATGTGTGCGTGCGTGGATGTGTGCGTGCATGCATGGATGTGTGTGTGGATGTGTGCGAGTGCATGCGTGGATGTGTGTGCATGGATGGATGTGTGCATCGATAGATGTGAGTGCATGCGTGGATATGTGCGTGCATGGATGGATGCCTGCATGGATAGATGTGTGCGTGGATGTGTGGATGCGTGTATGGATGTATGTATGCATAGATAGATGTGTGTGTGGGATGTGTGGATGCGTGCATGGATGGATATTGCATGGATGGATGCGTGCATGGATAGATGTGTGTGCATGTGTGCGTGCATGGATGGATGTGTGCATGGATAGATGTGTGTGGATGCGTGTATGGATGGATGTTGCATGGATGGAAGTGTGCATGCATGGATGAGTGCGCGCATGGATGGATGTGCGCATGGATGGATGTGTGCATGGATAGATGTGTGCAATGCTGGATGTGTGCATGCATGGATGTAGGCATGCGTAGATGGGTGCATGGATGGATGTGTGCGTGCGTGGATGCATGCATGGAGGGATGTGTGCATGCATGGATGTGTGCGTGGATGTGTGCATGGATATATATGTGTGCATACGTAGATGTGTGCGTGCATGGATGTGGATGCTTGCATGGATGGATGTGTGCATGGATGGATGTGTGCATGCGTTGATGCGTGTGTGGATGTGTGGATGCGTGCTTGGATGCATGTGTGTGTGCATGCGTGGATGGGTGCATACGTGGATGATGAGTGCATGGGTGGATGGATGGATGGGTGCAACAAGGGATCAAGTGTCCTCTTGTTGTAGTCTCTGGGTCAGAGTCATGGTGCACTGTATGACAGATCATTGCCATACAGTGCACCATAACTCTGACCCAGAGACTATCGGAAGAGGACACTTGATCCCTTGCTGCAGTCTCTGGATTGAGCAATTGCTAGTGGACACCATGCCGCGTTTGGAGAGCCCCTGTCTGCCTAAACATTGGAGCTCCCGCACAAGTTACCGCATTTTGAAAACTATACCCCCCAGGGAACTTATATAGATGGGTGGTGAGCACTTTGAACCTCCAGATGTTTTACAAATTGAAAAAGTACTTTTTTTTTCCCACAAACATTTTCTTTTTTCATTTTTACAGATTCATTTGTGAAGCACTTCCGGGTTCAAAATGCTCATTACTCATCTAGATAAGTTTCCTGGGGGGGTCTAGTTTCCAAAAAGGGGTCACTTGTGGGGGAGCTCCAATGTTTAAGCACACAGGGGCTCTCCAAACGAGACATGGTGTCCGCTAACAATTTGAGCTAATTTTCCATTCAAATTGTTAGCGGACACCATGTCGCGTTTGGAGAGCCCCCTGTGTGCCTAAACATTGGAGCTCCCGCACAAGTGACCCCATTTTGGAAACTAGACTCCCCAGGGAACTTATCTAGATGGGTGGTGAGCACTTTGAACCCCTAGATGTTTCATAAATTGATCCGTAATAATGAAAAAGTACTTTTTTTTTCACAAAACGTTTTTATTAGCCTAACTTTTTTTTAATTTTCATTTGGGCAACAGGATAAAATGCATCCTAAAATTTGTTGGGCAATTTCTCCTGAGAACATTGATACCTTATATGTGGTCATAAACCACTGTTTGGGCGCACGGCAGGGCTCAGAAGTGAAGGAGCGCCATTTCACTTTTTGAATGGAAAATCAGCTCCAAAAGTCAAATTGCGCTCCTTCCCTTCTGAGCCCTGCCGTACACCCAAACAGTGGTTTATGACCATATATGGGGTATCTGTGTACTCAAGAGAAATTGCACAACAAATTTTAGGATCCATTTTATCCTGTTGCCCATGTGAAAATGAAAGAATTGAGGCTAAAAGAACATTTTTGTTAAAAAAATTAAAATGGCCAATTTTTCGTTCCACATTGCTTTAGTTCCTGTGAAACACCTGAAGGGTTAATAATCTTCTTGAATATAGTTTTGAGTAGCTTGAGGGGTGTCGTTTTTGGAATGGTGTCACTTTTGGGTGTTTTCTATCATGTACGCCCCTCAAAGGGACTTCAAATGTGATGTGGTCACTAAAAAAATGGTTTTGTCAATTTTCCTGGAAAAATAAGAAATTGCTGATGAACTTTGAACCCTTATAACTTCCCACCCAAAAAATTTTTTTTTCCAAAATTGTGCTGATGTAAAGTAGACATGTGGGAAATATTATTTATTAACTATTTGGTGTCACATAACTCTCTGGTTTAGCAAAATACAAATTCAAAATTTGAAAATTGCGAAATTTTCAAACTTTTTGCCAAACTTTTGATTTTTTCCCAAATAATCGCAAAAATTATCAACCTAAATTTACTACTAACATGAAGCCCAATAATGTCACGAAAAAACATTATTAGAATCGCTAGGATCCGTTGAAGGGTTTCAGAGTTATACCCTCCTAAAGGGACACTGGTCAGAATTGACAAAAATGCCAATGTCTTTAGGGTCAAAATAGGCTGGGTCCTGAAGGGGCTAAAGGATACTTGAAAACTTATTATGTTATGATCACTATTACCCAAGTGACCTCCAACCCGTATATTAGATATGCGGTCCGGCCTGTTGGTTAATATTAGGTCCAGCAGTGCCCCCTTTTTGTTGGATCCTGAACCAGTTGTGAAAGGTAATTGTCTCTCATAATTGTCAAAAACCTATTGCCTTTGCTGGAACTGCAGGTTTCTGATCCCCAATGTATTTCAGGGTAGTTGAAGTCCCCCATAATAATGACTTCTCCCTGAGTCGCTGCTTCATCTATTTGCTTTATGAGGATATTCTCCTACACTTCCATTATTGTTGGGGACTTATAACAAACCCCTATCAGTAATTTATTATTTTTTCCCCCTCCCCTTATCTCCACCCACAGACTCTACATTTCCATTAGATTCACCTATATTATCACGCAGGATGGGTTTTAAGGATGATTTTACGTATAAACATACACCTCCTCCTCGCTTATTTGTACGGTCATTTCTGAACAGACAATAGCCCTGTAAATTAACAGCCCAGTCATGGCTCTCGTCCAGCCAAGTCTCCGAAATCCCCACCATGTCATAATTATTTTCCAACAAAATCAATTCTAATTCCTCCATTTTGTTGGTGAGGCTTCTGGCATTTGTGCACATGCACTTTATGCATCTCTCTTTACCTCTATTCCTTCCTACTATATTGCCTGTTCTAACCCCACCCCCCCATGCCACCCCCAATTTCATTACTTGTGCCCAGGTTACTATTTACACGATCTTCCCCTCCTATACAATGAATACCCTCCCCCCAATCCCTAGTTTAAACACTCCTCCAACCTTCTAGCCATTTTCTCCCCCAGCACAGCTGCACTCTCCCCATTGAGGTGCATCCCGTCCCTAGCATAGAACCTGTAGCCAACAGAGAAGTCGGCCCAGTTCTCCAGGAACCCAAACCCCTCATTCCTACACCAATTCCTGAGCCACTTATTTATCTCCCTAATCTCCCATTGCCTCTCTGGTGTGACACGTGGTACAGGCAGTATTTCAGAGAATACTTCCTTGATGATAAAACAGACTCCAAAATAGGTTGGGTAATTTCTCCTGAGTATGCTGATACTCAATATGTGGTGGGAAAACAAATTTTGGGTGCACATCCAGGCTCGGAAAGGAAGGAGTGACGTTTTTGAGTGGGGACCTGGTACATGAATTTTAGGCTGTGTGCCAACGCTGCGGATTTTCTGTGTTTTTGCCGCAATTTCCCCGTGTTTTTTCTTCGTATGTTTGCCAATTTTGCAGTACAGCACCTTCTCTGCAAAGTGTATGGGAAATTAGAAGTGTGCTCATGCTGCGGATTTTCCCTTGGCTGAAATGGAGTGCATTTTTCCAGCAGCATGTAATTTCTTTTTGAGTATTTTGACACGATTTTCACCCATTGAACACAATTTCAGCTCCAAAGTACTCTGCAAATACGCAGCACTGTTCACGTAGTGTGTATTTGCTGCATGATTAGTGAGTATATTTTGCTTTGATGACATGGAACTCCATTGTTTTTTTGGTCACCAGCACAGGTACAAAAGGCAGGTATGGGCTTTCAATCACCCTCAGCTGCCTAGTTTTACCTGGCTAGTAATCAACATACAGGGTAGCCTTTTGTTTAAAATTATTTCTTAAAATAATTGTAAAAAAATTACGTGGGGCTTCACCATATTTTTCGTTTCGAGCCAGATACAACTAAACAGCTGGGGGCTGGAATCCTCAGCGTGGAGAGACCAGAGCCTTCTGGTCCCCCACATTGTGAATTGCAGCCTGCAGATTCCCCAGAAAATGACGTATTCATTAGAAGCGCTATTTCCAGATGCTGTACCCAGACTCTTCCAGTTGCCCTGATGCCGGTGGCAAACTGGGTAATAAAGGAATTCATGCTAGCTTTGTATTGGCAGCTGGCACTAAGCCCGAGGTTCCTAATGTTGGGCCAATGTTAGACCAGGCCAGTAGGAACCTCTAAGTAAATGGTAAATAATACACCACGCAGAGACAAATCATTTTATTAGAACAATAGACATAAACTCAAACCCCCAACATACCCTCCGATGAAATCCACAATGATGTTCCCACGGCACTCAGTCGCCTCTGCTACTTTCAGAGACTGCACTAAGGAAACAAACATCCTATTGCTGCAGTCTCTGGGGGTCACACTGATGCTGCACTGTATGGCAATGATCTGCCATACAGTTCACCTGTCAGTACTGCAAACCCAAGTCCCAGAGAACACATGATCTCTGAGGCTTGGGTCAGATGACCAGATGTCACCATGGCAACCTCAGGTTACCATGGTGATAATTGGGCCATCGCAATTGCATTATGATTGGCCGATCACCGCAGGGAGAGGTGAGTGACTGGGCGCTCCCTCTCGCAGGACTCTGACTGTTGCTGATTGGTAAGAACGCAGCAGTCAGGAGGTGAAAGAGGGGACAGTGATCCTCTCTGCCTTTAACATCACTTGTATTCAGCCTCATTTCCTCTATGCAGGAGATAAGTCAGAGGTGAGCGCGCACAGCCGGTGGGTGGGCACAGGATTAGAGGGCAGCAGACGGAAGAAGAGGGGAGCGGGCACAGGCAGCTGATGAGGCTGAAGAGGAGTGGGCGGTGAGAGCAGGAGCTGTACACAGCTGACAGCCCAGCTCCTGCTGCAATTGCACAGAGAAATACAGATATTCAGCACTTCTCTTTGCAATCCTGATGTGATTGGTCAGTAATATTGACTGACCGATCACATCAGTCTGACTTTGAGGACCAGTAAAAAGAGCCCCCACACCTCTTCCCCTGCCCCTTAGCTGTCACTGACAGCTGTCTGCATGGAACTGTCACTGTTTACACACAGTGACTGTTCAAAGCCAATCCACGTATAGCCGTCTTGGTGTGGGAACGGACATCTTTCCATGACTGATAAACCCGTCATTGGCCGTAATGGGGTTAAATGATCATACCTATATTCAAAAGCATTTTGGTTAAAATTAAGGTCTTGCATGATGACAACTTCATGCACTTTCAATTCATCACCAGTAAAATGGCATCACAACAACCAGACAGAGGTAATCACACTTTAAAAAAAATGCAAAACTTTTTATCGCTACTGTATGAACGAGTTCAATAAATGTGGAAAATTTGCTAATGTATAAAAGTATACTTTTCTATGGCCACCCAATAACCAGGATGAAAGGAATATTGCTGCATATAATTATGGTATATTTTCTCTTTCTCCCTCTGTCAGTACCTTCCACACACTGGAGATCGTATCTTGATTACTGGAGCAGCAGATGCCAAGGTTCATGTCCATGATGTTAACTCAAAGGAAACACTCCATGTTTTTTCTGATCATACTAACCGAGTGAAACGAGTTGCCACTGCCCCAATGTGGCCAAACACTTTCTGGAGTGCAGCAGAGGATGGCTTGATCCGGTGAGAACATTCTGCTGACATTGTACATTACTTTACATTGAGTATAACCATATTTAAAGGGGAACTTCGGGGAGGTAAAAAAAAACTTTGTACAGTCCCTGCACTCCTAGTCTATAATGCTAAGCTGCCTGTTATATTTTTATGTTTAGAATTAATATAAATCAGTTAGGCTGGTTTCACATTTGCATATGTAAACGCAGCGTACCGAACGCAGCCAAACGCATGCACGCACTGTGTTCCTATGTTTAACATGGGAAAGCATGGTACCTGCGTTTGGCTGCGTTCGGTTGTGGTTGCATTGGCCTTAGCACCTAGCACCTTGCTTGTCTGTAATATTGTAGCTTTTATGTGCAATAAGAAATACCACTTTTGGAAACAGATCATTGTCTCGCTGGATTTCCTCTTCTCGGTTGCATTCAGATGCGCATAATTTGTGCACCCTCTGCCCCCCTCTGAACGCAACCTGTTGCCTTTTTTGTACGGTTGTGGGCACTTGTTTTATCAACAAGTATCCGCAAGCGCACAAACAATGCATGGAAGTCAATGGATCCGCAATGTCCACCGCATGACAGCGCAGGAGAACGCTGCGGATCACATTGAAATCTATCCCGGTGGCCGCTGCTGATTAGCGGCGGCCACCGGGAGATCAGATGGAGCTGTCGCTAATCTCCCAGCGGTGTCTGCGCGAGAGATTTGAAGAAACATCTGATCTGACAGCTGTTTAAATCTCCCGCGCCGACATAGTCTATTCGGTGTTGGTGCGGAAGATTTAAACAGCTGTCAGATCAGCTGTTTCTTTAAATCTACCGCGATTAAACTGTCGGGAGATCAGCGGTGGCCGGGAGGAGGAGATCTCCACCGCTGATCTCTGCCTCTCGGCCGCCGCCGACGATTGGCTGGATGGGCACCATACTGATGTGAACGCATGCGGAGATTCTTCGCTGTGTTCACATCAGTATGGCTGTTTTGGCACTGCGTTTCCGTCTGCATGCCCTCTGCATGCAGACACAAACGCTACTGTGAAACCAGCGTTGTTCAGTAAATGCTGCTTACCAGTCACCACTCCCATTGGGGTCAATACGTCACACCTGAGGGAGCAGCTCTCCCCCTGCCTCTGCAGAAGGCATCAGTGCCATCTTACACTTCCTCATTCAGTCACATAGACATAGTAACATAGTAACATAGTTTTTAAGGTTGAAGGAAGACTTTAAGTCCATCTAGTTCAACCCATAGCCTAACATGTTGATCCAGAGGAAGGCAAAAAAAACCCATGTGGCAACACTAATCTCCACATTGGGTGAAAAAATTCCTTCCTGACTCCAGGTACGGCAATCAGACTAGTTCCCTGGATCAACGCCCTATCAAAGAATCTAGTATGTATAACCGGTAATATTATAGTTTTCAAGAAAGGCATCCAGGCCCTTCTTAAATGTTAGTAGTGACTCACTCATCACAACATCATGTGGCAGAGAGTTCCATAGTCTCACTGCTCTTACAGTGAAGAATCCGCGTCTGTGATTATGATTAAACCTTCTTTCCTCCAGACGTAGAGGATGCCCCCTTGTCCCAGTCTCAGGCCTAAGAGTAAAGAGATCATTAGAAAAGGTCTCTGTACTGTCCCCTCATATATTTATACATTATTATAAGATCACCCCTAAGCCTTCGTTTTTCCAAGCTAAACAACCCCAAGTTTAATAACCTGTCTTGGTATTGCCGACCCCTTACTCCTCTAATGACTTTTGTCGCTCTTCTCTGGACCCGCTCTAGTTCTGCTATGTCTTTCTTATACACCGGAGACCAGAATTGTACACAGTATTCTAAGTGTGGTCGCACTAGTGACTTGTATAGAGGTAAAATTATGTTCTCCTCATGAGCATCTATGCCTCTTTTAATGCATCCCATTATTTTATTTGCCTTTGCAGCAGCTGCCTGACACTGGCCACTAAATGTGAGTTTGTCATCTACCCATACACCCAGGTCTTTTTCAGTGACCGTTTTGCCCAATGTTTTACAATTAAGCACATAATTATACCTTTTGTTTCCTCTGCCCAAGTGCATGACTTTACATTTATCCCCATTAAAGCTCATTTGCCATTTAGCAGCCCAAGCTTCTAGTTTACATAAATCCTCCTGTAATATAAAATTGTCCTCCTCTGTATTGATTACCCTGCAGAGTTTAGTGTCATCCGCAAATATTGAGATTCTACTCTGTATGCCCCCTACAAGGTCATTAATAAATATATTAAATAGAAGTGGGCCCAACACTGACCCCTGTGGTACCCCACTGTTAACTGTGACCCATTCTGAGTGTGTTCCATTAATAACCACCCTTTGTTTCCTATCACTAAGCCAGTTCTTAACCCATTTACACAAATTTTCCCCTATCCCCATTGCCCTCATTTTATGTATCAACCTTTTGTGTGGCACCGTATCAAAAGCTTTTGAAAAGTCCATATACACCACATCCACTGCATTTCCTTGGTCCAGTCCAGAACTTACTTCTTCATAGAAGCTTATTAGATTAGTTTGACAGGAACGGTCACTCGTAAAACCATGTTGATAATGGGTCATGAGGTTATTTTTCTTCAGATACTCCAGTATAGCATCTCTTAGAAAACCCTCTAGGATTTTACCCACAGTAGAGGTTAAGCTTACTGGCCTATAATTTCCAAGTTCAGTTTTTGTCCCCTTTTTGAATATTGGCACCACATTTGCTATACGCCAGTCCTGTGGTACAGACCCTGTTATTATGGAATCTTTAAATATTAAAAATAATGGTCTATCTATGACAGTACTTAATTCTTGCAGCACTCTGGGGTGTATCCCATCCGGGCCCGGGGATTTGTCAATTTTAGTGATTTTTAGACGATGCCGTACTTCCTCTTGGGTTAAGCAGGTGACATTTAATTGAGAATTTTTGTTATCACTGATCATATTGTCTGTCATGGGATTTTCTTGTGTAATTACTGTTGAAAAAAAGTAATTTAGCATATTGGCTTTTTCCTCATCCTCATCCACCATTTCACCCAGACTATTTTTAAAGGGGCCAACACCATCAATTTTTAGTTTCTTACTATTTATGTAGTTAAAAAATATTTTGGGATTCTTTTTATTTTCTCTGGCAATGAGTCTCTCTGTCTCAATCTTTGCTGCCTTGATTTGCTTTTTACAAATGTTATTTAATTTTCTGTATTTATTTAATGCCTCATCACTACCTACTTGCTTTAATTCCCTAAATGCTTTCTTTTGTCACATATTGCACCTCTTACCGCTTTATTTAGCCATAGTGGTTTCCTCCTATTTCTAGCATGCTTATTCCCATAGGGTATATATTGTGCACAGGTCCTATTCAGGATGCTAATAAACATCTCCCATTTGTGTTGTGTACTTTTATGTCTCAGGACATCGTCCCAGTTTATTGCACTAAGATCATCTCTCAAGCGTTGGAAATTTGCCGTCCTGAAGTTTAGTGTCCTTGTAGCCCCTCTACTACAGACTTAGTAAAGGATACTTGAAAGCCTATTAAGTTATGATCACTATTACCCAAGTGACCTCCAACCCGTATATTTGATATGCGGTCCGGCCTGTTGGTTAATATTAGGTCCAGCAGTGCCCCCCTTCTTGTTGGGTCCTGAACCAGTTGTGAAAGGTAATTGTCTCTTATAGTTTTCAAAAACGTATTACCCTTGCTGGAACTGCAGGTTTCTGATCCCCAATGTAGTTCAGGGTAGTTGAAGTCCCCCATAATAATGACTTCTCCCTGAGTCGCTGCTTCATCTATTTGCTTTATGAGGATATTCTCCTCCTCTTCCATTATTGTTGGGGACTTATAACAAACCCCTATCAGTAATTTATTATTTTTTTCCCCTTCCCCTTATCTCCACCCACAGGGACTCTACATTTCCATTAGATTCACCTATATTATCACGCAGAATGGGTTTTAAGGATGATTTTACATATAAACAGACACCTCCGCCTCGCTTATTTGTACGGTCATTTCTGAACAGACAATAGCCCTGTAAATTAACAGCCCAGTCGTGGCTCTCGTCCAGCCAAGTCTCCGAAATCCCCACCATGTCATAATTATTTTCCAACAAAACGTGAGGTAATATAAGTTATAAGAAAAAAGACAGCGCCTCACCAGTTGGTAATGCTTCAATCCACTTTAATCCATTGCACCATGCGACGTTTCGATACAAATTATCTTTATCAAGCATATGCTTGATAAAGATCATTTGTTGATTGAAACGTCGCATGCTGGTATTGGATTAAAGTAGATTGAAGCATTACCAACTGGTGAGCCGCTGTCTTTTTTTTTTAGAATTGCTGTATTGTTGTCCGGAAAGGACTCTCTGGACTGGACGTGCTCCACGTTTGTGGAGAGTCTAAACTAAAACTTCCCCCCTTTCCCATATGGTGCTGTGGAGCTTTCTTGTATGTGAGGTCACATAAGGTCCTCTACTAAGCTGTGCAGAGTGCAGGATTGGAGACCTGTGTGATAGGACCTTCTGTGACATCATGTCAACATGATTGAAGGAGGAATGAGGAAGTGTTGGTCTAGACTAGAGTAGCTGAAGCTTTCTGAGAGGTAGGGGGAGAGTTACTTATTCAGACATGATGTATTGTCCACTATGGGAGTGGTGACTGGTAAGGAGTATTTAGTGAATAAGTGATTTATATTAATTCTAAACACTATACAAGTGTAACAGGCAGCTTAGCATTATAGTCTAGGAGTGCAGGTACTGTACAATTTTTTTTGTTTATCTCCCCGGACTTCCCCCTTTAATGTAAGCAGATGAACATATTTGTGTTGTCTTTTTCTTCAGGCAGTATGACTTAAGAGAGAGCAGCACTCACTCAGATGTTTTGGTAGATTTAACGGAATACTGTGGCCAATTGGTGGAGGCAAAATGTGTAAGCATCAGCCCCCAGGATAACAACTGCTTGGCGGTAGGAGCCAGTGGACCGTTTGTGAGATTGTATGATATCCGCATGATCCATAGTCACCGGTGAGTGATTACTGGTTAGGAATGGTAGTTCATGGAATATTGTTCATAGCAGGAATAGGTAAATTACCTTTACTATATTCCTAACTACAGAAAGAATCTCCAGCATTCACAATCTGGGCTTCACACTTTTTGCTCAAGACAGAGACCAATTCCAGAAGGAGCTGCACAGTATTATGTGGCAGGTGAGATTCTATTTTTCTGTGTTCTGTAAAGGTGCTGAAACAGTCACTGATCGCTGAAATAAAAGTGCTTCCATCAGCTTCTAACAACGTTTAAAGGCCCTGTGACATGTGTCAAGGTCGCTAGCGACATCGCTGAAAAGTGACGCATCAGCGATGTTGCTAGCGATATCGCAAGTGCGTCGTGCTGTGTGACCTAATCTTGGATTAAACATGATTGTCTGCTGGGCCATGTATCTAATCCATCATGTATGATACAGTCCGCTGAGTGGTGTATTTTATCCTATAATTTATGATACTCTGTATCTAACCATATCAAGTGTGACACAGTCGGTGCATCTAATCCTATTATGAGTAAAGTAGTCTGTATATCTAATCCTAACATGTGTAAAGCTCCCATCACACTAAGCGAGATCACTAGCGACATCACTGCTAAGTCACAAGTTTGGTGACGCAACAGCGACCTCGCCAGCGATCTCGCTATGTTTGACACTTAGCAGCGACCAGGCCCCTGCTGTGAGATCGCTGGTCATGTCAGAGTCGCCTGGACCATTTTTTGGATCATTGGGGTCCCGCTGGGCAGCCTGCATCAGTGTTTCTGACAGGGACAACGAACTCAATACTACGGGTCTGAGAAACAGGGTCCCAACGACCTCCGTATCATTCCGGATCGTTGTTGAGTCGCTGGTGAGATCTGACTGTTTGACATCTCACCAGCAATCCCGACAGCGATGCACCAGGATCCCTACCAGGTAGTATCACTGTCGGGATCAAAGATTTGCCCTGAGGAAGCAGCAGGTCCTGCTGTGAAACGCGTTGGCTCAATAAACGGACATCAATCATACCCTTCCTGCTTTGTGGTCTGCGCGGAATCTAAACCTGGGCTTTTTTCTACACAACGGATTTCACCCTCACCAGGTGTCTGCAGCGACCAGAATAACAAGGCTCTTGCAGTTTGTTGTGACTTACACAACCCAAAAAGGTGAGTCACACTAATCGGGGGGCATTGAATTATCATCATAGATAAGACCCTCGGTGCGCTCCCTTCTCTCTTTGTTTTAATATACACAAATAGACATACATATACACCCACATTAGATAAACACACATGTACACACATACATATATACACACACACACATATACACAAATATACATACACATACAGTACAGACCAAAAGTTTAGACACACCTTCTCATTCAAAGAGTTTTCTTTATTTTCATGACTATGAAAATTGTAGATTCACACTGAGGGTATCTTAACTATGAATTAAAACATGTGGATTTATATACTTAACAAAAAAGTGTGAAACAACTGAAAATATGTCTTATATTCTAGGTTCTTCGAAGTAGCCACCATTTGCTTTGATTACTGCCTTGAATACAAAGAAAAAGCCGGAAACATCCTGGCATAATTATAGCCTAAGTGGCGAACATCGAGCTATCACCGGATAGGAACTGCCAGGGGATTAGAGGCCCAGCCTGACCATATATCTAATACCCTATTCCTCCATTTGGAGTCTAGCGATAGCCAGTACTCATGATGGAAAGTCAAATTTAGCCTATCAGCCACTTCTTGGAGAGTGGGGGGACAATGTTATTATTATTATTATTTATTTATATAGCGCCATTATATTCCATGGCGCTTTACATGCTAAAAGGGCAGACTAGGACAAGTAACATAGTAACAATACAAGTAACAATAAATGTTGACAGTTCGGTTGTACAGATACAAGAGGGAGAAATCCTGTCCGCGAAGGCTCACAGTCTACGAGGGGCGGGTGGGGATACAGTGGGAGGGGGAAATTCCAGTCGTGAGGCGGTGTGGTGGACCGGGTCTTATTGCAGGTGGTAGGCTTGGTGGAAGAGGTGGGTCTTCAGGCTTCTTTTGAAGGTTCCCAGGGTAGGAGAATGTCTGATGTGTTGGGGCAGAGAGTTCCAGAGTATAGGTGAAGCACGGGATGAATCCTGTATGCGGTTGTGCGAAGAGGAGATGAGGGGGAAGTAGAGGAGAAGCTCTTGGGAGGATCGCAGGTTGCGTGAGGGTAGGTATCGGGAGACCATGTCAGAGATGTATGGAGGGGACAGGTTGTGAATGGCTTTGTACGTCATGGTTAATGTTTTAAACCGGGATCTCTGGGAAGTAGGGAGCCAGTGAAGGGCTTGGCAGAGGGGGGAAACAGGAAGTAGCGGGGAGACAGATGGATTAGGCGGGCAGCGGAGTTCAAGATAGATTGGATAGGTGCAAGGGAGGTATTGGGGAGGCCGGTGAGCGGGAGGCTGCAGTAATCGAGGCGGGAGATGATGAGAGCGTGAATAAGGGTTTTAGCAGTGTCGTTGTCAAGGAAAGTGCGAATCCTATAGATGTTTTTGAGCTGGAGTCGGCAGGAGGTGGCGAGGGCCTGGATGTGGGGCTTGAAGGAGAGGGAAGAGTCAAGGATAACGCCAAGGCACTTGGCATGGGGGACTGGAGAGAGAGAGCAGTCGTTGACGACGATGGATAGGTCAGGTAGTGAGGGGGAGCGTCTTGGGGAAGACTATGAACTTGATTTTGTCCATGTTCAGCTTAAGGAAGCGAGCAGAATGTGACATCCGTTTAGCGACAATAGACATTCTCGCGGCAGTAAGAACTATTGAACTGAAAATCTCTATGTAAACCGTCTATACCTATATTTAGAATAGCTAGTTGTGGGGAAAGAGAAACTTCCAGCCCCGTCAGAGTGTGTAAAAGCTGGGAGATAACTGTCCAGAAGGGTTTAAGTTTAGAACAGAACCACCATATATGTGAAAGGGTCACACCTAAATATGGAATCCCATCATTCTTCCACACAAAAGGAAACCTTTCTTCCAAACTCGCCTGAACACCCGGCGAGACACCAACAGGAAGTAGCAGAGACTTACTCGCATTTAGCTTGTAATAAGAGGTGAGAAAAAATGTATGTAAAACTTGCATGATCTCTTCAAGAGAGGACTCAAGTTTCGTACATGTGATAATTATGTCGTCTCCCTTAAGTCCAATTACATGGTGCCGGGAGCCTACCTTAAGACCCTCAATATGTTTATTTGTGCGTATAGTTTCCGCTAGAGGTTCGATAAGTAGTGAGAAGATGACTGGTGATAAGGGACAACCCTGGCGCGTACCATTAGATATCTGAAAGGGAGCCGACAGAAAACCAGATGAGAGCACCCTCGCTTTCGGATTAGAGTAAAGCGACATAATTGCCGACATGAATGGTCCGGAAATACCAAACTTATCCAAGACCGAGGCGAGGTATCCCCAGTGCACCCTATCTTTCTTTCTTTTAATGTTCTTTTTATTAAACATTAGAAATAGTTGCATATAACAAACCTTTTTCATACAGAGAGAAAATAGAACATACAATAATCTCAGAGGAAGTCCCTGAGTAGGTATCACCATAAATAACAAACCATTACAGCAACAGGTCAAGTTACTAACAATACAGTAAGAAGGAGTATTTTAGAAAAACAAGGCCCGGAGGGGGACCGTAGGGGAAGAATAGAGTGTAAAGTAGGGGAAGAGATGCAGAAACGGGGGTGAGAGAGGCAAGAAAGGGAATGGTAGATAAGATAGGAATCCATAAGAGTGTTATATCCACCACGTGTATTATAGTATATAGTTTTCGGTGTCAAGCATTGTTCAGGGCACCCTATCAAACGCTTTTTCAGCATCTAAAGACAGGAATGCACCAGGGACCCCCACCCCTTCCATTACCTCAAGAAGATCCAACATGCGGCGAGTGCCATCTCCAGCCTGTCTCCCCGACACAAATCCAACCTGGTCTACATGTATCAAGGAGGGATTGACTCTAAGCACCTGTGCTGCCAGGAGCTTCGAATAGATCTTCACACCACAGTTTAATAAAGAAATTGGCCGGTAGCTACCAGGGTCGTGCCTTTGCTTGCCCGGTTTCGGGATAGTTATTATCGTCGCCTGCAAGGCCCTAGTTGCCAGGAGGAGAAAGTGCAAAGTAAATATAGGGCCAATATGTGCGAGAATTTTCTGTAAATAAACGTTAGAAAATCCATCTGGGCCTGGAGCTGAGTGGATTTTAGTTAAATTAATAGTTTGAATTATCTCTGACAAGGTAAACGGAGCATTTAGTTGGTCTAGCTGATCCTGCGTAACCTTAAGGAGGGAGATCCCGTCCAGGAAAATATTAATCAATTCTGGAGTAGGAGGAGTGTTGCCGTCATCTTTAAGATTGTAGAGGGCTGAGTAGAACTTAGCAAAGGTTTCCGCTATAAGGACTGGTTTCCTGACAATGGAAACTGACTGGTTCCAAATAGCATCTATTCACGCCACAGCTTCTCGGCGTTTAACTCTTCTTGCCAATAAAGAACCAGCCCTATCCCCGCTAGCATAAAATGAGGTCTTTACTATTCTCATGTGTTTTTCGTGTTGTTCCAGCAAGAGTGATCTCAGTTGGGTCCTGACCTGGAACAGTTGCCGTAAAATTCTGGCTAGACGGGGCCGATTTATTAAAGTATTGCAAGGCCTGAAGGGAATCTATGAGTTCCGCCCTGAGTCTATCTCTGTCTTTTTTAAGCTGTGAGGACTTCTGTATAAAAAGGCCTCTAGTATAGG
The DNA here is from genome assembly GCA_033576535.1 of Allobates femoralis. Lineage (NCBI taxonomy): Eukaryota > Metazoa > Chordata > Amphibia > Anura > Aromobatidae > Allobates > Allobates femoralis. The sequence continues at coordinate 319,968,705 of JARQOC010000002.1, read as the reverse complement.
CTTTGTGGGCCTCCCACAAGGACTCGTCCCGTACCTCCCCATTATCATTAATAGCGAAGAAATTCAACAAGTTCTTTTCCATCTTGTTACAAACCCTCTGATGAGACAACACAGCTGGGTTCAATCTCCACTGCCACTGGGGACGAGGTCTGCATGCTACGAAGATCTCAAGACTGACCGGCGCGTGGTCCGACCAGGAGAGCAGACCCACCTCAGCCGAGACACAATTGTGAAGTTGTCCGCTGTCCACAAGGAAAAAATCAATTCTTGAGTAAGACTTGTGTCTATACGAGTAGTGGGAATAATCCCTCTCCGCAGCATGCAGGTATCTGCAAATATCATGTAAATGGTTTTCTTTACGAAGCTGGTTGATATTTTTCCTTCTAACATCCAGCTTGGCTGAACAATCCAGGTCGTGAGAAGGAATTACAGTGTTGGACAAAAGTATTGACACCCCTGCAATTCTGTCAGATAACACTCATTTTCTTCCTGAAAATGATTGCAATCACAAATTCTTTGGTATTATTATCTTCATTTAATTTGTCTTCAATGAAAAAACACAAAAGAGAATGGAGCAAAAAGCAAAATGTTGATCATTTCACACAAAATTCCAAAAATGGGCCAGACAAAAGTATTGGCACCCTCAGCCTTTTACTTGGTTGCACAACCTTTAGCCAAAATAACTGCAATCAACCGCTTCCGGTAACCATCAATGAGTTTCTTACAATGCTCTGCTGGAATTTTAGACCATTCTTCTTTGGTAAACTGCTCCAGGTCTCTAATATTTGAAGGATGCCTTCTCCAAACTGCCATTTTTAGATCTCTCCACAGGTGTTCTATGGGATTCAGGTCTGGACTCATTGCTGGCCACCTTAGAAGTCTCCAGCGCTTTCTCTCAAACCATTTTCTAGTGCTTTTTGAAGTGTGTTTTGGGTCATTGTCCTGCTGGAAGACCCATGCCCTCTGAAGTAGACCCAGCTTTCTCACACTGGGCCCTACATTATGCTGCAAAATTTGTTGGTAGTCTTCAGACTTCACAATGCCATGCACACAGTCAAGCAGTCCAGTGTCAGAGGCAGCAAAGCAACCCCAAAACATCAGGGAACCTCCGCCATGTTTGACTGTAGGGACCGTGTTCTTTTCTTTGAATGCCTCTTTTTTTCTCCTGTAAACTCTATGTTGATGCCTTTGCCCAAAAAGAAAGAACATTCTTCCAAAACGTTTTAGGCTTTCTCAGGTAAGTTTTGGCAAACTCCAGCCTGGCTTTTTTATGTCTTGGAGTAAGAAGTGGGGTCTTCCTGGGTATCCTACCATGCAGTCCCTTTTCATTCAGACACCGACAGATAGTACGGGTTGAGACTGTTGTACCCTCGGACTGCAGGGCAGCTTGAACTTGTTTGGATGTTAGTCGAGGTTCTTTATCCACCATCCGCACAATCTTGCGTTGAAATCTCTTTTCAATTTTTCTTTTCCATCCACATCTAGGGAGATTAGCCACAGTGCCATGGGCTTTAAACTACTTGATGACACTGCGCACGGTAGACACAGGAACATTCAGGTCTTTGGAGATGGACTTGTAGCCTTGAGATTGCTCATGCTTCCTCACAATTTGGTTTCTCAAGTCCTCAGACAGTTCTTTGGTCTTCTTTCTTTTCTCCATGCTCAATGTGGTACACACAAGGACACAGGACAGAGGTTGAGTCAACTTTAATCCATGTCAACTGGCTGCAAGTGTGATTTAGTTATTGCCAACACCTGTTAGGTGCCACAGGTAAGTTACAGGTGCTGTTAATTACACAAATTAGAGAAGCATCACATGATTTTTCTAACAGTGCCAATACTTTTGTCCACCCCCTTTTTTATGTTTGGAATGAAACTATATCCAATTTGGATTTAGGGCAATTCTTTTTGTGTTTTTTTCATGGAAGACAAATTAAATGAAGATAATAATACCAAAGAATTTGTGATTGCAATCATTTTCAGGAAGAAACTGAATATTATCTGACAGAATTGCAGGGGTGTCAATACTTTCGCCAACACTGTATATTAAAGTCTCCACAAATAATCAACCTTCCATCTGGCCATTCCTTCAGCCTATTCAATATCTCTCGAAGAAATTTGATGGGAGTGTGATTTGGAGCGTACAGATTCACAATATTGTATCTTGTCCCTTGAATATCACAGGACATAATGATAAATCGCCCGTCAGGATCACAAAAATCTTTGACCAGATGGAAGGCTATAAAATTCCTAACAAATATACACACCCCAGCTTTTTTCGCCTTGTTATTGGAAAATAGTGCTATGGGGAACAAACGATGTACCACCCGAGAGTTATCCTCTTTTAGTAAGTGGGACTCCTGGATACAAAAAATATCAGCTTTCAAGGCCCGGGCCTCCCTCCACATCATAGACCTCTTATATGGTTATTTAACCCGTTTACATTGAGTGATACTAGCTGTACAGACATAATATATAGAAGACCAGCAATCTATTTCTTGTGTGAAGTAACCGAAGATCTCCATGGAAAGAAAAGCATCTTACAGAACTGAGAGTAGGAAAAAGAGGGGAAACATACAAATACAAACATTCGAAAAGACATGTATGTAATCCGAAAGGCAGAGCATGAATTCTCTCTGCTAGAGAGGTTGAACAGGCACTCCTGTCCATCAAGAAGTGGGTCCACCACGTTACTGGACAGTGCCAAGCTGGAATAAAGGACATAGAATAAGCTCCCTCGGGCTCGGCCACCAGAAATTGTACCGAACAGCTCAAACAAAAAAGAAAAAAAACAAGTCCAGTCTATCATGTAGTCGACCTCCATCCCAGGGACAGCTTCCTGTGTAAAGGATCCCGTGCGGAACGGGGCAAAGTTTCAGGCAAAGGGGGGGAGAGTTTCCATTCCCGGAGGGCTTTATCCAATTTCTTGGGGGAGTTGAAGACATATCTATTGTCATCATAGGAAAACCTTACTTTTACCCGGAATCCCCAGCTATAAGGAATGTGGTTGTCTCACAGTACTTTGCACATTGGAGCTAATTCTCTCCTTCTAGCCAGGGTCCCAGCAGGTAGATCAGGAAAAACTGCCACTCTAGGATCTCTCAGGTCAGGGCCAGATTTCATTGCCTTCATAAAATCATCCTTCATCTTATAGGAATGCAGACACACTAGGACATCTCTAGGCAAATCCCTGTGAACATGAGTGGGCTTAGGGACCCTGTGGATCCTAGCAATCTCAAGTGAGGCAGGTGGGGTGTCAGGCAGAACAGCAGACAAGAAATCAGTAAAGAAAGAGGGCAGCTCCGAGTCTTTTAACACTTTCTGGTATCCGCCTAAGCCTCACATTAGATCTGCGAGAGCTATCCTCAAGATCCCACAGTTTCAGCTGATGAATAGTCATTTTGTCCTCCAGTGCTGCCACACTGTCAGCCAGACCATTATGTGCAGTAGCAAAGTCAGTCATCTTGTGTTCTAAGTGGTCTGTGCGCTCTCCAAGAGCTTGGACCTATCTATTAAGCTCACCCAGCATTCCTTTAAAGTCTTCATGTAGAGCAGTGCGCAGGGAAGCTAGTAATCTCTCCATAGTTGCTTCTGTTAGCGGTATTCCCTCCACCTCCGCACCTCTCACCTCCGCACCTCTCACCTCACTGATGTCCTTAGAAGAGCAGGAGGACACTGATCTGGAGGGGGAATCCGTCGCCATCTTGAAGCTCTGTGCCCCTTCCCTGCCGTAGTAATCAGTCATCCTGGGCGGTGAGTTCAGCTTTTTTGCAGGTCCGCGAGGCATGTCACCGGGAGCAGGAGGCAGCACAGATGTAGCAGAGCTGTTTTCGGGCTGTTTGTGCTGTGTTAAGAGTGAGATATGGCCTGAGCCTGCTGGAACTCCCCGCTTAAGCAGCCGGCGCCATTAACTGCCAAGCCACACCCCCCTCTTGACATTCTCTTGATGAGCTTCAAGAGGTAGTCATCAGAAATGGTTTTCACTTCACAGGTGTGCCCTGTCAGATGTAATAAGTGGGATTTCTTGCCTTATAAATGGGGTTGGGATCATCACAGGCCCGGACTGACAAGCGGGAGGGGCGGGACTTTTCCCTATGGGCCGCCCACTTGTGGGGTGCGGGTGGGCCGCCCGCTCCTCCAGCCCCATCATTGCTTTAAATCTGTCACCAAGCGGCCACGGCATGCAGGGGGCGGGGCCACGGGCATGAAGGGGGCGGGGCTGTTTCCCCAAAGCAGTGCCCTTCTCTCAGCAATCAGGATGACAGGGGCAGGTCCCAAGCCCTCCCACCATCTTCATCACATTCCTGATTTCTCTCTGAGATGATCATGTGACCCCTGATGCGTCCCCTCCATGTGACATCATCACAGGTCACTGGTATATGTGAGTATCATGTCTGTGTGTGTCTTTCTGAGTGTTGTTCTGTCTGTCTGAGTGTCTCTATCTGTGTGTTTGACAGTGTCTGTCTGTGTGTCTCTCTGTCTCTACACAACACTATACAGTATATACAGGTCCACACTACATGCTGTACTAGTGTGCCTATATACTGTGTATATATAGTGTGGACCTGTATATACAGTATAGTGCTGTGTATGCAAGATATAACCAACAGTCTCAGATGTGCCCAGAGTCCACAACGTGTAACAAGCCCAGAGTCCACAGCGTGTAACGAGCCCAGAGTCCACAGCGTGTAACGTGCCCAGAGTCCGCAGCGTGTAACGAGCCCAGAGTCCGCAGTGTGTAACGTGCCCAGAGTCCACAGCGTGTAACGTGCCCAGAGTCCGCAGCGTGTAACGTGCCCAGAGTCCGCAGCGTGTAACGAGCCCAGAGTCCGCAGAGTGTAACGTGCCCAGAGTCCGCAGCGTGTAACGTGCCCAGAGTCCGCAGCGTGTAACGTGCCCAGAGTCCGCAGCGTGTAACGTGCCCAGAGTCCGCAGGGTGTAACATGCCCAGAGTCCGCAGCGTGTAACGTGCCCAGAGTCCGCAGCGTGTAACGTGCCCAGAGTCCGCAGCGTGTAACGTGCCCAGAGTCCGCAGCGTGTAACGAGCCCAGAGTCCGCAGCGTGTAACGAGCCCAGAGTCCGCAGCGTGTAACGTGCCCAGAGTCCGCAGCGTGTAACGTGCCCAGAGCCCGCAGCGTGTAAGTGCCCAGAGCCCAGCGGTAGTGCCAGAGCCGCAGCGTGTAACGTGCCCAGAGCCCGCAGCGTGTAACGTGCCCAGAGCCCGCAGCGTGTAACGTGCCCAGAGCCCGCAGCGTGTAACGTGCCCAGAGCCCGCAGCGTGTAACGTGCCCAGAGCCGCAGCGTGTAATGTGTATACAGCAGGCAGCTTCTAGTGTGTACACAGCGGACAGTCTGTGTTTGTGTATACGGCCCGCAGTCTGTAATGTGCAGCAACAGAAAATTTTCCTGAGAGTTCTCTTTGTGTTCTTCCCGGTGTCTCCATGAATTCTGTTCTCTCTGCGCCTAGTACTGGACTTTTTGCCTCCACCTTTCATCTTTACCCATCTTTAGGATCAGGCTGTGTCTTGGCTATCTATATACCACAGCATCCTATCTATAAAGCACAGCCTCCTGGGTATGCTGGGTATAATTCTCCTGTCTACTGAGTGTAATTCTCAGTATCTGTATTATTCTGTATATATACACTGCACAGCACCACTTCTCCTGTCCTGTATACTGGGTGTAATCCTCAGTATCTGTATTATTCTGTATATATACACTGCACAGTACCACTTCTACTGTCCTGTATACTGGGTGTAATCCTCAGTATCTGTATTATTCTGTATATATACACTGCACAGTACCACTTCTCCTGTCCTGTATACTGGGTGTAATCCTCAGTATCTGTATTATTCTGTATATATACACTGCACAGTACCACTTCTCCTGTCCTGTATACTGGGTGTAATCCTCAGTATCTGTATTATTCTGTATATATACTCTGCACAGTATCACTTCTCCTGTCCTGTATACTGGGTGTAATCCTCAGTATCTGTATTATCCTGTATATATACACTGCACAGTACCACTTCTCCTGTCCTGTATACTGTGTGTAATCCTCAGTATCTGTATTATTCTGTATATATACACTGCACAGTGCCACTTCTCCTGTCCTGTATCCTGGGTGTAATCCTCAGTATCTGTATTACCGTATATACTCGTGTATAAGCCGACCCGTGTATAAGCCGACCCCCATACTTTTGCCCCCAAAACCTGGGAAAACCTATTGACTCGTGTATAAGCCGAGGGTGGACCCCAGCACAGGTATACAGCAGCCTCCCCAGTGGTAGTATACAGCAGCCTCCCCAGTGGTAGTATACAGCAGCCTCCCCAGTGGTAGTATACAGCAGCCCCAAATAGGTATATACAACAGCCCTAAAAGGTATATACAGCAGCCCTAAAAGGTATATACAGCAGCCCTAAAAGGTATATACAGCAGCCCTAAAAGGTATATACAGAAGCCCTAAAGGGTATATACAGCAGCCCTAAAGGGTATATACAGCAGCCCTAAAGGTATATACAGCAGGCCCCAGAGGTATATACAGCAGGCCCCAGAGGTATATACAGCAGGCCCCAGAGGTATATACAGCAGGCCCCAGAGGTATATACAGCAGGCCCCAGAGGTATATACAGCAGCCCCAGAGGTATACAGCAGCCCCAGAGTATACAGCAGCCCCCAGAGGTATACAGCAGCCCCAGAGGTATACAGCAGGCCCCAGAGGTATACAGCAGGCCCCACAGGTAACAGCAGCCCACAGTATACAGCAGGCCCCAGAGGTATACAGCAGGCCCCAGAGGTTATACAGCAGGCCCCAGAGGTATACAGCAGGTCCCAGAGGTATACAGCAGGTCCCAGAGGTATACAGCAGGCCCCAGAGGTATACAGCAGGCCCCAGAGGTATACAGCAGGCCCCAGAGGTATACAGCAGCCCCCAGAGGTATACAGCAGCCCCCAGAGGTATACAGCAGCCCCCAAAGGTTATACAGCAGGCCCCAGAGGTATACAGCAGCCCCCAGAGGTATACAGCAGGCCCCGGAGGTATACAGCAGCCCCCAGGTATACAGCAGCCCCGGGGGTATACAGCAGGCCCCGGGGGTATACAGCAGCCCCAGAGTATACAGCAGGCCCAGAGGTGTACAGCAGCCCCAGAGGTATACAGCAGCCCTTAGAGGTATACAGCAGCCCCCAGAGGTATACAGCAGGCCCCAGAGGTATACAGCAGCCCCCAGAGGTATACAGCAGGCCCCAGAGGTTATACAGCAGGCCCCAGTGGCACTCGCCCCCCCATCATGGGAAGAGCCCCCCACACTTTGCAGAGCCCCCCCGCTGCTTTATCTTACCATCCAGGGTCTTCTTCACCGCGGGTCCTGCAGTCCATCCTCGCGCGCTGTGTTCCCGGTCTCATGTGACCTGGCGGTCGCAGTGGAATGACGTCATCGCGCCGGGTCACGTGAGACCGGAACACAGCGCGCAGGACCCGCGGCGAAGACCCTGGATGGTAAGATAAAGCAGTGGGGGGGCTCTGCAAAGTGTGGGGGGCTCTTTCCATGATGGGGGGCTAGTGCCACTGGGGGGGGGGGCTGACTGTATACATCTGGGGGCTGTATGCACGGCTCCCCCTGCCGCTGTGATGGGCGGGGGGAGCCGTGCATATCTAATGAGCGGCCCCACGTGATGGGCCGCTCACTCATCAGCCTCCCCCCGCCTCCTCCAGCCTCCCCACCATAAGGATTACCATATTGACCCGTGTATAAGCCGAGTGGGTGACTTTTCAGCCCAATTTTTGGGCTGAAAAACTCGGCTTATACACGAGTATATACGGTATTCTGTATATATACTCTGCACAGTACCACTTCTCTTATCCTTTATACTGGGTGTAATCCTCAGTATCTGTATTATTCTGTATATATACACTGCACAGTACCACTTCTCCTGTCCAGTTGTCAGAGGTGGTATTGGACTTTGATTTTCAGCATTTAACTGTTGTTTAAATTAATTATCCCCAATATGGAAGTCATCACTTCTCTTCTGTATAGATGGTGACTTGCCCTTCGCTCTGGATCTGACCACTGGGACCCCACGATCCCAAGAAACGTGGCTGTAAGCGGTGGGGGGTTTTTCGCCGCCGCAAGTGGCGGATCTGCCGCACTTGGCAGAACAGCACTTGCTGTACACAATGCATGGGGCTTGCCGCATCTGGACTGCAAGTCGGCTGATCCGGCAGATGCGGTGCCACCTGATGGATTGGCCGCAAACATCAGTTTACCGCTGATGTGAAAGCAGCCTGCGAAAGTGATGAGGTCATGACAATGTAAAAGCAAATTTCACTGATCTAGGCTGATGGGTGTTATAGTGTGTGGGCTGGTGGGGCTTGTTTTCCAGGGCTGCTTTTTGGTCCCAGTCCGGCCCTGGATCATCAGTTGTATTGTGCAAAAGTCTGGTGGATACACAGCTGATAGTCATACTGAATAGACTGTTAGAATTTGTATTATGGCAAGAAAAAAGCAGCTAAGTAAAGAAAAACGAGTAGCCATCATTACTTTAAGAAATGAAGGTCAGTCAGTCCGAAAAATTGGGAAAACTTTGAAAGTGTCCCCAAGTGCAGTTACAAAAACCATCAAGCGCTGCAAAGAAACTGGCTCACATGAGGACCGCCCCAGGAAAGGAAGACCAAGAGTCACCTCTGCTGTGGAGGATAAGTTCATCCTAGTCACCAGCCTCAGAAATCGCAGGTTAACAGCAGCTCAGATGAGAGACCAGGTCAATGCCACAGTTCAAGCAGCAGACACATCTCTACAACAACTGTTAAGAGGAGACTTTGTGCAGCAGGCCTTCATGGTAAAATAGCTGCTAGGAAACCACTGCTAAGGACAGGCAACAAGCAGAAGAGACTTGTTTGGGCTAAAGAACACAAGGAATGGAAATTAGACCAGTGGAAATCTGTACTTTGGTCTGATGAGTCCAAATTTGAGATCTTTGGTTCCAACCACCGTGTCTTTGTGCGACGCAGAAAAGGTGAACGGATGGACTCTACATGCCTGGTTTTCACCGTGAAGCGTGGAGAAGGAGGTGTGATGGTGTGGGGGTGATTTGCTGGTGACACTGTTGGGGATTTATTCAAAATTGAAGGCATACTGAACCAGCATGGCTACCACAGCATCTTGCAGCGGCATGCTATTCCATCTAGTTTGCATTTAGTTGGACCATCATTTATTTTTCAACAGGACAATGACCCCAAACACACCTCCAGGCTGTGTAAGGGCTATTTGACCAAGATGGAGAGTGATGGGGTGCTACGCCAGATGACTTGGCCTCCACAGTCACCAGACCTGAACTCAATCGAGATGGTTTGGGGTGAGCTGGACCGCAGAGTGAAGGCAAAAGGGCCAACATGTGCTAAGCATCTCTGGGAACTCCTTCAAGATTGTTCAAAGACCATTTCCGGTGACTACCTCTTGAAGCTCATCAAGAGAATGCCAAGAGTGTGCAAAGCAGTAATCAAAGCAAAAGGTGGCTACTTTGAAGAACCTAGAATATAAGACATATTTTCAGTTGTTTCACACTTTTTTGTTAAGTATATAATTCCACATGTGTTAATTCATAGTTTTGATGCCTTCAGTGTGAATCTACAATTTCTCCTTCGCATCATTGGGGGACACAGGACCATGGGTGTATGCTTTTCTGCCACGTGGAGGCGACACTAAGTAAAGATTAAAGTTAAGCCCTCCCTCCTGCAGTATACACCCGTACGTACGCGTAGATCTTCAGTTTTAGCTTAGTGTCGCAGGAGGCACATGCGGTCTGTAGCTCAGACCACATCTACCATTTTTTACTCTTAATCATTATTTTCGTACTATTTAAAGAGGACCTGTCACCAACCACACATGGTGATGTTAACATGGAGCAGGGCGGGTATAAGCGGTGATGTCACTGCAGGAGGCGGGGCGGCCGGCACCCCCGGGAGCAAAAACTACTTTATGTCTCGGTCTGGGCCTGCAGCTAAGTGCCGCCCATGCTCCCAGCTCATTGACCGCATGCCGCGTCACCGCCCCATGTCATAGGGGCGGGTGCGATGACGTAGCCAGCCGCACCACCATTGGCCGCTGAGCAAATCACTTAGGGCCAGCCTCTCACCTCATTGTCCGCTTTCCGCGACACCGCTCCGTGTCATGGGGGCGGGCGCGATGACGCGGCCAAACCTCCAACACCGCAATTGGCTGCTGAGCATGTCGCTCAGGGCCAACTATAAGCAACACATATTCATCAATAGAGGGTCTGGTATCACACGCCCCCAACCACTGATAGGTCAATCACAAAACAGGCCACATAGGAGGGGCACAGCCTTCAATCACGTCCCAAAAACGGCACGAATTTACAAACAAAGCAGCTTACACACTACAGCTGCACAAAGGTACAGCCCTCAGGTAATAAACCTGAGGCTAATACTTGCCTACCCCTCCCCTGGAGAGGAGATCTACTAAAGTAGGGTGGCTTAGCTCACAAGGGGGGCTGCACAAAGCCCACAAACTGCCCAGCGACACATTCACGTCACAGTCCTTTTGTTCCGGTGCCTCTTTAAGAGAGAGATCTCAGCACCTCACGGACGACACAATAGGGGACATAGGATCCGGGTAAGCTCCGTTAGGAGACCCTCTTCCCTGCAGACTACCACCCCTGCCCAGTGGCGACTCGTCTGCCTTCATAGCAGACCAGTTAATACTCTGCAGTGCTATTGCTAACAGTAATCTGGTACACAATAGCAGATCCTAAACCGTCCAAAGAGAAAAACAAAAGCAATGCAGGGAACAAGGCATCATGCACCAGTTGCCAGATGCTGCTCCCGCGTAATCATACGTGCCAATTGTACAAGGACTGTGAACCTGAATGCCTCACTGAGACTACCACTGACGCAGCTCCCAGTGCATCTATCATCCCTCCATGGGGTATGGCACTGTCACCAACAGCTAGACTAAATAGTCCAAATGTTGCAGTCCCGTCCTGAGCCTTACACAGCCAGTGACCACAAACGTCGCCACTCCCACTCCAGCAGGGAACATTCCCAGCCTACAGCCCCCCTGCCCATTAGAAGACGGACTAATACCAGCCCGTCCCAGGGACGATCTCTCAATGCGTCACCCCTGAGTGACAGGTCCCGCTCCCCTTCACCCTTCAGGGGGAACTATCAGAACCGGATGCATCCCATGAGAGTGAGACCACGGACACGTAGGCAATGGTTGACAATCTCATTGTGGCCGTTAACAAGACAATGAACATTAAAGACGAGTATGTCACCACCCCAGAGCGCAGCTTCTCGTTCACAAAGAGTAACCATCGACATAGAGGACGCATATCTCTACATCCCCATTTTCCCTCCCCACCAAAAATATCTGCGGTTCGCGGTACAAAAATGCCACTTCCAATTCGTCGCCCTGCCCTTCGGCTTGGCAACTGCACCCAGAGTCTTCACAAAGGTCATGGCGGCCATCATGACCATCCTCCACTCGCGGGCAGTGGTCGCCTTGCCTTACCTAGACGACCTGCTAATCAAAGGCCCATCCTTCCAAGCATGCCTTGACAGCGTCTGATTAACTACAGACATTCTCTCCTGACTAGGATGGCTCATAAACCTAGAAAAGTCATCTCCAATACCGGCTCAGACAATAAACTTCCTAGGAATGACCTTAGCGGGCTAGTCATACTCCCTCAGGACAAAGCCACAGCAATTCGCAAAGGCGTGCACACTCTTCGCAGCCGCTCACCACAGTCATCCTCTTCGGCATCGGAATCCTGGGAAAGATGGTGGCTGCAATGTAAGCAGTCCTTTTTGCCCAACTACATTTCCGACCCCTACAGCTCTCCCTCCTCTCGGCCTGGGACAAAAGTCCATTCAGCCTCGACCGCAAGCACCTCTTACCCGCCCAAGTCAAAAAAGCACTCAAATGGGGACACAGACATCATCACTCTCACAAGGAAAATCCTTCCTTCCACTCCAGTGGCTGGTCGTAACCACATATGCCAGCCTACTCGGCTGGGGAGCCGTCTATCGCCAGCACCCGGCTCATGGCCGCTGGATGCCCTAGGAGTCGCTCCTCTCAATCAAAATCCTGGAGCTGCGAGCAATTCGCTTAGCACTCCAACACTTCCATCACCCCCTGGCCAGCCACCCCATCCGCATCAGACAACGCCATGGCGGTGGCGTACATCAATCATCAGGGTGGCACATGCAGCAAATCAGCAATGCACGAAGTGAAACACATCCTACATTGGGCCGAAAACACCCAGTCAACCATATCAGCAGTCCACATCCCGGGGGTGAACAACTGGGCAGCAGACTTCCTAAGCCGGCAGGGACTGGCCTCAAGAGAATGATCCCTACACCCGGAAGTCTTTTTACAAATCTGTCATCGCTGGGGAACTCCCGACGTGGATCTCAAGGCGTCAAGAATTAACGCAAAAGTCCCGGTCAGATCATAGGACCTGCTTGCCCTAGGAGTGGACTCCCTGGTCCTTCCTTGGCGCCAATTCCAACTCCCGTACATCTTTCCCCCACGCCCGCTAATCCCTCGAGTAATCAGAAAGATCAAGGCGGAAAGAGCTCAAGTGGTTCTCATCACCCAGACTGGCCACGACGAGCATGGTATGCAGAGCTCGTCCAGCTTCTCACTGATGCGCCCTGGCCACTCCCAAACCGACTGGATCTCCTATCCCAGGGCCCCTTCTACCACCAGAACTCAGGAGCCCTGTCTTTAACGGCGTGGCGATTGAGTCCTGGATCCTGACCCAAGCAGGGTTTACACCGGAGGTCATAACCACCATGGTCAATGCCCGAAAACCAACATCCTCACGCATTTAAACCTTTTTCCCGTGGTGCGAGGACCGTAACCGTAACCCACGCCTCTTCTCCATCCTCATGATCCTAGAGTTTCCTCAGAATGGCCTTGACTTTGGCCTAGCTCCGAACTCCATCAAAAGCCAGATCTCAGCCTTAAGCGTCCTTCTCCAACGCAGGATTGTGTCCAAATCACAAATGAAAACATTCATCTAAGGAGTTTCCCACACATGGCCTCCCTACAGGACACCTGTGGCTATCTGGGACCTAAACCTAGTCCTAGGCACTCCCCAAGAGCCCCCTTCGAATCTCTGAAAGAAGTACCACTATCCCATCTCTTGTGTAAGATCGCCTTCTTAGTTTCAATCACATCAATCAGGCGTGTGTCCGAGCTGGCCGCCATATCCTGTCGCCCCCCCCTACCTATCCTTCCACAAGGATAAGGTAGTCCTCTGGCCTTCTCCATCCTTTTGCCCAACGTGGTATTCCACTTCCTCCTTAATGAAGACATCGTCCTCCCTTCCTTCTGCCCAACTCCAGTACATCGCGTCGAAAAGCAGCTCCATACCCTAGACTTGGTAAGGGCCCTCAGACACAACATCTTATGAACAGCCCCATTCCGCTAAACAGAAACGCTGTTCGTCATCCCTGAGGGTCCTAGAAAAGGGATGGCTGCATCTAAGTCCACATTGGCAAGATGGATCTGCTACGCAATCCAAGAGTCCTACCGCATCAAGGGAATGCCAATTCCAGAAGGAATCAAAGCGCACTGAATGGCCTCATGGGCCATTCGCCACCAAGCCTCGGCAACCCAGGTTTGAAAGGCTGCAACCTGGTCCAGCCTACATACCTTCACCAAACACTACAACATTCACACCCAGGCCTCTGCAGATGCAAACCTATCCAGAAAAATCTTGCAGGCAGTGGTCGCGCATCTCTAAGCAGATGGCACATGATGCTCGATCACTATTAAGATAATTCCCACCCAGGGACTGCTTTAGGACGTCCCATTGTCCTGTGTCCCCCAATGATGCGAAGGAGAAACAGGGATTTTTGTGTACTCACCGTAAAAATCCTTTTCTCCTAGCTCATCATTGGGGGACACAGCACCCACCCTCTAATTCTTCTATAGCTGCACAGTACATTATCATACGTTAGTCGTACATAACCTGTACAGTATCTTACCTTATGCCATTTGTAGCTTATTGCTCTACGTGCTCTCCTACTTCTTTAGTACTAAACTGAAGATCTACGCCTACGTACGAGTGTATACTGCAGGAGGGAGGGCTTAACTTTAATCTTTACTTAGTGTCGACTCCTAGTGGCAGAAAAGCATACACCCATGGTCTGTGTCCCCCAATGATGAGCTAGGAGAAAAGGATTTTATGGTGAGTACACAAAAATCCCTGTTTTCATAGTCATGAAAATAAAGAAAACTCTTTGATTGAGAAGGTGTGTCCAAACTTTTGGTCTGTACTGTACACGTACATATACAGTTGTAGTCAAAAGTATTGACACCCCTGCAATTCTATCAGATAATACTTAGTTTCTTCCTGAAAATGATTGCAATCACAAATTCTTTGGTATTATTATCTTCATTTAATTTGTCTTCAATGAAAAAACACAAAAGAGAATGAAGCAAAAAGCAAAACATTGATCATTTCACACAAAACTCCAAAAATGGGCCAGACAATATATTGGCACCCTCAGCCTAATACTTGGGTGCACAACCATTTGCCAAAATAACTGCGATCAACCACTTCCGGTAACCATCAATGAGTTTCTTACAATTCTCTGCTGGAATTTTAGATCATTCTTCTTTGGCAAACTGCTGCAGGTCCCTGATATTTGAAGGGTGCCTTCTCCAAACTGCCATTTTTAGATCTCTCCACAGGTGTGCTATGGGATTCAGGTCTGGGCTCATTGCTGGCCACCTTAGAAGTCTCCAGTGCTTTCTCTCAAACCATTTTCTAGTGCTTTTTGAAGTGTGTTTTTGGTCATTGTCCTGCTGGAAGACCTATGACCTCTGAGGGAGACCCAGCTTTCTCACACTGGGCCCTACATTATGCTGCAAAATTTGTTGGTAGTGTTCAGACCTCATAATGCCATGCAAACGGTCAAGCAGTCCAGTGCCAGAGGCAGCAAAGCAACCCCAAAACATCAGGGAACCTCTGCCATGTTTGACTGTAGGGACCGTGTTCTTTTTTTTTAATGCCTCTTTTTTTCTCCTGTAAACTCTATGTTGATGCCTTTGCCCAAAAAGCTCTACTTTTGTCTCATCTGACCAATGAACATTCTTCCAAAACGTTTTAGGCTTTCTCAGGTAAGTTTTGGCAAACTCCAGCCTGGCTTTTTTATGTCTCGGTGTGAGAAGTGGGGTCTTCCTGGGTATTCTACCATACAGTCCCTTTCATTCAGACACCGACGGATAGTACAGGTTGACACTGTTGTACCCTCGGACTGCAGGGCAGCTTGAACTTGTTTGGATGTTAGTCGAGGTTCTTTATCCACCATCCGCACAATCTTACGTTGAAATCTCTTGTCAATTTTTCTTTTCCGTCCACATCTAGGAGATTAGCCACAGTGCCATGGGCTTTAAACATCTTGATGACACTGCGCACGGTAGACACAGGAACATTCAGGTCTTTGGAGATGGACTTGTAGCCTTGAGATTGCTCATGCTTCCTCACAATTTTTCAAGTCCTCAATGTCTCAAGTCCTCAGACAGTTCTTTGAGCATGGAGAAAAGAAAGAAGACCAATGTGGTACACACAAGGACACAGGACAGAGGTTGAGTCAACTTTAATCCATGTAAACTGGCTGCAAGTGTGATTTAGTTATTGCCAACACTTGTTAGGTGCCACAGGTAAGTTACAGGTGCTGTTAATTACACAAATTAGAGAAGCATCACATGATTTTTCTAACAGTGCCAATACTTTTGTCCACCCCTTTTTTATGCTTGGTGTGGAATTAGATCCAATTTGGCTTTAGGACAATTCTTTTTGTGTTTTTTCATTGAAGACAAATTAAATGAAGATAATAATACCAAAGAATTTGTGATTGCAATTATTTTCAGGAAGAAACTGAGTATTATCTGACAGAATTGCAGGGGCGTCAATACTTTTGGCCACAACTGTACACATACATACATACATATATACACCCAATACCCACACACATACATATACACACACATATACATGTACACATACATATACACTCATACCTGCACACATATACACGTACATGTATACACACCCACACATATACACAAATACACATACCCACGCATACATATACATAAACACATACATAGACACATACACACATTTACACACACATACATGTACATATACACACACCCACACATGTACACAAATACACATATATATATACATACACACATATGTACATATACACACAAAAATACATAAACAGACATACTCACGCGGCCACCATCTTTGGCCACTTTGGTATTCAAAGATGGTGGTGACTTGACGCATTACACCACCTGACTGCAAAGATTACAGTAATTACAGGATTATGTCGGAGGGAAACATGGTGGGAGCGAATACAGTGGATAACAAGGTGTCTATGTCTATTTTGTTTGTATTAAAGGATTTCTCTCGGTGTTGTGTTTTTTCTCTCTTTACTTAAAGTATTGCTAATGGCTGGCTGTCATACTTATGACTGACATTAGCAATAGTGCTTGATGTCCGCTGCCAAAGAAAGCTGATGCCAACCCCTTTATTACCCAGTCTGCCACCGCAACATGGTAGCTAGAGGAGTGGGGTAACTGCCAGTTTTGGCGTCTCTCACGGAGGCGCCAATTCTGAGGCAGCTGCTGGCTGCAATTTTCAGCGTGTGGGCCCAGAACTTCGGAGGCCTCACCACGCTGAGAATTTCAGTCCAGCTGTCTGGGTTACCTTGGCTGGCAATAGAAAATACAGCAAAGCCCACACCAATTTTTTTTATATAGTTATTTAAATAATTAAAAAAAAATAGGGCTCCACTGAATTTTTCATTGCCAGTGAAGATAACACCAGGTAGCAATTGGAGCCAGGAACTGCTTGGTTTACCTGCAATGGCAATAGAAAATGCAGCGAAGCCCCACACATTTTTTACCATGAAATGAAACACTTTATTAATAAAAATAAACACAGAAACAGGTTTTTAACTGAAAAATATTTATTTACACACCGGGAGGAGAGCGCACGGGGGAAGACAGCTTAATGGAGGGAGCACATGATTGAAAAAGACCGCACACGGGAGAGTGCACAGGGAAGAGAAAGTGTGCATAGGGGGAAGACAGCTCAAGGACAGAGCACATGAGTGTAGAAATCGGCACACTGGGGGACAGGAGAGAGAGAGCAGACAAGGGGAGAACGCATGGGGGGAAGAGAGAGTGCACAGGGGGGAGACATGACCACCACCTCCAGTGCCACAGAACCCACCCTCATTGTGACGTCACCTCCCCCCCGATGCAAAAGCATCAGGCCTCCATCTAGCCCTAAATAAAGATTTAATACACAGACTGTGACACAATTGATAGGATTAGATGCACAGCTCAGCAGACTGTCACACATGATAACATTCATCATGTATGTCACAGTCTGATGAGCTGTGTATCTAATCTTATCATGTGTGATGCTATGTGTGGTCATTGGTAACACCTTCCACATCGCAGTATTACTTTGCATCCTCCAACAAACTGGCTTCGCATTGTGATTCTAAGCTTTGTTCTCCCTTCTCCTTTTACAAACGCCCAGAAGGAGAGGTGAGTAGAGGGGAGTGGAGACATTAGACACATTTACTGCAGCTGTAATGTGATCTAGCTCTATACTAGGTTTTCATGGCAAATTTCAGTAGCTGCTTCCCATAGTGTTTAAAAATGAATATGATTAACCTATTTGCGATATTGGACGTATTGGGTACGTCCAGGAAACCTTTGCATTCCTGACATTGGATGTATCCAGCATGTCGCGGCTGTGCTCACATGATCGCCGCTGGGTCTGAAATTGATCTTACAGCTGAGACCCAGCTCTCACTGCCAGGAGCAGTGGCGCGCTGCTCCTGGCACAATAACCTCCTAAATGCTGTGATAAATAGTAAAAGCAGCATTTAGGAGGCACGGAGAGGCATCATGCTCCTGTCCCGAGCAATCGAACCTTCGTGAAGTGATCACAGGCACCTGATTGCTGCCATGGTAACTTGGGGTCGTTGCCACGACGACCCCAGGGTTACCTGACAACAGAAAGCCTCGCGCACCATGCTAGATGCATAGTGAGAGAGGCAAAGTGTCAGAGCTGCAAGCAGCTCTGACATATAATCCACTACAGTGGGATGCATTATAGTGGATTATATAAATGATCAGACATTGCTAATGATCATGGAGGTTTTTTTTTTATTTTTGGGAGTAATAAAGATGGGAATAAGGGAATGTGTGTGTGTTCTTTTAAAAATAAATTATTTTTCACAGTATAGTGTAATTATTTACTGTTTACTTTTAGAGGTTCATAATGGCCAGGTCTAACATTGGCCCAACATGAACCTTGGGCTTAGAGCCAGCTAGCAATACATAACCGGCATTAACCCTTTATTACCTCGTCTGCCAACCCCACAGGTGGAATAGTCGGGCACAGCTCCAGAAAATAGCTCTTCTATGAATCCAACATTTTCTGGGGTGACTACGGGCTGCAATTCACAGTGGGGGGAGTCAGAATGCTTGGACCTTCCCGTGCTGAGGATTCCAGCCACCAGCAGCTTAGTTGTACTTGGCTGGCAACCAAAAATACAGTGAAGCCCCACGTTATTTTCTTAAAAAATATTTTTAAAAAAAGGGCTCACCTGTATTTTTGATTACCAGCCAGGTAAAACAATGGGCGCTGTACCTGGACAGATAACCAAAAATACAGCGGAGCTCCACGTCACATTGTGACATCTTGAATCCCTTCTTTACCTTTCAAAATCCACATGCGAAAAATGCACCAAGAGACCAGACCACCAACTTAACTGTGCGGATATTCGAAACATGGGGCTGATTTTTTACGTCAAAAATTCACAGCATGCATTCTACGTTGACACATAGCCTAAAAGGTGATATCCCATAAAGGGACTAAGTAAAAAAGTGAAAAAAGAACAGTACAAATAAATATGAAAATATATATATATACTAGCTGTACTACCCGGCTATGCCCGGGTTAATAAATAACTGCAGTTGGCTATAACAAAATAGAATTTGAATATGTCATATTAATGACCTGTAGGAAAATAGAAGCTGAGCTGTGATTGGTTGCTATAGGCAGCCTAATAAATCTCCAGCCAACAGTAAACCCTCCCCCCGGCTGGGCAGTATATATTACCTCACACATACTCATAAAAGACAGCTCATGTGACTGACATTTGCCTTAATTCCCTATATCAATCTTCTGGACAAAGTACCTCAAAGTCCGCGCTGCTGCCAAATGGATACAGAAACCAGAAACAACAGCAGACATCCTGTTGTTTCTGGTTTCTGTATCCATTTGGCAGCAGCGCGGACTTTGAGGTTCTTTGTCCAGAAGATTGATTAAGAACCACGGTAAACTGTGGAAGTACGGTCCCAGCAGCAGCTGCATTTTCTGAGCGATCAAGCTACGGTAGTTGTGTGTGACACAACGTTATCAGGTGATCAATTCTGATTTTACACCATTAAATCTGTCTAAAGAGATAAGACCCTATTGCGCATTCTCAACCCTCTAGTTATTAATTCCCTATATGGCACATGTGTTGCACATTGGCTGTTTTTAATCAGATATTTATTTTTGGAAATTAAAGATACCAGACGTATAAGGCGAGTGGTGTGAGGTGATTTGTGCACATCTGTGTCTGTCTGTGTGGTGTGTGTGTCCCTGGGGGGTGGTGTCCCAGTGGTGTGCGTCTGTCCCTGTGGGGGGGTCCCTGTGGTGTGTGTCCTTTTGGGGGGGAGGGGTGTCCCTGTGGTGTGTTTCCTTCCCTATGGGGTCTGTGTGTTCCTGCGGGGTGTGTGTGTCTCTGTCTCCCTGTGGGGTGTATATGTGTGTATGTCCATGTGATGTGTGTATCCCTGTGGGGTGAGTGCATGTGTCCCTATAGGGTGTGTATGTGTGTGTGTCTTGTGGGGCGGGGTGTCTGTGTGGTGTGTGTCTCTTTGTGGTGTGTGTGTTTGTGTTCGGGTGCGAGGTGAGTATCCAATGTTGGGGCTCCACCTTAGCTGTTACTCTTAGTGTGCATGTGGTGTGTATACATGTCCCCGTGCATGGTGAGTATTCCATGTCAGGGCCCCAACTTAGTGACTATATGCTAGTATATGCTGTTAGTCTTTGGTACTGTCATTAAGCCCCTCTCATTCACAACTGTCAACTGGTAACTGTCACTTTCTCTCCATTATGTAGATAGGGCCAAAATAGTTTCGTGAATTGGAATGCACAGGGTTAAAATTTCACCTCACAACATAACCTATGACGCTCTCGGGGTCCAGGTGTGTGACTGTCCAAAATTTTGTGGATGTAGTTGCGATGGTACAGATGCCAATCCCGGACATACATACACACATTCAGCTTTATGTATTAGGGTATATAAATGAAAATAGTATCTACTATATAATCACCAATAATATGTGTCACAGACTTCCAGCGCTTATGTCACTATCCCACAATGCATTGCGGCACCATTGTGGGATAGCGACACAGGCGACAGAAGTCAAAGTGACAAAGACGCCATCACTACCGGCAGGAGATCAGCGGCGCGAGCCGCTGATCTTCCGACAGTAGCCGCCGCCCATCTCCCGCTGCTCGGAGGGTCATCCCGACATCCTTGAATCCCACAATCCACCGCGCCGGTCGGAAGATCACCAATCACAATAATTGGACACCCAAGTAATGGGTCCTTTAATATGGCGATCACTGTACTCCCGGCTGCACCCCCCCCCCCCCCCCCCCCGCACTTGCCTCTGCTTACAGCAGCCCGGTGTCCGCTCTTCTCTGCCTGCTTCCAGCGGTTCACAGCCCTCCTGCACGGCGCCCCTATAAGTGAAAACTTGCTTAGAGGGCCTGTGGTGATGTCAGAATCATGGACGGAGCCATGTCACATGACTCTGACATCACCTCAGATCCTTAATCTTCACGGACTGGGGGAGCAAACACAGTAGCAGCCGCAGCCAGGTACTGCAGCCTAATAACCCCAGATCACAGTCACCACACACTCAGCCCCATACTCACTACTCACAGACACACACCACACACACATACACACACTCAGCCCTGCGCTCACTACACACAGACACACATACACAGACTCAGCCCTGCACTCACAACACAGACACTCTCAGTCCTGCACTCACCGCACACACACACACACATACACACACTCAGTTCCTGAACTCACCACACACCCACTCTGTCCTATACTCGCCACACATCCACACTCAGTCCTGCACTCACCACACACACACTCACTCAGTCCTGCACTCACAGCACAGACACACTCAGTCCTGCACTCGCCACACAGACACTTAGCCCTGCAATCACCACGCACATACACACACTCAGTCCTGCACTCACCACACACCCACACTCAGTCCTGTATTCACCACACACATACACACACTCAGTCCTGAACTCACCACACACACACACTCAGTACTGCACTTACCACACACACACAAACACACTCAGTCCTGCACTCACCAACACACTCACACTCAGTCCTGCACTCACCACACACTCACACTCAGTCCTGCACTCACCACACACACTCAGTCTTGCACTCACCACGCACCCACTCAGTCATGCACTCACCACACACTCACACTCAGTCCTGCACTCACCACACACTCACACTCAGTCCTGCACTCACCAGACACTCACACTCAGTCCTGCACTCACCACGCACACACACTCAGTCCTGCACTCACCACACACCCACACTCAGTCCTGCATTCACCACGCACATACACATACTCAGTCTTGCACTCACTACACACACAACACCCTCATCCTGCACACTCGACTCACACACTCAGTCCTGCACTCACCACACACACTCAGTCCTGCACTCGACTCACACACACAGCATCCCTGCACTCAACTCACACACTCTCGTCTGCAATCACCACACATCCTCACTCAGTCCTGCATTCACCACACACATACACACACTCAGTCCTGCACTCACTACGCACATACACACAGTCCTGCTCTAACCACACACAGACACACTCAGCCCCGCACTCGCCATACACACTCAGTCCTGCACTCACACACACACACACACAGACACTCACTTAGTCCTGCACTCACAGCACAGACACACTCAGTCCTGCACTCACCACACACCCACACTCAGTCCTGCACTCACCACCAGCACATACACACACTCAGTCCTGCACTCACCATGCACATACACACACTCAGTCCTGCACTCACCACACACCCACACTCAGTCCTGCACTCACCACGCACATACACTCACTCAGTCTTGCACTCACCGCACACACACACATTCAGTCCTGCACTCACCACACACACACACTCACACTCAGTCCTGCACTCACCACACACTCACACTCAGTCCTGCACTCACCACACACACTCAGTCCTGCACTCACCATACACACACACTCAGTCCTGCACTCAACTCACACACACTCAGTCCTGCACTCACCATACACATACACTCAGTCCTGCACTCACCACACACTCACTCAGTCCTGCACTCACCACACACTCACACTCAGTCCTGTTCTCACCTCACACTCAGTCCTGCACTCACCACCACACCCACACTCAGTCATGCACTCACCACACACCCACACTCAGTCATGCACTCACCACGCACATACACACACTCAGTCCTGCACTCACCACACATACACTCAGTCCTGCACGCACCACGCACACACACTCAGTCCTGCACTCACCACACACACACACACTCAGTCCTGCATTCACCACGCACATACACACACACTCAGTCCTGCACTTGACTCACACACTCAGTCCTGCACTCACCACACACTCACACTCAGTCCTGCACGCACCACACACAGACACACACTCAGTCCTGCACTCACAACACAGACACACTCAGTCATGCACTCACCACGCACATACACACGCTCAGTCTTGCACTCACCACACACCCACACTCAGTCCTGCACTCCCCACGCACATACACACACTCAGTCTTGCACTCACCGCATACACACACTCAGTCTTGCACTCACCGCACACACACACTCAGTCTTGCACTCACCACACACACACACTCAGTCCTGCACTCACCACACACCCACACTCAGTCCTGCACTCACCACACACCCACACTCAGTCCTGCACTCACTACACACACTCAGTCCTGCACTCACCACACACTCACACTCAATCCTGCACTCACCACACACACACTCAGTCGTGCACTGAACTTACACACTCAGTCCTGCACTCAACTCACACACTCAGTCCTGCACTCATTACACACCCACACTCAGTCCTGCACACACCCACACTCAGTCCTGCACTCAACTCACACACACTCAGTCCTGCACTCAACTCACACACACTCAGTCGTGCACTCACACACACACACACACACACTCAGTCGTGCACTCAACTCACACACACTCAGTCCTGCACTCAACTCACACACACATCAGTCCTGCACTCACCACACCACACACTCAGTCCTGCACTCACCACACAGCCACACTCAGCCTGCACTCACCACACACCCACACTTAGTCCTGCACTCACCACACAGACACACACTGAGCCCTACACTAACCACACACACTCAGTCCTGCACTCACCACACAGACACACACTCACTCCTGCACTCATCACGCAGCGACACTCACCACACAATTATACACTGAGCTTCTCACCCACCACAAACTCACTCAGCCTCACACTCACCTCACACCACACACACACTCAGCCCTGCACTCGCTACACACATACACACTCAGTCCTACACACACCACCCACATTCAGTCCTGCACTCACCACAAACAGACGCACAGTCAGCTCCGCACTCACCACACACACTTAGCCCCACACCACACATGCACTCACCACACACACTCAGCCCTGCAATCACCACTAACGCACACACACTCAACCCCGCACTTAGCCCTGCACTGAGAGAGTGACCACAGCACGGGGAAGGGGGCCGACAGTTAGCACAGGGGAGGGAGCAAGCAGTGAGCACAAAGGAGAGGCCAGAGAATGAGCACATGGGAGGAGACAGAGAATGAGCACAAGAGAGGGGGCAAAGAGCGAGCACATGGGAGGGATGCAGAGAGCCAGCACAGGGGAGGGGTGCAGAAAGCCAGCACAGGGGAGGGGTGAAGAGAGCAAGCACAGGGGAATAGAGAGCGAGCACAAGCTAGGGGGTCAGAAAGCTAACTTAACGGAGGGGCAGAAAGCGAGCACGGGGGTGTAAGAGACGAGGCAGCACAGGGGGTGGCACAGACAAGGCAGCACGGGGCAGAGAGCGAGGTGAAAAAAAATACAGACAAGGGACAGACCTCACAGGGGATAGTGACGACTGCTGCCCCCAGCGCCATACAGTCTGCCCCCATTGTTATGTCACCGCCCGGGCTCCTATCTAGTAATACAAATAAATATGGATATTTATGTAAAAAAAGAAACAAAAATAGTAGAAACATTTGGTATCACCCAGTTCAGAACGACCCGCTCTATAAAAGTGTCACACTAGTTAAGCCCTTCAATCAACACCATAAAGCAAATAAATAAATGCTGCAAAACTACTATGCTTTTTCATTATACAGCCAATAAAAGTAGAATAAAACCTGATCAAAATGTTGCATGTAAATAAAAATGGTATCACTGGAAATGTCATCTTGTCCCGCAAAAAACAAGCCACAACACAGCTTTGTCAGCGAAAAAATAAAAGTTACAGCTCTCAGAATACAGATATACAAAAATTTTTTTTTTTCTATAAAATTGTTTTACTGGTTAAAAGTCATAATCCCCCTCCCCAAAAATACTATATAAATGTGGTAACGCTGTGTTTGTACTGACCGGTAGAATAAAGTTGTCTTATCACTTCTCCAATACGGTAGACGGCGTTAAAAAAATAAATAAATAAAAATTCCTGAATTTCAGTTTCTTCTTTATTCTGCCTCACAAAAAGCATGATAGAAAGTGATCAAAAATATTGTTGCCTTAAATGGTACCAGTAAAAACTCCAACTTATCCAGGAAAACACAAGTCCTTTCATGACTTTGTCAGCGGAAAATAAAAAAACCTACAGCCATCTGTGATGCTAAACTCAAAATTACTTACCGGTAATTGGGTTTTCATGACACACGACAGCACCTCAGGAGAAAGGGTCCACCCACCAATGAACAAGAAACGTACAAGCCTAAAAGGTGGAGCCTCCTCCTACTCCTCGGTGGTTTACAGAGCAGTAGAGGTACTCCATGTAGTCAAAAGTCTAGTAATGTCTAGTACTTTCTTCATATAATCTCCACCATATGGTTGAATATACATATTGTGGCAAGACGACTCGCTCGGCTGCAGTCAGAAATAAACACAGGAATGGTGTTCAGCTGCAGGTTTATTGATACCGCATAAACCCAGCAGACTTTGGCACAAAAACAACGGCGCCCCACTGGCTTGAAAAGTAAAACAAAGTCCAACGGTTTATTATCAATCCTCATAAACCGCATACGGTATACAGGGCATCCATGAGCAGGACAGGCACACTATGTCAGGCTGTACCCACTGACCGGGACAGACGCCTAGTTAGTCCATACCATCAATCACTGACTTTTAGTCCATCAAAGGGATCGCTGGCTACAGACTTAAGCTGGGGAATGCCTCCTCTGCAGGTTCGCAGCCTCTGGTCCGGTCCGGGCTCAGACCGGGTCCAAACTTCCAGAGTCCAGGGTGACCCAGGCTCCCTAAGGCTTCCTCAGCTATTGTGGATGCTGGGAAAACACCACCCTTATCCCCCAGGCTCCTTCCTCTCCTATGGTCAAGGACCTTTCATGACCTCACAGCCCATGTGACTGAGAGGGAGTCTGCATATCTGTGATCTGTCCCACTCACAGGAGGATCCAGGTTAGACAGCCACTCCCCTGGCTGTCAACCTGCAGCCCCAACACATCTAATTCCTTACCGAAGCCATGGAACCGCAAGTCCCAGCTCCAACACCTGTGGGGCAGTCAACCGCTGCACCACATATTCCCCCCCTCATGTTCAAGCCCGCAGGATTGAACAAACGAATCCCAGGGGCAGCACAACCCACAGCCACACAGGAGTCCATCATCTGTCAGGCGTACCTCTCAGCTCCCGGAACAGAAGATAGCCCCCGTAGCCCCTCCCTCAGGGACCTACTACCCGCCAGTGTCACTGACTGTGTCTTGGCAGGGTCCTCGCCATCAGACATTGTCAATACTGTAGGGAGAGTCATGTGCTTCGGCATCCACGGTCAGGCCTGACTTTGTCCTACCACGTACCCTATCAGGTCATTTCAGTGGGCCTGTCAGACTAGCGACACTGGAGGATGTACTACCCCCACCCCGACTACATCCACTACTCTTGGGATGTCTATGGAGATCTCTTCATTGGCGACTATCAACTTCATCCGTCACCACTGGAGAACCACTACTCCCTGTAGGGCTTCTGGCTCTAGCTTCTTCTGTGGCTATTCTGGTATTTGGAGGTCTCTTTCATGGCCAAGTGCCACCATTCCCAGATAGCTGCCACCTTCCGGGGCTCCCATGTCGCTGTCTCTCCGCTCTCCGTCTTGTGAGCTGCAGCCTTTCCACTTCTCGCAGGTGAGCCATACGGTATTCTATCAGCATTTGTAGATATCCCAGAATGTCTTCCTTACCTCTAGCAAAGAACGACACCATGCCATCTGCTTCAGATATCCAGTCCTGGTGATTACGTGATTAAAAGAAAAAACAGATATTGCGCCACACTGCAACTGGAGGAACTTAATACACGGTTTTACTATGTTTGCACTAACCTTTACTGGTTGTGCAACACCCCGCACAACCAGACTGATGGCTTAATGTGGATCACTGTAGTGACAAGGGCCAATATTCCCTCCTCCTCAGATACTCCGGGCCTGGTGGTCGGCTCCTTAGTTCCTCTGGAGATGGAGGTGGGCTCCTTCACTCCTCCACCCGAAGAGGCAGACTCGCTGCACTGGCTTCCGTCCCAGCTCCACACTGTGTATCAGTTGATCATTCAAGGGTGGGTCTTTATGATGTACTGCCAGGTACTGTGGATCTTAGAGCAGCTCACACACCGCACTCCCAACAAGGGAGAAAGAGATTAGCAAATAGAAAACAAGCGGTGTCAGAGGTTTGGAGCGCTAAAGAAACCACGGGTTGGTGATTAAATTACCGATAATTTATTGCACGAACAGCAGGGGTCCAGTATGCCACAACGCGTTTCGACGCACAGATGCGTTTTTCTCAAGTGGATCCACTTGAGAAAGACGCATCTGTGCGTCGAAACGCGTTGTGGCATACTGGACCCCTGCTGTTCGTGCAATAAATTATCGGTAATTTATTCACCAACCCGTGGTTTCTTTAGCGCTCCAAACCTCTGACACCGCCTGTTTTCTATCTGGTGATTACGTGGACAGCTGACCTTCATTACCCCTAACTTCTTTACCATGGTTTGCATGACCTTGCCTTTTCTCCCAATGAGCTTTTGTACCAGAGCATACGGAAACCGGATGATCTCTTCCCGTAGAATTTGAGCTTTCCTTTTCAGCTGCAGTTGTCTGACGGTTTCTTCTGTCTTCTCCCGCACACTCCGCTTTGTGCAAATACATCGCCAGTGTATGTCGCTCAGAAGTGCCACCTTCTTTGCTGTGCCTCCTGATATGAATAGGACCACCAGCTGTTTAGATTCTGGGGCCAAGTACACAGTACAGGCTCCTACAGTCTTCTTAAAGTCTTGGTGTACGTCCTCCCTGGAGCATTCTTCTCTCAGGTCTCCTGGTACCTCCACGAGGCATTTGTAGAGAGACGGTTCGTCTTACTGCAAGTTCCTTCAGGCTCACCCAGCTCCCATCTAAGGTCCGACCGGTTTCCGGCTTCTTCAGTGCGTTCGCCCGGGAGGAACACTGGACCTTCTCCAGGGTGACAGAGTTCCTCGTCTGGTATACTGCCAGATGACCTTTGAGCTCTGCGACTTCGTCCTCTAGCTCCGCTACTCGCCTCTCAGCAGCTTGCCTTCGCAGCTCTTCCTGCTTTAACTGCTCCCCTTCTACAAGACTTCTCGTAATCCTTTCCGTCTCCAAAGCACCCACTCGAGTCTCAACAATTTGTCTCCACAGCTTCTCTTCCTTTAAGTGGGTCTGGAGCATCTCCGTGAGCTCCCCTATCTTGGCTCCAATTTCCCCCGGACCAGGCAGGCTCACCACATCAAAGGAGACATTCACTTCACCTCTTCCTCTCCTAGTGGCTCCTTCCACTTCTACACTTATCACCCCCTCATGGGGTCCGGTAGCACCCCTGGCACCCTCGGCCACATCTTCTCGTGCCTGTCCAGGGGTCTTCGGTTCTTCACTCGTGAACTCTGCCTCGTCATTTAATTCTTGGGCATCGGCAGCCCCGCCTCCCGCCCTCTCCTGGGCCACAACAATATCACCTTCCGAGGTCTCCGGACCTACCCTCTCTTCCCTTCCAGGGTCTTGGAAGTCGTCTACTCTCTTGGACCTAGCACTGACCATCCACACTTCTCTCAATACTCAACCCAAAAAGGTCCCACAAGTTCATTTTTGATGATACCAGCCCATACCAGTACCCCACCTCCACCTTGCTGGCATCTGAGTCAGAGTGGAGCCCTCTGCCCTTTACTGATCCAGCTCCTGGCCCATCCTTCTGACCCATTAAGAGTCACTATCATTTCATCAGTCCATAAAACCTTTGAAATATCAGTCTTAAGATATTTCCTGGCCCAGTCTTCACGTTTTATCTTATGTTTCTTGTTCAAAGATGGTCGTTTTTCAGCCTTTCATACCTTGACCATGTCCCTTGTGCTTTTTGATACTCCAGTAACGTTGCAGCTCTGAAATATTGCAAAACTGGTGGCAAATGGCATCTTGGCATCTTCACTCTTAATTTTCCTCAATTCAAGGGCAGTTATTTTGCTCCTTTTTTGCCCAACACGCTTCTTACAACCCTGTTGGCTATTTGCCATGAAACGCTTGATTGTTTGGTGATCATGTATCAAAAGTTTGGCAATTTCAAGTCTGCTGCATCCCTCTGCAAGACATCTCACAATTTTGGACCTTTCAGAGCCCGTCAAATCTCTCTTCTGACCCATTTTTCCAAAGGAAAGGAAGTTGTCTAATAATTAAGCACACCTTACATAGGGTGTTGATGTCATTAGACTACACCCCTCCTTATTACAGAGATGCACATCACCTGATTTACTTAATTGGTAGTTGGCTCTCAAGCCTATACATCTTGGAGTAGGACAACATGTAGAAAAAGTATTATGTGATCAAAATACTCATTTACCTAATAATTCTGCACACAGTGTACAGTACAGACCAAAAGTTTGGATACACCTTCTGATTCACAGTGTTTTCCTTATTTTCATGACTATGAAAATTGTAGATTCACACTGAAGGCATCACAACTATGAATTAACACGTGGAATTAAATACTTAACAAAAAAGTGTGAAACAACTGAAAATATGTCGTATATTCTGGGTTCTTCAAAGTAGCCACTTTTTGCTTTGATTACTGCTTTGCACACTCTTGGCATTCTCTTGATGAGCTTCAAGAGGTAGTCACCTGAAATGGTCTTTCAACAGTCTTGAAGGAGTTCCCAGAAATGCTTAGCACTTGTTGGCCCTTTTGCCTTCACTCTGCGGTCCAGTTCACCCCAAACCATCGTAGCACCCCATCACTCTCCTTCTTGGTCAAATAGCCCTTACACAGCCTGGAGGTGTGTTTGGGGTCATTGTCCTGTTGAAAAATAAAAGATGGTGCAACTAAACACAAACTGGATCGAATAGCAAGCCGCTGCAAGATGCTGTGGTAGCCATGCTGGTTCAGTATGCCTTCAATTTTGAATAAATCCCCAACAGTGTCACCAGTAAAGCACCCCCACACCATCACACCTCCTCCTCCATGCTTCACGGTGGGAACCAGGCATGTAGAGTCCATCCGTTCACCTTTTCTGCATCGCACAAAGACATGGTGATTGGAACCAAAGATTTCAAATTTGGACTCATCAGACCAAAGCACAGATTTCCACTCGTCTAATGTCCATTCCTTGTGTACTTTAGCCCAAATAAGTCTCTTCTGCTTGTTGCCTGTCCTTGCAGTGGTTTCCTAGCAGCTATTTTACCATGAAGGCCTGCTGCACAAAATCTCCTCTTAACAGTTGTTGTAGAGATGTGTCTGCTGCTTGAACTCTGTGTGGCATTGACTTGGTCACTAATCTGAGCTGCTGTTAACCTGCGATTTCTGAGGCTGGTGACTCGGATGAACTTGTTAGGTCCCCTGGCACTGCTCCCCAGCTCACCTCTCCCAGGTCGGCATCCTCTGCCCCTCTGCCGACCGGGTATCCAACGTCCAGGCGTACTGTGTCTCAGAGCCATCGCCGGTGTTCCCTTCCTGTCAGCTGACCACCGGGCTCAGACATGAGCACATTACAATGGTCGTGTTCATGTGACCAATCAGCAGCGCACTAGGTGCACTCCTTCCCTGTGACTCTAGGGGCCGGCACGGTCCAACCTGACACTCCCCTTGATTAATAGCTGCTCTTTCTTTGGTATATCTGGCCACCTCCACTAATGGGAGGTGCCTGATTATTAAGTTAGTTTGCTTCTGCCTTGCTGACTGTTGGTCAGGCCTTCTTTGTACTCTGTTTCTTGGAACCTTTGCTGTGCTCTTCCCCGGTAGCACCATTATCAATGACAATCTCTGTATAGGGGTTGGGTAAACTAAGATCAGCTCACCCAGGTGAGTTCGGTACCATGGCCCAGTAGGTCCACTGTAGGGCGCCTTCCCCCGGAAGCGTGACAGAATAATCAGGCCATGGACCCCGCTGGTACCTCGTTCTCAGCGCAAAAGGAGCTGGCTTATCTTCGGGAGAGTCTGAGCCGCATACCGGCTTGTCTTCAGTCCATGGATACCCGGTTAGCCTCCCTGCAAACTTCTGACCCGGCACCCACCACTCAGCCTGTGAGCCTACAGCAGGAGCTGTCAGCACCACAAGACATGCAGTCTTGCAGGCTGCCATACATATCCTCCGTGGACGATCATCTGGACTCCATGCAGTCTGCATCAATGGCCTCGGCCCAACCTGTATCCTATGACCGCTCCCCGGGTGGCGTCCCAAACCCTCCACCTCGCCTCGGGAGACCACCTAGATACAGCGGAGACCCCGGGATGTGCCGCGACTTCCTCAACCAGTGTTGCTTACACTTTGAACTACTGCCACAGCAATTCCCCACCAATCGGGCCAAAGTGGCTTTCGTGGTGTCCCACCTGGAGGGCGAGGCTCTGGCGTGGGTTAACCCTCTATGGGAGCGTGATGACCCAGCGGTCTCCCACTTGTCGACCTTTCTGGAGACATTCTGGAGGGTCTTCAATGAACCCGGTCGGATTGCGTCTGCTACGGAGTCACTCTTCAACCTCTGTCAAGGGACGCTCACCGCTGGGCAATACGCCATCCGTTTCCGCCTTTCTCCTCTGAGGTGAGATGGAATAACGAAGTGCTGACCGGAGCTTTCTGGTGTAGCCTGTCCGGCAGGATAAAGGACAAACTCACGGGTTGGGATATCCCAGACGAGCTGGAGGACTTGATCTCACTAGCCACCCGCATCGACTTGCGTTTCCAAGAGCTCTCCCGTGAAACCGTCAGGGAGAAGAGATCCGTCTGGTGCCGGCATTGTCCCGAAAGACCCGGAGAAGTCCTCCGCCTAGGTCACGTAAGAGAGACTGTCCTAGGCAAGAGTGATGCCTCTCAACCCCTCACCCTGCCCGTGCAGGTGATACGTCCACACAGACGCTTTTTTGAGTTAGCCTACGTGGATTCTGGGGCTGCAGGAAATTTCATTCAGCAAGAGGCAGTGACTCGACTTGGAATCTCTGTAATACCTCTGGTGACACCTCACGTGATTGCATCGGTGGATGGCAGACCGCTGCAGGAGATCATCACCAAAGTGACAGAGGAAGTGGAGGTGCAGATCGGGGCTCTACACCATGAAAAGATCCCCTTCTATGTCATACCTGGTCTCTCCCATGCTCTGCTCCTCGGGCTTCCCTGGCTTCGGGTTCATGAACCGGTCCTGGACTGGCACTCAGGGGACGTGCTGCAGTGGGGCCCTCTCTGCCATGAGAGATGCCTGAAGTCTTTTCTGCCACCCGATTTCACGCAACCGGCTTCTGTTCTTCCTGGTTTACCGACTGCCTATTGGCAGTACGCGATGTCTTCAACAAAACGGAGGCAGAGGTCCTCCCGCCTCATCGGCCATATGATTGCCCTATTGATCTGGTTCCTGGTGCTACACCACGCAAGGGTCGAATTTACCCATTGTCTCCAGCCGAGTCACAAGCCATGTCTGAGTACATTACAGACAGCTTGACTAGGGGCTTAATTCGAAAATCCACGTCCCCTGCTGGCGCTGGGTTTTTCTTTGTGAAGAAGGAGGGCACCTTTCGACCCTGCATAGATTACAGAGGCTTGAATGCCATCACGGTCAAGAACAAATATCCCCTGCCGCTTATTCCAGAGCTCTTTGACAGACTCAAAGGGGCTCGCATCTTCACGAAATTAGACCTCCGAGGAGCATACAACCTGGTTTGCATACGTGCTGGAGACGAATGGAAGACGACTTTCAACACTAGGGACGGCCATTTTGAGTATTTGGTCATGCTTTATGGGTTGTGTAACGCTCCCGCAGTGTTTCAGGAGTTCGTCAATCATATTTTTCATGATCTATTGTATACATGTGTGGTGGTATATTTGGACAATATCCTCATCTTCTCCCCGGATTTGTCCTCTCATAGACGGGACGTGCGGCAAGTCCTCCTGCGACTGAGGAGGAGTCGGTTGTATGCCAAGATGGAGAAATGTGTCTGTGAGCAGACCTCTTTGCCCTTTCTTGGATACATCATCTCTGACTCCGGATTACGGATGGATCCTGAGAAGCTCTCTGCCGTGCTGAAGTGGCCCTGTCCTGTGGGGACTAAGGCTATTCAGCGGTTCCTTGGTTTTGCAAATTATTACCGGCAATTCATTCCCCATTTCTCGTCCTTGATCAAGCCCATCACGGCTCTCATCTGTAAGGGAGCAAAAGCCTGCGACTGGACCCCAGAGGCCGAGAATGCCTTTTCTACTTTAAACGTGAGATAAATGCGCATAGGGTCTTATCCTTTTTACAAAGGGTTATAGCGGTATATATCAAGAACTGCTCACCTGGCTCGGTTGTGTCACCCACAACCGGTATAATCACCTGTAAGATGGCTTGTAGAATGGCTGCTGCAGGGCCGCACCTTCACGATAACCATGGAAACAGGAATGCTGTAATGGGACAAAATGCCGGAATGCTCGCGCTGCCACCAAGAATCACCAGGAAACAAAGAGTTAACTGGGCAGATTTTTCTTTTATTCTATCCTACGTGTTTCAGAGCCTCTATCCGAGCTCCTTCCTTCCCTGAGGAAGTAGCTCGGATAGAGGCTCTGAAACGCGTAGGATAAAATAAAAGAAAAATATGCCCAGTTAACTCTTTGTTTCCTGGTGATTCTTGGTGGCAGTGCAGGCATTCCGGCATTTTGTCCCATTACAGCATTTTCTACTTTAAAGCACTCCTTCTCCGAGGCTCCTGCCTTGCACCGTCCAGAGGTGAACAGACAGTACATCGTAGAGGTAGATGCCTCCTCCATAGGAGCGGGTGCTGTCCTCTCCCAGGAATCCTCTTCAGGTCGGTTAGTCACCTGCGGGTTTTTCTCCAAAGCCTTTACCTCGTCGGAGCGCAACTACTCTATTGGGGATTGTGAATTGCTGGCCATCAAACTGGCACTGGGGGAGTGGTGACACCTCCTCGAGGGTGCCTTTCATCCATTCATTATCTACACGGATCACAAGAACCTGGCTTATCTCCAGTCCACGCAGAGGCTCAACCCCCGGCAGTTCCAGTGGTCCCTGTTCTTTGCCCGTTTCACATTTGAACTGCATTTCCGGCCTGGCAGTAAAAACGTCAAGGCTGATGCTCTGTCAAGGTCCTTTCATCAGTCGGATGTGGAAGAGGAGACCTTCCGTATCATCGATCCTACCAAGATAATTACCGTTGCTCCCTTACGTGTAGCTGGATTTTCACCGGGAAAGACCTTCGTAGCACAGGATCAGAAGAAGGCGGTCCTGACATGGGGACACTCGTCGAGAATTGCCTTTCAAGTGGGAGTTAAAAAAACTCTCTTTTTGATCTCTCGTCACTATTGGTGGCCTATTATCCGTCAAGACATCCACGACTTTGTTGCTTCCTGTCCGTCCTGTGCTAGAAATAAGGTGTTCAGAGAGTTACAGGCTGGACGTCTACTACATCTCTCGGTCCCATCGGCTCCTTGGCAACACATAGCTATGGACTTCATTACGGATCTACCCTGCTCCTCCGGCTGTACCGTCATATGGGTAGTCGTGGATCGCTTCTCTAAAATGGCTCACTTCGTTCCTTTACCCGGTCTACCATCCGCTCCTTAGTTAGCCAAGATATTCATCGAACAGATCTTCCGGCTGCACGGATTTCCTCGTCACATCGTGTCCGATAGGGAAGTTCAGTTTACTTCCCAGTTCTGGAGGGTGCTGTGCAAGCATATGGACATCACGTTGGACTTCTCGGCTTATCATCCGCAGTCCAACGGGCAGGTGGAGCGCATTTACCAAGTCCTCACCACCTACCTCCGACACTTTGCCAATGCTCATCACGATAACTGGACCAGTCTCCTTCCTTGGGCGGAATTCGCTTACAACAATCATTCTAGTGAGTCATCAGCTAAATCTCCTTTTGTCGTGGTATTCGGGCAACAACCTGGTTTACCTCTTCCGTTCTCCACAGCGTCCGGCAACCCGATGGATTGTCCGTGGACTTTACCAAGATCTGGAGTGAGATTCAGAGACACCCTTACACAAGCCACCAGCAGGATGAAGAGACATGCCGATAAGAGACGCTTAGATGCACCGTCTTATCTCACGGGCGATAAAATGTGGCTGTTTTCCAGATACGTCAGGTTGAAGGTAATGTCCTACAAGTTAGGGCCACATTATATCAGTCCTTTCGAAGTCCTTGGACGCATCAACAACGTTGCCTACAAGTTGAGACTGCCTGCCTCACTTTCGCATCCCCAATTCCTTTCATGTCTTGCTGTTGAAACCGGTGGTGCTTAATCGCTTCCATCCATCCTCCGGCACCGTGCCACGGCCTCTCAGCTCCGAGAATGTCTATGAGGTCAGGGACATCCTTGCCATGAAGAAGAGTAGAGGCAGACCCTCTTCTTGATTGACTGGGTTGGCTTCGGTCCTGAGGAGAGGACCTGGGAGCCGCGGGAGAACATTGATGTGTCACGCACACGCATTCTGACGAGGTTCGAAGCGCGCCTTCGGAGGAGGGGGCGTGAGGGAGGGGTAACTGTTGGGTCCCCTGGTACTGCTCCCCAGCTCACCTCTCCAGAGTCGGCATCCTCTGCCCCTCTGCCGACCTGACATCCAGCCTCCAGTCGTAGGGTAGGGTCACATTGGCGTTTTTTGTTTAAAATCCTGATCCGGTTTTGAGCTTTAAAAAAGCTCAAAACCGGACCAGGAAAGGCTCCTGATGGAAGCCTATGCAAAACACCGGATGGCTTCACAAGCCATCCGGTGGCCGGATCCGGCACTGCTGCCTGCGTTTAAAATCATGCAGGCAGCAGTTTTCGCAGCGTTTACCGGGCCGCACTGCGGTTACCGGATGGCTCAGGATGTGTAATCCTGAGCCATCCGGTAACTGCCGAGGTTGCGGATCCCGGCTATTGGTGGGATCCGCAACCTTAATAAAGAGTTAAATTGTTGATCTCAATGACTGTTTAAGGTCTGTAGGGGGGCTTAGACCCCCCTACAGACCGGCCGACCACTTATACAGTGTACTTGTACAATTTGTCAATGGGCACGGGCTCTTCGGAGCAAAGTGCCCTCCCCCCCCCCCCCGTATCACTATACAGGGTGCATACACCCCTGTATTACAATGATGCATTAATCATGTGTAGTCGAAAAAGGATTTGATTACTCGCAATGTAAGTTCATACTTACATGCTGTTGTAGGCAGAGTCCAGCGAAATCCATGGGCGGGGCTGTGTGCAGCAGCCTCCGCCCGCTCCATGTTGATGGCCGCCCCCTCTGGCCGTAATCCACTGTTGTGAGGGCGGATACGTCATTAAAGGGGCGTGGCTAACTATGTGCCGAGGTTAGCCACGCCCCTTTAACGACGTATCCGCCCTCACAACAGTGGATTACGGCCAGAGGGGGCGGCCATCAACATGGAGCGGGCGGAGGCTGCTGCACACAGCCCCGCCTATGGATTTCGCTGGACTCTGCCTACAACAGCATGTAAGTATGAACTTACATTGCGAGTAATCAAATCCTTTTTCGACTACACATGATTAATGCATCATTGTAATACAGGGGTGTATGCACCCTGTATAGTGATACGGGGGGGGAATGGAGGGCACTTTGCTCCGAAGAGCCCGTGCCCATTGACAAATTGTACAAGAACACTGTATAAGTGGTCGGCCGGTCTGTAGGGGGGTCTAAGCCCCCTACAGACCTTAAACAGTCATTGAGATCAACAATTTAACTCTTTATTAAGGTTGCGGATCCCGCCAATAGCCGGGATCCGCAACCTCGGCAGTTACCGGATGGCTCAGGGATTACACATCCTGAGCCATCCGGTAACCGCAGTGCGGGATTCAGCACACATTTTTGAAAAAAATGTGTGTGCCCGCCATTGCGTTCACCGCATCCGGATCCGGATGCGGTGAATGCAATTTAGGTTTTCAATGTGACCCTACCCGTACTGTGTCTTGGAGCCGTCGCCGGGTTCCCTTCCTGTCAGCTGACCACCGGGCTCACACATGAGCACATTACAATGGTCGTGTTCATGTGCCCAATCAGCGGCGCACTAGGTGCACTCCTCCCCTGTGACTCTAGGGGCCGGCACGGTCCAACCTGACCTCCCCTTGACCAATAGCTGCTCTTCCTCTGGTATATCAGGCCACCTCCACTGATGGGAGGTGCCTGATTATTAAGTCAGTTTGCTTCTGCCTTGCTGACTGTTGGTCACGCCTTCCTTGTACTCTTGTTTCTTGGAATCCTTGCTGTGCTCTTCCCTGGTAGCACCATTATCCCGCAATCCTTAGCTGTGCCGTAGCATAGGCTAACCTTACAAGCTGCCCCCCTGGTACTAGCAGCTGTGGTATTTAGACCCCCTGGGCCTGCCCCTGACAATCCCTGTATAGGGGTTGGGTAAACTAGGACCAGCTCACCCAGGTTAGTTCAGTACCATGGCCCAGTGGGTCTACTCTAGGGCGCCTTCCCCTGGAAGCATGACAGAACTTATCCTCCGCAGAAGAGGTGACTCTTGCTCTTCCTTTCCTCATGTGAGCCAGTTTCCTTGTAGCGCTTGATGGTTTTTGCAACTGCACTTGGGGACACTTTCAAAGTTTTCCCAATTTTTCGGACTGACTGACCTTCATTTCTTAAAGTAATGATGGCCACTCGTTTTTCTCTACTTAGCTGCTTTTTTCTTGCCATAATACGAATTCTAACAGTCTATTCAGTAGGACTATCAGCTGTGTATCCACCAGACTTCTGCACAACACAACTGAAAGTTCCAACCACATTTATAAGGCAAGAAATCCCACCTATTAAACCTGACAGGGCACACCTGTGAAGCGAAAACCATTTCCGGTGACTACCTCTTGAAGCTCATTAAGAGAATGCCAGGACTGTGCAAAGCAGTAATCAAAGCAAAAGGTGGCTACTTTGAAGAACCTAGAATATAAGACATATTTTCAGCTGTTTCACACTTTTTTGTTAAGTATTTAATTTCACATGTGTTAATTCATAGTTGTGATGCCTTCAGTGTGAATCTACAATTTTCATAGTCATGAACATAAAAGTAGTGTGTCCAAACGTTTGGTCTGCTCTGTGTATATATATATATATATATATATATATATATATATATATACCGTAGTTTTCGCATTATAAGACACACTTTTGTTCCCTCAAATTTTGGGGGAAAGTGGGGGGTGCGTCTTATAATGGGAATATACGGTCCTTTACTGCTGGGGAGGCTGAGTGCAGCTCTGCAGTGGTGTCCGGAGCCGGGGCGGGCTGGCTGCGGTACCTCAGGAGGCAGCGGAAGGTCACGTGCTCCCGCTCATTAGCCTCCTTCAATATGCACTGCACTGCCGCTGTCCATCACTTTGGTGCTGACACCAGCACCAAGATCTGGACAGGGGTGCAGCGCATATCAGCTGTGCCTGCACTCACCCCCCTGTGCAGGCACACTTTCCCCCATCACTGTTTAAAGCTCCCCTGCTGGCGTGCACATAATAAAAATAAAAAATCATTCACCTTCCGACGATCGCGCTCCCTTCTGCCAGCTGATCGGTGACTTCCTGCTTTGGTCTCGGCATCGGGTCATGTGACCAGAGTGCATTATGTGATCGGATGTCATCCCTGTGCACTCCCGATGGCTGACCCAAAGCAGGAAGTCACCGATCAGCTGGCAGAAGGGAGCGCGATCGTCGGAAGATAAAGTAATGATTTTTTATTTTTATTATGTGCACGCCAGCAGGAGATCTTTAAACAGTGATGGGGGCAAGTCTGCCTGCACTGGGGGATGAGTGCAGGCACAGGGGCAAGTGTGCCTGCACTGGTCGATGAGTGCATGCACAGGGGCATGAGTGCAGGCACAGGGGCAAGTGTGCCTGCACAGGGGGATGAGTGCAGGCACAGGGGCAAGTGTGCCTGCACTGGGGGATGAGTGCAGGCACAGGGGCAAGTGTGCCTGCACAGGGGGATGAGTGCAGGCACAGAGGCAAGTGTGCCTGCACTGGGGGATGAGTGCAGGCACAGGGGCAATTTTGCCTGCACTGGGGCAAGTGTGCCAGCACAGGGGGGTGATTGCAGACACAGGGGCAAATGTGCCTGCACTGGAGCAAGTGTGCCAGCACAGAGGGGTGAGTGCAGACACAGGGGCAAGTGTGCCTGCACTTGGGGGTGAGTGCAGGCACAGGGGAAAGTGTGCCTGCACTTGGGGGTGTTGCAGGCACAGGGGCAATTCTGCCTGCACTGGGGCAAGTGTGCCAGCACAGGGGGTTGAGTGCAGGCACCGGGGCAATTCTGCCTGCACTGGGGCAAGAGTGCCAGCACAGGGGGGTGAGTGCAGGCACTGGGGAAAGTGTGCCAGCACTGGGGAAGGTGTGCCATCAATAGGGATGTGTGCCATCACTGGGGGACGTGAGCCAGCACAAGGGGGCTATATCCCAGGATGAGGGACAATGTACCAAGATGAGGGTGCTATGAGGGACATGTGTCCTATATGATTTGTAAGACGGACACTGGCATTATAAGACGGACCCCATTTAACATTAAAAATTATTTTTTTCTCTTTTCCTTCACCAAATTTAGGGGTGCGTCTTATAATCAGGTGCGTCTTATAAAGCGAAAAATACGGTATATATGTACAGTATACAGTGTGTGTATATATATATATATATATATATATATATATATATACAGTGTATATATATATATATATATATATATATATATATATATATATATATATATATAATGAAAAAAGCAGCACAGCACTCACAGACCAGTGTGAACTGGTGCATGCAGAGACGCAGAAACATATAAACTAGAAAAAATTCCTTGCAGCACACAGCTATTACCAATGTTGTTTTCTCAAACACATGGCTTATAGCATTATACAACATTGGTAATAGCTGTGTGCTGCAAGGAATTTTTTCTAGTTTATATGTTTCTGCGTCTCTGCATGCACCAGTTCACACTGGTCTGTGAGTGCTGTGCAGCTTTTTTCATTATATATATTCTATAGAGTTGCAGATACTCTGCTGCAATTGCACCCTCATCGCTGACAGGTGATGGAGGGTATAGATGGAGTCTGCCCACCGAGAGGTGGGGGAGCGGAAAAGGAGGACTTGGGTGTCAGCATAGGACTCGTCGTGCCTGAAGTCACTTTGTCGCAGTCGACGAGCAAACAGACCTTGGCCAATGTTTGTACTAAGAACTTCAGAATTAAAAGATAAGATTTTGAGTTTTTTCAGAAAAATGTAAGTTTTTAAACTTTTTTCTCAAACACATGGCTTATAGCATTATACAACATTGGTAATAGCTGTGTGCTGCAAGGAATTTTTTCTAGTTTATATATATATATATATATATATATATATATATATATATATATATACACAGTATATAGATAATAATTATTTTTTATCCACTCCCTGTGATGGGAAAAGGTTCAACCCATAACACTCACCAAGAGGAATGGGGAGGCAAAGAGGGAGGGAAATTTAAGGGGTGCTGTCGTGTGTAATGAAAACCCAATTGCCGGTAAGTAATTTTGAATTTTGACTTCCCCATGACACCACCCTGGGAGAGATTACAGAGGAATCCCTAGGGAGGGACCACCGCTTGCAAGACTTTTCTCCGAAAAGACAGATTGCCACTTTCCGAATCCAATCGAGAGTGTCTGAAAAAAGTTGCAGAAGAGGACCATGTTTCTGCCCTGCTAATTCGCTCTAGAGAAGCATTAGTCTTCTTAGCCAAAGAAATTAGGTCTTCCAGGGGGTCTCAGTCTCCCAATCTATATACCAGAGCAAATCCAGACTTCCTAAAGCTTTTGGATATCTCTAGATACTGCATTAAGCATCTTCTAACATCCAAGGTGTGAACCTTCTTTCCTTTGTCATTCTTTGGGTCACTACAAAAGGATGGGAATACTGTATCTTGGGATCTATGAAGCTTTGGAAGGAACCAAGGATCCCCGAATGACATTTAGGCGAAACCAGGTAAACCGGGCTCTTCTGGGCCAGAAATGGGGAATTAGGATTGTTTCCGCTATAACTGTCTGGTTCCTTAGCACCAGCAAAATCAGGGCATGTGGAGGAAAGGCATTGACTAACCCCTTGGGCTACACCTGAAGCCTTGCATCTATCTCTCGAGGGAAATCTTTTGGTCTTATGGGAAAAGAACTGACTGGCTTTCGGATTGACACTTGTGGCGAATATGTCTATCACCGGTTTGCTCAATCATAGGGTGATTCATCTGAATACCTCTGGGATTTAGACCCATTCATCCTCGCCAGAGATGACTACTGAGGTTATCGGCCTCTATTTTTTATTCCCTTTAGTAAGTTTGCCCAAAGCGAGAAAAACTTCAGCCTCACCA
Organism: Allobates femoralis; assembly: GCA_033576535.1. Classification (NCBI taxonomy): domain Eukaryota; kingdom Metazoa; phylum Chordata; class Amphibia; order Anura; family Aromobatidae; genus Allobates; species Allobates femoralis. The sequence goes on along the minus strand of JARQOC010000002.1, from coordinate 319,927,387 downwards.
ATTTTGTGATGACTTCTGCTACATCCAAGAGTTTCTTGGACCTTGTGCACCCTTGTTTGTTTACATATGCCACTGCTGTACTGTTGTCAGATATAATTTTTACCTGGTGGATTAACTGTCGTAAGGTTCACTTTAGAGCTAGGCTTATAGCTGACAACTTTCTTAGATTTGACAAAGCGCTCTATAGGTTTTGCGACCATCTTCCTTGGAGGATGCAATGTTTCCATTGTATTTCTCCTGACAGATTTCTTCTGTCTAGCCATCAGTCCAAGGAAACTTTGGCTTTGCCTGAGATGGAAACGTTCCTGTTTAGGTTTCCATCTTTTTCTATCCCTTCCAAGACTTCCCTCTATAACTTCTTTAAGTGTCTTCAGGCCAAGGCCACTGCTAGAATACATGCTGTAATGGAACCTTAGCAGAGACATTGCTTCTCTAAAGGCGGCGTCAGACTTGTCAATATCGCGAGCGGCATCGCTGAAAAGTGACGCATCAGCGATGTCGCTCGCGATATCGCAAGTGCGTCGTACTGTGTTACAGCACCACGCAATTACGATTTATCGCTGGTCGCAGGTTGACAGGTTAACGAGGATGAACATAAACCTGTCAATCTGCAACCAGCAATTAGGCTGGATCGCGCCGTCTGATACCGCAATAGCGATGTTGGCGGCGATCCAGCCTATACTGCAGCATTGCTGCAGATCGCTCAATGGGTTGATCCCAGCCCAGCGAGCGATGGCTCCGCCTTCATCGCTGCGGTGTCACCGGCAACATGTTGCCGTGTAACACTAAGGCTGCGATGTCGGAAGCGAGCGCACACCCGCGCATCGCTTCCGACGTCGCAGCCTTCATTGACATGTGTGACGCCGCCTAGTGTGATGTCTGGGAATTGACTAGGATAGACTGGAAGGTAATGACATAGAGGTCCACTCAAACAATGTGTATAACTCTATTCACTACTAATCTTTACCATGTCTTTTATTTCATCGTTTGTTTTCTTATGTGCTTTCACAGCCAACTTTTATCACCCTATCCCCCCTCCTTCACCACTCATTCACATCAGCCCCTCACCCTGCCTCACTCTATGTACAGCTCCTATGCCATCTTCAGCTACTGAAGATTCTCAGCCCATCATGTTTCAAAGTTTGTCATAATAAACCATGTCCTAAATCCAAAAACTATTTGCTCTTGCTCTTTTTGCTGCTGCTCCTTTCAGGTGATATCTCTCCCAACCCTGGTCGGCCCTCTGCTAACTTCAACCCCTCTTGCACCTCACACAGAAACCCCACTAAACTTATTAGCATTACCTGCACACCTTCATCTCCCTTTTTTAATTGCGCTCTCTGGAATCCACGATCTATATGCAACAAACTTTTTTTCATTCATATCTACTTTTTCACTAACTTTCTCAATCTCTTGGCCCTCACTGAAACCTGGATCCAGGATTCAGACACTGCTTCCCCTGCTGCTATTTCTCAAGGTGACCTACACTTCTCCCATTTCCCAAGACCTGGGAACAGACATGGTGGTGGAGTCGGCTTACTCCTGTACCAACAATGTACTTTTCAGGTCATCCCTCCAGCCCCATCACTCTAATTTCCCTCTTTTGAGGTTCACACTATCAGGCTATTCCATCCTCTACCCCTCAGAGTAGTAGTGGTGTACGGCCCCCCCAGGGTCACCCACCCAGTTCCTCGACCATTTCTCCGCGTGGCTGACACACTTCATGTCTTCAGAATTACCAGCCCTAATTCTAGGAGACTTTAACATCCCCATAAACAGCCCCAGCTCCTATCTCTAACCACATCTCTTGACCTCTCACAGCTCTCAATCTCTGAGACACACAAGGATGGTAACACCCTTGACCTGGTCTTTACCCGACTCTGCTCAACCTCCTCCCTAGATAATTAATCTCTTCCCCTCTCTGACCACAACATTCTCTCCTTCACACTCCCTTATCCTCACCCACCACAGCCCACCCCTTCCTATCAAACATCCAGAAATCTACAGGCTATTAACCCTCATGCACTAACAGACTCTCTCATCTCATCACTGTCCCCAGTCTCCTCATTCTTCTGTCCAAATCTGGCAGTAAATCACTATACACTCTTAGAAGCACCCTGGACCAAGTAGCGCCACTCACCCTCAGAACCTCCAAACATTTTGGAGAACCTCCAAACTGTTTTGTTCTAACAGCCTTGGCTCACATCATAAACTCGATTCCTCCAGCAATGCTCTAGGAGTTCTGAACGCCTATGGAGGAAAATTTGCTCACCAGAAGACTTTGTCCATTATAAATTAATGCTAAAAACCTACAACTCTGCCCTTCACCTTTCCAAACAAACCTACTTCACCACCCTGATCTCTTCACTATCCACCAATCCAAATAAAACTCTTTGACACCTTTCACTCTCTCTTCTGTCCTAAACTGGAGGCCCCCATTACTGACCTCTGTGCTGATGATCTAGACTCTTACTTTATGGAGAAAGTAGACAACATCCGCCAGGAAATCAGCTCCTAGCCTCCAAGCGCTGCCACTCCCATTCTTCCCCACATCTCCGGCTCACTCTCGACATTTGACCCAGTTACAGAAGAAGAAATTGCCAGGCTCTTCTCTTCCTCTTGTCCGACTACATGCACCACTAACCTCACTCCCTCACACCTACTCCAGTCTCTCTGTCCGGTCTTCACTACTCACCTAACCAAAATCTTAAACCTCTCCCTCTCTTCTGGCATCTTCCCCTCCTCCTTCAAACATTTTATCATTACTCCATTATTAAAGAAATATTCTCTCGACCCATCCTGCACAAATAACTACAGACCAGTCTCCAATTTCCCCATCATCTCTAAACTCCTGGAGCGCCTGGTCTACTTCCGCCTCACCTGTTACCTCTCCACTCACTCTCTTCTAGATCCATTACAGTCTGACTTCCACCCCCTTCACTCTACAGAAACTGCCCTCATCAAAGTGACCAATGACCTACTGACAGCAAAACATAATGGAGACCACTCTCTGCTTATTCTTCTTGATCTTTCTGCAGCTTTTGACACTGTTGACCACCATCTCCTACTCTCTATGCTGCACTCCATTGGTATAAAGGACACCGCTCTTTTCCTATCTTTCTGAACGCTCTTTCAGTGTATCATTCACTGGCTCCACTTCCACCCCTCTTTCTCTCACTATTGGGGTCCCTCAGGGTTCAGTCCTTGGACCTCTTCTCTCACTACACGGCCCCAATTGGACACACCATCAGCAGATTTGGCTTTCAGTACCATCTTTTTGGCTAAATATGTCTTTATTAAGAATATACATAAAATTAACAAAATGAACATCAGAATGTCCGAAAAGCATGACACAATACAATGTCCAAGAGAAACGACATACAGCCAGTTAAATCAATGTTACTGTTTAGGATATTCCCATATAAAACCAGAGGCTATCGCCGTTCCTCTCTTTTCTAGTCCACAAACACTATATGTTTCCCTACCTCCGGCTACAGCCAGGGAGGGTCTTGTCTGATACCAGACAATACAAATCGTCGTAGGGTATTTATATCTAAGCATTTATTGGCTTAGATAATAGTATATCCATGCCCGTTCAGGTGTGAGGTTACTTAGGAGAGAAAGAAATTTAGAGAAGAGGAGAAAGAAAAAGGAGAGGAACAAAGAGGAAATGGATTATGGGTAAGTAAGAGAAAGACGAAGAAGAGAGAGCAGAGCGAGGCGTATCGGTCCCCTGAGTGAGTCTAGGGGAGAAGGGATGTATGTTCCTTAGTGTTTTCAAGTAAATAAGTCTTCAGTACCATCTTTATGCTGATGACACACAACTATACACTTCAGCCCTTGACTGCGCTCAGCTGTGGAAGTCAGAGCGTGTGCTCGTGACCCGGCTCTAGCTGATGACGTGTGCACGGGCATGAGATCCCGTGCACCAGCCTGGGATGTTGAAAAAAGGGCTGGCCTTTACTGCAGCGATGTGGACAGGAAGATAACTGACAGAGGAATCTCGGCTGTAGAACAAGCTAAGTTATGCCCACTCGTCAGAATGTTATAAACTTCACAAAGCTACTTCTTCACTTCTCCAAAACAGTTTTTTTTAGCAAAAAAGCTTGCAGCAAATGTGTGTGCTGGGTGTAGGGAACCATATTAATAGTCCGGGGGGGTCATTTGGGGTGGTTGGTTCCCTTTAACGGCTTCAGCGGAAGCGTAAAGAAGTTAAGAAGTTTGCAGCCCTTTGATATTATAGGTAAATTTGTTAACAACTGCTCCCCTGGGCATTTGTTTCCTACCTGTTCCTCTAATTGATGTAACCATACAGAAAGGGACAGAGCCGTGCACGTGGCTTGGAAACTGCATCACCTGATTCCCAAGCCCTTCTTATAAATACAAGTATTTAGTACAACTTTTTGTTTAAGTATTTTTAGAGCGGAAATAACAGTGAAGACATACAAACTCCTTGCTGATGGGGACTTGAACCTAGGAACCCCAGGTTCCACCTGCTGTGACATCACTGGGAGTAGCTCTGGTTCCGGGTCACGGGTGCCTGCAGCTGGCGTCAGATTCCCTGGCATTGACCTAATACTGCTGCCTACTTCCAGGATCCCTGCAGATGAGCTACCGACTGTTTCTTAGGTCCCTCAGCCCCTCTGAAAAATCTTCAGGGGAACAGTTAACTTCTCAGAACATTCCCCCTTTTAATCCTCAAACAGGTAACCACTAAAGAGTAGGAGCAGGCTCCACCTTTTTAAGCTTGTAGTATAATGGGAGACCTCACACCTTTCGGGTCGGCTGTTCTCTTAAGTGTCTACTGCCAAATTAATGCTTTGTCTAAGTGTGTGCACGCCACCGTAAGAACCACGCTAACAACAAGTCAAAGTAGAGCTTAATGACAAAAGACCTTTATTTTAGGAGGGGTAGCCTGTTTTATACGGCTCCTTAAAGGGATAGTAAAGGGGTGTTGCATTTTATTCTGAAGAGAACATTCAATCATATTCTGTGTGTTAGTATTTCAATTCAGTTTAGCCTTGATTAGTACATTCAGTACGGGAACATCAAAACATTATATACAATCTGAGATAGAGAAATTCCGGAGGTGAGGAGGAAGAAGGAGAAGAGAGAATTAACTAGAGGAAAGGAGCAATGCCTTTTTCTACAAACATGCTGTTGGAAGATTTCTGAATGGCTTCAATAAACTTATATAAATTATTAACTATTTATTGCCATGACAGTAGGTTTCATGTCCTTTGGTGGGTGGGCCCTCTCTCCTTATGTGCTGTCATGGGGAACTGAAAAAAATCACATTATTTTGTAATTTAAAAAAAAGCATTTTTAGTGTGATAGTAGCCAGAACAACAAAAAATAATACTATATAAATCTAGAAAAATATTGGAATCTGAGAGTCCTCAGTGGTTGATGCCTTTTAATAGCTAACTGAAAAGATAGTAAACATAGCAAGCTTTTGGGACACTGTCCGACACTTCGTCGGGCAGATAATGACACAGATTCTGAAGACACACACATATATACGTAAGCAAATGAAACAAAAAAAAAACAAAACAGTCTTGGGTGCTGTAGTAAATGCGACAGGTGACATAAAGCAGAGTCATGCTAGGGAGGAAGAGAGGGGCTGGGGAATTGAAACTAAAATTCTAAAGTAAGCGGACAGATCGGGACTACAAGATCCCAGGTAGCTTCTGTTGCACCACAAGCAATGTGGTGTATTTAATCATGTGTACTAAATGTCCAACAGGTGGCATGTACGTAAATTACAAACTTGTCTGATTCGTAACAAGGAATAGAAATTTCATAGATTGTGCATCATTTCAAGACTCAATACAAACAAAACACGGACAAATCCTGACAACGTGGACAACTACTCCTATCAAAAAGCATCTAATTGTGTCATCAACCTTTCGGATTACAAACCCAACAGCTTGGAACATGCTGTGCTTTCTAGGGGACTCTCATTTTGTCCCACTAAAGCTCTAGATAAAATTGAACTGTGCAGCGACATGGAGGATTACTTCAGGAGACTACGCCTAAGGGAATATTTCAGCGACAAAGAAGAATCCGAAACCAACTGAGCCGAAGGAAGAAAGATCCTGACAACCAAGAAAAAGTCGGACTGGACACCTAAATCTAATCCTAACCCCCATTTGGATAAATATATAGACACTCTCTGACATTTGACATTTCTGACAATCCACTATTTTAGATAAACACAAGAGTCAACCATCCAACGTCAATGCCCAGGAGAGAAGGGCCATACAGTCTTTGAAAACTAACAAAGAAATCATCATTAAACCTGCACACAAGGGTGGTGCAATAGTCATGATGAACAAGTCTGACTACCTGAAGGAAGCAAATAGACAACTGATGGACACACGCTGCTACACATAATTGCAGTCTGACCCCACACAGGACTATCAGAAGGAATTAAACAGGCTGGTTTCTTGTCTACCTGACATATCCTTAAGAGCTGATGACCTAATACCAGAAAGTCCAAGAACAGGCACTTTCTACATGCTTCCCAAAATTTACAAATCAGGAAATCCAGGATGACCAATCATTTCATGTGTGGGCACCCTCACCGAACAAATTTCTGGGTGGGTAGAGGGTGTTCTCAAACACCTGGTAAGAGGCACCCAGTTACATTCAGGACACAACTGTCCTATTGAATAAACTGTCAGCAATAGGTCCTCTACCAGAAGGAACCATCCTCGCTACCATGGATGTGGAATCTCTGTACAGCAACATCCCACACCAGGATGGATTAAATGCCTGCAAAACATTTCTGGAGAACACAGGGATTGATGCTGACTCTGTGGTGAAGCTTATAAAATGTATCTTCATGCACAACTACTTTGCATTTGACGACAACATATATTTACAAGAGACTGGCACAGCAATGGGAAGCAAAATGGCACCACAGTATGTAAATCTTTTCATGGCCAAGCTTGAAGGTGACTTTTTATCCTCTTGTCCTATCAGGCCTCTGGCCTACTACCATTATATTGATGACATCTTAATCATCTGGACGGAGTGTGAGCAACAGCTGAAGACGTTCCGTGAACACTTTAATTAGTTTCATCCCACCATCAACTTAACACTAAACTACTCCTACACTGAAATCAGCTTTCTGGACATCATCATTAAGCTACAGAACAATGAAATAGAGACATCCCTGTACTGGCAACCAATTGACCGTCCAACATATCTCCGATTCCACAGTTTTCATCCAAGACACATAAAAAACTCTATTGTGTATAGTCAGGCCATCGGATACAATCGGATATGTTCCAGCCCTACTGATAGAGACAATCACCTTGAGGACCTCAGAAAGACCTTTTGATCTTTTTGAACCAGGGCTACCATCCAAGAACAATCGAAAACTAGATTACAAGAGCCACCAGAATATCAAAGAATCATCTCCTACATTACAAAACTAGAGAAGAAAACAACAGAGTTCCTCTCGTAGTCACTTACAATCAAAGTCTGGAGGTGTTAAGAGGAGCTGCACGGAAACTGCAACCACTCCTACAAAAAGATGCCCGACTAAAATCAATATTTTTGGATCCCCCACTCTTGTGTTTTAGATAACCTCCGAATCTAAAAACATCATTGTCAGAAGCGCCCTGTCCTCTCCAGCAGCAACAGGAATCTTTCCCTGCAACCAGAACAAGTGCAAAACCTGTCCATCTATAATGAAAATGGACAAGATAAAGATTCCTGGGGCAGATCAGGACTACAAGATCCCAGGTAGCTTCTGTTGCACCACAAGCAATGTGGTGTATTTAATCATATGTACCAAATGTCCAACAGGTGGCATGTACATAGGTGAAACCGGGCAAAAATTCAGGACAAGAATGAATTCTCATTGCCACTCAATAAAAGAAAAGCGTATAGACCTACCTGTAGCAAAACATTTTTCCAGCCCTTACCACAGTGACACCGATATGGGGCTGCTCATTTTAAAAAGCAACTTCAAATCTCAGAGAGAGAGAAGAATTTGGGAATACAAATTGATGACGACCTTTTTTTTTTAAACCAATTCTTTTTATTGCACATATAAAAATCAGGTAAAGGTCATAGTGGCGGGTACAAATACAATGCAAGTTATAAATGTGCATCCATTTTCAAATACAAGGAAAGAAAACTATATACCTCATAGGAGGATTAAAGATTTAACCAAAACAACAGGGGGCAGGGAGCAACAAGAAGAGCAGGGAAGGAGGGGAGGGGAAAGTATAGGGGACAGGGTGGGGCTTATGCAGCATATTTAATTACATATATAACACATCAACAGAAATGTCACAATGTCAGTTTAGGAGAGGGTAGCATAATAGAGGAACTCGTCTGCTGTCAAGTAATCCGTCAGTCAGGAATTGTCACTTCATTAAATTTGGAGCCAACCCAAGGGTCCCACCAGTTAAGAACCTTGGTCCTCTGGGGAAGATCATGCGAGAGAAGGAGTTCATGTGTCAGGTGGTGATTTAGTCTAACTGTCACCTCCCCTAGGGAGGGGCGGGTCGGAGACCTCCAATGCGCCGCGATGGATTGGCGGGCTGCTATCAGGATATTGGTAACTATGGGCCTAAGAATAGTCGGCCAGGTATCCAAGTCTATGCCCAACAGAGCCATAGGGGCCGAGAGAGGAATCGTCAGTCCCGTCAGCTCAGCAATCAGAGCCCCGACATCGGACCAAAATGCAACCACTCCTGGACAAAACCACCAGATATGAGCTTCAGTACCCGTCTGACCGCAGTTACGCCAGCAGAGCGGCGAGGGAGAGTCTTCATGTCCACCAAATCGGGCAATACGTGCAGGGACCAAGTACCATCCCATCTGGAGTTTTTTGGACTGTTCCAGGTGAGTGAGGCACCTTGTATACTTATCTGCATGGGACGCAGCAGCCCGCCACCCATCCAACGGCACCGAAGAAAGAGAGTTTGGTCTCCCATCTTGCCATAAAGGGAAGTTTATGCTTTGCGCAGGCAGCAGTCAAGGCCCTATAGATTATAGAGACCCCTCGCCTAGAAAGTGCAGATTGTTTAAAGAATGACTGTAGATTGAGATCTACCAAGGTAGGATCCCAAGAGGGGAGGGAGCAGGAAAGCAGGAAATGACATATCCTCAGGTGAGTGAAGTAGGCCGTTGACGGCAAGGAGTATCTGTCTACTAACGCTGGGAAGGGGATCGGACGCCCATCTCTCAACAAATCCCATATCCCTTGTATGCCCGCCTCCCGCCACCTCACGAGCGACATATCCATCATACATGCCTCTAAAACCTGTAGGGAGAGGTATCTGGTAAGGAATGGGAGGTGTAACCTTGCTAATTTGTGCCATACAGCCAGTACAGCTTGCATAGAGCGCAGAGGGACCACAGGCCGGGTCCTTTGGAGGAATGCGACCTCCAGCAGAATCCTGGGGGATCCCATTGGGGAGAAATGGGCCTCAATCTGTAGCCAGTGGGCAGAAAAAAAAGGAGGAGAAGCCATTGCCCACCACGTCTTAGCCAAGTCCAGGGTGATAGCCGCATGATACGTGAGGATATTAGGCATGCCCAGACCCCAAGCGAGCTGGGCAGAGTTAGGGTCGCCAGAGCTACTCTGTGGGGTTTGCCCTCCCAAATAAACCGTCCCAAGATTGTTTGAAAAAGGTTCAAATATCGCCTAGGAAATAGTAGAGGGATGCACCGAAGGGTATATAAAATTTTAGGGAGAAGGGTCATCTTTACCAAATTGATCTTAGCCACCCAGGAGAGCTGCACCTGCGAATATTCTTTGGTGAGAACCCTAAGCGAAGAGGCCAATGTCTCACAATTAATGCTAATCATAGACCGCACGGGGGCGATTTGAATTCCCAGGTATACAAACCCCCTAGGGGCGAGTAGGAAGGAAAATCGAGAGGCCAGGTCAGCCTGGTCAGGGGGGGAAAGGTTCACTGGAAAGAGGGAGGATTTAGAGAGGTTGAGCTTGTAGAAAGAGATCGCGGAAAAGTCAGAGAGGACAGACACAATAGCTGGAATAGAAACTCCAGGGTTCGTACAGGTGAGGAGGACATCGTCCGCATAAAGAGAGATCTTATGCTCCGTTTGGCCTACCATTACTCCCGAAATCTCAGGATGGTCTCGAATGGAAGCTGCTAGCGGTTCCATGGCAAGAGCAAAAATTAGAGGAGAGAGGGGGCAGCCCTGCCTCGTCCCATTAGAGATAGCAAACGTAGCGGAGGAGAACCCCCCCGCCTTCACGTATGCGCGGGGGGAGGAGTATAAGGCTAATATGCCTGACTTAATGGGGCCCTGGAACGCAAACTTATCCAGGACCGCTGCCAGATACCCCCAGTGCACTCGATCGAAAGCTTTCTCAGCATCAAGTGATAGAAGGGCACTGGGGGTCCCTCTCTGCTCCAGGACCTCCAGGAGGTCCACCACCCTCCGAGTCGCATCTCTCGCCTGACGATCGGGAATGAAGCCCACTTGATCGAGGGCGATCAGGGAGGTAATAACTGACTTGAGTCGGTCCGCCAGCAGCTTCGAATAGAGTTTAACATCGCAGTTGATAAGTGCAATAGGGCGGTAGTTAGCCGCTTCCGTGGGAGCCTTACCGGGTTTAGGGATGGTGGAAACAGCCGCCGTCAGACCCTCAGGCCGGATGCGTCCTTCACTCTGCCAAAACCGGAATAAAGACAGGAGGTGTGGGGAAAGAGTGGGAGCAAAGGAAGAGTAATACGAGTAGGAGAGGCCGTCTGGGCCCGGGGCCGACCGCTTCTTAGAGGCACGGATCAGCCCAAGGATCTCCTCCACGGTAAAGGGCCTATTTAGGAAAGAGAGCTGAGAGCTTGAGAGGGAAGGGAGCTCAAGCCTGGCAAGGAAAGCGCCAATGGCGTCAGCCGTCGGTCGAGGAGAAGAAGGGGAGCAACCCAGGTTGTACAACTCGTGATAAAAGTCTCTAAACTGCTCTGCTATCTTGATAGGGTTGCGAACATGCTCCCCTTTGGGAGAAATCAGTAGAGCAATCCTTGACTTGGCCTCCCTCCTCCGCACCCGCCGCGCCAAGAGCGCCCCAGCCCTGTCTCCCATCCCATAGTACCGTGCCCCCACTTTCTTCAGTTGGTGCTCCACTCTGGAAAGAAGAAGAGTCCCTAAGTTCATCCCGCGTAGCAGTAAGGGCTGATAAAGTGGAAGGAGCCGAGGTGGAGAGGAAAGAGGCCTCGAGAGATTTAATCGTGGACAAGAGCGAGACCATTCTCTCATTATATTGCCGTTTAGCCTGCGCCGCTAGCTTGAGACAATGGCCCCGGATGACCGCCTTATGGGCGAACCAAAGTCCCTCCGGGGTGATGTCTGGTGTCTCATTCAGATGGAAGTACTCCTTCAGATGGGAGGTCAGGGTGTCGAGATTCGACTGCGAGGTCAGGATGTAGTCATTAAGCTTCCATGGGGCTCTGGGAAGTCGTGGAGTGGAGTCGGAGATAACAAGGGCATGGGGGGCATGGTCTGACCATGTAATTACGTCAATATCAGCCTGAGGGCAGAGTGGCAAGAGTGAATCACTAATCAGGCAGAAGTCTATACGGCTGAAGGATTTATGTCTGGGGGAAAAAAAAGTATAGTCACGTTCGTTGGCATGCAGGTATCGCCAGATGTCGTGGAGTCCGTATGCATCCGCCACAGGGGCGAGGTCAGTCCGAAAAGAGTTGGGGGAGGAGCAATCAAGTTGTTTATGCAGGGGGGCGTTGAAATCACCCGCCACCACCCTATGCCCCGGCATGGAGGGTAATTGGGAGTCTAAAAGTGATCTAAGAAACCTACTTTGACCCTTATTAGGCGAGTATACTGCTAAGAGGGAATAAAGGGTTCCATTAAGCTTGGCCACCACCAAGAGGAATCTGCCATTGGGGTCAGATACCTCAGTCACCAACTCAAAGCCAACAGAAGACGCCACTAGAATAGCCACCCCAGCCTTCTTCTCGGAACAGTTAGAGAAGAACTGATGTGGATAAAAAGGCGAGGCCAGACGGTGGTTATCACCCTCCAGAAGATGAGTCTCCTGGAGTAAGACCACATCCGCCCGAGCCCTTCTCAGGCTAGAACGTAAAAGTGATCTCTTTTGGGGGGAGTTCAACCCGTTGACATTATGTACCCAAATTTTTACAGGCATATTTAAGTAATAGGAGTAATTCTAAAGATAGACAGTGACATATCCGTGAGAATGAAAACTGCAAAGGGAATAAACAAGGAGTAATGACCAGGGGGGGGAAGGGGAGACAGGATGCGTTGGCCTGCATCTCCGGGCGAGGGACCGGTGCCCAATATGGGTGTCCACCGCGGAGAGGACCAACGTCCTCCGGGAAGAGAAAAAACATTTTTGAGGGGGCAAACAAGGCAAATGCCAGCATAGACAAGATAAACATCGCAGGAGTGAGAGAAAAAAAAAAAAAAAGGAAGGATCACTTCGGCGATCTAATCTCCCAGTCCAGTATCAGTACCACAGCGACACAGTTCTGTCCAATAAGCGACGCGGGTGCGCTGTCAGAGAGGAAAATACAACTTCGCACTGCGGGAGAGAGAAAAAGCGTCCAAAAAGAGACACAGTAATGAAGAGAAAAAAGAAAACGAACGGGAGAAAAGAAAAAAAAAAAAAAAAAAAGGGGGAAGGACAAGTCAAAAACGCTTGAGCGTAAAAATCTGCTCAGCAGGGGGGGATCCTCCCAGGGTCGCTGGTGCCTAGACAAGGGGCTGTAGCAGAGGAGACAAGAAAGGAGAGGGAAAAGATCAGAGAGACGAGAGGAAGGAATGGTAAGAGGGAGAGGAGTTAGAATAGAGAGAAGAAAGAAAATACAGAACTGAGACCAGGAAAGTGAGATGGAGAAGGAAGTAGAGGCTAACGACCTGGGAGGAGTATGTGGGGACCAGGAAGGCGGACCCCGGGCCTCAGAGAGCAAAAATCAAGGACAGAAGACCAGCCAAAATCATCCTCAGACCGTGGACCATTCTGGGTTCAATCTGCGTCGCCGAGTGCGGCGCTTCGGAGCATGATCATGGACGTCACGCTGGGAAGAGGCAGAAAAGTCCGGAGGAAGTAGGTCCCAGTCTTTTAGCAGCGTAGCCGCCTGTGAGGGACCCAGGCAGACATGGGTGGCATCATTCCTTCGGATGATCAGGCGTGTAGGTCGGCCCCAGCGATATGGAATCTCCCTGTCCCGGAGTATCACAGTGTACGGCTTGAAAGCCTGCGCATCGCCAGGGTTCCTGGAGAGAGATCAGGAAAGACCTCCAAGCCGGCGAATCGGTCAGAGAGTGTCGGCGATCCACGAAGTACCCTCAGGAAGTTTTCCTTGGTCTCATAAAAATGAATCCTCGCAATCACCTCGCGAGGCAGATCGGGTCGGACCCCCGGTGGTTTGGGGAGTCGGTGAATCCGATCTATTTTAAGATCTCTCGGGTCCAAGTCGGGCAGAACTTCGTGTAGAAAGTCTCGCAAGAGACCTTTCAGATCGGGATCAGGGACCGTTTCCGCAACGCCTCTGAGACGTACATTATTCTGTCGGTTCCTATCCTCTGCGTCGAAACTCTTTGCCTGGACCGCAGTCAGAGTCGCCTGGAGCTGTTCGTGATCGTCTAGGAGATCGTTGTGAGATTGAACTAGCTCCGCCAGTTTAGATTCTAAATGATCCGTCCGGGATCCCAGGGCAGTCCTTCCCCCTCAGGTCGGCCACCATCTCCTTCATGTCTTCCTGCAAAGACACCCTGAGGTTCGACAGAAGGTCAGTCATGAGGCCCTTCATGGCCGCGAAAGTAACCGGAGGGTCAGGGGAGACATCCTCCTCTCCAGCGCCAAGCGCTTGCTGTTCCCGGCGGGAAGCTCGGGCAGCACGGGGGGAGGGGGCGCCATGCTGGATAATACTGAGTCCATGCGGCCTGGCGGGAAATAGTCGGAGACCCGCTTAGGGACAGGGATATGCGGTGGTTTCACCTTGCCCATAGATGCAGGCTATGTTCCTACGTCCTCTGAGCTGGTTCTGGCGGTCCGGTGGTATGCTGGGTTGCTGGAAATCTTAGAAACAAGCCCGGGGTTTGGGAGCTCCTGAGTTAAGCAGTCCATCTTCCTGGGGTGCTTAGTCACGCCTATTTTCCCCATAATTTGACCAAATAGTAAGCGCGGTGTCTGGCCTTGCGTAGTATAGATCTTGTGCCCCCTGTTGGCTGTCTATGAGCTCAGCATGTCATTTATTAGAATAAGAAACAAAAATTTAATCCAGGATGTAAATGTCTTTGTAGATCCTACAGGGGCTTGGATGGTCTGCTCCAGATAATAGCAGAGAGGGGCCAGATCAGATGTTTTGAGTCTCTTGTCTGGATATAGCAAAGGAAAATATACGTATACAGCAAACTGCAAACAGAGGAGCTCCCTGCCTGTTGCTCTAGGGTCACAGAGGTTTCCTCCACAGAGGGAGCTGCACTTTAGTTGCAGCGGGGGTGTCTCCTGATTGGCAGCACTGTGGGCACTAGATGTGGATGCTTCAAAGTGAATAACTCAGAGCGGCTCTGGTTGAGCTGCAGCACAAGGGTCACAGTCACAGAAGTGTATAATGGCGTCAGGGCTTTACACAGGGAGTCTGGTCTTATCTCCTAAACACCCCCCGCTGTGCAGTTATGTTCGGCTAATCCCAGGGCACACGAGCTCCCCACTGCCAGCCTGCTCCCGCCAGTCCCTGTTATCACCTGCACAGTGTGTGTGTAGTTAATGCCGGCCCGTCGCCTCCTCTGGTGTCTCTGCTGTGTCTCCCGGCGTCTCTGTTTCCTCCTCTCGGAGGGCAGCGGTGCCTCTGTCTCGCTTCGTAGTACAGGCAGACTTGATGACGACCTTTGACACATTCAAAACAGGATTAAATGTATCACATGGATTCATGGCTTTTTATATAACATGAATGAACATTTGAGGACATCACAGATTCATGCGTTTTTATATTAATTGAAAAGACATTTGGGGATATCACATCTTGCAACATACTCCATTTTGAGGACAATTAACTTTTGACACTTCTTATGTGAACATCCTCGCTTCCTTTTATTGCTTTCCCCAACTCATTTAAGTATTTTCAGTTCTCCACAGACCACTACCATATAACAATAATACAATTTGTTCCACTTATCTTAGAATTTTAGTTTCAATTCCTCAGCCCCTCTCTTCCTCTCTGGCCTGACTCTGCTTTACGTCACCTGTCGCATTTACTACAGTATCTAAGACTGTTTGTTTTTTGTTCTTGTTTCATTTGCTTATGTATATATGTGTGTGTCTGCAGAATCTGTGTCGTTATCTGCCTGAAGAAAGGGCCACATTGTCATGAAAGCTTGCTATGTTTACCATCTTTTCAGTTAGCCATTAAAAGGTATCAACCACTGAGGACTCTCAGATTCCAATATCTTTCTATTATATATATATATATATATATATATATATATATATATATATATATAACTAGCTGTGAGCCCGATGCGATTGCATCGGGATTCTAGAATCTGTGTATAGTTTACTCAGTATATTTTAAATATGGCGGCATAGCAGCCGCCGCTATTCCGATTGTTCGGCGCGCTGAAGGCGGCGACCAATCAGAAGAGCGCCGCGCTGTATGGCGCCATACTTCAAATACATGGAATATTTTGAGTTTCACATTTACCGCTGTGAGGCGCTATTCTCATTGGTCGCTGTGTGCTGCCGGCGACCAATTTCTTGTTATATATTATGTGGAGTTGCAGGCTCCTTAGCTGCAATGTGCACCCTCATTAACCTACAGGTGATCGAGGGTATAGATGGTGTCTGCCCACTGAAAAAGTGGGGGGGTGGACAAGGAGGGCAGGGATGTCAGATAGGACTCATCATGCCTGAAGTCACTTTGTCGCAGTTGATGAGCAAGCAGACATTGGCCAATGTATGTACTAAGAACTTCAGAATTAAAAGAAAGATTTTTGAGTTTTTTGAAAAAACGTACGTTTTTGAATTTTTTCCTCAAACACATATGGCTTATAGCACTTGTACATCATTGATAGTAGCTGTGTGCTGCAAGGATTTTTATCAAGTTGTTTGACTCTGTATCTTTGCTTGCACCAGTTCACACTGGTCTGCGAGTGCTGTGCAGCTTTTCTTGTTATAGATTTAGATATAGATATAAAAGAGAAAAAGATATAGATATAGATAGATAGAGAGATAGAGATAGATAGATAGATATAGAGATAGATAGATATAGATAGATAGATATAGATATAGATAGATAGAAAGATATAGAGATAGATAGATATATATAGATTGATATAGATAGATAGATATAGATAGATAAATAAATATGGATAGATAGATATAGATATAGATATAGATAGATAGACATAGATAGATAGATAAATATGGATAGATATAGATAAAAGATAGATAGATAGATAGTATATATAGATAAAGATAGATAGATATAGATAGATAGATATAGATATTGATAGATAGATATAGATAGAGATAGATAGAAAGATATAGAGATAGATATAGATAGATAGATAGAAATAGATACATAGATAGATAGATATAGATAGATAGAAAGAAATAGATAGATAGAAATAGATACATAGATAGATAGATAGATATAGATAGATAGATAGATAGAAAGATATAGAGCTAGATAGATAGATATAGATAGATAGATAGAGAGATAGATATAGATAGAACGCGCGTGGCTGAAAATCGCTATGTATCTCTATGGGAAGTGAGGCGCTATTCTCATTGGTCGCTGTGTGCTGGCGGCGACCAATGAGAATAGCGCCTCACTTTAAGCGGTAAATTCGAAACTCAAAGCGCCGTGGCCAAAAATCGAACCAAGGGGCCGGCCATGCATTGTTCGAAACACCGCTATGTATCTCTATGGGAAGTGAGGCGCTATTCTCATTGGTCGCTGTGTGCTGGCGGCGACCAATGAGAATAGCTCCTCACTTTGAGCGGTAAATTTGAAACTCAAAGCGCCGTGGCTGAAAATCGAACCAAGGGGCCGGCCATGCATTGTTCGAAACACCGCTATGTATCGCTATGGGAAGTGAGGCGCTATTCTCATTGGTCGCTGTGTGCTGCCGGCGACCAATCAGAATAGCTCCTCACTTCCCATAGAGACATAATGGACGAATTTTCTTCCATTATATCTCTATGGGAGGTGAGGCGCTATTCTGATTGGTCGCTGTGTGCTGGCGGCGACCAATCAGAATAGCGCCTCACTTCCATAAAGATACATAGCGGTGTTTCGGCGAATTTATGGCCGGGCCCCTGGTTCTATTTTTGGCTACGGGGCTCGACTCTGGTCGGTCGTTCCACAGGGCCGGAGACTCGCAATGGCCGCTTAGCGGCCATTGCTCACGCCTCAGCAACGGCTCGCAATGGCCCCGAAGCGAGTCTCCGGCCCCGTGGATTGACCGACCAGAGCCGAGCCCCGTTGCCGAAAATAGAACCAGAAGCCCGCCCATAAATTCGCCGAAACACCGCTATGTATCTCTATGGGAAGTGAGGCGCTATTCTGATTGGTCGCCGGCAGGACACAGCGACCAATCAGAATAGCGCCTCACTTCCCATAGAGAATAATAGCGGTGTTTCAAGCGAAGTATAGCCGGGCCCTTGGTTCTATTTTCAGCCACGGGGCTCGGCTCTGGTTGGTCGTTCCACGGGGTCGGAGACTCGCAATGGCCGCTTCGCGGCCATTGCTCGCGCCTCAGCAACGGCTCGCAATGGCCGCCTCGCGGCCATTGCTCGCGCCCGGCAACGGCTCGCAATGCCCGCTACGCTGTGAGGCAGCCACGTCCAGCCACGTCCACGACGACGGAAGTAGCGCCGAAAATGACGGAAGTGCGCTACGGCAATTATATGTTAGATATATATATAATATATATTATATATTTTTTCTATCCACTGGCTAACACGTTACAAAAATTTTTTACCTTATATAAATCTAGTATCACTGTCATCGTACCATCCTGATAAACAAACCCGCCTAATCACTTATAGCGCAGTGAACAGCGTCAAAATAGTTATAAAGCCAATTCTTAAACTGATGTTGATTCGTATATTCTGCTTGCCAAACATCGCAGCTCAGGTTTATACTGCACTCTACGCTGAGCACTTACATCGGCAATTACGTGTTAATTTCTGAACTATGTGATTCAGACAAAACTCCCATCTGACCTGTGATCTGGCGGTGTCCATTATTTTATGTGTCTTTTTTAGGCGTGCACAAAAGTGCAGTCAACCACAGTTTTGTGCACCTTTCAAAAGGAGACCGCTGAACAGAGGCCAAAAGGAGTACAAAATAAGGGTATGTGCCCACAGGACGTTTTTTGAGCAGTCCTGAACTCAGCAAAACCTGAACTGGTTTCAAGGATCCTAGAGTCCTTGCCAGGAGATTAGCTGATTTCAGGTCGTGCGTTTTTTGCGCGTTTTTTGTGCGTTTCTCCAGCGTTTTTGCTGCGTTTTTGATGCTGCGTTTTTCCTGCATTTTTCCCATTGACTGCACCAAAAACGCAGGAAAAATAGAGCATGTCAATTCTTTCCCAGCACCAAAAACGCAGGGATTTGACAGTTCTTGACACTAGCAAAACCAATGTGTGTGCACAGCGTTTCTGTGAAACACATTGATTTTGCTGGGAATCAAAACCGCAGGAACAAATTAGCATACATTACCATAAAACCAATGGTAAACCGCAGGCAGAAACTGCAGCAAAACCACAGCAAAAACGCACTGTGTGCACATACCCTAACGTTGCTGCCTCATCAGTGAATAGGTCTATTGGGGGCTTCACCTGAATCATGTATTTTTGTGATGTAGCTGGAAAATCGAATGTAAGTACTCAGCATAGAGCACAGCATAAATATGAACTGATCCAAAATGTTCTGCATCCAAATCGCCACCAAATAGCATTCAACTCAACTCATGAAAACACAAGTCCTCATCAAGGTCTGTTTTGTGTTAGTGGACATGACTCCCTCAAACCATTTACCGTATATACTCGTGTATAAGCCGACCCGTGTATAAGCCGACCCCCCTACTTTTGCCCCAAAAATCTGGAAAAACCTATTGACTCGTGTATAAGCCGAGGGTGGACCCCAGCACAGGTATACAGCCCCCAGCAGTGTGGTATACAGGCCTCCCCAGCGGTAGTATACAGCAGCCCCAGTGGTAGTATACAGCAGCCCCAGTGGTAGTATATAGCAGCCCCAGTGGTAGTATACAGCAGCCCCAGTGGTAGTATACAGCAGCCCCAGTGGTAGTATATAGTAGCCCCAGTGGTAGTATATAGCAGCCCCAGTGGTAGTATACAGCAGCGCCAGTGGTAGTATACAGCAGCCCCAGTGGTAGTATACAGCAGCCCCAGTGGTAGTATATAGCAGCCCCAGTGGTAGTATATAGCAGCCCCAGTGGTAGTATATAGCAGCCCCAGTGGTAGTATACAGCAGCCCCAGTGGTAGTATATAGCAGCCCCAGTGGTAGTATACAGCAGCCCTTGTGGTATACAGCAGGCCCCAAGGGGTACATATAGCAGCCCCCTGGGGGTACCCAGCCGCCCCCAGGGGGTCCCCAGCAGCCCCCAAATGCTGGCACTCGCCCCCCCTTGCAAGGGCACCCCCCCGCTTCTCTTACCATCCCGGTCTTCTGATCAGCGCTGCTCCTCGGCGCTCCGTCCTCGCGGCTCCCGTCCTGCTACATCCGGGATCCCCGGCCGTCGCGCGATGACGTCATATGCCTGCGACGGCTGGAGATCTTGGATGTAGCAGGACGGACGGAGCAGCAAGGAGCACCGAGGAGCGGCGCTGATCAGAAGTCCGGAATGGTAATATAACCATCGGGGGGGGGCCCTTACAAGGGGGGGCGAGTGCCAGCATTTGGGGGCTATATGCACTGCTTCCCCCTGCCGCTGATTGACAGGGGGAAGCAGTGCATATTTAATGAGTGGCCCCACGTGACGGGGCCGCTCACACAGCAGCCTCCCCCGCCTCCTCCAGCCTCCACAGCCCCGGGACACAGCCCCCACCTTATATACCGTATATGACCCGTGTAAACGCCGAGGGGGAGACTTTTCAGCCCAAATTTTTGGCTGAAAAACTCGGCTTATACACGAGTATATACGGTAATCTAAATTGGAAATACGATATTTTCAATCACATATGAGGTATCGATGAAGAGATGTTGCACAATAAATTGTATAGTGCATTTTCTCACGTTGGCCTTGTGAAAATATAACATTTGGGGCTAAAACATTTCTGTGGGAAAAAGTGATTTATTTTTTTTCTCCTTTTTCATGGCTCAACATTCTAAAATTCTGTGAAGCACCTAGGGGGTTCAAGGTGTTCACCATCTAGATAAGTTCTTTGAGGGGACTAGTTTCCAAAATAGGGTCACTTGAGGGGGTTTCCCTGTTTAGGCAGATCAGGGGTTCTCCAAACTTTGACAAGGTGTCCGCTAATGATTTCAGGCAATTTAGATTTTTAATGGTGCTCCTTCCCTTCCGAGCCCTGCCGTGCGCCAAAACAAGGGTTTTTCGCCACATATGAGGTATCCTTGTATTCAAGAGAAATTGCACAATACATTTTGGGGTCAATTTCCTCCTGTTACACTAGTGAAAATAAAAAACATTTAACATCAAAGAACATTTTTGTTGAGAAAATGTGATTTTTTTTTTTTTTTTTTTTTTTTTTTTTTTATATTTTTATTTTTTATTTTCACAGCTCAACGTTCTAAATTTCTGTGAAGCACCTGGCGGTTTAAAGTGTTCACCACACATCAAGATAAGTTCCTTGAGTGGTCTAGTTTCCAAAATGGGGGTTACTTGTGGGACGTTTCCACTGTTTAGGCACATCAGGGGCTTTCCATCCTCGACATGGCATCTGCTAATAACTCCAGCTAATTTTACACTTGAAAAGTCAAATGGCGCTCCTTCCCTTCTGAGCCTTAACATGCCCCCAAACAGTGTTTTTTTCAACCACATAGGAGTTATCTACATACTCAGGAGTAGTGATGGGCGAATCCTAAATTACTCGGAATCGCTTGACTCTAGCGAGTCCGAGCCCAGGACTCGCTACTCGTTGCGAGTCTAGCGAGTCCAATGTTAATGAATGGGGAAGCGAGTAATAGCGAGTAGTGTGAGATTTACAACTCGCAGATGTGTCTCGGAAGCTTCAGCCTGAAGCAATCCTAGTTTTGTCATTTATTTGCATTGCTCGTTTACTTTGTAAGTAATCGCTGACTCGCACAGATAAGAGTCCTGTCTCCTCTGTGTTGGCTGCCAGCTCCAGGGTCCTAGAGCCTGCCTGCTGCCTGATGTAGCAGAGCTGAAATTGTTCTCAGTCTGCTCATTCCCTGTGTACAGACATGAATGTCTGTGCACAGAGATGATGTAGCAGAGCTGAGATTGTTCTCAGTCTGCTCATTCCCTGTGCATAGAGATCTATATCTATACACAGGGGATGTAGCAGAGAGGACATCGCGTTTTGGACTGCGTCGGACGGAAGAGGATTTTTTTAATTAAAGATGGAGTCCCTAATGGCTTTTTTTTTTATTTCTAATAAAAAATTTTCTTTGTGTTGTGTTTTTTTTAAAACAATTTAATAGAAATTCATGGCGGTCATGTCTAATATTGGCGTGACCACCATAAATTTCGGGCTTAGGGCCAGCTGATAATACAAAGCTGGCCCTAACCTCTTTATTACCCAGCGTGCCACCGCTACCAGGGCCGCTGGAAGAGCGGGGTTCAGCGTCAGAGGATGGCACTTCAATGAACGCGCCATCTTCTGGGGCGGCTGCGGGCTGCAATTTGCAGCGGGGGGTGCCCAGAAAGCTTGGGCATCCCTGCGCTGCGGATTCCAGCCCCCAGCTGCTTAGCTGTACCTGGCTAGACATAGAAATTGCGTGGAGCCCCACGCATTTTTTTTAAATTATTTCATGAAATTCTGAGATTCTGACTCTGAGACTCTGACTCTGAAATTCATTAAATAATTTAAAAAAAATGCGTGGGGCTCCGCGCAATTTCTATGTCTAGCCAGGTACAGCTAAGCAGCTGAGGGCTGGAATCCGCAGCGCAGGGATGCCCAAGCTTTCTGGGCACCCCCCGCTGCAAATTGCAGCCCGCAGCCGCCCCAGAAGATGGCGCGTTCATTGAAGCGCCATCCTCTGGCGCTGAACCCCGCTCTTCCAGCGGCCCTGGTGGCGGTAGCACGCTGGGTAATAAAGGGGTTAATACCAGCTTTGTTATACAAGCTGGTATTAAGCCCGAGATTCTTAATGTCAGGCCACGTTTGACCCAGCCACTAAGAATCTCCAATAAAGGGTTAAAAAAACACAGAGAAAATTTTTTATTTGAAATAAAAAAAAAGCCATTAGGGACTCCATCTTTAATTAAAAAAATCCTCTTCCGTCCGACGTAGTCCAAAACGCGATGTCCTCTCTGCTACATGCACAGGGAATGAGCACACTGAGAATAATCTCAGCACTGCTACATCATCTCTGTGAGCAGGCAGGTTCTAGGACCCTGGAGCTGCACAGAGAAGACAGCTGGACTCGGCTCGCAAAGAAACAGCAGTTACTTTGCGAGTTTCCCTGCTATCACTGGCACAGTAGCCAGTGATGACTCGCACGAGTCCAATGCAAACAATGGCAATCCTAGTTTTGTCAGCGTTTCTGACAAAACTAGGATTGATATTGATTTGCATTGGACTCGTGCGAGTCATCACTGGGAAACTCGCCGAGTACCGAGTCCTGCGAGTCCCTTACTACTCGCCGAGTAACGAGTCCTAGCGAGTAGATTCGCCCATCCCTACTCAGGAGACATTGCACAACAAAATTATGGGGTCAATTTTTTCCTCTTACCCTTGTGAAAAAGCATTTTTGATGACACGGTTACTTTTAAACTTCACTTTTAAAGCAGGTATCACAAATTCATGCTAATAAATGTTTTTTATGAAAGAATCCAAATTAGTATATAGATGAAGTTTTTGGCTAAATATTACTAGATATGATGATTAGCTTATTTTACTAGAATTTGCCCACAATACAGGTTTAGCTTCTGGTATCAATAAGTTCTTTACTTAGTCCCCACCACCAGGGAGCTCTTTCCATTTGGTGGTGAATATAACTTGTAATAATTGTATCCATCGACCGCTCCATGCTGACATAAATGGTTGGCACTGGCAAAAACATTTGACTATAGCTGTTATCCACTTAAGTTAGTTGTACACATTAGTCAACTAGAGGACTTAATCACTAATTTCAGCCAGGGTGCTCTGGCTTTTCCCAAACGACATGTTTCTAAAGAGAAAGAAGGATTGGATCTTGGAGTTAATCATGCCTAGGAGTTAACAGTTAAGTTGCGTGTACAAATTGCGCTTTTATCGCGTTTTTCAGCACAGATTTGTCACGAAACCTTAAGGGAATCCTGGTACCACAAAAGTCAATGAGAATCCTGAAGTGTGGTGTACACGTTGAGTATTCTCTCCTTGCAGATTTGGTTCAGAAATAATTCTGAAGATTGACAATTCTTAAAGCATTTTTGCTGACAATTTCCCTCATTCTAATGAATTAAAAAACCTGCACCATAAACGCATGGCAAAACCACTCATTTTTGCTGCCAAGAGGCATAGAAATGGTCATTTTTATTACCATGGTGCACTTTTATTATATTGGCGGTCATACATCTCGAATAATTCATGCTTCAACATCCTTTAGGTGACTTCATTTGTTTTAACTTTGAGGTTTCAAGTCTTTTAACCCCTTCACCCACGAGCCTGTTTTGATCTTAATGACCAGACTATTTTTTACAATTCTGACCAACGTCACTTTGAGGTAATAACTCTGGAACTCTTTAACAGGTTCCAGTGATCCCAACGGAGTGGTAAATTCAGGATAACTTTTGCATCGATTTGTGAAAATAAAACGTAAATTTGTCGAAAATGTAAAAAAAGTTGCAATTTTCACACTTTAATAAATTTTTATAGTGTTAAACTAGAGAGTAATTACCGTATTTTTCAGATTATAAGACACACTTTTGTACCCTAAAATTTTTGGGGAAAGTGGGGGGGTACGTTTTATAATCCCAATCTACTATGTGCTCTAGTGGATGTGGGGAGTGGCTCTGGAGCGGTGTCCGCGGACTGGTGCGAACTGCAGGAGGCATTAGCCTCATGTAATATGCACTGCATCCACTGTCCATCACCTCAGTGCTGATGAAGCAGCCCTGAGAGATGGACAGGGGGAGCGGTGCATATGACGCGCCTGCATTCACCCCTGCTGTGCTGGATATGGCCCCCCATTACACTATATTCCCCACTGTGCTGGATATAGTTTCTCCATCATGCTATATGCCCCCCTGTGCTGCATGTAGCTCTCCATCACGCTATATGCCCCCCTGTGCTGGATGTGCCCCTCCATCATGCTATATGTCTCCCTGCCAGCACGCATACATTAAAATAACCGCTGTTATCTACTCCCCGTCGCTCGCTCCGTGTTCCCAGCTCCTCGGTCTCTTCCTGTGTCTGTGCCGGCATCCAAACACGTGATAGGCACATTACAGTGATGTCATTACTATGCGCCCCGGTCAAGTGATCGGATGCCGAAACAGTCACGGGAAGAGAACAAGGAGCTGGGAGCTTGGAGCGAGCGACGGGGGGTACGTGGTTGTTATTTTAATGTGCATGCTGGCAATGGGACATATAATGTGATGGGGAGGGCTATATCCAGCACAGGAGGGCTAATGTGCCAGCCCAAGGGGACTAGTAGGCCAGTACAAGAGGGCTAATGTGCCAGCACAAGGGGGCTAATGTGCCAGCACAAGGGGGCTAATGTGCCTGCACAAGGGGGCTAATGTGCCTGCACAAGGGGGCTAATGTGCCAGCCGAAGGGCCCTAATGTGCCAGTCCAAGGGGCCTAATATGCCAGCCCAAGAGGGCTAATGTGCCAGTACAAGGGGGCTAATGTGCCAGCTCAAGGGGGCCATATGCAGGATATGGGGGCTTTATCCCAGGATGAGAGACACATGTGATTTGTAAAACGGACACTGGCATTATAAAACAGAGACCATTTAACATTAAAATGATTTATTTTCCCTTTTCCTTCACTAAATTTGGCGGTGCGTCTTATAATCAGGTGCGTCTTATAAAGCGAAAAATATGGCTAACATCACACAAAATAGTTAATAAGTAACATTTCCCACATGTCTATTTTACATTATCACAATTTTGGGAACAATTTTTTTTCTTTGGTTAGGAAGTTAGAAGGGTTCAAAGTTCATCAGCAATTTCTAATTCTTCCAACGCAATTTACAAAGCCACTTTTTTAAGGACAGCATCACATTTGATGTCACTTTGAGGGGCCTACATGACAGAAAATACCCAAAAAGGAAACCATTCCAAAACCTGCACCCCTCAAGCTACTCAAGACCACATTGAAGAAGATTATTAAAACTTCAGTTGCTTCACAGGAACTAAAGCAATGTAAAAGGAAAAAATGAAAATTTTACTTTTTCCAACAAAAATGTTGCTTTAGCCTCAAATGTTGTATTTTCACAAGGGTAACCGTAGAAAATGGAACCTAAAATTTGTTGTGCTATTTCTCCTGTGACACTAATATCCCATATGTGGTCAAAAGACACTGGGTGCACAGCAGGTCTAAAAAGTGAGGGCACATCATTTGACTTTTTGAATGTAAAATTAGCTGGAATTGGTAGGTGATACCATATCGCGTTTGGGAAGCCCCTGATGTTCCTAAACAGGGGCCCCAAGTAATTTATCTAGATGTGTGGTGAGCACTTTGAACCCTCACGTGCTTCGTATATTAAGCTGTGAAAATGAAATAGTCCTTTTTTTCCCACAAAAGTGTTCTTTTAGCCTAAATGTTTTTCATTTTTACAGGAGCATGAGGGTAAATTGGATCCCAAAATTGGTTGGGAAATTTGTCCTAAATTCGCTAATACGTCATATGTGGCGGAAAACCACTACATAGTAACATAGTTTTTAAGGTTGAAGGAAGACTTTAAGTCCATCTAATTCAACCCATAGCCTAACATGTTGATCCAGAGGAAGGCAAAAAAAAACCATGTGGCAACACTAGCTCCACATTGGGGGAAAAATTCCTTCCTGACTCCAGATATGGCAATCAGACTAGTTCCCTGGATCAACGCCCTATCAAAGAATCGTATATATATAACTGGTAATATTATAGTTTTCAAGAAAGGCATCCAGGCCCTTCTTAAATGTTAGTAGTGAGTCACTCATTACAACATCATGTGGCAGAGAGTTCCATAGTCTCACTGCTCTTACGGTAAAGAATCTACATCTGTGATTATGATTAAACCTTCTTTCTTCCAGACGTAGAGGATGCCCCCTTGTCCACGTCTCAGGCGTAAGAGTAAAGAGATCATTAAAAAGGTCTCCGTACTGTCCCCTCATATATTTATACATTATTATAAAATCACCCCTAAGCCTTTGTTTTTCCAAGCTAAATAACCCCAAGTTTAATAACCTGTCTTGGTATTGCAGACCCCTCAGTCCTCTAATAACCTTGGTATCTCTTCTCTGGACCCGCTCTAGTTCAGCTATGTCTTTCTTATACACCGCAGACCAGAATTGTACACAGTATTCTAAATGTGGTCGCACCAGTGACTTGTATAGAGGTAAAATTATGTTCTCCTCATGAGCATCTATGCCTCTTTTAATGCATCCCATTATTTTATTTGCCTTTGCAACAGCTGCCTGACACTGGCCACTAAATGTAAGTTTGTCATCTACCCATACACCAAGGTCTTTTTCAGTGATAGTTTTGCCCAGTGTTTTACAATTAAGCACATAATTATGCCTTTTGTTTCCTCTGCCCAAGTGCATGACCTTACATTTATCCCCATTAAAGCTCATTTGCCATTTATCAGCCCAAGCTTCTAGTTTACATAAATCCTCCTGTAATATAAAATTGTCCTCCTCTGTATTGATTACCCTGCAGAGTTTAGTGTCATCTGCAAATAATGAGATTCTACTCCGTATGCCCTCTACAAGGTCATTAATAAATATATTAAAAAGAAGCGGGCCCAACACTGACCCCTGTGGTACCCCACTATTAACTGTAACCCATTCTGAGTGTGTTCCATTAATAACCACCCTTTGTTTCCTATCACTAAGCCAGTTCTTAACCCACTTACACATATTTTCCCCTATCCCCATTGCTCTAATTTTATGTATCAACCTTTTGTGTGGCACCGTATCAAAAGCTTTTGAAAAGTCCATATACACCACGTCCACTGCATTTCTTTGGTCCAGTCCAGAACTTACTTCTTTATAGAAGCTTATCAGATTAGTTTGACAGGAATGGTCCCTCGTAAAACCATGTTGATATTGGGTCATGAGTTTATTTTTCTTCAGATACTCCAGCATAGCATCTCTTAGAAAACCCTCTAGGATTTTTCCTACAGTAGAGGTTAAGCTTACTAGCCTATAATTTCCAAGTTCAGTTTTAGTCCCCTTTTTAAATATTGGAACCACATTTGCTATACGCCAGTCCTGTGGTACAGACCCTGTTATTATGGAATCTTTAAATATTAAAAATAATGGTCTATCTGTGACAGTACTTAATTCCTGCAGCACTCTGGGGTGTATCCCATCCGGGCCCGGGGATTTGTCAATTTTAGTGATTTTTAGACGATGCCGTACTTCCTGCTGGATTAAGCAGGTGACATTTAATTGACAGTTTTTGTTATCACTGATCATGTTGTCTGTCATGGGATTTTCTTGTGTAAATACTGTTGAAAAAAAGTCATTTAACATATTGGCTTTTTCCTCATCCTCATCCACCATTTCACCCAGACTATTTTTAAAGGGGCCAACACAATCATTTTATAGTTTCTTACTATTTATATGGTTAAAAAATATTTTGGGATTATTTTTACTTTCTTTGGCAATGAGTCCCTCTGTCTCAATCTTTGCTGCCTTGATTTACTTTTTACAAATGTTATTTGATTTTCTGTATTTAGTTAATGCCTCATCACTACCTACTTGCTTTATTTCCCTAAATGCTTTCTTTTTGTCACTTATTGCGCCCTTTACAGCCTTATTTAGCCATAGTGGTTTCCTCCTGTTTATATATATATATTGTGTACAGGCCCTATTCATGATGCTAATAAACGTCTCCCATTTGCTTTGTGTACTTTTGTGTCTCAGGACATCATCCCAGTTTATTGCACTAAGATCATCTCTCAACCGTTGGAAATTTGCCTTCCTCAAGTTTAGTGTAGCCCCTCTACTACACATCTTATTCAAAAAACATTATCAGAATCGCTAGGATCTGTTGAAGGGTTTCAGAGTTATACCCTCATAAAGGGACACTGGTCAGAATTGACAAAAATGCCAAGGTCTTTAGGGTCTAAATAGGCTGGGTCCTGAAGGGGCTAAAGGATACTTGAAAACTTATTATTTTGTGATCACTATTACCCAAGCGACCTCCAAACCGTATATTTGATATGCGGTCTGGCCTGTTGGTTAATATTAGGTCCAGCAGTGCCCCCCTTCTTGTTGGGTCCTGAACCAGTTGTGAAAGGTAATTGTCTCTCATAGTTGTCAAAAACCTATTACCTTTGCTAGAACTGCAGGTTTCTGTTCCCCAATGTACTTCAGGGCAGTTGAAGTCCCCTATAATAATGACTTCTCCCTGAGTTGCTGCTTCATCTATTTGCTTTATGAGGATATTCTCCTACACTTCCATTATTGTTGGGGACTTATAACAAACCCCTATCAGTAATTTATTATTTTTTTCCCCCTCCCCTTATCTCCACCCACAGAGACTCTACATTTTCATTAGTTTCACCTATATTATCACGCAGGATGGGTTTTAAGGATGATTTTACGTATAAACATACATCTCCCCCTCGCTTATTTGTGCGGTCATTTCTGAACAGACTATATCCCTGTAAATTAACAGCCCAGTCATGGCTCTCATCCAGCCATGTCTCTGATATCCCCACCATGTCACAATTATTTTCCAACAAAATCAATTCTAATTCCTCCATTTTGTTGGTGAGGCTTCTGGCATTAGTGTACATGTACTTTATGCATCTCTCCTTACCTCTTTTCCATCCTACTATATTGACTGTTCTAACCCCACCCCCAACTTTATTACTTGTGCCCAGGTTACTATTTACACTATCTTCACCTCCTGTACAATGAATACCCTCCCCCCAATCCCTAGTTTAAACACTCATCCAACCTAGCCATTTTCTCCCCCAGCACAGCTGCACCCTCCCCATTGAGGTGCAGCTCGTCCTTCTATTGGCATAGAACCTGTAACCAACAGAGAAGTCAGCCCAGTTCTCCAGGAACCCAAACCCCTCCTTCCTACACCAATTCCTGAGCCACTTATTTATCTCCCTAATCTCCCGTTGCCTCTCTGGTGTGATACGTGGTACAGGCAGTATTTCAGAGAATACTACCTTGGAGGTCCTTGCCTTAAGCTTGCAGCTTAATTCCCTGAAATTATCTTTAAGGACTTTCCACCTACCTCTAACTTTGTCATTTGTGCCAATGTGCACCATGACTGCTGGGTCCTCACCAGCCCCTCCCAGTAGTCTGTCAACCCGATCAGCGATGTGCCGGACTCGATCGCCAGGTAGGCAGCACACTGTTCGACGATCCCTGTCTTTGTGACAGATTGCCCTATCTGTTCCCCTAATAATTGAGTCCCCCACTACCAGCACCTGTCTGGCCTGCCCTTCTCTCCTATTTTCCCCCTTACTGGAGCAAGCACTCCTCTGGCTTTCAGAGGTCATGCCCTGCTGCAGCAGTGCTATCCCTGAACTCACACCCCCCTCATCTGCCAACTTAGCAAATTTATTGGGGTGTGCCAGATCAGGGCTAGCCTCCCTGACACTCTTCCCTCTACCCCGCCTTCTAACTGTCACCCAGCTAGCTACCTCACTGTCCTGCAGCTCCATGCTACCATCCTCCCCCAAATCTATCCCATTGAGCAGCTGTTCAGTGAGCAGCAGACTCCTTTCTATATTGTCTATGGATCTCAGCGTTGTCAGTTGTTCATTTAGATCCAGTATCTGGGTTTCCAAATGCACAACATACTCACATCTCACACAGCAGTATGCACCCTTGAACGGCTGTTCAAGGATTGCATACATGTGGCAAGATGTACACTGGATGGCATTGTCAATTATGGAGCTCATTTCCTAATGGGGAGTGCACCAGACAGAAATGATAAGTAAAAAGAAAAGCAAAGTATTAATTAAATACAACCAGCAATTCAGTAAGTCCTCCCTTCCAAGCTCCCTTAATCCAAAGTCACTGAACCACAAGTTACACACTTACTTCCGTCCGCACTTACGCTCCCGGTCACACTAAGCTCGCGTCACACTCGCTAAGAAATAAGATTTATTTATTTATTTATTTTTTCCCTTAGCAGAAAATAAGCCTACAGCTGAGTGTACTTCCAAAGGACTGAAGCCCCAACAAGCTGCTACTTATAAACCTTAATTATGCACCCCCACCCTTAATTAACCCCTTGTAAGTATAGCTACACCACAGGTTTTAAGTGCAAAGTAGTTAACCCTTTAACTTACAGGTAGTAAAATAAAACTATAAACTTGTAGAGAGAAAAGAAAGTTAAGAAAGCCCAATAAAATTAACACACGGCAGGGTTCGGAAGGGAAGGAGCGCAACATTTGTTGCATCAAATGGAAACTTACCTGGAATCATTAGCTGTCACCATGTCGCATTTGAAAAACTCCTGATGTACTTTACCTAAACAGTGGAAACCTTTCACTTACAAATGACGTCTTCCCCTCATCCTTCAAACATTCCTCAATCACACCCATCCTCAAAAAGTCCTCCCTTGACCCATCCTCTGTGTCTAGCTATCGCCCGATATCACTTCTCCATTATGCCTCAAAACTGCTGGAACAGCATGTCCATCTTGAACTGTCCTCCCACCTCTCTTCCTGCTCCCTTTTTGACCGGTTACAATCTGGCTTCCAGCTGCATAACTCAACTGAAACCGCCCTAACTAAAGTTACCAATGACTTACTAACTGCAAGCGACACTATTCTGCCCTCCTCTACCTAGACCTGTCTTCTGCCCTTGACACTGTGGACCATTCCCTCTTGTTACAGGTTCTCTCATCTCTTGGCATCACAGACTTGGCCCTATTCTGGATCTCATCATATCTAACAGACCAGACATTCAGTATCTCCCTCTCCCACACCACCTCCTCAGCTCGCCCCCTGTCTGTCGGTGTCCCCTAAGGCTCAGTTCTAGGATCCCTGCTTTTCTCTATCTACACCTTCAGCCTAGGACAGCTCATAGAATCCCACGATCTTCAATATCATCTCTACGCCGATGACCCGCAGATCTACCTGTCTGGACCTGACATCACCTCCTTACTAACTAAAACCTGACAATGTCTGTCTGCTATTTCATCTTTCTTTTCTGCTCACTTTCTAAAACTGAACATGGAGAAAACGGAATTCATCTTTCCCCCATCTTACTCTACCCCTCCACCAGACCTTCTTGGACGAAGTGCCTCAGTGTCCGCGCTGCTGCTCCGAGATGAAAGAAGCCAAAACACAGGGATGTCTGGGTCAGCTCAAGCCTTTATTATCCAACGCGTTTCGGAGCCTCCTACCGAGCTCCTTCCTCTGGTTGTTCCCTGAGGAAGTAGCTTGGTAGGAGGCTCCAAAACACGTTGGATAATAAAGGCTTGAGCTGACCCAGACATCCCTGTGTCTTGGCTTCTTTCATCTCAGAACAGCAGCACGGACACTGAGGCACTTCATCCAAGAATATCGCATTACAACCACGGTTACCAGTGGTCCCTGCAGCAGCTGCTTTAGAGCTTTTCCACAAGTTGTGGGTTTCACAACTAACAAAGGTGAGCAATTCCACATCGCAAAGTGAAAGTGGTTAATTGAGATAAGACCCTATATGCGCATTCTTTTTTTCGCAGCCTCCACCAGACCTATCCATGACAGTTAATGGCTGCTCAGTTTTCCCAGTCTCGCATGCTTGGTGCCTCGGGGTGATCCTCGACTTTGCCCACTCTTTCAAGCCACATATCTAAGCCCTTCCAACCTTCTGTCGACTACAACTCAAAAATATTTCCCAGAATTGTACATTCATTGACCAAGAAACTGCCAAAACACTCGTGCATGCCCTCATCATCACCTGCTTTGACTATTGCAACCTCCTACTCTCTGGCCTGGCACTCTTGCAACACTCCAATCTATCATAAACGCTGCTGCCCGACTAATCCACATGTCTCACTGCTATTCCCCAGCCTCTCCTCTCTGCCAATCCCTTCACTGGCTTCCTATTGTCCAGAGGCTCCAGTTGAAAACCCCAACTATGACATACAAAGATAACCACAACCTGTCTCCTCAATACATCGGTGACATGGTCTCCCGAAACTTACCTACATGCAACCTTCAATCCTCTCAAGATCTCCTTCTCTACTCCCCTCTTATCTCTTCTTCCCACAACCGCATACAAGATTTCTCCTGTGCTTCCCCTTTACTCTAGAACTCTCTACCCAAGCACATCAGATTCTTGCCCACCGTGGAAACCTCCAAAAGGAATTTTAAGACCCACCTCTTCCAACAAGCCTACAACCTGCAAGTGATCCTCAGTCTATTAAACTGCCGCACGACCAGCTCTACCCTCTCCTAGTATATCCTCACCCATCCCTTGTAGACTGTGAGCCCTCACAGGCAGGGTCTCCTCTCCTTGTGTACTTGTGTGTGCTTTGTATTGCTTATTGCTCATATTTATTGTACTTGTCTATGTATGCCCCTTTTCACATGTAAAGCGCCATGGTATAAATGGCAGTATAGTAATGAATAATAATAAGCCGGGACGATCACGTCATCAAGCCCATAATGCACTGGGGCCGATCACTTGATCGGCCCCATAGTGCACCGCGGCGGATGTGACGTAGCGGGCGGTGCATATTAGATGTACAGAGGGCGGGAGATTCTAAATGCAGGAGGCGGCGATGAATATTGAATAATGCCGCCCAGCGGGGCATACGCTGCAGCATCGAGGAGGGCAGAATGGAGCCTGGGCCCACCTTTCCAGTCCCCAGCCTCAAGGACTGCTGTAAGTTATTTTTCTGCTCTTTTATAGGGCCCCTTTAGCTCAGAGAGGGATAGATAAGGAGCAGCTAGGAAGGTGTAGGGACAGGTAGTGATAGTGTAGGGGCTTAAAATCCAGGTGACAGGTTCCCTTTAATAACAACCTTGTACAACTGCTGCTTTAATGCTGTATTACTCACTTCATATTCTAAAATTCAATAAAAATTACTTGAAACATAAAAGGATAAAATGGATCCAAAAATGTGTTGGGCAATTTGTCTGAAGTATGCTGATACCTCCTATGTGGCGGAAAAACACTGGGCGCATGGCAGGACTTGAAAGGGAAGGAGCGACATTTGACATTTCAAGCTGAAAATTAGCTGGAATCGTTAGCTGACACTATATTACACGATCTAGCATCAATGTAACTGTCCTTCCCCCTGCCCCCCCCAATGCCTGTTTATGATCCTTTGTTCAAATATGCCTGTGAGTGACCATTTGGTACAGCCTTGCTTGGCCATGAGTTAATGGACTCCAGTTCCCTCCCCCTTTCTCCACACCTGACGTCAGTGTTATTGAGCATATTAGGAGCCTTTCTTAGTCTGCTGCAGACGTGTCTGCTGCAAAAGTGTCTGATCTAAAGTGTCCAGATACAAATAGACCTGAAATGGACCAGAATTGACTGGGATAGACTGGAAGGTAATGACAGAGAGCTACTCAAACAATGTCTATAACTATTCTCTACTAATCATAACCATGTCTTTAACTTCACTGTTTGCGTTTCTATTTACCATCACCACCAACTTGTATCGCCCTATCCTCCCTCCATCACCACTCATCCACATCAGCCCCTTTCTCCTGCCCTACCCTATGTACAGCTCCCATACCATCTCCGGTTTACTGAGGATTCTCAGCCCACCATATTCTAACATTTGTCATAATAAATCAAGTCCTAAATCTAAAAACTATCCGCTCTTCCTCTTTTTGCTGTTGCTCCTGTCAGGTGATATCTCCCCCAACCCTGATCCACCCTCTAATTTCAACCCCTGTCCCACCACACATAGAAACCCCACTAACCTTATTACCATCACTTGCACTCCATCTCCCTCTTTTAACTGCTCTCTCTGGAATCCACGATCTGTATGCAACAAACTTCCCTTCATTCACAATTACTTCCTTACCAACTCACTTAACCTGTTGGCCCTCACAGAAACCTGGATCCAGGATTCAGACACTGCGTCCCCTGCTGCTATTTCTCATGGCGGCCTACATTTCTCTCATTCCTCTAGACCTGGAACAGACATGGTGGTGGAGTTGGCCTCCTTCTGTCCCCACAATGTACTTTCCAGGTCATTCCTCCAGCCCCATCACTCTCATTCCCTTCTTTTGAGGTCCACACCATTAGGCTTTTCCATCCCCTCCAGCTCAAAGTAGCAGTGGTATATTGCCCCCCAGGGTCACCCACCCAGTTCCTTGACCATTTCTCTGCGTGGCTCCCGCATTTCATGTCCTCCGAATTACCAACCCTTATTCTGGGAGACTTTAACATTCCCATAAAGATCCCCATCTCCCCATCTGCATCCCAGCTCCTATCTCTAACCACCTCTCACAGCTCTCAACCTCTGAGACGCACAATGATGGTAACACCCTTGACCTGGTCTTTACCCGACTCTGCTCAACTTCCTCCTTAGATAACTCACCTCTTCTCTCCGACCACAACATTCTCTCCTTCTCACTCACTAACCCTCGACTACCACAGCCCAATCCTACCTATCATACATCCAGAAATCTACAGGCCATTAACCCTCGTGCACTTACAGACTCCCTCATCTCATCTCTGTCCCCAATCTCTTCAATCTCCTGTCCAGATCAGGCAGTAAATCACTACAATGACACTCTCAGAAGCTGCCTGGACCAAGTAGCGCCCCTCACCCTCAGAACCTCTAAACATAGCAAAAAACAGCCTTGGCTCACATCACAAACTCGATTCCTCCAGCGATGCTCTAGGAGTGATGAACATCTATGGAGGAAAACTCACTCACCAGGAGACTTTATCCATTATAAATTAATGCTCAAAACTTACAACTCTGCCCTTCACCTTGCCAAACAGACCTACTTCACCACCCTGGTCTCCTCACTATCCAACAATCCAAAAAAACTCTTTGACACCGTTCACTCTCTCCTCAGTCCTAAAGTGCAGGTCCCCATCACTGACCTCTGTGCTGATGACCTGGCTTCTTACTTTATGGAGAAAATAGACAAAATCCGCCAGGAAATCAGCTCCCAGCCTCCAAACGCTGCCACCCCCATTCTTCCCCACATCTCATCCGGTTCACTCTCCACATTTGACCCAGTCACAGAAGAAGAAGTCTCCAGGCTACTCTCTTCCTCTTGTCCCACCACATGCACTACTGACCCCATTCCCTCACCCCTGCTCCAGTCCCTCTCTCCAGTCGTCACCACTCATCTAACCAAAATCTTCAATCTCTCCCTCTCTTCTGGCTTCTTCCCCTCCTCCTTCAAACACTCGATCATTATTCCATTATTAAAGAAAACCTCTCTCGACCTATCCTGCACAAATAACTACAGACCAGTCTCCAATCTCCACTTCATCTCTAAACTCCTGGAGCGCCTGGTCTACTCCCGTCTCACCAGTTACCTCTCCGCTCACTCTCTTCTAGATCCATTACAGTCTTGTGTCCGCCCCCTTCACTCTACAGAAACTGCCCTCATCAAAGTGACCAATGACCTTCTGATGGCAAAACGTAATGGTGACCACTCTCTGCTTATTCTTCTTGACCTCTCTGCAGCTTTTGACACTGTTGACCATCAGCTCCTACTCTCTATGCTGCATTCCATTGGTACAAAGGACACTGCTCTCTTCTGGCTCTCCTCCTATCTTTCTGACCGCTCTTTCAGTGTATCATTCACTGGCTCCACTTCTTCCCCTCTTTCTCTCACTATTGGGGTCCCTCAGGGCTCAGTCCTCGGTCCTCTTCTCTTCCCTCTCTACACAGCCCTGATTGGACACACCATCAGCTGATTTGGCTTCCAGTACTGTATTTATGCTGATGACTCACAATTATACACTTCAACCCCTGACGTTAGCCCTGTGGTATTAAAGAACACCAATCACTGTCTAGCTTCCAACATCCAGGGCCGTATTTATGGTTCCTGCCGCCCTAGGCACTTTCAGCGGACGCGCCCCACCCCCCCCCCATTCACTGATCAGTCAAACTAGGCGTATGTGTACACAGCATTTTATTTTTCAGGCAGATCCGCTCAGTTTTCCGCCGGAAAAAGCAACAAATAAATTCTAAAAGGAATGAACTCATGCACAGCAATGTATGAACAGATTGCTGTTCATATGTTCAGTCTTTTGAGGTGCTCCTTTTTAACTGTGTGTCCTATCTTATCTGGATTCCAAGATAAGTTCACCGATGTCAGTGCTCGTAGCCTTCAGATAGTAGTGAGGATCTCCATACACATGGAGTTGGCTAAACCTGCGAGGACAGTCTAATGTGTATGGGGGTTTTAACTGATGATTGGTCGAGGGAAATAAGGATCCAGCATGTCCGATTACAGGCTGTAGATACTTTTGTCCTCTAAGTGATAGTCTGCAGCCAGAGACGTTAAGGCCCCTTTCACATCAGCGGTTCTTTCCGGATCCAGCAGATTTACCGCATCTGCTGCCTAACGGCCGACTTGTGTTGCACTTGCGGCAAACCCCCATTCATTCTTTTTTTTTATTATTATTATTTATTTATATAGCGCCATTAGGTTCCATGGCGCTTTACATGAGGTTGAGGGAGACAAGAACAAGTACACTAAATCTAGGCGATCAGGACGTACAGGTACAGGAGGGGCAGGGACACTGTCCACGAGGGCTCACAGTCTATGAGGGGTGGGTTAGGATACAGTAGGATGGGGGAATGTCAGGTATGGGGTGTTCGCCTGGGTCTCATGGCAGGTTGTAGGCTTGACGGAACAAGTGAGTCTTCAGGTGACACTTGAAGCTACTCAGGGTAGGAGAGTGTCTGACGTGTTCGGGTAGGGAGTTCCAGAGTAAGGCAGATGCCCGGGAGAAGTCCTGGGTTCGGTTGTGCGAAGAGGTGATGAGGGGGGAGCAGAGGAGGAGTTCTTGGGAGGAGCGGAGGTTGCGTGAGGGTAGGTATCGGGAGACCAGGTCGGAGATGTATGGTGGAGCCAGGTTGTGTATGGCTTTGTACGCCATGGTTAGTGTTTTGAATTGGGATCTCTTGGAGACGGGGAGCCAGTGAAGGGCTTGGCAGAGGGGGGAGACAGGGGAGTAGGGGAGGACATATAGATGAGTCGGGCAGCGGAGTTGAGGATAGACTGGAGAGGTGTGAGGGAGTTAGCCGGGAGGCCATTGAGAAGGAGGTTGCAGTAGTCAAGGCGGGAGATGATAAGAGCATGGATGAGTGTTTTAGCGGTGTCGTGGGTGAGGAAGGAGCGGATCCGTGAGATGTTCTTGAGCTGGAGCCGGAGGGATGTGGTGAGGGCCTCGATGTGGGGTTTGAAGGATAGGGAGGAGTCAAGGATTACCCCGAGGCATTTGGCTTGGGGGACTGGGGAGAGGGGGCAGTCGTTGACGCAGATGGATAGGTTGGGAGGTGGGGTGGAATTTCTTGGGGGGAAGACTATGAATTCAGTTTTGTCCATGTTGAGTTTAAGGAAGCGAGCAGAGAAGAAGGATGAGATGGCGGAAAGGCATTGAGGGATTTTCGAGAGTAGGGAGGTGATGTCGGGGCCGGACAGGTAGATTTGGGTGTCGTCGGCGTAGAGGTGGTACTGGAGGCCATGGGACTCGATGAGTTGCCCTAGGCCGAGAGTGTAAATGGAGAAAAGTAGGGGTCCCAGGACCGAACCTTGGGGGACTCCGACAGAAAGGGGGTAGGGTGAGGAGGAGGTGTGGGAGTGGGAGACGCTGAAGGTCCGGTCCGCTAGGTATGAGGAGATCCAGGAGAGGGCAAGGTGGGTGATGCCAAGGGATTCCAGGATCCTGAGAAGAAGGGAGTGGTCAACCGTGTCGAAGGCGGCAGACAGGTCAAGGAGTAGCAGGATGGAGTAGTAGTGTTTGTTCTTGGCGGTCAGTAGGTCGTTGGTGACTTTGGTCAGGGCTGTTTCGGTGGAATGGAGGGGTCGGAAGCCGGACTGTAGGCGGTCGAAGTGGGAGCACGAGGAGAGGTGAGAGGACAGTTCGGAGTGGACGTGTTGTTCAAGTAGCTTAGAGGCGAATGGGAGAAGAGATATGGGGCGATAGTTAGAGACAGAGGTAGGGTCAAGTGAGGGTTTTTTTTAGGAT
This sequence comes from Allobates femoralis, assembly GCA_033576535.1. NCBI lineage: Eukaryota > Metazoa > Chordata > Amphibia > Anura > Aromobatidae > Allobates > Allobates femoralis. The sequence continues at coordinate 319,888,944 of JARQOC010000002.1, read as the reverse complement.
GGGCGTGATTAGGGCGTGTTTGAAGGCCGAGGGGAAGGTACCAGTGCTAAGTGAAAGGTTAAAGAGGTGGGTGAGGGCTGGGATGAAAATGGAGGTGTGGTTGGGAATGAGGTGGGATGGGAGCGGGTCGTGGGCGCTGTCGGTGAGGTGTGATTTTGACAGGAGGGAGGAGAGTTGGTCTTCAGTTATGGGGGGGAAGTGGCTGATGGAGGAGGAGGGCAGTGTAGGTGGGAAGGGGAGGTGTGGGGATAGTGGACCGAAGCTGCTTCTGATCTTGTCGATCTTCTCCTTGAAGAAGGTCGCAAAGTCTTCAGCAGAGATGAGGGGAGAAGGGGGAGGAGCAGGTGGGCGAAGTAAGGAGTTGAAAGTTTTGAAGAGCTGCTTGGGGTTGCGGGACAGAGAGGTTATAAGGGATGAGAAGAACACTTGCTTGGCGGTAGCGAGTGCCGTCTTGAAGTCAGTGATGGATTGCTTGAATAGAGCAAAGTGCTCGGGGGTGTGAGACTTTTTCCATCTCCTCTCGGCGACTCTGGACGCCCGTCTCAGGTTTTTAGTGAGGGTGGTGTGCCAGGGTTGCCTGTTAATGCGTGGAGCATGGAGAGTGAGGGGGGCGGCTAGGTCGAGAGCGTTCGTTATGGTGGTGTTGTATAGGGTGGTGGCAATGTCAATGTCGTCAGCGCAGGGTAGGTCGGTGAGAGGGAGGAGTGATTCAGAGAATAAAGGAAGATCAAGATCTTTTAGGTTTCGGCGAGGGTGATCAAGTTTGCGGAGAGGGGGTAGTGTGGCAGGGGAGGAGAGGGCGGAGAAGGTCAAGAGATGGTGGTCGGACAGTGTGAGTACCGAGGTTGTGAGGTTAGAGAGGGAGCAAAGGCGGGTAAAGATGAGGTCAAGCGTGTGGCCTTGTTCGTGGGTGGGAGAGGAGGACCATTGGGAGAGCCCTAGGGAGGTGGTCAAGGAAAGAAGGTTGGAGGCGGCTGGGCGGGGAGTGTCAATGGGGATATTGAAGTCGCCCATGATGATGGAGGGGATGTCAGTGGAGAGGAAGTGAAGTAGCCAGGTGGTGAAGTGGTCAAGGAAGGAGGCGGTGGGTCCGGGGGGGCGGTAGATGATGGCTATTTGGAGGTTGCAGGGGGAGAAGATTCGGACTGAGTGGGCTTCGAAGGAGGGGACAGTGACGGATGGGGGCTGGGGGATGGGGCTGAAGGTGCAGGAGTTGGACAGCAGTATGCCGACTCCACCGCCTTGTTTGCCAGAGGGACGGGGGGTGTGGGACAGGCTGAGGCCGCCGTAGGATAGTGCAGCAGGGGAGGCCGTGTCGGAGGGGGTGAGCCAGGTCTCGGTGAGGCCGAGGAATGACAGTTTCCTGGAGATAAAGAGATCATGGATGTCGGGGAGTTTGTTGCACACTGAGCGGGCATTCCAGAGTGCGCCGGGTAGAGCGGTAGGTGGGGCATGGGTTGGGGGAATGGGTCTGATGTTGGTGGGGTTGCGAGAGCAAGTGGTGGTGAGGTTGCGAGGGTTGGCGGTGGGTCGCGGGATGAAGGTTGTTGTTGGGATGTTGCGGGGGGGGCCAGGATTGGGGGAGATGTCACCGGCAAGGAGGAGGAGTAGGCCGAGGGTTAGCAGGTGGGAGCATGAGAGCTTGCGAGGCGGGCGTGCTTGTTTGGTAATTGAGGATTGAAAGTGAATGAAAAGGTCGGTGAAGTAGGTGAGGTGGTTCGGCAGGATAGAGGGTGAGAGCAGTATTTTGTTGCTGGGAGGGGGGATAAGTGGGGGTAGTAGGAAGTGGAGAAGGATGGGAGTGAGAGTGAGGAGTAGCGGGAACATTGCATACGGAGAACAGGGAGTGAGTGTGGGCAGCAGGGGTCAGAAGCAGAGTGGGGAAAGTTGTGGTAGTGGGTGAATGGTCATCAGTGGGGAGCGGTCATGGGATGAGGTGAAGACCAGGGGATGAGATGTAAGGTGGGGGGTCGGATGGATGGGTCAGATGGGGAAGTTGGGGGATCAGTCGAGGCGGTCGGGGTTGACAGAGGCGATTGCTGGGTTGGCTGATGGAGCAGCCGTGGGACAGGTGAGGCATCCAGGGGTCAGTCCGGGGTGGGATGCCACCAAGGTATGAGCTACAGTCCAGGGGAGATGTGGATGGGGATGAGATCTAGCAGTCCTGGACAGAATGGTGGAGCCGAGGACAAGGTGATACAGCCAGTATGGGGAGAAATAGTAGTCAAGAGGAGGTCAGATGGCTGGGGAGGAAGGGTGGACTGATGACTAGTTCCTTACTTGTGGAAGGGATTGCAGGAGTTAATATGAGATGAAGTAGCAAGGGTGGTAGAGATTAGAAGGGAAACATTGTGGGGGATTTATATTTCTTTACCTGCCAGTCTTTTCCAGTCCATTTCTAGTCTATTTCTAAGTATTGTACTTAGAAAATGTACTTTGAAAGATGTAGTTTGGAAGATGCATGGATCAGACCAAGTCTGGATCAGACTTATGGTTCTGAATAAATCTGTAGCTAAATAGGTTTCAGGTGTTGATTAGTGGCTGGTGTGGAAGAAGTGAGCAGATGATGGGGGTTACACAGAGGTAATAAAACAGGGGAAGGGCCTGGAGAACTAACTCTAGGTCATGCAACACTGATCATGAGGAATGGCAAAAAGCAGACACATGAAAGGTAAGAAAATATCAACAGATATAGATATTATAAGCACAGTAACTAAGCAGTGAGTATAGCAAAGCTGGGTGGATAGCTGGAAGTTCACAATGCGTACCTAACACACATTATATGCACAGTATCTAAGCAGTGAGTATAGCAAAGCTGGGTGGATAGCTGGAAGTTCACAATGCGTACCTAACACACATTATATGCACAGTATCTAAGCAGTGAGTATAGCAAAGCTGGGTGGATAGCTGGAAGTTCACAATGCGTACCTAACACACATTATATGCACAGTATCTAAGCAGTGAGTATAGCAAAGCTGGGTGGATAGCTGGAAGTTCACAATGCGTACCTAACACACATTATATGCACAGTATCTAAGCAGTGAGTATAGCAAAGCTGGGTGGATAGCTGGAAGTTCACAATGCGTACCTAACACACATTATATGCACAGTATCTAAGCAGTGAGTATAGCAAAGCTGGGTGGATAGCTGGAAGTTCACAATGCGTATTCTCTATATAGTTTGCGGTTTTGCCGCAATCCGTCAGTTGTGGCGCAAAAAAACCTGCAGTTAGCAGCGTATTTTTGCCACAGCAAGTGCCAGATCTGCTGAATCCAGCAGAACCGCACCCTCATTGACAAGGCATGGGGCTTGCTGCATCGGTGCTGCAAGTCGGCCGCTAGGCTGCAGATACAGCACAATCTGCCAGATCAGATGGAAACATCAGCAAACCGCTGATGTGAAAGGGGCCTAACAGCAGATTCCATACAGTATATAGGGACACTGGGAAGAATGCGATCGGACACCTATCTATAGCGCTTAGGGGCTTTAGTTAATTGTTTGGCTGACATTCAGCAGTATTTTTAGTCAAGCACACTTGCCCTATAATGTTTTAGGATCAAGTCTTAAGATAAAGATTACAACATCCACATGACTACATCACCAGAACCACCAGCAATACAACAACACATCACTAGAACCCCTGTCAGTATATCACCAGAACCACTGTCAATACAATAATGTCTCACCAGAACCATTGTCAATACATCACCAAAACCAGTTAATACATCACCAGAACCCCCATCAATACAATAATACATCACTATAACCCCTGTCAGTACATCACCAGAACCACCGGCAATACAATAATACATAATCAGAACCACCTTCAATACATCATCAGAACAGTACGCTCCCTATATAAATGTGTATGCAGATTAAATGTCCCATACTGCTCATCCTACTTCCACATGTTCCATACTGCTCATCCTCCTCCCACATGTCCCATACTGTTCACCCCCCATATGTTCCATACAGCTCATCCTCCATCCATATGTTCCATGCAGCTCATCCTCACCCCCATTCCCCTGAATTTCATGTTGCTTATCCTCCCCCCCCATACGTCTCATGCAGCTCATCCTTCCCCCCATCCCCCTCCCATGTTCCACGCAGCCTTTCCCCTCCCATGTTCCATGCAGCCTCTCCACTCCCATGTTCCACGCAGCTTCTCCACTCCTATGTTCCACGCAGCCTCTCCCCATCCCTCATCCATGTAGCTTCCCCCCATGATCCATATAGCTTCTCCCCCACGTTCTATGTAGCTTCTCCCCCCACTTTCCATGTAGCTTCTGCTCCTGATCCATCTATGTACGTTCTCCCTCTATCCCCCCATCCATCCATGTACCTTCTCCCCCATCCATGTATCTTCTCCCCATCAGACCATCCATCCATGTACCTTCTCTCCCATCCATCCATCTATCTTCTGCCCCCTTTCAATGCCCCCCCCACCCATCCATCCCGTTCTGCCCCCTCTTCCAGGCCACCCCATCCATCCCATTCTGCCCCCTATTCCAGGGCGCTCCATCCATCCCATTCTGCCTACTCTTCCAGGCCGCCCGATCCATCCATTACATTCTGCCCCCTTTTCCAGGCCGCCCCATCCATCCATCCATCCCATTCTGCCCCCACTTCCAGGCCGCCCCACCCATCCATCCCATTCTGCCCCCTCTTCCAGGTCGTCCCATACATCCCATTCTGCCTTCTCTTCCAGGTCGCCCCATCCATCCCATTCTGCCCTTCTTCCAGGCCGCCCCATCCAACCCATTCTTCTCCCTCTTCCAGGCCGCCCCATCCATCCCATTCTGCCCCCTCTTCCAGGCCGCCCCATCCATCCCATTCTGCCCCCTCTTCCAGGCCGCCCCATCCATCCATCCCATTCTGCCCCCTCTTCCAGGCCGCCCCGTCCATTCATCCCATTCTGCCCCCTCTTCCAGGCCGCCCCCATCCATCCATCCCATTCTGCCGCCTATTCCAGGCCCCCCATCCATCCCATTTTGCTGCCTATTCCAGGCCGCCCCATCCATCCCATTCTGCCGCCTATTCCAGGCCGCCCCATCCATCCATCCCATTCTGCCCCCTTTTCCAGGCCGCCCAATCCATCCATCCCATTCTGCCCCCTTTTCCAGGTTGCCCGATCCATCCATCCCATTCTGTCCTCTTTTCCAGGCCGCCCCATCCATCCATTCACCTATCCCATCAATCCATCCCATTCAGCCTCCTCTTCCAGGCCGCCCCATCCATCCCATTCTGCCCCCTCTTTCAGGCCGCCCATCCATCCACATTCTGCCGCCCCATCCAACCCATTCTGCCTACTCTTCCAGGCGGCCCCATCCATCCCATTCTGCCGCCTATTCCAGGCCGCCCCATCCATCCCATTCTGCCCCCTTTTCCAGGCCGCCCGATCCATTCATCCCATTCTGTCCCCTTTTCCAGGCCGCCCCATCCATCCATCCATCCCATCCATCCATCCCATTCTGCCCCCTCTTCCAGGCCGCCCCATCCATCCCATTCTGCCCCCTCTTTCAGGCCGCCTCATCCATCCATCTATTTCATTCTGTCCCCCCCAGGCTGCTATCTTCGGCTGTAACAGCGCCTTACCTGACTCCACGCTCCTGATCCCAGATCCCGACAGCTTCTTCCTCTGCGGCTCCCGGTCTCTGGCACCCGGCAGCTTCTTCCTCTGCGGCTTACAGTCTCCGGCACCAGGTACTCGGCAGCTTCTTCCTCTGTGGCTCCCGGTCTCCGGCACCAGGTAACCGGCAGCTTCTTACTCTGGCTCCCGCTCTCCGGCACCAGGTAGTCAGCAGCTTCTTCCTCTGTGGCTCCCGGTCTCAGGCACCTGGCAGCACAAGACATCCGGCACCCTGGCAACCTCCCCCATATAACCCAGGCTGCTGGTTCCCCTCCTCCCCCATATGTCCAAGTCTGCTCATTTCCCCCTCCCCCATATGATCAAGCCTGCTCGTTCCCCCCTCCCCCTATGTCACAGTCTGCTCGTTCCTCCCCTCCCCATGTCATACTCTGCTCGTTCCCTAGCCCCCTCTTCTCCATGCTGCTCTCCCCATTGGCCCCCCACCCCCTCCTCTTCTTCAGAGCTATCTTCAGCTCTAAAGCGCCTTACCTGCTCCCCGCTCCCAGCACATCCAGCAACGAGGTCTTCTCTTTCGCGCTCTGCAGACGCTGCTGCCCGGCAGTGTGGTAATGATTCATCACCTGCTGCTAAGCTCTGTGATGCTTAAAGGCACGATTGCAAATGAATGCTGCGCCCCGGGGCCCCCTCCCTCCTCCAAAAACACCCCGGATTTAATAAAGAGTTTGGAGGAGGGAGGGGTAGGTAAAAAAAGAAACAAAAAAAACCCCACATTTTTTAACCTGCCCCTGGTGCCGCCCCCTTGACACCTGGTTCCTTAGGCACGTGCCTACGGGTGCCTAATGGTAAATACGGCCCTGCCAACATCATGTCAGCTCTCTATTTGAAACTAAACCTTCAGAGCCTCCGAGGAGAAGAGTGTAAGCTGATCTCAGTAGCAAAGTTCACCATTGTTGCCGGTCGGGATAAGCCCACTAGCAGCCTCTGTGAGTCTTGTATGAATCAGATTGTTGGAATCTCAACCAGCTAAACCATGTGTTCCTGAATTTCTCGTATGTGTCGTGCACAGAGGAAGAAATTTAGGGAAAGACGGTGTTTTCCGGTCCGCGCTGCCAGGTTCACTCACATCAAAGAAAAACCAATAATCGATGTTTGATCCAATCCTTCCTTTATTCTCTTCCTACGCGTTTCAGTGCCCACCTGGCACCTTCATCAGGGATATCTGATGAAGGTGCCAGGTGGGCACTGAAACGCGTAAGAGGTATCCCTGATGAAGGTGCCAGGTGGGCACTGAAACGCGTAGGAGGTATCCCTGATGAAGGTGCCAGGTGGGCACTGAAACGCGTAGAAAGAGAATAAAGGAAGGATTGGATCAAGCATCGATTATTGGTTTTTCTTTGATGTGAGTGAACCTGGCAGCGCGGACCGGAAAACACCGTCTTTCCCTAAATTTCTTGGTACATCTCCACGTGCGTGGAGCCGGTGGGAGTCCTGCATCAGCCATCAGGATATTACTCTTTGAGCCTTCAAACCAGTTGTGGGTCGCACAACTGGAATAGGTGAGTGAATTGCCTTTTTCACCACTTTACGTGCTAGTGTCGAGTGATAAGGGCACTATTGCACCTCTTGTCCCCCCCTTTTTTTCTTGGTGCACAGAGGAAATCAGTTCCTCAAGATGCATAAGATCGTTCACCCTCTCTATCCACATAGCGACAGAAGGACACGTCTCCTTTTTCCAGAGCATCAGGATGCAGGATCTCGCTGCCATAACTAGGAATCTCAACAGCGAATGTTTATGTGGGGAATCCCACAGTGATGCAGCATAAAGAGACCCGGACCCAGATCATCAGTGTACTCCGTAACTGTCCGTATGATCCCTGTCACTTCGGACCAAAACGGTTGGAGTTTTCTGCACTCCCAGAATATGTAAAGCAGCGTACCATCCGCCCCACCACACCTCCAACACCTCGGGTCTACAGAAGGAAAGAGTCTGTGCAGATGGCCTGGGACTCTATACCATCTCATCAGTAATTTATAATTAGCCTCCTGCAGTCTCAAACTTATTAAGGTAGAGTGTGCTAATGTAAAAATGGCCGATCTCTGCTCTGTCGACAATTCCAAACCTATATCTGTCTCCCATCGTAGTATAAATTAGTGAATCGGGAGATCCGGGGGAGAGATCTAACACGCGTAAGTCTGTGATAATGCGTGTCTAGTCAGCTGTGGTGGTGCCACAAGTTTCAAATAATGTCTTGGACTGTAGATAGGTCCCCTTAGGGGTAATTTTCGGAGATAATGTGCGAGTTGCACGCATCTCCAGAAACCCAACGCCGTCAGGTGTGTAATCGAGTTGAGTTGTTCAAGGGTTGGCCAAGTTTCACCGTCACCCCAATTCTTATTTCTGTCTAGACCTGACGTTATCCAACGTTGGAAAATGGGGTCATCAACGCTAGGTTTAGAGTCCGGGTGACTAAGGATCGGACTTAGGGTGGAGTTGTGTGGTATCATACTAGATCTGACCAGGGTATGGTCACATATCTTAAGAGTGGCCCCAATCGTTGGATGATCGTAGACTGTCTCCTCCCTGAGGTGATACCCAGGGCAATGTCTGAAGTCTAAGGGGGTAGAGTCTTGTTCAATTTGTACCTACAGTTTATTTTCTCCGTGTCTGCACCAGTCTATTACTCGCGTAAGGTGGCTGGCTATATGATGCAATTTAATATCCGGGAGGTTCACTCCACCGTCCCTTTTCCATCTATATAAGATTGATCTTGCTAGTCGTGATCTCGTGTTACTCCAAATAAATCTTGTCCGTATTTGTGCGATTGTCTTAAAAAAGGATGACGGCATGATGATAGGTAGAGTCTGTAGGTAATATAATATCCTAGGAAGGATAGTCATTTTGAAAAGTTTCGTCACGAAAAACAGGAGGTCGTCTGCATATGCCGCAATTTTGTGTACACCCGATTTTACCCGTAAGCCAGAAATGTCCCCATTCATCCTGATATGACGTAATAACGGCTCCAATGTCAATATAAAAATCAGTGGGATCAACGGACATCCTTGACGCGTGCCATTATTAATGTCAAACGACTCAGAAAGGATCCCGTTGACCCGCACTCTTGCTGATGGGACGGAGTACAGGGACAGCACCCAACCAAGCATTCTTGCTCCCACACCGATGTGGGACAGTGTCTCCTCGATAAAAGACCAATGTACGCGATAAAACGCTTTCTCTGCGTCTGTAGATAGTAACATCAGTGGGGTTTTGGAGGTCTTGGCCGTGTATATTAAATTTATAGCTTTAGTGATGTCGTCCCTGGCCTCTTGTCCCATGACAAATCCCGTCTGATCTGGGTGAATTATGCCCGGTATGAATGGGGAGAGCCTTGCCGCCAAGATTTTAGCAAAGAGCTTAACATCCACATTTAGCAGGGATATCGGGCGATAGCTTGAGCATAGCAGAGGGCCTTTCCCTGGTTTGTGTATTACCGCTATAGTGGCTCGTAATGCATCTTTCGGTGGTGGTGTAGCTGTCGACATGGTGTTAAAGAAAGATCTCAAGTGCGGCAGAAGGGACCCTTTTAGTTTTTTTAATAACCAACTGTAAACCCATCTGGGCCTGGTGCTTTAACCAATTTAGTTGATGACAACGCGTCCTCAATTTCCTGATCTGAGATTGGCGCCTCTAAGGATTGCATTGCCGAGTCTGCCAGCTTCGGTAAGGCCGAGGATTTAATGTAATCTCTTATACGGGTTTTAAGTGCCGTCAAGGCCAGCGTTGACTTGGTTGTCTCCAGGTTATATAAGGTAGTGTAATAGTGTTTAAAGGCCTCCGCTATATCTAGAGGGAACTTTGAACGCCGCGAGGTGTTTGGGTGAGTTATTTTGGGGACATACTTGGCAGCTCTGTGGAATCTGTAGTCCCTCGCCAAGGATCTACCCGCCTTATTCCCATATTCATAGACATGCCGGCGGCATCGGGAGAGTACACCTTTTGCCTTGTGTAGCAAGGTAGTGCGCAGCGCCTCTCTAACGCCAAGTAGTTCTCTCTTCAAGTCAGGGAGGGTATGGCGCGTATGTCTTGTTTCATGATCTCTCAGTTTTGCCATGAGGTCTTGTATCTCTGCATCTCTATTTTTCTTTAATCTGGCCCCGTGTTGTATTTAGATACCTCTCACTACACACTTATGGGCTTGCCAGACCACATCTGGAAAGGTGTTCAAGTCAAAGTAATCCTTAAGTGTTTTAGAGACGTCGGCCAGTACTACCGAGTCCTCTAATAAAGAGGCGTTTAGCCTCCATTGCCTTTGTCTTGGGTTCGGGGAAGCGAGCGTAAGGGAAATCTTAACCAAAGCATGGTCTGAGAAGGAAATCGGCTCACTGGAGGCGTCTACTAGGTGCGCCAGGTCAGCGTGTCTCAAAAGAAAGAGGTCAAGTCTGGAATACGTGTCATGCATTGGGGAATAGAAGGTAAAGTCCTTAGAGGTAGGGAACAGGAGGCGCCAGGCATCTAGCAGTTGGTGGTCATGGAGCGCACGGCTCAGTCTTCTGTTGGCTGCTTTAGATAGACTAGACCTGCCTCGGGACGTGTCAAGGTCGGGGTCAAGTGTGACATTGAAATCTCCCCCTAAGACCAGCATTCCCTCTGCAAAGACATCAATTTTTACTAAGAACTGCAGGAGTGCTGGAATCTGACTTGAGTTGGGGAGGTATAGCGAGGCGAACGTGTACACTTTGGAGGCAATCCTACCTTTGACCATAAGGAGTCTTCCATCCCCATCACTGCAGGAGTCTGTGAATTCCCACGGTATCGACCTCGATATCACGATGCTGGTACCAGAAGAGTGGGAGTTGGTAGAGAAGCTGTGGTATGCCGAGGGGTACCAGTGGCTAGAGAGTTTGGAAGGCCTAGCAACGCACATGTGGGTCTCCTGGAGAAAGGCAACATGTATTTTGTTAGCTTTCAGATAGTTAAACAAGATTGATTTTTTCCCTGCTTCATGCAGACCCTGCATGTTCAACGTGCCTATTTGTATGGCCGACAGAGTGCTATACGACATGATGACCACTCTCCCAAATCTAAAGCACCAAGGAGAGGGGAGTAGGAAGAGAGGGGGGTAAGGATGGGTGATTGACAAGGGAGGAAGGAGAAAGAGGGAAGAGAAAAGGCTAGATAGTGAGAAAAGATAGAACTAGGAGCGGAAGGTCAGTGGTGGGAAAAGGTGAGTGGAATCAGCACCACTTAACCTTCACAAAGCTTGTAAGAAATGCAAGAGAGACTATACTAGTCTATGCCGGACAAGCCAGCGTACCGACCCTCTCAGAAAAAGAAGAGAGAGAGGATCGTAGGGTTCGTAACCAACCAAGGGGTAGCGATCCGCAGACCTGGGACACCTGCGCAACACTTTGGTCAGTTACTCACTCCACACACAACATCTTTTTGGTAAACATAATACAATCATATGTCTATACCTATAGGGTTATAAAAACTCCTATATACTCAGGAGAAAAAACTAAATAAAACGGAACAAGACAGCAGTAACTTTAACTAGAATTTGCTGCTCATAACAACTACTCTTCTCCCCCCCCCCTTCAAACAGGGGGAAAGGAAAAACTACTTCGGAGTAATTTCAGGTGGATTTCAGTAAATCCAACCCCATGTGTCCCGTTCAAGTTCCATAGAGGTGGCATCAAAACTCTCGGGTAGGGAGAATGTCTTAACTTATTTTCAGCTATTCAAGCAACCCCAGCACCACATTGAGGAGTTCAAACTTTGAAGTATACTAGGGCACTCAGGTCGGAAAGTCCTCGCAAGATCCTCTCCTTTGTTGCCTTGGGCTTGAGGGCACAAATGCAGGTGATGACCGGGGGCTACCTCTGGACTCCTTTTTCTTACGTCGTGAGTCCCCTGCAGCGTAGGCTGGGTCATGTCGTAGTGCCGTAAATTTCTTGAGCCCTTCCAGTGAGAGCCAGTCAGGGACCGGGATGGGTGGGATATTTAGGCAGGCGAAGAGGTCGCCAAGCTCCTCTCTCCTCCACAAATAGAACATTTTTCCGTCTTTCCTCACTATCAAATGAAAGGGATGTCCCCATCTGTACGTGGCTCCAGCTTCTTTCACCGTAAGGAGCAGGGGACGAAGCTGTCGTCTCATGTAAAGTGTAAGACTAGAGAAGTCCGGGTATAGCCGTATGTTAGCGTCCTCATGTGTAATATCTCCATATGACCAGGCTGCACGTAAAATGGCGTCTTTATCTGTGTAGTTATGCAACCTGCACAAAACATCCCTCGGGTTAGCAGGGTCAATGGGCCCAGGTCGGGATACTCTGAATCCTGTCCACTTTATAAGTTGAATCAGACGGTTGCTGCAGGACTGTATTGAAGATACTCATGGCTGTATCTAGGAGTGCATTGACCGTCACGGACTCAGGGATCCCCTTTATTCGTACATTATTACGACGTTCCCTGTTTTCTTGGTCATCAGATTGTATAATGAAAGCGACCATGTATGAATGGGACCGTGTGACCTCTCTTTCCAGGGCAATGACTCTGTCCTCAATGGTGCCCAGGGACTCCTCAGTATTAGTAACTTTCAGCTTAAGGGTGTCAATGTCTTCTCTAATGGAGCACAGTGCTCTTTCCTGTAAAGCCTCCATGCGGGCCACAATATTATCTATGTCCTGCTTTGATGGTAGTGCAGCAATCATATTCCTGATTGCCTGCAAATCTGCCTGGAGGCTGCATGGCGGTGCGGGGGATGGGGCCATTATGGAAGCTTTACCCGGGGGACTCTCTTTCCCTAACTCACTGCCACCATCATCGCCGGGGTCCACAGGCTCAGTAATTTCTCTCCGTGACGGCGGGGGTGCAGACCGCCTCTCCATCTCCTCCTGGGTCTGCTGCTTGTCTGTGTCCTGTTTCCCAGCGCTGTGACACCACAGGCTCCTCTGCTGGAGTGGCGGCTGTGACGGCGGTGTCTGTCTCTGCACAGCTCCAGGCCCCATTGCTGACGTGCGCGCCGCTTTCACTCCCGCACTGCTGAACAGTTTAGTAATGCCGGTGTTTGCCCCTGCCTCCCCGCCTTCACCGCGCCGCTTGAGGGGTCGTCCACCTTCTTTCTCCTGGACATTGTGGAGCAGAGGGTGGGTGGAATCTATACTTTTGAGGTCCCGGGTCTGCAGAGCTTAAAGCAGGAGCTTCTTCACGCCGCCATGGTCAGGCCAATTCCCCCATGGTCAGGCCACTCCCCCTCCAGTCCATCCTTAATGCAGCAGCCAGGATCACCCATCTGGCCAATCGTTACTCGGATGCCTCTGCTCTGTGCCAGTCATTGCACTGTCTGCCTGTACACTACAGGATCAAATTCAAATTGCTTGTTCTCAACCACAAAGCTCTTCACAGTGCAGCACCCCCCTACATCTCCTCCCTCATCTCTATCACCCCACCCGTTCTCTACGTTCTTCAAATGACCTTCAACTAACATCAGCATTAATCCGATCCTCCCACTCCCGGCTCCAAGACTTCTCCAGAGCTGCACCAATCCTGTGGAATGCTCTACCCTGAGAAATCAGGACTATCCACAACTTGCATGGCTTCAGACGATCCCTAAAAACACATCTTTTTATGGCGGCCTATCATACTCCCTAATAGAAGTCCTTTGTACTGTAGATAGTGAATGGGCTATCTCTCTTGACATTACTTTTCTACAAACTCCACCAAACCAAAAAGGTCTACACAGACTGTCTGATGACCATTCATGTAAGCTTATTTCTATCCCCCATTTCCTCAAGATGCCTGGACTATTAGTGCAATAAGCCCCTGTACCTTGTGCAACCCCTATCCTGTTGTAGATTGTAAGCTCTTTTGAGCAGGGTCACCTTCATCTCTTGCTTTATTGTATTTTCTTTTTTACAATGATTTTATGCCTATTGTTTTGTATCCAATTATTGTACTGTATTCGTTCTCTACTGTAATTACTGTATTATATTTTCAGTACTGTAAAGCGCTGCGGAATATGTTGGCGCTATATAAATAAAGATTTATTATTATTATTATATTAGAGAGCGTTTGTAGAGCCCCATACATTGAGCCCTAAAAATGAAAAAGTACTTTTTTTTCCAAAAACATGTTCTTTTAGCCTCAATTTTTACATTTTCACATGGGCAACAGATTAAAATGGACCACAGGTCCCGGACATCTCAGGTCAGAGAGCCACGTCACTCTAGCTGACCTCAGGTGACCCAGACGTCACCACTCTCACAGCGGGAGCCAAAACTCAGTTTAGTTTACCACTGGGAACGGACATCGCAGAGGATCATAGAGGGTTTGTGTTTGATTAATAAAGATGGGAAAGAGGGATATCTTTATGTTCTTTATACAAATAAATAATTTTGACGGTGTGGTGTATTATTTACTTAGTCATAATGGCCAGGTCTGACATTTGCCCGACATTATGAACCTTGGGCTTAGTTCCAGCTATCAATATTCAGCTGGCATTAGCCCCTTTATTACCCAGTTTGCCACCACCACAGGGCAGCTTAAAGAGTCTGGTACAACGCCAAAAAATGGTGCCTTGATGAATGTGCCATTTTTTGGGGAGCTGCAGGCAGCAATTCACAGTGTGGGGTGCCCAGAACACTTGAGCCTCCCCAAGCTGAGGATTCCAGCCCCCAGCTTCCCAGTTGTACCAGGATGGAATCTAAAATTAATGTGAAGCTCCACATCATTTTTTTTTTAAAGATGATTTGTCACCCCCCTGGTGCATGGCAAACTAAAATCACCACTGAATGCAGCATGTCTGCTGCATTCAGGGAAGGGGTCTCCCATGTCTCTAGCCTCCCTGTAAGCTTTAAAAAAGACTTTAGAAACCTTACAGTTAAGAGGTCGCCTGGGTGGAATCTTATTAAGAGGTCCTGGCTGCTGGCACAGTCCTCCCAGCCTCCTCCTTGTGTGTTCCTTCCCCTCTATGTGTCTGTTGCCGCCTCCTCTTCTACTGGGTCTGCCCTCTTCTTCTGCTCTTGACATCGCAAGGAGCAGAATTAAAAATTGCAAATAAGTGGTGATGGGCGAACCCAAACTATAAAGTTTGAGGTCTGTACAGAACAGCTAGTGTTCAGGCACGGACCTCGAACACTGACTTGCCTGTGACAGCATCTGTGATAGACCGTTGCGCCCCTCCACCCATCGTACTGGGGATTGTGATTGGTTGTCATGGACAACAAACCTGCCAACCTAAAAAGAAATAAATAATTAAAAATAAAATGATGTAGGGCTTTGCTGAATTTTTTGTTCTCAGCACAGATAAAACGGACATCTACGAGATGCCTGGCTTTAACTTGGCTGGCAGTCAAAACTACAGGGGAGCCCATTTTTTTTTTTTAATTATTTAGATAAATAATTAAAAAAAAAATGTGTGGGCTTTGCTCTATTTTTGATTGCCAGCCAAGGTAAACCCCAAGCAACTGGGGGCTAGTATTCTCAGCATGGTGAGGCACATAGTTATTGGGCCTTCCTGGCTAAATAATAGCAGCCCGCAGCTGCCCCACAAATTGGTGCCTTCATTAGAAGCTCCAATTCCTGTGCTTTAGCCAGTTCTTCCGAATGCCCTGATGCAGTGGCATCGGAGGGACAGAAAGGGTTGATTACAGCTGAGTATTGATAGCTTGTCAATAAGCCCAGATTGATAATGTCAGGCCTCTGAAAGCTGCCCATTATCAATCCTCTGAGGAAATAGTTAAGAAACACAATGCGCAGAGTAAAATAATTTTATTGAAATAAAACTGAGAGAAAAATCCTTTATTTGAAAAAAATCACACAGCCAACCCTCATTTTCGCATTTATTACTGCACACATTGCAGCTGTCAGTGCTGCAGACACAACTCCCAGAGATTACATGATCTTTGAGGTTTTGGTCAGGTGACCATGTAGGCACCAATCAGCTAGGGAAGAAAAGTAAAAGGGGCGATCCCTAGCGATCGTATCCCTGGCTGTGTGGCAATTCTTCTCTTCAATTCCCTTCATGCAGGGGATGAACCTGAAGAGGAGCACAGACATGAGGATCACACCACAGCTGTCATCGATGCTGATGGGAGTAATCGTGACAGCATGACCACTCCCATCAGGGCTGAAGGGGGTTACACTGCCCGCTCCAGAGATCCAGCCTATGGAAGGGGCTATTGAACAGCCAATCGTGGTGATGTTGGTTGAGAGGTGCCGATGCCACCTCCCCATGAGATCACACTCCGGTCCCATGCTTTAGGAAACATCAGGTACTGAAGCTTGATCGGTGGTGATGTGGCCAGGGTGCTGCGTTTGCCTCAGGTTCGTCCTTGATCAGGAACGGCCTTGCTTTTTGGCTGAACCGGTTCATGCTTGGTCATGAATGGGTTGAAGACATTTTCTTATTTTTTACCTTTTCCACATTTACTATTTGATGTTGTCTTTTCTTCGCTGATATATCATCACTGATCAGGTAATTCCTTATTTTCTGCAGGCCACCTCCCAGTCAAACTGCCTGATTACAATAACCGATTACGTGTTTTGGTGGCAACATATGTAACTTTCAGTCCTGATGGCACTGAGCTGCTTGTCAACATGGGAGGAGAACAGGTAAGTTCTGTGAGGTTAGAATATTTTTTTAATGGTAATTCACATGTGCAAATTAGTGTGAAATAGTTTTGGGAATCGTTTCATAAGTAATGAAAAACAGATTTTTTTACATGTAAAAAATGTTTTTTTTGGTTTGCACACTACTTCATTACTAGATTATTATAAATTATTATGCAAATTGGTTTTAAGTGTCATAGGGATTTTTTTTTTTCAATGAAACCCATTGATGGTATCTCAGGGTTCTTGGGATCACTGAAATCAATCTCAGATACCTGTGATAATTAGTTTGGCAGGTGAGCCCAATAAAAGGAAAACTGGATGTTCCACAATATTGAGCAGGCCACCATTTTCAAGTAACTTTGGAAAGAAAAAGGATCTCTCTGCTGCCAAAAAGCAACAACTAGTGCAATGCCTTGGACAAGGGATGAAAACATTAGATTTTGCACAAAAACGTAAGCATGATCATCATACTGTGAAGAGATTTGTGGCTGATTCTGAGCACAGACGTTTTCGTGCAGATAAAGGCCTCTGGACTCCCTCGAACCTCAAGGTGTAGGATCCTTCAAAGGCTTTCTGTGGTGCAAAAACCTACTATTTGGCCACCCCTAAACAGTGCTCACAAGCAGAAACTGTTGCAATGGGCCCAGACATACCGTACATGAAGACTAATTTTCAAACAGTCTTGTTTACTGATGAGTGCCGAGCAACCCTGGATGGTTCAGATGGATGGAATAGTGGATGGTTGGTGGATGGCCACCATGTCCCAACAAGGCTGCGATGTCAGCAAGGAGAAGGAGTCATGTTTTGGGTCGGAATCATTGGGAAACAGGTGATAGGCCCCTTTAAGGTTCCTGAAGGTGTGAAAATGACCTCTGCAAAGTATATAGAGTTTCTGACTGAGAACTTTCTTCCATGGTACAAATAGCAAAAATGTGCCTTCAGGAGCAAAATCATCTTCATGCAGGACAATGCACCATCTCATGCTGCAAGGAATACCTCTGTGTCATTGGCTGCTATGGGCATAAAATGAGATAAACTCATAGTGTGGCCACCATCTTCCCCTGACCTCAACCCTGTAGAGAACCTTTGGAGTATAATCAAGCAAAAGATTTATGAGGGTGGGAGGCAGTTCACATCAAAACAGCAGCTCTGGGAGGCTTTTCTGACATCATGCAAAGAAATACAAGCAGAAACTCTCCAGAAAGTCACAAGTTCAATGAATGCAAGAATTGTGAAGGTGATATCAAAGAAGGGTTCCTATGTTAAAGGGAACCTGTCACCTCCATTAAGCCCTTCAGGCTATCACTACCTGTGCCTGCACCTTCCTATTACTACTCTAACTATCCCTCTCTGTGCTAAATGTGCCCTGTGACTGTGTAATAAAAGCTTTTTATCACTTACTCATTACTATGGTAATGATCCTGGGGGCTACCGTTGCTAGTACTACACAGAGCATGCACAATGCACTGGAAATGATGGCATTCTACAGAGTGGAGTGAGCCAGGCTGGGCGGCGCGCATTTGGAAATCAATATCACGCCCATCGGGGTGTGATAAAATACATAGGATCGGCCATGGGACACAGAGAGGACGCCCAGGGGGGCTAGCAACGGTAGCCCCCGGATCATTAACATAGTAATGAGTAAGTGATAAAAAGCTTTTATTACACAGTTATTAGGAAGATGCAGGGACAGGTAGTGATAGCCAGTGGGGGCTTTATTAAGTTGACAGGTTCCCTTTAACATGTAACTTGGCCTGTTAGGATGGTTTGGAGTTAAATAGCTTTTTATTGCAGTGAATGTGACCTCCTAATGCTGCAAATTCAACAAATTGCAGCATATCAAATGTTTAGAAACACTACTGTGCCTAATAATTTGGAACAGTGCATTTAGAGTTTTTTTTTAATCTTGAAGATTATACTGTTATCAATGACAGGTTTCTTCAATACAATTCAATGTATACTCGGGTGATTACTTTATTACACTAATAATAGTTGTCTATCCTTGGCACACCCTAAAAAAGGCTTGAGAAGTAGGTTCTTTGTAAGAAGTGGTTTTTATTCTTGTTGCATTTGAAGACAAAAATCAACGTTTCGACCCACACTGGGTCTTCGTCAGGATTAGGTCTAGTGGAAACATTTATAAACCAAAATCAGAAATAACGAATGTGGAATTTAACATACGCTGTGATCCATGTGCTCATCATGCCCGTGTTATATGCCTTTATCAATAATAAGTGATCCGTGATACGTGTATTAGTGACATGTATAGTGTTATTATACACCTAAGAAACTACAAGTGTTATGGGTGCAGGACTGCGTGAGACTTGTCAAGGGATTAACCGTGGTGGAGCTGTGATGAAGGAGATCAAGTGATAAATTCTGTATAAGGGCAACCATGGTAATATGAGAGGCAAAGTACATACCTAAGAGGAATGTCTGGTATGTAGCTCTTGCCTGGAGGGGAGAGGAGTAGCAGATTAGTGGGATGGAAGAAGGGATTAGGGCTGTCAGTGGGAATATCAAATACCTTGTGTCCGGAGAAAGGACCCAGGTCCTGGGGTTGAATAGGAGGCAGGAGCGGTGTATCGCGGCGTTCTGCCGCTCTTTATGCACAGTGGGAGGGACTGGGAGTGCTGGAGGGCGGAAACGCATCATCCGGCCGGATGTGCGATTTCGCCGCGTCCGCGCATGCGCGGGCGCCATCTTTATGGTGGAGATGTGTTCCATAAGGGCGACACATCCGTTTGCGCATGCGCATTTGAAAAACTTAGGAATCAGACGCGCGATGAGTCTGTGCATAGGGGATAAAGGTTGTTGTAGTGGAACTGGTGTTTAGTGATCAGAGTATGGTGCAGTCTGACCTAGTACTTGATGAGGGAAAAGTTAAGGATAGTGTCTTGTATGATATGGGCTGTTTGTGTGGATTTACAAGTTGGTGCCTTTTACATAAAGGTTGATGTGTAGAAATTTCTAATCTGCTACTCCTCTCCCCTCCAGGCAAGAGCTACATACCAGACATTCCTCTTAGGTATGTACTTTGCCTCTCATATTACTCATACATTTTAACTATTTCTAATGGTCTCTCTATCCTTATAGTCCCTTTTAGGACTTATACCACGACCATATTACCATTGAACCGTATACTTCAACAGAGCTTTCTCCTTAACAGAGGTATAGACATTCCTTTACTGAATAGCCCATTGTTCTGCGATCACTACTTTGATAACTTATGCTATACACATCCTCTGTTATCATTCCTTTATAGAATCTCCATAACAACCACCAGTAATATCCTCTTTCCCTGGATATTGACCAATAGAAGGTATTGATGAACCCCCTAACTATTCCCATTTTTCACTGATTAGTACACTTCACCATGGTTGCCCTTATACAGAATTTATCACTTGATCTCCTTCATCACAGCTCCACCACGGTTAATCCCTTGACAAGTCTCACGCAGTCCTGCACCCATAACACTTGTAGTTTCTTAGGTGTATAATAACACTATACATGTCACTAATACACGTATCACGGATCACTTATTATTGATAAAGGCATATAACACGGGCATGATGAGCACATGGATCACAGCGTATGTTAAATTCCACATTCGTTATTTCTGATTTTGGTTTATAAATGTTTCCACTAGACCTAATCCTGACGAAGACCCAGTGTGGGTCGAAACGTTGATTTTTGTCTTCAAATGCAACAAGAATAAAAACCACTTCTTACAAAGAACCTACTTCTCAAGCCTTTTTTAGGGTGTGCCAAGGATAGACAACTATTACTCGAGATATTTTTCCTTTGGCACCCCACATATGGTGGTTGAGCTAGATCATTATAAAAAATACATACTTTATTACACTGACTGTCATTTGCACCGACCATGTAGGAAAATCAGAGAAAAAGAACATTTGCATAATAATTTGGAACATGGTGTGAAGAGAATCTCCTGTCTCAGTGTTTCTAATCAAAGCTACTTTTGCTCGTCGCATTTGCCCACATTGCTTAAAGAGTTAGTCCCATCTCCAAGATCCTATTCCAATATGTAGTAGATGCAGCAATAGTAATAATAATATTAGAAAATAAGTCCAATTAGAAATGTAGTATACAGGGTGGACCATTCATATGGATGCACCTAAATAAAATGGGAATGGTTGGTGATATCAACTTCCTGTTTGTGGAACATGGGACAGGGAAGACTTTTCCACATGGATGGTGACCATGGCGGCCATTTTAGAGTCGGCCATTTTGGATCCAACTTTATTTTTTTAAATGCAAAGAGGGTCATGTGACACATCAAACTTATTGAGAATTTCTTAAGAAAAACAAAGGTGTGCTTGGTTTTAACGTAACTTTATTCTTTCATGAGTTATTTACAAGTTTATGACCACTTATAAAATGTGTTCAAAGTGCTGCCCATTGTGTTGGATTGTCAATGCAACCCTCTTCTCCCACTCTTGGCACACTGATAGCAACACCGCAGAAGTAATGCTAGCACAGGCTTCAAGTATCCGTTGTTTTAGATGCTGCACATTTCGTGTCTTCACATCATAGACAATTGCCTTCAGATGAGTGATGAGGCAAAGTTTTTTGTGAATAGTGAAGTTAACAAACAAAACCCCCGCTATTGGTCTGACACTAACCCACAGTGGATAGATCCCTCCAAGACTGTTGGAACACAAAAATTGATGGTGTGGTATATAGGGTACAAAGATTGTGGGGCCATTGTTCATCAATGGAAACCTCAATGCCACTGGATATCTGAAATTGCTACATGATTCAGATATCCAACTTGTAAATAACTCATGAAAGAATAAAGTTACGTTAGAGCCAAGCACACCATTGTTTTTCTTATGAAATTCCCATTGAAAAAATAAAGTTGGATTAAAATGGCCGCCATGGTCGCCACCCATCTGAAAAAGTTTTCCCCTCCCATATACTAATGTGCCACAACAGGAAGTTGATATCACCAACCATTCACATTTTATTTAGGTGCATCCATATAAATGGCCCACCCTGTATATATCCAGATTAAGTTTGTATCTTACTGCATGTGCAGGTCATTGCAGCTTGGGTATCTATAGTTATGACCACTAGCAACCAATTTACCAACTAGCTGTCACTATATGCATGGTCGTAACCATGGATGCTTAAAGGGAACCTGTCACCAGGCTTTTGTAACTTAATCTGAGAGTAGCATAATATGGAACCTGAGATCCTGATTGCAGCAATGTGTCACTTACAGGGTTCCTCAGTGTAGTTTTGATAAAATCACTGTTTAATCATCTGGAGATTATCATTCGTCTGGTAGTCTGGCATATTCACAGACTGCTAAATCTGCAGCAGAGAAAACACGAATTTTATCAAAATGACAGCATGCAGCACACTAAGTGAAACCCCACTGGAATCAGGGTTCACGTCTTTACATTATGCTAGTTTCAGATGGTATGGCAAAAACGTGGTGATAAGTTCCCTTTAAGCTACTGCAATGCCCTGCACATGAGGTATGTGACATAGCTAATCAACTGAACCATACTACATTTCTAATTGGAATGTATTGCTTTAATATCATTACTGCACATACTACATATTGGGATAGGATCTGGGACATGGAAAGTTATGTAGACCCTCCTAAATACTTAGTTAAGGTGTTCCATTCACACTCCTTGCAAAAAGTTTCATAAAAGTACACAGCCATGCAATCTCTATATAAACAGATTAGAACAGGGTTGTACAACTCCCAACCCACGAGCCACATGTGACTCGCATGCATGCTAGCTGAAACTCATGCAGTGCTAACCAGAGACACAGCGGATCGCATGCCTGGGTGATGAGCTATGTCTCTCTGTGAAGAACATTGGAGCCGCCACTAATGTGCTGCTCTGTTAGTAATGAGCACTATGTCACTGCAGAGAAGAGTTTTAGAGTTACTACAGTCTTCTTGTCAGTGACAGTGACAGAAGCCTGTATTGACCAATGAGCGCTCTCCGTGGCAGTTACAATAAATGCTCGTTGGTTCTTGAGATAATACAAAATAAACAGTCTGTTTAGGAGCGCTGGGAAAGAACGATAATGGAGGATTAATGAACCAAATCCTTTATTACGTCCCTCAGTTAACACACAACGCGTTTCAACGGTCAGGTAGCCGTCTTCATCAGGTGTATAAGGGTACTCTTGCACATTAATTACATATATATAGAAAAAATCTTAATTTGCAGCAACATCCTGATAGGTTAGGTATTAAGTAGTGGGATTTAACCCCAACCTAACCTAAAACCAATTCAATCCCATATATAGTATATCCTATAGTGATTAATCCCTCCACACATAAAGGACGTATATGTGTTCAAACGCTTATAAAAAAGGGGGGGGGGCCTCTGCCTGATCCCTATAGTGCTTCCAACAAATTTTTTATTCATATATCCACACCTACACATGTACATACACACACATACCTGTACGTAAGTATATACCCACTGTGTGTATAAAATGAATTATTCACTATCACTATTAATATGATATTACTAAAACTCATCTTTCCAACCAATCATAGTCCAAATATTTGTTAAAATTATTTATCTAGATTTGGTTCCTCACTCCCCATTGGATATGTCCCCCTCTTCATCATCTATCTAACATTATTTATGAGATTTTATTTTATTCTTACAGAGTTTATTGTTTAGCGACATTATCCAACGTCAAATTATGTCCTTCTGGACTTAGGGTACCTAGTTTGAAAATCTAATAACTTTCTTTTCTAATTAGTTGAGCCAATGAATCCCGCTCTCTGTTGCTAATGTGATCAATAATGGTCAGACTCAGCTTTCCCGGATCTCTTTGATGTTCACTATTACAGTGCCTGGACAAACTGTGCAGCTGGTACCCAGACCTAATATTTGATCTATGTTTGTTAAGTCGGGCGTGCATCTCTTGTACCGTGCGGCCCACATATTGTAGACCGCAGGTACACTCCAGCAAATATATTACAAAGGATGTCTGACAAGTCATCCTATGTTTAATTTTAAAAGTTTCCCCCGTGGTTTTGGAGCTAAAATCTTTTGCCGCATTTTTTATGACCTCAAAACACAAGCATCTTGATGCTCTACAAGCGTAACATCCCCATTTCGTTGGAATTGGGTTATCAATTGATATTTTCTGCTTCTCTGTGTTGCTTGGTGCCACCATATTCCCCAAACACTCATTTTTCCTATAGATGATGATGGGTTTGTTTGGTAAATAATCTGTGAGTACGGGGTCTCCCTTTAAAACAAACCAATATTTCTCAAGCAACTTCTGAATAGTCACCCTACGTTGACAGTATGTTGTTATTGAACCCCATTTTGCACAATTAGAGGTCCTCTCCCTCCTTTTATCATTAATGGACATGTCCGTCCTTGATTCAATGCATGAGCTTTGTGTGAGCTTCAATGATTTTTTTGTATGCATCATGAAGCAATTTTTTGGGGTACCCTTTCTCCAAAAACCGTTTTTCCAGTGTTTTTGATTCGTTTGTGAAGTCAACATCCCTTGAACAGTTTTTACGGACCCTAAGGTATTGACCATATAGTACATTTCGGATCCAGCTAGGGAGGTGTCCACTATCAAACCGAAGGCAACTTTTCACGTCCACCGGCTTGAAGTGGGTAGATGTAGTCAACCTCCCCATCTAGTCCACATGGATTTGCAAATCCAAATATTGTAGGGATTTTCTTGAGTATGATGCTGTGAAGGACAGACCCCAATCATTATTGTTCAATTCCTCCACAAATTTTATAGCATCATCTAATTGTCCACTCCAGATAAAGAGTAAATCATCAATAAAGAGATGATACATTATTATATGTTTTTGTATTTTTGAGGACTGCGCAATGTGGACGGATTCAAATTCCCCCTTAAATCAATTTGCGTATCTGGGTGCGAATCTCGTCCCCATTGCGCAGCCTCTGGTCTGTCTACAGAACCTCCCCTCAAAAGTGAACACATTGTTCTCTAATATGAATTTAATACTCCTCATGAGGAAATCCTTCTGTTCTACGGGTAAACTATCATCTCCTCTTAATGTTTCCTCCACCGCTTCCAAACCTAGGTCATGTGAGATGTTATTGTATAAGGAACTAACATCCATTGAGATGAGTAAGCAGTTTTCTATTGGTGGTAGCCCCAATAATTCTTTAATTAGTTGAGTCGAATCCTTGAGGTAGGATCCCAACTTTAACACATAGCTCTGTAAAAAAAGGTCCACATAGTGGGAAAGATTGCACGTTATAGAACCAACCCCAGAAATAATTGGGCGACCCGGTGGATTTATTGGGTCTTTGTGCACTTCTGGTAGAAAGTAAAAATATGGTACCTTATACTGGGGAATGTCCAGAAACCGTTTCTCTTTTTTGTTTAAAAGCCCTTTTGAGTATGCTTCCTTAATCATAGCATTATACTTTAAGAATATCGCCACTGATGGATCATGATCCAATAATTCATAATAACATGGGTCTTCAAGTATCCTTTTGCCTTCCTTACTATACCAACTCCTATTCATTATCACTATCCCCCTGCCTTTGTCGGCCTTCTTTATTATTATATTAGTGTTTTCTCTTAGGGATGTTATGACTTTCCTTTCCATCACTGTAAGATTATCCTTCCTTCGGGGATGGTTAATTGATCTGATATCTTTGAGAATTAGTTTTTGGAAGGTCTCCAAATGTGATCCTTTATGATGTATTGGATAAAAATTACTCTTATTGTTCTTAGGATCCACATGTTTCGTATTTATTAAAGGACCTTCATTCTCGACTTGGGTATGCTTCTGGTCATCCTTGGGTTTACTTCTATTTTCCAATAGAAAATGCCTCTGTACTGTTAATTTAAAAAAAAATTCATTTAGATCTAGATATAATGTAAATGGATCCAAACTGAATGTTGGACAAAAAGAAAGGCCATGTTCTAACAAAGCCCTTTCATCACCCGTTAATACATAACTTGATATGTTAAAAATCCCCGTTTTACCTAGTGGATTTATTGTACCATTTAAAGCACTATTTTTGATTTTTTTCTGTGTTATATCTTGTCCTTTTATTCCTATTTCGTGTACTTCCTCCTCCTCCTCTACAACCCCGTCCCCTCTTTTTCTTTTGGGATGACGTCCTGGAACTATCTGAAAAAACTGAGCGATTTTCATATTGCCTTTATCATCTTTTCCCTCTAATACCCCTCTATTGATCTCAATGGGAAGGGAATTGGTAACAATATCTGTTATCTGTGGAATTATTTCTAAGGTAGTATTTGTTCCTAGATTAATATTTCTATCTACATCTCCCCTAATCTGATCCAATACACCCCCCTCTGGATTCAATCCTCCCATGTCCCCTTTGTCGAATTCACCCTTATGGGGATCCCCACTTTTTCTCCCCTCTGTGCTATCCTCTTTATTTTCTATTTGTATCAAATTTGTGTTAACCCAAATACCCACACTATCATTACTTAAATTAGAACTTTTGTGTCCCACCTCTAGTGTACTGACATCTTCATATGTGGTTAATAATGACAGATCAGGGAAATCATCAACATTGTTCCCCAATACTCCATTAACATCCCTATGTGCTAAATTGATTAACCCAACCTGTGTAGAAGTGGTAATTGGTACCACCACCTCTGTGTATTCAATATTATCTGTGTTATTAGAATTACTATCACGAACTTCTACATGTGGTGTTTCTCTCTCTATCCCTTTTCCCTCAACTCCCATTGTGATTAATGGTGTATCATCAGATGATGATTCTACTACATCATCAGGGACCAAATTTAAGTGTTCCTTATTCCCTTTTTCCACACTACAATCTCTCTCCCCGTCTGGTGCAGTTTTCCAATCACAGGGTTCAGATTGTGCCCCAGAAACCTCCCCATATGATTTTAATCTATCCACTTTCAGAACTTCCACAGTTTTTATGTTGTTCTACATTCATTATTCTACCACTATTACCATTTATATGTGGGGATTTACTACTATTATACGCTTTATTATTACATCCAATTAGTGATTTTTCTCTATTCTGGCTTTGTCTCAACTTTGATCTATGTTGTTCATAATAACTTCTTTGTGTTTCAGAAAAAAACTTATTATTTTTCTTAGGGGATACTCCCTTTTTACTTCCCTTCTCAGCCTCCAAACCCAAGGTTATTTGTGTTGTTAATTCTTCCCCTTGTGCTTCCTCATTAATTTCCATTTTTTCCTCTTCATTACCCAAGTACAGTTTTCTATCCCTTAATAGTTTTACAGCTTTCTTTTTGATCAGATCTTCTTCAAATTTATCTAATTTTACTTTTAAATTAAGATCATATTCCTTGAAATCTTCTGACAAGGAATAAAGATCTAATTTGCTCTTCAAAGACTGTAACTCATATAATGCTTTATCTGCTATGGAATTTCTCTTATCAATCAATAACCTCATAAACCCATGGGAACATTGAAAAGAAAAAAAAAGTTCCCATGGGTTTATGAGGTAATGAGTAAAATTAGATAAATTGCTTCATGATGCCTACAAAAAATCATTGAAGCTCGCACAAAGCTCATGCATTGAATCAAGGACGGACATGTCCATTAATGATATAAGGAAGGAGAGGACCTCTAATTGTGCAAAATAAGGTTTAATAATAACATACTGTCAGCCTAGGGTGACTATTCAGAAGTTGCTTGAGAAATATTGGTTTGTTTTAAAGGGAGACCCCGTACTCACAGATTATTTACCAAACAAACCCATCATCATCTATAGGAAAAATAAGTGTTTGGGGAACATGGTGGCACCAAGCAACACAGAGAAGCAGAAGATATCAATTGATAACCCAATTCCAACGAAATGGGGATGTTACGCTTGTAGAGCACCAAGATGCCTGTGTTGTGAGGTCATAAAAAATGCGGCAAAAGATTTTAGCTCCAGAACCACGGGGGAAACTTTTAAAATTAAACATAGGATGACTTGTCAGACATCCTTTGTAATATATTTGCTGGAGTGTACCTGCGGTCTACAATATGTGGGCCGCACGGTACAAGAGATGCACGCCCGACTAAACAAACATAGATCAAATATTAGGTCTGGGTACCAGCTGCACAGTTTGTCAAGGCACTTTAAAAGTGTACATCAAAGAGATCCGGGAAAGCTGAGTCTGACCATTATTGATCACATTAGCAACAGAGAGCGGGATTCATTGGCTCAACTAATTAGAAAAGAAAGTTATTGGATTTTCAAACTAGGTACCCTAAGTCCAGAAGGACATAATTTAACCTTGGATAATGTCGCTAAACAATAAACTCTGTAAGAATAAAATAAAATCTCATAAATAATGTTAGATAGATGATGAAGAGGGGGACATATCCAATGGGGAGTGAGGAACCAAATCTAGATAACAAATAATTTTATCAAATATTTGGACTATGATTGGTTGGAAAGATGGGTTTTAGTAATATCATATTAATAGTGATAGTGAATAATTAATTTTATACACACAGTGGGTATATACTTACGTACAGGTATGTGTGTGTATGTACATGTGTAGGTGTGGATATATGAATAAGCGTATATATGCGTAACTTTTATAAAAAAAAAAAAATCTTTACAT
Organism: Allobates femoralis; assembly: GCA_033576535.1. Taxonomy (NCBI): domain Eukaryota; kingdom Metazoa; phylum Chordata; class Amphibia; order Anura; family Aromobatidae; genus Allobates; species Allobates femoralis. The sequence continues at coordinate 319,861,135 of JARQOC010000002.1, read as the reverse complement.
ATATTTTTTATATATTTTTCATGTGGTTTTAAGAAGGGAGAATTGAAGGGATATATAATGAACATTGGTTTTAAGGGGGTGGTTGTATACGCTTGTAGGTGTCTATAAATTTGTTGGAAGCATTATAGGGATCAGGCAGAGGCCCCCCCCTTTTTTTATAAGCGTTTCAACACATATACGTCCTTTATGTGTGGAGGGATTAATCACTATAGGATATACTATATATGGGATTGAATTGGTTTTAGGTTAGGTTGGGGTTAAATCCCACTACTTAAAACCTAACCTATCAGGATGTTGCTGCTAATTAAGATTTTTTCTATATATATGTAATTAATGTGCAAGAGTACCCTTATACACCTGATGAAGACGGCTACCTGACCGTTGAAACGCGTTGTGTGTTAACTGAGGGACGTAATAAAGGATTTGGATCATTAATCCTCCATTATCTTTCTTTCCCAGCGCTCCTAAACAGACTGTTTATTTTGTATTATCTCTTGTTTCCCCTGGAGGGAAAAACAGCAGGAGCAGCAGAGAGAGGGAGGAGTGGAGGAAGGCAAACAGATCGTGTTGAAAGCACTTGTGGTCTCTAGGAAACTAGAGAAACAGTGCAGGAACCCTGGTGACGTGTGCACTGTCACGTGGAGTTCCCCGTCGGAGGAGCCAGTCTAGCAGCAGCTGGTGAAAGCCGACAAGGGAGGAGGACACCGGAGCTTTACAGTGTGGTTGTGAGAGGGCTCACAACACCCCCAGGTGAGGGTGGAAGATAAAAAAAAGCCCACTAAAACACAGTTCCCTAAACAGAGCTTCACATTGCGCCCCCCCTTTCTTTTTTCTTGCGTTGGTTCCTGAGAGGCTGCTGCACTGTGTGACAACAGCTCTTAGGTCATGTGCACACACTGCGTTTTAAAAGATCTCCATAGCATCATTGGGGAACACAGGACCATGGGGTATGCTTTTCTGCCACTAGGAGGCGACACTAAGTAAAGATAAAATTTAATGGAGAGGGTCTAACAAACCTCAGGATGTACATGATTGTATCATTAGATAATTAGTTAAGCAATGATAGTCCATATAAGTTTTGGCACAAGGGCAAGGTACGCTGTCGGGGTAAGGAGGCTATATTGAGAGGGGAATTGAACTTGTTGGTATATTCTGTAATGAAGAACTGTTGATGATATATATACATTCATACATTATTTTCAATAAAAACGTGATCTATATCTCAGACCACATTCACCCCCTTGTTAATTTTTTACACCTTTATTTTTACTTCTATTTTTACTCTTCACCTTTTGTAAGGTGACCACTTCCCCTAGGGTGCCGCTCTCCTTAGAGCATGGGGGCCCCAATGCAGCGAACACCCCCGTTGGAGGGGCGAAGGATTCCCATCAAGGGCTCTGCTCTCCCTACTCCTCCTCAGAGCCCGCAGGTAGCCGCAGCGCATACCCTACTGCATCACCCTGAAGAACAGGGGGATGCAAGGAGCACACGGGTAGCACCTCTCACCTTCTCCAACAAAGAAGCAGGTGATTGAGGCCACCGGCATACTGCCCAGCCACATCGCACTGATCCATCCCCGGATCCGGTGCAGCAGCAACAGCTCCTGCAGCCTTGGGCCACCATCTCCAGCCAGCTGCGGCAGCTCCATGCCGGGATGCGCACCGCCGGTAAGTTTGGGGTGCGCTTCCCGGGCATGGGGCTGAGGGGCTGGACCAAACCGCCTCTGCCCATCGGTGCCGCGTGCCCCTGGCGCCACTTACAGGAGCTACGTTAGGCCCCGGTCTGGGCCTGCGGCCTAGCGCAGCCCACCCTAGCCGCGATTGGCTGCGCATTGCGTCACCGTGCCACGTCATATGGGCGGGCGTGAAGATGTCATGGATGGCACACGACACGCCCTCCCAGTATGACGCGGGGCGAGGGGCCGATACTGCGCATGCCCCTCGAAGGAGCCAGCCAATCAATACACGGCCCGCTCACAAACTACGCCCCCAGACAGGCGCGAACATTTAAACAAAGACCAGCCTTTGCACCACAGCTGTAGCCTAGGTAAAGGCACAAGCCCTATACTAAAACCTGGCCCTCCCCTGGCTCCCCCCTCCTCTATACCAGGGGGGGACAGCACAAAGCCCACACTGGAACATACATACATCCAAAACACAGCCCTTTCTCCTGGTTCCTCTCATGCGGAATCTCCTCTGCCCAGCACGTAGCAATGACAAAGGGGGACACAGGATCTGGGTAAGCTCCCATAAGATACCCTCTCCCTGCAGATTCTCGCCCTCCTGTCCAGTGTCGGCTATTTTTGCCTTCAAAGCAAGATGCTTAGTACCCTGCAGAACCCTATGGCAGATCTCAAACCACTCAAAAAGAATAACAAAAACAACACAGGGGCAAGGCATCATGCACCAAATGCCAGATTGTGCTCACACGGGATCACGCTTTGCAACTTTGCCTAAATTGCGAACCCCAATGCCCCACTGAGCCTACCACTGATGCAGTACCCAGTATGTCTGACATCCCTCCCTGGGCCCTGGCACTGACGCAATGAGTGGACTCATTAGCCCAAATGATGCAATCGCTCCCCAGTGTCCATGCAGCCAGTGACAACAAAGCCTACAACCCCCTTGGCAGCCAGAAGATCGACCCATACAAGCCTGTCCCGGGGACGCTCTCCCACCACTTCACTCATAAGTGACACATCCTGCTCCCTGTCACCCCACTACCAGCCTGAGTCATTCTGCTAGGATGTTGGTTTCCGAGCATTAACCACGGTGGTTATAACCTCAGGGGAGAAACCTGCCTGGGTCAGGATCCAGGATTCAATTGACACGTCGTTAAAAACAGGGCCCCTGAGTTCTGGTGGTAAATGGGGCCCTGGGATAGAACTTCCGGTCGGTTTGGGAATGGCCAAGGCGCGTTGTTGAGGAGCTGCACGAGATCTGCATACCACGCTCATCGCGGCCAGTCTGGGGTAATGAGTATTACCTGAACTCCTTGCGCTTTGATCTTTCTGATCACTCGCAGGATCTACGGCAGCGGGAGAAGGATGTACAGGAGTTTGAATTGGTGCCAAGAGAGGACTAGCGAGTCCACTCCTAGCACTAAGGGGTCCCGGGACCTGGCTACAAAGATCGGGACTTTTGCATTCATTCTTGATGCCTTGAGGTCTACGTCAGGGGTCCCCCAGCACCGACAGATCTGTAGAAAAACTTCTGGATGTAGGGACCATTCTCCTGAGACCAGACCATGGCAGCTTAGGAAGTCTACAGCCCAGTTGTCCACTCCCGGGATGTGGACTGCTGATATGACTGACTTTTGTAGGATATGCTCCAATGTAGGATATATTCCACCTTGCGCATTGCCGCTTTGCTGCGTGTGCCGCCTTGATGATTGATGTACGCCACTGCCGTTGCGTTGTCTGATTGAATGCGAATGGGGTGGCCGGCTAGGAGGTGGTGAAAGTGTTGGAGCGCTTAGCGGATTGCCCATAGCTCCAGGATGTTGATTGGGAGGAGACTCCTGGGGCGCCCACCGGAATTGAATTGGACCATGTGCTGGTGATAGACGGCCCCCCAGCCGAGCAGGCTGCCATCGGTGGTTGCAACTACTAGCCACTGAACTGGGAGAAAGGATCTCCCCTGTGTTAGAGAAGATGGCCATGTACACCATGTGAGCGCTTTTTTGACTGGCGCAGATGGGCGTTGTTTGCGGTCGAGACTGTCCCAATCTGAGAGGAGGGCCAGCTGTAAGGGTCAGAAGTGAAGCTGAGCGAAGGGGACTGCCTCCATTGCAACTACCATTTTCCCTAGGACCCCCATGCCGAAGCGGATGGATTGAGGTGGAAGACTGCACAGAGTGCAAACACGTTTGCGAATTGCCGTGGCTTTGTCTTGGAGAAGTATGACTAGCCATTTTGCAGTGTTGAATGTCATCCCTCGCGCATTTTTCATCGCACCTGGAAAATCTTTTTCCAGTTGTGAAAAGACCACAGCTGTAGCCCACTCCTCTTTTTCATCTCTACAATCTTGGAGTTTCTTCAGACCGGCCTTAACTCTGGCCTAGCTCTCAGCTCCATCAAGGGCCAAATATCGTCCCTAAGCGTTCTGTTCCAACGCAGGATTGCTATCAAACCACAAGTCAAAATGTTCATCCAAGGGGTCTCGCACACACGGCCTCCCTACAAGACACCCGTAGCCGTCTGGGACCTAAACTTAGTCCTGGACGCCCTACAGGAGCCCCCCTCGAACCACTGCAGAATGTATCCTTACTGCACCTCTCATGGAAAGTTGCTTTCTTAGTTGCAATCACATTGATCAGGCGCGTGTCAGAACTAGCCGCCCAATCCTGCCACCCTCCCTTCATAGCCTTCCACAAGGATAAGGTGGTCCTTCGCCCAGCACCATCGTTCTTGCCCAAGTTGTGTCCCACTTCAATGAGGACATTGTGCTACCATCACTTTGCCCAACTCTGGTACACCACTTCTAAAAGCAGCTTCATACCCTGGACCTAGTAAGGGCCCTCAGACGCTACATCTCACAAACAGCCTTGTTCCGTAAAACTGAAACTTTGTTTGTCATCCCTGAAGGACCTAAAAGATGGATGCCAGCCTCAAAATCTACATTGGCAAGGTGGATTCGCTCAGCAATCCATGAGTCCTACCACGTCAAAAACAGATCAATCCCAGCAGGGATCAAGGCTCACTCAACTCGATCAGTGGGCGCCTCATGGGTCATTCGACACCATAGGCCTCGGGAACTCAGGTTTGCAAGGCCGCAACCTGGTCCAGCCTACATACCTTCACCAAACACTACAACATTCACACCCAGGCCTCTGCTGACACAAGCCTACGAAGAAAAATCTTGCAGGCAGCGGTCACGCATCTGTAAGTGGCTGGCGCACGATGCCTGACCGCTACTCAGCTAATCCCACCCAGGGACTGCTTTAGGACGTCCCATGGTCCTGTGTTCCCCAATGATGCGAAGGAGAAACAGGGATTTTTGTGTACTCACTGTAAGATCCTTTTCTCCGAGTTCATCATTGGGGTACACAGCACCCACCCTGTTAAATTTCATTACTATACACAGAACTTTGGCTTACACCTCTTGTATCTTATCGCTATATCACCTTCTCCTACTAATTTAGTACTAAACTAACCACGCCTATGGATGGGTGTATACTGCAGGGAAGAGTACTTAAATTTTATTTTTACTTAGTGTCACCTCCTAGTGGCAGAAAAGTATACATCCATGTTCCTGTGTCCCCCAATGATGAACTTGGACAAAAGGATTTTACGGTGAGTACACAAAAATCCCTGTTTTTTTGTGCTGAGTTTTTGTAAAATTTTCAGCAGCAATATTGGAAACCGGATCCGTTTTTTAAAAAAAAAAGTGCACCGAAAACACATTGCGTTTTTGATACTTTTCTGATACATTTTATGGGCTGCCAATCCATTTTTGATGCTATTTTATTTTATTAAAATGGGGTCACTGGAGAAAATGGACCAGTAAAAAACGCAGCATTGGCACAGCATTTCTGAAAGCTCATTGACTTTGCTAGGCATCACAGGAAGTGATCAGTTTTTCATGCAAAAACTGATCAAAAAACACTGTGTGAACATACCCTTAAAGTGAAGGAACTTGCTATGCTTTAGTTCCCATCTCCTGAAGGAATGCTCAGCTGCTGCTGCATAGGGATGTTTCTTCTCTGCTTGTATGTCATCCTGTTTCTATTCTTGCTGGCGAACAAGGCATAAGGAAGACATCACGAATAGGTTTTCACTCAGCCTCAAATTGGTATGGTGGTAGTAGTTGTGGTGGTGGGGGGGCTCTGTATAAGCCAGGAGTCTCAAACTCAGCTGGGTTGGTGGGCCGCACATAGGAAAAAATTGATATCGAGGGGCCGCATTCATTGTAGGACTAAGTGACATTTTAGTAATACCCAAATTCTTTGCTCAATGTACTAAAGTACAAATCCTGATCTTCTTCTTGTAGGAATGTCCCCACTCTAATCTCCTTTATGTAGGAATGTCCTCATCCTGGTCCCCTTCTTGTAGGAATGTCCCCATTCTGGTCCCCTTCTTGTAGGAATGTCCCCATCCTGGTCTCCTTCTTGTAGTAATGTCCCCGTACTGGTCCCCATGGTATATTAATGTCACCCATCCTGGACCTCATCTTGTAGTAATGTCCCCATCCTGGACCTCATCTTGTAGTAATGTCCCCATCCTGGACCTCATCTTGTAGTAATGTCCCATCCACTCCTTGAATATCCATCCGGACCTCATCTTCTAGTAATGTCCCCATCCTGGACCTCATCTTGTAGTAATGTCCCCATCCTGGTCTTGTTCTTGTTGTAATGTCCCCATCCTGATCCTTTTCTCTTAAGTATTGTCCCCTATTTTGGTCCTCTTCTTGAAGTAATGTCCCCATCCTGTTCCTCTTCTTGTAGTAATGTCCCCTTCCTGTCCTCTTCTTGTAGTAATGTCCCCATCTGGTCCCCTTCTTGAAGTAATGTTCCTCCCTGGTCCTTTTGTGTAGTAATGTCCCATCCTGGTCCCCAACCTATATTAATGTCCCCCATTTTGCTCCTCATCATGTAGTAATGTTCCACCCTGGTCCCTATGATGAGCCCAGGGCAAGGGGTACGTGGATACTGGGCCTGGCTTTGATGGATTTAACTGGGGAATCACGGGTGGTCGGGCTCCCGGTTCCGTGCCTTGGCTGTCATTTGTTAGATGGTGGGGGGTTAATATTTACAGGGGATAAAGAGTACGTGACGCCACCTGTGGTACCTGGTGATTGGGATACCAGCGCTGCTGATGCCGGCCCTGAGGTGATGTGATGCAGCTCAGGGTAGTACAGCTCCCCACAGGGGGAGTTTTACCTCAGGGCAGCGGGGAAGATGAGGGGGTAGTAGCCCTCACCTCTGTAATGATGCTGTAGGCCCTTGAATGGTGGATGGATGAGACCAGACACCGGATTCAGCTTTGATGTCACTTTACTGGTACCAGGCTCTTAAAGAACACAGATACACCAGGTTTTCTAGGGGTTGCAGATGTGGATGTGGAGAACAATTGCAGTGTCCCTCAGAGGTGTCCTTTCTTCATCTCTGGTCTCTTCCCCTACCACTTCCTAGACAGAGCCTGTACGCCAATCCCTGGTCTGGTACTGTTAAGATACTTCTGACTACTTTTCCATTCAAACGGGAGAGGGGAGACTGACCCTTCCCGTCACAGGCATTAATTCGTTCTCTTAAAGCGTTTTGGACCTAGTTTGGGACTGAGGTCAAATTATCTACACTTGTGGTGCTGAAGTCTTCCTACAGCTCTCCGGTCTGCAGTCAGGACTGAACCTTCACTAACCGCCTCGGATCCGGTACCGGTGTCGACCTGGGTTTCTAGCTGGCTCTAACCAGTCCTGGTACACCCCTTCTTAAGTCCGGGTTACCCTTCTTGAAGAAGGGAGACCCTCGCCACAGTTACAGGATCCACTGTGTGCTAATCCGTCGCTCTCCTTCACCGTCTGGACTGACAGGTCTTCACTCACTCCCTGTCTGGCTGGAACTAACTAGAACCTTCTCTCTCCTGACAGGGACTAACTCCTCCCCTTAAACTCTGCTGATGTCACCCGCTCTCACTCTAAGCTCCACCCCCTCTGGACCTACTGAATATACAGTCCATTATTCTAAGGTGTGCTATTTATGGGTGCTTAAGTTTGGACTCTGCAATTCCCTCCACATCCAACACCGCTCGACATTACATTTTCATTAAACTGCAAGACCTTTCTGTGGCGCATTGCCACATGGGCGCCACACCTACATGTAGTAATGCCCCATCCTGGTCCCCATCATAATTCAATGTCCCCTACCTGGTCCTCATCATGTAGTAATGTTCCACCCTGGTCCCTAAGTGTAGTAATGCTCCATCCTGGTCCTCAGCATAATTTAATGTCCCCTATCCTGGTCCTCATCATGTAGTAATGTTCCACCCTGGTCCCTATGTGTAGTAATGCCCCTTCCTGGTCCTCATGTAGTAATGCCCCATCCTGGTCCTCATCATGTAGTAATGTTTCTACCTGGTCCTCATCATGTAGTAATGTTCCACCCTGGTCCCTACGTGTAGTAATGCCCCATCCTGGTCCTCATCATGTAATAATGCCCCATCCTGGTCCACATCATGTAGTAATGTTCCTACCTGATCCTCATCATGTAGTAATGTTCCTACCTGCTTCCCTTGTAGTAATGCCCCCTTCCTGGTCTCCTTCTTGTAGTAATGTCCCATCCTGGTCCCCATCGTATATTAATATCCCCCAACCTGGTTCTCATCTTGTAGTAATGTCCCCATTTTTTAGTAATGTAACCTCGCTTGTCATCTTGTAGTAATGTCTCCCATATTGATGCCATTTTGTAGTGCTGTCCCCACATTCTAATCCGCTTTTGCGGGGATGTCCCCACAACATGGTCTCTTTTCTCTCTTGTTCTCTCGCTCTCTCACACACACACACAAACATATACATACTTGCACATATATACACACAGGGCCGGCTCCAGGTTTTTGTGAGCCCCGGGCGAAGAAGTCTCAGTATATATATACTAAAAAAAAACTCTGCTGCACTCAGCTACTACCAGTGATGTACATATGCTGACAAGCTATATATATATGAGAACATTTTTTAAAAACTTACGTTTTTTTTCAAAAAGCTCAAAATTCTTATTCTTTTTTAAATCTGAAGTTCTTAGTACACACATTGGCCAATGTCTGTTTGCTCATCGACTGCGACAAAGTGACTTCAGATCCGATGAGTCCTAACGCTGACACCCAAGTCCTCCTTGTCCACCCTACCCCACTACTAAGTGGGCGGACACCATCTAGACCTAAGATCACCTGTAGGCAATGAGGGTGCAAATTGCAGAAATGGAGCCAGCAACTCCACACTATACAAAAGAGAAAAAAACTGCACAGCACTCACAGACAATGTGAACTGGTGCCAGCAGAGACGCTGGGTCAAACTACTAGAAAAAAACTCTGCAGCACTCAGCTACTACCAGTGATGTACATATGCTGACAAGCTATATATATATGAGAAAAAATGTAAATACTTACGTTTTTTTAAAAAAACTCAAAATTCTTATTTTTTTTTTAAATCTGAAGTTCTTAGTACACACATTGGCCAATGTCTGTTTGCTCATCGACTGCGACAAAGTGACTTCAGATCCGATGAGTCCTAACGCTGACACCCAAGTCCTCCTTGTCCACCCTACCCCACTACTAAGTGGGCGGACACCATCTAGACCCTAGATCACTTGTAGGCAATGAGGGTGCAAATTGCAGAAATGAAGCCAGCAACTCCACACGATACAAAAGAGAAAAAAACTGCACAGCACTCACAGACAATGTGAACTGGTGCCAGCAGAGACGCTGCTTTAGGACTCATCGGACCTGAAGTCACTTTGTCGCAGTCGATGAGCAAACAGACATTGGCCAATGTGTGTACTAAGAACTTCAAATTTAAAAAAAAATACCCGTATATACTCGTGTATAAGCCGACCCGTGTATAAGTCGACCCACCTACTTTTGCCCCCAAAACCTGGGAAAACCTATTGACTCGTGTATAAGCCGAGGGTGGACCCCAGCACAGGTATACAGCCTCCAGCAGTGTGGTATACAGGCCTCCCCAGTGGTAGTATACAGCAGCCTCCCCAGTGGTAGTATACAGCAGCCTCCCCAGTGGTAGTATACAGCAGCCCTAAAAGGTATATACAGCAGCCCTAAAAGGTATATACAGCAGCCCTAAAAGGTATATACAGCAGCCCTAAAAGGTATATACAGAAGCCCTAAAGGGTATATACAGCAGCCCTAAAGGGTATATACAGCAGCCCTAAAGGTATATACAGCAGGCCCCAGAGGTATATACAGCAGGCCCCAGAGGTATATACAGCAGGCCCCAGAGGTATATACAGCAGGCCCCAGAGGTATAACAGCAGCCCCCAGAGGTATACAGCAGCCCCAGAGGTATACAGCAGCCCCCAGAGGTATACAGCAGCCCCCAGAGGTATACAGCAGCCCCCAGAGGTATACAGCAGCCCCCAGAGGTATACAGCAGGCCCCAGAGGTATACAGCAGCCCCAGAGGTATACAGCAGCCCCAGAGGTATACAGCAGCCCAGAGGTATACAGCAGCCCCAGAGGTATACAGCAGGCCCCAGAGGTATACAGCAGGCCCCAGAGGTATACAGCAGCCCCAGAGGTATACAGCAGCCCCCAGAGGTATACAGCAGGCCCCAGAGGTATACAGCAGGCCCCAGAGGTATACAGCAGGCCCCAGAGGTATACAGCAGGCCCCAGAGGTATACAGCAGGCCCCAGAGGTATACAGCAGGCCCCAGAGGTATACAGCAGGCCCCAGAGGTATACAACAGCCCCCAGAGGTATACAGCAGCCCCCAGAGGTATACAGCAGGCCCCAGAGGTTATACAGCAGGCCCCAGTGGCACTCGCCCCCCCATCATGGGAAGAGCCCCCCACACTTTGCAGAGCCCCCCACACTTTGCAGAGCCCCCCACACTTTGCAGAGCCCCCCCACTGCTTTATCTTACCATCCAGGGTCTTCTTCACCGCGGGTCCTGCAGTCCATCCTCGCGCGCTGTGTTCCCGGTCTCATGTGACCCGGCGGTCGCAGTGGAATGACGTCATCGCGCCGGGTCACGTGAGACCGGAACACAGCGCGCAGGACCCACGGCGAAGACCCTGGATGGTAAGATAAAGCAGCGGGGGGGCTCTGTAAAGTGTGGGGGGCTCTGCAAAGTGTGGGGGGCTCTTTCCATGATGGGGGGCTAGTGCCACTGGGGGGGGTCTGACTGTATACATCTGGGGGCTGTATGCACGGCTCCCCCAGCCGCTGTGATGGGCGGGGGGAGCCGTGCATATCTAATGAGCGGCCCCACGTGATGGGCCGCTCACTCATCAGCCTCCCCCCGCCTCCTCCAGCCTCCCCACCATAAGGATTACCGTATTGACCCGTGTATAAGCCGAGGAGGTGACTTTTCAGCCCAATTTTGGGCTGAAAAACTCGGCTTATACACGAGTATATACGGTAAGAGTTTTGAGTTTTTTGAAAAAAACGTAAGTTTTTAAATTTTTTCTCATATATATATATAGCTTGTCAGCATATGTACATCACTGGTAGTAGCTGAGTGCTGCAGAGTTTTTTTCTAGTAGTTTGACCCAGCTTCTCTGCTGGCACCAGTTCACATTGTCTGTGAGTGCTGTGCAGTTTTTTTCTTTCTTTATATATATACCGTAGATATACACAGCAGCATTTTTTTATATATAGGTTGCGGACAATAATATTAATTATATATATAATATATATATTAATATATATATATTATATATACAGTGCCTGCAAGTAGTATTCAACCCCCTGCAGATTTAGCTGGTTTGATAGGATTCCAATAAGTTAGAGCCTTCAAACTGCAAACGAGAGTAGGATTTATTAACAGAAGCATAAATCTTACAAACCAAAAAGTTATGTTGCTCAGTTGAATTTTTATAAATTTTAAACATAAAAGTGTGGGTCAATTATTATTCAACCCCTATGTTTAATATTTTGTGGAATAACCCTTGTTTGCAATTACAGCTAATAATCGTCTTTTATAAGACCTGATCAGGCCGGCACATGTCTCTGGAGTTATCTTGACCCACTCCTCCATGCAGATCTTCTCCAAGTTATCTAGGTTCTTTGGGTGTCTCATGTGGACTTTAATCTTGAGCTCCTTCCACAAGTTTTCAATTGGGTTAAGGTCAGGAGACTGACTAGGCCACTCCAACACCTTGATTTTTTCCCTCTTGAACCTGGCCTTGGTTTTCTTGGCTGTGTGCTTTGGGTCATTGTCTTGTTGGAAGATGAAATTACGACCCATCTTAAGATCCTTGATGGAGGAGCGGAGGTTCTTGGCCAAAATCTCCAGGTAGGCCGTGCTATCCATCTTCCCATGGATGCGGACCAGATGGCCTGGCCCCTTGGCTGAGAAACAGCCCCACAGCATGATGCTGCCACCACCATGCTTGACTGTAGGGATGGTATTCTTGGGGTCGTATGCAGTGCCATTCAGTCTCCAAACGTCACGAGTGTGGTTGGCACCAAAGATCTCGATCTTGGTCGCATCAGACCATAGAACCTTGAACCAGTCTGTCTCAGAGTCCTCCAAGTGATCATGAGCAAACTGTAGACGAGCCTTGACATGACGCTTTGAAAGTAAAGGAACCTTACGGGCTCGTCTGGAACGGAGACCATTGCGGTGGAGTACGTTACTTATGGTATTGACTGAAACCAATGTCCCCACTGCCATGAGATCTTCCCGGAGCTCCTTCCTTGTTGTCCTTGGGTTAGCCTTGACTCTTCGGACAAGCCTGGCCTCGGCACGGGAGGAAACTTTCAAAGGCTGTCCAGGCCGTGGAAGGCTAACAGTAGTTCCATAAGCCTTCCACTTTCGGATGATGCTCCCAACAGTGGAGACAGGTAGGCCCAACTCCTTGGAAAGGGTTTTGTACCCCTTGCCAGCCTTGTGATCCTCCATGATCTTGTCTCTGATGGCCTTGGAATGCTCCTTTGTCTTTCCCATGTTGACCATGTATGAGTGCTGTTCGGGGAGGGTCTTAAATAGTCAGAAAAGGCTGGCAAAAGAGATAATTAATCCACACATGTGAAGCTCATTGTTATTTGTGCCTGAACTACTTCTTAATACTTTAGGGGGACCAAACAGAATTCTGGTAGTTTGAGGGGTTGAATAATAAATTACCCTCTGAATTAACTTTTAACGCTTTAAAAAAAAAAACAAAAAAAAAAAACACATTTTTGTGGCACTGCATTTCCCACTTCCAGGCTGATCTACAGTCCAAATGTCACAATGCCAAGTTAATTCCGCATGTGTCAACCAGCTAAATCTGCAGGGGTTGAATACTACTTGTAGGCACTGTATATATATATACTGTATATTGTAGCACAACGACTCGCTGGCGACGACAGAAAGTACGAGTAGGCAGCGTCTTCACACGTCACAACCAGAATGGTTTATTTGTCCTTCATAATCCATTCTACAGCAAACCAACAATGAAGTACGCAGACCCGCCCAGTGCTAACACCAGGCTCCACTATAAGCCTTTCACCACGCCCCTTGGGGAGGTATGTGGGTCCTGGACCCGCCCGTCTCTCACAGGACCCATAAGCCGGCCCCTTCTGGACTAAGAAACCTCTTAGTGCTCACATGCACTACGGATAATACTCCGACTTATGTCACAGACAACAGGTATCTCTGCGACACATACCTCCCATCAATTATGCGACCCCTCGCCCCCTTACATACCTCCCCCCTCTGCCGAAAGCCGTGGGGCTCGGCACTTCGGACAACCAGACAGGGGACACGAGAAAGGGCATCGGCATTCCCATGGAGCTTCCCCGCTCGGTGCTCCACCCGGAAACTAAAGTCTTGCAGGGCCAGAAACCAGCGAGTGACCCTGGCGTTTTTCCCCTTGGAGTCCCTCAATCACCTGAGCGGGGGCATGGTCAGACACCAACCTGAACTGTCGCCCCAATAGATAGTAGCGTAACGTGTCCACCGCCCACTTTATGGCCAAGCATTCCTTTTCGATTACGGAATAGTTTTTCTCACACGGGGATAGCTTCCGACTCATGACGAGGACTGGGTGTTCCTCTCCCCGTATCTCCTGGGACAGGACTGCCCCCAAACCGGTATCTGAGGCATCTGTTTGGAGGACGAATTCTCTTCTGAAGTCAGGGGCGATCAAGACCGGTTGCCTACAGAGAGACCCTTTCAATTCCGTAAAGGCCGCTTCTGCCTCCACAGTCGACTTGGTCCCCTTTAAGAGGTCAGTCAGGGGTGCAGCCACCACAGCGAAGTTGGGAATGAACCGCCTGTAGTATCCAACGATTCCCAGGAAGGCTCGAACTTGTCTCTTGGACAGTGGTCGTGGCCAGTGTTGGATCGCTCCGACCTTTGTAATTTGGGGTTTAATCACGCCTCTGCCGATGACATAACCCAGGTATTTGGCCTCGGCCTTCCCTAGGGCACATTTCTTCGGGTTGATGGTAAACCCCGCCGACCTCAGGGCATCCAACACCGCCTGGACCTTCACCAGATGACTTTGCCAGTCGAGGCTGAAAACCACGATGTTGTCCAGATATGCTGCGGCGTATTCTTTATGAGGATTAAGGATGCGATCCATGGCTCTCTGAAAAGTGGCAGGAGCTCCCTGCAGCCCAAATGGCATTCAGACATATTGAAAACACCCGTCAGGCGTGGAGAACGTGGTCTTCCCTTTGGCTCCCGGTGCCATAGGGATCTGCCAGTACCCTTTTGTCAGGTCCAAGGTAGTGATGTATCGGGCTGGTCCCAGGCGCTCAATCAGCTCATCGACGCGCGGCATTGGATACGCGTCGAAGTTAGAGACCTCGTTCAGTCTCCGATAATCATTGCAGAATCTCCATTCTCCATCGGGTTTTAGGTTCACCCGCACCTGTGGCTCCGTCAGAATGTCGTGTTCTACCACGCTGGTGCGCCCTGGTAGCTCCGAGAACAAGCTCCTGTTCCTCTGTAGCAGCTCCCGGCACTGCTGCTTCTGGGTTTCGGTGAGGGTTTCCGCTATGGTGACCGCTCCAATATCGTTTGCCGGTAGGTCCACCAAGCACGGTGCGTCCCGGATCTCTCTATCTTGCCATGGCTTGAGGAGGTTAACATGGTATATTTGGTACGGCTTCCTTCGTCCCGGTTGGTGAACCTTGTAGTTTACTTCGCCAAGTTTCTCGACCACCTCATACGGCTCTTGCCATTTAGCGAGAAACTTCAGGACTAGGACTCTGTCTCCGGGATGGAACTGTCTGACTCTGGCGGAGCGATTGTACTCTCTGGCCTGGGCCTCCTGGGCCTGTTGGACATGTTCCTTCAGGATTGGCATCACCTTCTCAATCCTCTCCTGCATCATAGCGACATGCTCGATGACACTCCGGTGAGGTGTGACTTCGGCTTCCCAAGTTTCCTTTGCCACATCTAGGATTCCGCGCGGATGTCGTCCATATAGGAGTTCGAATGGTGAGAAGCCCGTAGAAGCCTGTGGAACTTCCCGGATGAAAAACAACAGATACGGTAGGAGACCGCCCCAGTCCCTCCCATCCTCCTCTACAACTTTCCTCAACATGCCATTGAGGGTTTTATTAAACCTCTCGACGAGGCCATCTGTCTGAGGATGATATACGGAAGTCCTCAGCTGGGTGATCTGTAGAACCGTACACAACTCCTTCATCACCCTACTCATAAAGGGGGTACCCTGATCAGTCAGGATTTCTTTTGGTAAACCCGTTCGGAAAATACGTGGACCAACTCGAGCTATACTCTTCGCCGAGGAGTTTCATAAGGGAATTGCTTCAGGGTAAGGGGTGCGTAGTCCAGGATAACCAAGATATACTTCAGGCCCCTAGCCGATATTACCAGGGGACCCACCAAGTCCATGGCTATTCTTTCGAAGGGTATTTCAATAATGGGCAAGGGAACCAGGGGACTACGGAAGTGACTGATAGGAGCGGTTATCTGACAGGTAGGGCAGGATCTGCAATATCTCGCTATTTCCCGATGACACCCAGGCCAGTAGAATCGTTGCAGTATCCGGTCCTGTGTCTTTTCTACCCCTAGATGCCCTCCTAAGATATGGGAATGGGCCATGTCTAGTACCTGCTGTCTATATGGCCCCGGCACCAACAACTGCTCCACTCGGTCCTCCTTTACTTTTGTCACCCGGTACAACAAGTCCCCACTCAGCATAAAATGGGGGAAGCTGGTGTCACCCCCAGGTTCCTGCGCGATCCCATTTATGACAGTCATGTTGTTGAAGGCCTCCCTCAGAGTCAGATCCCTATGTTGGGTTGTCCCAAAGTTCCCCCTGGGTCACCCCCAAGTCGGGTACGTCTGTCTCAGGCAACACATCCTCCTCGTCCCCTACGAGGACACAAAATGGGAACTCAGCTCTGTCTGGGGAGGGGAAGGTCATTTCCGGGGTACCCGTTCCCCAACCCTGCCCCCACAGCTCCCAAAACAAACAAAAGTCCCGGCCTATGATGATGGGGTACAGCAAATCCTGAACGACCCCGATCTCGTGGGTCCTACTACCGTGGGCCGTCTGAAGGTCCACTCGGGCCACGGGGTAGTCCTTGGCGTCCCCATGGATGCACCGTACTACGACCTTTTTTCCCGGGATCAGGTGAAGGGATGAGGAAGCCCTCACCAGGGTCACGAGGCTCCCAGAGTCCAGCATCCCGACTACTTTTCTCCCATTCAACCCTCACGGGACATGCTGGCGGCCCCTCGCTGGTTAAACTGTTCACACTGCAGACTGAATGGGCATAATAGGAACAGCGGCAACCCATGCTGCAATCCATCTGCTCAGAGATCAGGGGGCACCGTGCCGCAATGTGGCCTGGTCCATGGCACCTTCAACAAATAATCTCGCCTGTTGGGACCTTTGGCATCGCCTCTCCCGCCCGTAGGGACCTTGGACGCCCCACCCCTTTCCGGGCCTCTGCCCCCTGCTGGGACCCCCAGTAAGGAGTGGGCAACCTGGTCCCGGGACCTTCCATCCCCTGTACGTTTCCACCAACCCAATGAGGTCGTCAGCATTCTGGGGATCACCCTGGGCAACCCAGGTCTGGATAGATCTTGGCAGGGAGTGTACAAAACGGTCCATAACAACACGCTCCACCATCTGCGCCGGCGTAGAGCTCTCCGGCTGCAACCATTTTTGCACCAAATATAGCAGGTCGAACATTTGGGAGCGTGGTGGTCTGTCCCGATGATACACCCATCGGTGAACCCGCTGAGCCCTCACAGTCATTGTCATCCCAAGCAGGCCAGTATTTCTGTTTTCAATTTTTCATATTCTTTGGCATCTTGCAGCGCTAAATCATAGTAGGCCTTCTGAGGTTCCCCTGTCAGATATGGCGCCAGCACTTCCGCCCACTGTGCGGGTGGGAGACCCTCTCTCTCTGCCACCCATTCATAGACGGTCAGAAAGGTCTCTACATCATCCCCGGGAGTCATTTTCTGCATGGCTCCTTTTACAGCCTTTTGGATGGAAATCTCGCCCACTGACCGCTTCAGCCAGTATGTCGATCTGCTGCTGCTGGTCTTGTTGCTGCTGTCGCTGGAGCTGGATCTGCTGCATCAGCAGTTTGGTGGTCTCTTGTTGCGCCATCTGCTGCTGCTGTAGCAGTTGCTGGTGCTGGGCTTGCTCCGTTTGTTGGGCCTGTAACAGGTGTTTCAGCAGGTCCTCCATGATTCCCGGAGTCTGTGGCTGGGTGATTGCAGACTGCACCCAGGACATATGATCCTATTACCATCTGTCTCACGAGTCTGCTGGCATGTCTACTGGGATTTCTGCTGGGATTCCTGCCCGCATTCTCCACCAATTGTAGCACAACGACTCGCTGGCGACGACAGAAAGTACGAGGAGGCAGCGTCTTCACACGTCGCAACCAGAATGGTTTATTTGTCCTTCATAATCCATTCCACAGCAAACCAACAATGAAGTACACAGAACCGCCCAGTGCTAACACCAGGCTCCACTATAAGCCTGTCACCACGCCCCTTGGGGAGGTATGTGGGTCCTGAACCCGCCCGTCTCGCACAGGACCCATAAGCCGGCCCCTTCTGGACTAAGAAACCTCCTAGTGTTCACATGCACTAAGCATAATGCTCCGACTTATGTCACAGACAACAGGTATCTCTGCGACACATACCTCCCATCAATTATGCGACCCCTCGCCCCCTTACAATATATAATATATATAATATAATCTCCCTCGCAAATTTAATCCCTACCATGCTGTCTCTCCCCCCATTGTCTGTCTCTCCCATCCTGTGCGCAGTCTCTTCCTCCTGTGAACAGTCTCTCCCCTCTCTGTGCCTGTCACCCTTGTGCATTATCTCTCTTCTCTCTGTGCATGTCTCTCCCCTTGTGTGGTCTCTCTTCTCTCTGTGCAGTCTCTCTCCCCTGTGCGCTGCCTCTCCTTGAGCCTGACTCTTACATGTGCTTGTTCCCCTCCCTGTGCGCTGTGTCTCTCCCCTACACCTGTCTCCCCCTGTGCCTGTCTCTGCCCCTGCACTGTGTCCCCTCTGCGCACCTATCTCCCCCTGCGCGCCTGTCTCCCCCTATGCACTGTGTCTCTGCACTGCACCTGTCTCCACCTGCACGCTATCTTCCCCTACGCCTGTCTTCCCTCCGTAAGCTGTGTTTCCCCCTGCGCCTTTCTCTCCCCTGCACGCTGTCTCTCCCCTGCAGCTGTCTCTCCCCTGCATGCTGTCTCCCCCCTGCGCCTGTTTCGCCCCCTACGACTGTCTCCCCCCCGCGCCTTTCTCCCCCCTGCGCCTGACTCCCCCCTACGCCTGTCTCCCCCCTGCCCTGTCCCCCTGCCTTCTCCCCCCTGCGCCTGTCTCCCCCCTGCGCCTGTCTCCCCCCTGCGCCTGTCTCCCCCCTGCGCCTGTCTCTCCCTTGCACCTGTCTCTCCCTTACACCTGTCTCTCCCTTGCACCTGTCTCCCCCCAGCACCTGTCTCCCCGCAGCACCTGTCTCCCCAGCACACTGTCTCCCCCTGCGCCTAGATCCCCCCTGGGTGTAATTTGCCCCTGACAGGGCTCCCTGAGCGCTGCCCCCCACCCCACCCCTGGGGGCCCCCTGAGTGCTACCTCCCCACCTCACCTCACCACCAGGACACTGAGCGCTGCCCTTCACCTCATCCTCAGGGGCCCTTGAGCACTGCCCCCACACACCTCAGCCTCGGGGGCCCCTGAGAGCTGCTTCAACACATTATCTTAGGGGGCCCATGAGAGCTGCCCCCACACTCATTCTTGGGGCCTATGGGCCCCTGAGCACCCCGCATGTCATACTAGCCTTAGCGGTGCCTCGCCCCCTTAGCGCTGCCTCCCCCCATCTCTCCATTACCGGCAGGCAGTTGCGCTGATTACAGCCTGTCATGTGTAGTGTAATCTCGAGAAGTTTACTTACAAACATTATTCTAGACAAGCGATCTGTGTATTTCTCATGGAACATAATGGTCAGTGAACTTATTATTTAAACACAGTATTTTGGTTACAATAACACTGTTTGTCAAAGTAATTATCAAAGTGGTTACTTGTGTACAAATTAGGATAATGAATGTTTAAAACACACAGCTTCAAAGACCACTGAACAATTAACATTGTCTTACTGTATTAACACAGAGCAAACACTCACTTTGTGGATGGCAGACAACCAAGACAGTTCATTTGAATGAACTAGTTTCTCAATATTAAAGTATATCAATACACTGCAATATATTGCAATATATAGTGCTTGGATTCAGACAACCATATTTCATATTTGCAATACATTCCACACTTAGTCTAGTGACCACACTTTATCAAAGCATATAAACGATATGTTACAATATGTAGGCTGTAAGATATCCATATTTTTTATTAGCAATACATTCCACACTTGGATATCTTATAGCCACACATTATTTATCCAACCACAACAATACAATGCATGCATAGCAAAAATTACTCCTATTATATAATCAGTTAATAACATTACATCCTAATTGCAGTTTTCGGATAGTTTTATGAGCTGGGAATAAATACATAATTAAAGTTGCCGTATATACTCGTGTATAAGCCGACCCCCCTACTTTTGCCCCCAAAACCTGGGAAAACCTATTGACTCGTGTATAAGCCGAGGGTGGACCCCAGCACAGGTATACAGCCCCCAGCAGTGTGGTATACAGCAGCCTCCCCAGTGGTATATACAGGCCCCAGCAGGTTTCCAATCTTAAAAGCATTTTGGTGGCATCACCTCCACGGATAGTCAATCTGATCCGATCAAGGCCAACCACTCTAAGTCCACGAGGAGAACCCCCATGGTGATTGAAAAAATGAGCCACCACTGAGGTCAGTTTGATACCTTTGTTATGATGGACGGAGGCACAATTGATGGTAGAGATATGCTTCTGCATTCGTTTACATAGTTCCATTGTTGTCTCCCCAACATAGATTCTATCACAAGGACAAATTAAACAGTAGATCACAATAAAGGTTTTACAATTAATGTATTGCCTCAAACTGTATTCCTTATTGTCTTAAGGATTTGTAAATTGATTCTGTGTGGGGATCATATTTTGGCAAATGTTACAAGCCTCGCATGGAAATGAGCCTCTCAAATTGTGTCCCGCACGGTCTTAACTGTAGGTCTTGAATAGTGGCTGGTAGTCAAACGATCCCTCAAATTGGGTGCCCTTCTTGCAGTCAGAAGTGGACGTTCCTCAATCAGTGGTCGTATTCTGTAATCTACAATTAGAATGTCCCAATGTTTGGAAAGAATGGTACCCACCTCAGACCACTGGTTATTATATTCGGTGATTATACATATGCTCTTGTCCTGTATCCTCGGGCGTGCATGGAGTAGTGATTGCTGGTCATGTTGATTAGCCCTCTGAAAGGCCCTCAAATCACCTTTTTAGGATATCCACGGGTCCCAAATCGATCACTCAATGATCTTGCTTGTGTCTTGAAATCGCTGTTTTTCGTGCAGCTACATCTTGTTCTTAAAAATTGACGAACTGGTATACCCCTTCTCAAATGGTATGGATGAAAGCTAGAGAACATAAGGAGGGCATTAGTGGCAGTGGGTTTCCGATATAAGTTAGTCAAAACCCTTCCCTCCTGTAGGTAGACCTCCAAGTCCAAGAATATTGCCCTTTCCATGGAAATGGTATAGGTGAGAAAAATGTTCAAATAATTTTGATTGAGATTGTTGAGAAAATTGAGCATCAGGCTCAGTACCATTCTGAAGTGCTGGCCAGGAGACCTGCAGACAAAAAGCAAATTGAGCCTTCTCCCCTGTAAGGGGGAATTTTTGTTCGGAACGTCTCTCGATGATATCTTGGAAAAGGCAGGGGGGAAAAAAGAAAAGATTTCCTGATTTGTATTACGAATCGTTTAAAATGTCGTTTAAGAACAGACGTTAGTGCTGGAAGGGTTCCCGTAAAAAAGAACATTCCAACTGGTCTCCTGGACAAAATGGTGCTGATTTCGGTCCCGGTCAAGGTGGAGGGGAGAGGGTATTACTCTCCCCTCTTCCAGTGAAAAAAAACAGACAGTCGGTTCTTTTTGAACAATTCTGAATCTCTTCAATAGTTTTTCATTGAGAAAATTCAACATGTAAAAACAAATGTAACGTCAAAGCAAAAATTTGTAACCGTAAAGTGGGGGGATAAGATAAGGGGGGAGGGTTCCTGGATATTGCTCAGTCACACTTATTAACAATCATGCTACAAGCAGGCTCCTGAGTGGTACTTCCGGTTTATAGTTGTGGTAAAAAAATTGTGATGTGTCGGTCAAAGAGGGTTAGAGGAGAGCAGGACGGCTTGGTGGGTCAACTGGTGAAGGTGACTAAACAACCATCTAGATCTTCCAACTTTCAAGATGAAGTCTATAGGCTCTGCAATAAAGTTGCTCTTTTTAGGCTGCCATATGGGAGTCCTGGATCTAAAGGATGCATGCTATCACATCCCTATATGTGTCCAGGGTACGCCGTTCCTCTGAGTGGCGGTTCGGATGGGTTCACAGCTCAAGCACATTCAATACCAGACTTTTCCTTTTGGCAGAGCTATCACTACAAGAATCTTTTCAAACGTAATATTGAAAGTATCGGCCTTTCTTCGAGAGAAAAAGGTTCTAATTGTTCCATATCTGGACAACTTCTAATAATAGGGGGAGTTGCCCATCACTGTTCAGACCAAGTTCAACAAGTTCTCACTATGCTAAGGAATCTAGGTTGGCTCATCAACCTGGAAAATCAAGATTGACTCTTTCAACATCTTGGACATTCCTGGGTCTCCTATTGGACTCAGAAATACAGGAGTGTCACCTACCACCAGAAAAAGTGATGAAGATCTAAGCTCTAGTGACGAAAGCCATAGATTCACCAACTATGACTCTGAGAAAGGCTATATAATGCTCCTGGGTTCACTCATGGTCTTCAAACCAGGGGTGCGCTGGGCTTAGGCTTACACCATGGTTCTTCAGTGGGGCATTTTGGCAAATCAGGATGCCCTGTCTCAAAATCTAGAGGGCAAATTGACTTTACAACCCGCCAGACTGAAGTCTCTTTGGTGGTGGTTGAACAGTTCAGGGTTAACCAGGGGTGTTCCCTGGTGGTACCCAGCCACAAGGGTGGTCATAACTGACGCCAGTCCGTTGCAGTGGGGAGGCTCACCTAGGTCTGCTGGAACTTCAAGGAGTTTGGTCAGAGTTACAAATGGACAGTTCCTTGAACATGAAAAAATTGTTGGCTGTGAAGAAGGCAATGGAGAGTCTCTTACCAACATTGCAGGGCCATCATGTTAAAATCAAGTCTGACAATCGGGTGTCTGTGGCCTTTATAAATCAACCATTTGCAGTGGATTCCATGTTGATCAAATGGAATTTCAAGCTACATATGCCTTTCCCACACTAATCCTAATCCAGTCGGTTCTGGGAATATGGGAAGACAAGGCAAGGGAAATCCTAATAGCCCCCTTTTGGCTGAGAAGGCTGTGGTTTTTCTGGCTCCGGCAGATGTCAGTCTCCGACCCCTGGGTCCTTCCGAAATTACCGGACCTCCGCTTTCAGGGGCCGGTTCATTACCTGCAGGCAGACAGGTTGCACCTGACTGCCTGGAATTTGAAAGGGAGCTTCTGAGTAGAAAGGGGTTCTCTGCGGGGATAACCTCGACCCTCCTCATGTCTAGTAAACCAGTAAGCTCCAGGTTCTACCATAAAATATGGAGGAAATTTCTGTCATTCACCGGGGCAGATCCAAAAGGGAATGTTCCTATTTAATTCTGTTTTGGAGTTCTTACAGAAAGAGTTGGAGATGAGTCTCAGTGAGTACTCTAAAGGTTCAGGTGTCAGCCCTAGGAGCCCTTTAATCTGGCAGGGAACCCTTGGGTTTCTCGGTTCATAAAGGCCTGCACCAGATCTAAGCCTGTGCATACCATTAATTCAGCTCCATGGGTTCTTAATGTAGTGCTCTCTGCTCTAATAGAGCCCCCCTTTGAACCCTTGCAGGAAATTCGTATTAAGGTTCTATCCTTTAAGACGTTCCTCTTAGTAGCTCTGACATCGGCTCATCGGATAGGAGACATTCGAGCCCTTTCGGCATAGCCCCCATTTACCTTGTTTCAGGAAGATAAGATGATCCTGGGACTTAAACCTCCCACAGATCCCAGGAAATTGTCCTGGCAACTTTCTGTAGTAGCCCTAAAAATGACAAGAAAAAGAAGTTGCATTTCTTAGATGTTAGGCGCTGTCTAGAGAGGTACCTAGAGCCTACTAGTTCCTGAAGAAAGGATAGATTCCTTTTTGTATGATTTCAGGGTCAGATGAAGGGTTGTAGGGCCTCCAAAGCCACATTAGCGCGTTGGGTGAGGGAGGCTATTAGTCTGGTTTATTCTGCAAGTGGTAAAGAAGTAGAGGCAAATCTCAGAGCACACTCCACGAGGGCTGTAGTCACTTTCTGGGCAGAAAGGTGAGGCGTGTCTATTGATCAGATCTGTGGAGCTGCAGTGTAGTCTCGACTTCTACTTTATATAGGCACTATAGACTGGATCTCTCTGGCTCTGACATCACCTTCGGAAGTAGGGTTCTGCAGGCTGTGGTCCCTTTCTAAATACTAACTCTTCTCTAATTCTCTCTTGGGTCCTGTCATGGACACCTAATTACTTACTGCAATGTGTTTTTTCAGAGAACATGACAGTCGCCTTATATTCCCTCCCATTGTTGAGGGTTCATCACTTTTCTTCTCCTCTTGGTTTTTTTACACGTGGTGTTCGGGGTTGTGGTGGACTAATGCTATTTCCGGAGGTCAGTTTTTCAGACTCTGTAACCTACTGATGTGGGGAGAGAAACCACCCCTTTTTATCCTGATAGTTCTTTGTCTTTGGAGGGCAGATCCCTCTCTCGTGGGGTGCGGCCATTGCCTCCGTAAAAAAACAAATTACCGGTAAGTATTTAAGTGTTTTCCCCCACTTGGTAGCGCAATATATTTTAACATATTTCATTCCTTCTCCATCTGACATGTCTTTCAATCTGTCCCTACCTTCTATTCGGACCTTTTGTGACCCACACAGTTGGTTTATCCTAATAGAGTGCCAGTGTGTTCCATTCTTAAAGGTGGTATCTAACCACAAAACTTTTTTTTTTTTTTAAATGCTGATCTGTGCTGAATTGTATTAAAAAAAAATCTCCCACAGTGTTTTTTTCCTACCTTCCTTTCCTCCATTTTTTGGTTCAACACCTCCATACTGGCTGTTTACATGCTGCTTTTCATGATTAGGTAACTTCCTGTGCTTTTTTTTTTCCGTTCACAGCCAGTGCTGAACTACACCCCCTGTATACTCCTCTCTGGCCCCTCTATACTCCTTATTGTCTACCCACTGCACCCTCATTGACCAGCACTCTGCTTCTGTTCTTCTCTATGTAGCCAATGACTCAGTTCTGGTGCAGTCAGAGAAGCCATCCTGGTACTTTTTGTCTTGTTCATCCTCAAGAGACCTGAAGAAATCCATGCATAGTGCCCATTACATCAATCTAATATATAAAGCTGAGTGTATGTGTGTTTGTATATATATGTCCATTACAGGAATCTGCACTGTCACATTTACAGTCAACGAAATTTTGCACTTTCACCTCATTTGACTCAAGGAACTTCATAGACTATGTTTTGAGGGGAAACCCTGTGCTTTACAGTCATACGCCAAAAAAAGCTTATTTACCATTTATACGTTGGAGGTGATATATAGTGCCTTGCCTGTTTTGACAGTTTGGTTGCTATAGGCCACCTGATAAATTTCCAATCACAGCTAAGTTAAATGACTGTCATTTGTTTATTTTCATAGATTTTTATTTATTATTACTTTTGTCAGAAGTTATTTCTGTGACCATTGTGGGTTTTTCTTTTATTAATCAAGGGGTACCAACAATTTTGACCATGTGTGTACATTTGTGTGTATTTAACATACAATTTTTATGCCACATGAAGTGTGTATGTAGCTTCCACATTTATAAATCCCGGCAGAAGAAAGATCATACGTTTAGACATGTCGGCAATCACCCAGCAAATGAACAAAATGCTGCTCATTCATTGGGTGGTTAGATTGTTTATGGTAGAACAGAAGTCCATTTTCTCAGCAGCACATCGCCTGGTGCAAACTGCAGAAGTGCTACTGATAACATGATACTCAGGCCCGGCGCCAGCACCCGGCATACCCGGGTAGATGCCGGGGCCCTGAAGAAGTGAGAAAACCCACTCGCTGTCTGTGAGGGAAGCAGCGAGGAGACCCTATCACCGACAGCTGTCCTCTCTCCCTCTCCTCTCTCCTGCTCTGCACTAATCTAGGTGATCGGTACACAGCAGGGGAAGAAGCTTACCTGGAGCTACATGGAGGATGAAGGACCTTCCAGTTCCAGTCATGTGACTGATCACATGACTGAAATTAAAGCCCTTGAAGTTACTGCTGCTGCTCAAGTTCTGCAGCTCCCTGTGGCTCCTCTCCTGCTCTGCACTGATGTCGTAATGTATAGATTTGTGTGTGTATCTGTATGTGTATGCCCTTTCCATGTAGAAGAGCTGTGTGTGTTTGTATGTGAATGTAGCAGAGCTGTGTATATCTGTGTATGTACAGTATGTGTAGTGTCCATGTAGCAGAGCTGTGTGTGCCTGTATCTGCATGTACAGTTGTGGACAAAACTATTGACACCCCTGCAATTCTGTCAGATAATATTCAGTTTCTTCCTGAAAATGATTGCAATCACAAATTCTTTGGTATAATTATCTGCATTTAATTTGTCTTCAATGAAAAAAACCAAAAAGAATTGTCCTAAAGCCAAATTGGATCTAATTCCACACCAAACATAAAAAAGGGGGTGGATAAAAGTATTGACACTGATAGAAAAATCATGTGATGCCTCTCTAATTTGTGTAATTAACAGTACCTGTAACTTACCTGTGGCACCTAACAGGTGTTGGCAATAACTAAATCACACTTGCAGCCAGTTGACATGGATTAAAGTTGACTCAGTCCTGTGTCCTTGTGTGTACCACATTGAGCATGGAGAAAAGAAAGAAGACCACAAAACTGTCTGAGGACTTGAGAAACCAAATTGTGAGGAAGCATGAGCAATCTCAAGGCTACAAGCCCATCTCCAAAGATCTGAATGTTCCTGTGTCTACCATGCGCAGTGTCATCAAGACGTTTAAAGCCCATGGCACTGTGGCTAACCTCCCTAGATGTGGACGGAAAAGAAAAATAGACGAGAGATTTCAACGCAAGATTGTGCGGATGGTGGATAAAGAACCTAGACTAACATCCAAACAAGTTCAAGCTGCCCTGCAGTCTGAGGGTATAACAGTGTCAACCCGTACCATCCGTCGGCATCTGAATGAAAAGGGGCTGTATGGTAGGATACCCAGGAAGACCCCACTTCTTACCCCGAGACATAAAAAAGCCAGGCTGGAGTTTGCCAAAACTTACCTGAGAAAGCCTACAATGTTTTGGAAGAATGTTCTCTGGTCAGATGAGACAAAAGTAGAGCTTTTTGGGTAAAGGCATCAACATAGAGTTTACAGGGGAAAAAAGAGGCATTCAAAGAAAAGAACACGGTCCCTACAGTTAAAGTTGGCGGAGGTTCCCTGATGTTTTGGGGTTGCTTTGCTGCCTCTGGCACTGGACTGCTTGACCGTGTGCATGGCATTATGAAGTCTGAAGACTACCAACAAATCTTGCAGCATAATGTAGGGCCCAGTGTGAGAAAGCTGGGTCTCCCTCAGAGGTCATGGGTCTTCCAGCAGTACAATGACCCAAAACACACTTCAAAAAGCACTAGAAAATGGTTTGAGAGAAAGCACTGGAGACTTCTAAGGTGGCCAGCAATGAGTCCAGACCTGAATCCCATAGAACACTGTGGAGAGATCTAAAAATGGCAGTTTGGAGAAGGCAGCCTTCAAATATCAGGGACCTGGAGCAGTTTGCCAAAGAAGAATGGTCTAAAATTCCAGCAGAGCATTGTAAGAAACTCATTGATGGTTACCGGAAGCGGTTGATCGCAGTTATTTTGGCTAAAGGTTGTGCAAACAAGTATTAGACTGAGGGTGCCAATACTTTTGTCTGGCCCATTTTTGGAGTTTTGTGTGAAATGATCAATGTTTTGCTTTTTGCTTCATTCTCTTTTGTGTTTTTTCTTTGAAGACAAATTAAATGAAGATAATAATACCAAAGAATTTGTGATTGCAATCATTTTCAGGAAGAAAATGAGTATTATCTGACAGAATTGCATGCGTGTCAATACTTTTGGCCACAACTGTAAGCAGAATTGTGTGTGTATCTGTATGTTCATGTAGCCGAGCTGTTTGTGTAATGTGCATTTATTGAGCATGTAGCAGAGCTGTGTGTGTAGTGTGAATGTTGTAGAGCTGTGTGTGTCTGTATGTTCATGTATTAGGCATGTAGCAGACCTGTGTGTGTAATGTGAATGTATTGGTCATGTAGCAGAACCGTGTCTATCTGTATGTTCATGTAGCAGAGCTCTGTGTGTAGTGTGCATGTATTGGGCATGTACTAGAGCTGTGTGTGTATTTGTATGTTCATGTAGCAGAGCTGTGTGTTTGTATGTGCATGCATTGGGCATGTAGCAGAGATGTGTGTGTATCTGTATGTTCATGTAGTAGAACTGTGTGTGCAGTGTGGATGTATTGGGCATGTAGCAGAGCTATGTGTTGTGGTGATGTGGCCCCTGGCCGGGGGCATCACACGGGTTTTCGGTGCAGGTCTCTGTTCACATGGGCTGGTTTTCCTGTGTGTGTGCTGTGTGAAACCTGTCCGGTGTACAGTGGGTTAACAGCTGAAGGGTTTTCATGAGCTGAGTAAAACAGCTGAGTGTGAGTGCTGAAGATCTGAGAGATTCATGAGCTTAATGAGCGGCTGATTCTGTGTGTATGAGTGCTTTGCTGGGCTAAACCTGAATGGTGCACAGTGGGTTAATCACATCTCAGGTCTGTGTGTATGAATGAGATGTGCAGATTGACTCACTGTGTTGCAGCTGTGGGTGAGGCAGCCTGGATAAAGAATCTGCAAGGTGTCTGAATGAGAGAGGATGATGGGAATCAGAGCAGTCCAGACCACTGCCATGTGAGGATGTGCTGGAAGTGGTCCGTCCCCGGTGGGGGAAGTAAGGGGAGCCTGCCAGCTCCTTGCCGGTGGCACAAAGATGCGTACATGGCAGCCAGTGTCCAAGACCGAGGACGGCTCAAGGGCCAGGCGATCAGATGTGCGGTGTGATGAGGACCGGGGACGGCTCAAGGGCCAGGCGGTCACAGCCGACTTTGGGACTGACTGAGTGAGTCATGATATGGTCCCATTGATTCAGATATTAGTGTCCCGGATCCCGGTGGATCCGTGGTGGTCTTGTGTGTACTGAGTGACAGGGTTCCTGTTACTATTGTGGGCCCTGAGTATGTAGCATATTGGTTTATGTAAAAATGCCATTAATGCTGTGTCATGCGTGAGTCATAATGGTTCATGAAAAAGTGCCATGTGTGATAACTCGTGTGCAATAGGATGGGGAATAATCCCTGTCAGGGTGTTCGGCAGAGGTATCCGCCATTGGGACCGACAATAGGTCATGATATGGTCTCGTTGATTCTCATATGAATGTAATGTAATGTCATGTGATGTACTAATGTGTACGTTATGTCATGTGAAAATGTAAAGGGTGTTACCAGTGTTTTATGGCGTTAAATAAACTGCTGTGTTATGTTATCCGTTAAAAATTTAGTCACTAATGTAATTTCATTATGCTGCAAGCGAGTACCCCAGGGGCGCTACCTCACAGTGTGTAGTGTGCTTGTAGCAGAGCTGTGCGTGTCTGTATGTGCATGTATTGGGCATGTAGCAGAGCTGTGTGTGTGTAGTGTGCAAGTCACAGAGCTGTGAGTGCTTTTAGCAGAGCTATGGGTATATAGCAGACCTGTGTGTGTGTAATATAGTTTGCAGAAAGAAACTAACTATAGATTTATTGCCTACGTGTTCTACCCTAGTACATTGACATTAGTATTAAAGGGAACCTGTCACCTCCAAAAAGCCACCTAACCTATATAAACATGTCCCTGCATCATCCTATGACCATTCTCACAATCCTTTTGCCTGCTAAATGCTGGCTGTAAAAGTGCTAAAAAATGTTTTTATACTCACTCATTATCCATTATAATGAGTAGGGACCATATTCCTTAGCCCTCAGGGCGTGTTGCTTTGTTGCCTCTTCGTCAGAAGATCACACCCTAATGGGTGTGATCTTGTATTCATATTGTAGGCAGGCCCTGCTTGCTTTCCACGTCACTGGTTGGGCATGAAATGACACAAATCGCGTAATTTCCGGTTTGGGTGACGTCAGTAGACGCATGCCGCTCGTCCGGCATCAAGCATGCGATGCTTGAGGCAGGACAGAGCGGCGTGGGTGTACTGACATCACCCAAACCGGAAATGACGCGATTTGTGTCATTTCATGCCCAACCAGTGATGTGGAAAGCAAGCAGGGCCTGCTTACAATATGAATACAAGATCACGCCCATTAGGGTGTGATCCTCTGACGAGGAGGCAGCAAAGCAACACGCCCTGAGGGCTAAGGAATATGGTCCCTACTCATTATAATGGATAATGAGTAAGTATAAAAACATTTTTTAGCACTTTTACAGCCAGCATTTAGCAGGCAAAAGGATTGTGAGAATGGTCATAGGATGATGCAGGGACATGTTTATATAGGTTAGGTGGCTTTTTGGAGGTGACAGGTTCCCTTTAACACTAATGTTAATGTACTAGGGTAGAACACGTAGGCAATAAATCTATCGTTAGTGTCTTTCTGCAAACTACTCTCTTTCGCCCGGGGCCCACAAATATTTGGAGCCGACTCTGAGGATACTGTAGGGACAGGTTGATATACGTGATCATTCTGTGCCCACCAGTCTTCCTCATTCTGTGTAAAGAGGCCAGAAAAAAGCACCAAAGGACATAACCCTGTCAATCGCGCTTATATACCGGTCTGAACTCAAGCGCATGTAAATGTAAACTAAATGTTTGAATGTGATGGTGCAATATGTTAGCATTTAGGGCCCCACTTTAAACTTTTGCGTAGGGTCCCACTTTGTCTAAAACCTGCCCTGCTAGCCAAGTGTTTGTATTCTATTATTGGTTTGACCTTTGCCTGGATTTTGACTCTGCTAACTCCTGACAATTTTGTACCTTGTTGTCCTCTCAGCTTTAACTCAACTTTCTAAAATTCCTATTATTCATTTTTTACCCTTGTCTTTTCCCTGTTTGGCGACCTTCCAGCCTCCAGCCTGCCTCTCTTCTGAAGGCAGTTACTTCTTGGGCGCTGCTGTAATTCCAGATTCCTGTACAGGGTTAAAGGGTCTCTGGTTTCTTAGGCTGGTTTCACACTGCGGTCAGATCAGGTCAGATCAGGTCAGATTTTGTGTGCCAAAACAAAGGAGTGACTCCAAAACCTAGAACAGGTGTCAATCTTTCAATTATACTTTTTCTCTGCAAGTTCCTCTCCTGGTTTTGGAACACAAAACCTGACCTGATCTGACCGCAGTGTGAAGCCAGCCTTAGTCAGTTGCATCGGACGGTCGTCAAACCTGATTAGACTAGCAGATGGGTGGAGAGCAGGCATTCCTACTAATGGTGGGTTTACACGCTGCAATATCGTTTCGATATCGCAACTCAATGGCGCGGGAGCGTGCAATTAGTGCACGTTCCTCCCGCATCGCATTGAATATTTACACGCTGCGATATCGGAATACAACGTCCGTGCGATGTCTCCGCCTCCCAACCCAGGATCGCATAGTTAACATGGGAGTGAATGGGTGATGTATGAAATCGCATCGTAATTGGGCGTTTACACAGCACGATCCGGCTTCAATCGCTATGCAATATCGGGGCATTGAATAGCACGCTCATTCAATCCCCGATATCGCATTGACATCGTTCCTGCATCGTATTGGACGTTCACACCATACAACGCAGGAACGATTTCGCCTCCGACGATTGAACCACGTGACTTTTGATTGAAATTGTACTACGATATCGCGACGTGTAAACCCGCCATAATACTTGTTCTTGCAAATTGGCCAATATAAATGTGCCTCAAGTGATGTTTGCATTTCTTGATTTATATCACTTTACCAACCTCTGTCCAATGTACTGGTTATTATATGATGTGTCTAAGGGTACTTTCACACTAGCGTTTTTTTGAAATCGCGGCAGATGCGGTGAAAAAACCGCATCTGCCTCGATTACCGCATACCGGCTGCACTTGCGGCACGGTTGCAGCACAGTTGCGGCAAACCCCATACAATGTATATGCGGGCTTGCGGCAAGTGCAGTTTTGGCACTTGCGGCAGGTGCGGCCGCGAAGAAACCACGGCAGATGTGTTTTTTTTCACCGCATCTGCCGTGATTTAAAAAAAAAAACGCTAGTGTGAAAGTACCCTAATATGTGAATATTGTGTCTGATGCATGTACCGTATCTGATATATGAGTGGTATGTGTGTGTGCACTGACTATGTATGATATGTAAGCAATATATGTGTGTGTGCTACATCTGTCATAGGAGTGGTGTGTACTGCATGTTTCTGAGATTTGAGCAGTGTGTGTGTGATGCATATGTCTGATATGTGAGCGAAATGTGTGCTGCATGTGTGATATGTGAGCGATATGTGTGCTATGTGTGTTTGGTATGTGAATAGTGTGTGTGCTATGCGTAACTGATGTATAAGTGGTGTGTATGTTACATGCATGTGTCTTATGTATGAGAAGTGTGTGTCTGATGTGCGAGTGGTTTGTGTGCTACATGTGTATATGTGAACGGTCAGTTTGCAACATGCCTGATATGTGAAGGGTGTGTCTGATACATGATAACTGATATTTAGGTAGTGTGTGCAGGCTGTGTCTAAGTAAGCGGTGTGTGTTACATGTTTCATATGAGTGGTGTGTGTGCTGACGTGTCTGACATGCGGTGATTAGTGTTATTACTGCATGTCTCTAGTATGTGAGCGGTGTGATGCATGTGCTGTGTGTGTCTATGTTAGTGGTGTGTATGCTATGGGTGATTGATATGTGGGTGGCGTATGCTGCCTTTGTCTAAGTAAGCAGTGTATGTTGCCTGATATGTTGTGTCTGATATGTGAGCAGTGTGTGTGCTGTGTCTGATATGTGGTGGTGAGTAGTGTTCATGCTGTATGTAGTTACTAATTTGTGAGCGATTTGTGTGCTGCATGTGTGATACGTGAGTGGTTTGTGTACTATGTATGTCTGATTGGTAAGTAGTCTGAGTGCAGTATGTTTGATATGTGAGGTTGTACATGCTATATGTGTCAGATACGTGAGCAATATGTACAGTGCCTACAAGTAGTATTCAACCCCCTGCAGATTTAGCTGGTTGACACATGCGGAATTAACTTGGCATTGTGACATTTGGACTGTAGATCAGCCTGGAAGTGGGAAATGCACTGCAGCCAAAAAGAATTTATTTATTTATTTATTTTTTTAAAGCGTTAAAAGTTAATTCAGAGGGTCATTTATTACACAGGTCAACAAAAAAAAATTTTTTTTCTGGTGCCCAAAATATTTTAATGAATTTGGGGTATTTTTGGGGTGCTGATTCTGAATATGCTATCAGTTTTGCCAGATTGGCTCAAGTTTTTGAGATTTTTGGTATCTTATTTATAGCACTTGTTGGTAAATGCGACGCATCATCTCATTAATTTCTTTGGATTAGTACTTGAACTGAGCAGTTCTCAATATAGTTTTGTGTTAATTAGTGTTCTAAAAGTTTGTTCATAGCTTGATTTTTTTGCACTAACTTTATGTTGTTTTCTGTTGTCCAGTGAAAAGCATGAACTCATCAAAAAGAAGTTGTCTTAACGATCCAGACTCATTCTGTTACATTTGTGGTGAATATGCACTGACAAAACATAGAAGAAACATAACAGACTTCGTTAAAAAAGTAGCAAAAAACGTCTTTTTTGTTACACATTTTACGAAAAATCTCAAAAACTTGAGCCAATCTGGCAAAACTGATGACATATTCAGAATCAGCACCCCAAAGTTACCCTAAATTCAATGAAATATCTTTGGCACCAAAAATGCTGTTGACCAGTGTTATTCAACCCCTCAAACCACCAGCATTCTATTTGGTCCCCCTAAAGTATTAAGAAGTAGTTTAGGCACAAAGAACAATGAGCTTCACATGTGTCTATTAATTATCTCTTTTGCCAGCCTTTTCTGACTATTTAAGACCCTCCCCAAACTTGTGAACAGCACTCGTACATGGTCAACATGGGAAAGACAAAGGAGCATTCCAAGGCCATCAGAGACAAGATCGTGAAGGGTCACAAGGCTGGCAAGGGATACAAAACCCTTTCCAAGGAGTTGGGCCTACCTGTCTCCACTGTTGGGAGCATCATCCGGAAGTGGAAGGCTTATGGAATTACTGTTAGCCTTCCACGGCCTGGACAGCCTTTGAAAGTTTCCTCCCGTGCCGGGGCCAGGCTTGTCCGAAGAGTCAAGGCTAACCCAAGGACAACAAGGAAGGAGCTCCGGGAAGATCTCATAGCAGTGGGGACATTGGTTTCAGTCAATACCATAAGTAACGTACTCCACCGCAATGGTCTCCGTTCCAGACGAGCCCGTAAGGTACCTTTACTTTCAAAGCGTCATGTCAAGGCTCGTCTACAGTTTGCTCATGATCACTTGGAGGACTCTGAGACAGACTGGTTCAAGGTTCTATGGTCTGATGAGACCAAGATCGAGATCTTTGGTGCCAACCACACACGTGACGTTTGGAGACTGAATGGCACTGCATACGACCCCAAGAATACCATCCCTACAGTCAAGCATGGTGGTGGCAGCATCATGCTGTGGGGATGTTTCTCAGCCAAGGGGCCTGGCCATCTGGTCCGCATCCATGGGAAGATGGATAGCACGGCCTACCTGGAGATTTTGGCCAAGAACCTCCGCTCCTCCATCAAGGATCTTAAGATGGGTCGTAATTTCATCTTCCAACAAGACAACGACCCAAAGCACACAGCCAAGAAAACCAAGGCCTGGTTCAAGAGGGAAAAAAATCAAGGTGTTGGAGTGGCCTAGTCAGTCTCCTGACCTTAACCCAATTGAAAACTTGTGGAAGGAGCTCAAGATTAAAGTCCACATGAGACCCAAAGAACCTAAATAACTTGGAGAAGATCTGCATGGAGCAGTGGGCCAAGATAACTCCAGAGACCTGTGCCGGCCTGATCAGGTCTTATAAAAGACGATTATTAGCTGTAATTGCAAACAAGGGTTATTCCACAAAATGTTAAACCTAGGGGTTGAATAATAATTGACCCACACTTTTATGTTTAAAATTTATTAAAATTCAACTGAGCAGCATAACTTTTTGGTTTGTAAGATTTATGCTTCTGTTAATAAATCCTACTCTCGTTTGCAGTTTGAAGGCTCTAACATATTTGCATCTTATCAAACCACCTAAATCAGCAGGGGGTTGAATACTAGTTGTAGGCACTGTATGCTACACATGTGTGATATGTGAGTGGTGTGTGTGCTGCCTGTGTTTGATATGTAAGTGGTGTTTATGTTGCATGTCTCTTACGAGTGGTGTGTGCTGGATGTGTTTTATATGTAGTTTGTAGTTTTTGTGCTGCATGTGTCTAATATGTGAGCGAGGCGTGTTGTGTGTTTGAGTGAGTGGTATGTGTGTTGCATATGTGATATGCGAGTGATTTGTATGCTTTCTGTGTCAGATGTATGAGCATTGTGTCTGATATGGGAACAGTGTGTATGGTACATGTGTCTGATATGTGAGAGATGTATGCTACATATCATGTCTGATATGTGAGCAGTTTGTGTTCTACATATGTGTGATATGTGAGTGGTGTGTGGTGTGTGCTATGTGTGTCTGATAGTTATGCGGTCTGTGTGCTACATGTGTCTGATCGGTAAGTGGTCTGAGTTCAACGTGTCTGATATTTCAGCAGTGTGTATGCAACATGCATCTGACATGTAAGTGGTGTATGCTACTTATATCCTGTCTCATATGTGAACTGTTTGTGTGCTTCATGGTCTTAATGCAACATGTGTCTGATATGTGAGCAGTATGTCTGCTACATGTATCTGATATGTGAGCGGTCTATGTGCTATGTCTCATATGAGTGGTGTGTGTGTGCTGCATGTGTCTGATATGTAAGTGCTATGTGATGTGTGTGCTGCTTGTGTTTGATATATGACAGGTGTATTTGTGCTGTGTGTGATATGTTATGAGCATGAGTTCTGCTGCATGTGTTTGCTAAGTGAGTGGTGTGTTTCGGATATGTGTTTCACCTCCTCCTTCGGCCTCTCCCAATGGATCTCCTCCCCCACACACACTGGTGGCCACACACTTGACCTAGTCTTCACCCGCCTCTGCTCCCTCACCGACCTAACATACTCAACCCTCACCCACTCCGACCACAACCTACTGACATTCTCATCCCTCTCCGGACACTCCCCCACCCCCGCAGAAACCTTAAGCTCATAGACTTCCATTCACTCTCAGAATCCCTCCTCCCCCTCTCAGACTTGGCCTCTTCTCAAGACGCTGACTCTGCCGCCTCCCTCTACAACACCACTCTCACCACAGCCCTCGACCAGGCTGCTCCACTCACATGTAACATAACACTAGTACAACGACAACCCAGCTCACGACCCTCACCAAAAAACTCAGACGGACGACTAGGGCAGCTGAGCGGAAATGGAAGAAATCCCACTCCGCAGAGCACTTCGACCTATACAAGCGTTCCCTCAATACCTTCAAGACTGCCCTTGACTCCGCAAAACAAGCCTACTTCTCCTCCCTAATTACCGCCCTGTCTCACAACCCCAAACAACTCTTCAAAACCTTCAACTCTTTACTTCATCCCCCTGCACCTCCTCCCTCACCCCTCATCTCCGCAGACGACTTCGCCACCTTCTTCAAAAACAAAATCGACAAACTCAGACAAAGCTTCGACCCTCACTCCCCCCGCCCCATCCCACCTCCAGCCCATCCCCCCTCACCCAAATGCAGTTTCACCCCCATGACAGAGGACCACCTCTCCTCCCTTCTAGCACGATCACACCTCACCACATGCGCCCTTGATCCACTCCCCTCCCACCTCATCCCTAACCTCACCTCAGTCCTCATCCCTGCTCTAACACACCTCTTCAACATTTTACTCAAATCCGGCACATTCCCCTCACCCTTCAAACACTCCCTAATCACGCCCATCCTTAAAAAACCATCCCTTGACCCTACAACAGTCTCCAACTATCGCCCCATATCGCTCCTCTCAAAACTTCTTGAACAACACGTCTATTCCGAACTGTCCTCCCACCTCTCTTCCTGTACTCTCTTTGATCGCCTACAATCCAGCTCCCGACCTCACCACTCCACCAAAACAGCCCTAACCAAAGTCACTAACGACCTTCTGATCGCCAAGAGCAAACGACACTATTCCGTCCTCATCCTTCTCGATCTCTCTGCTGCCTTCAACACTGTTGACCACTCCCTCTTACTTCAAATTCTTGAGTCTCTTGGCATTACTGACCTTGTCCTCTCCTGGATTTCCTCCTACCTAATGGACAGGACCTTCAGCGTCACCCACTCCCACACCACCTCCTCGCCCCACCCCCTCTCTGTAGGTGTCCCCCAAGGGTCGGTCCTGGGACCACTACTCTTCATTTACAACCTCGGCCTAGGCAACCTCATCAAGTCACATGGACTCCAATACCACATCTACGCTGACGATACCCAGCTCTATCTGTCTGGCCCTGATATCTCCTCCCTTTTATCCAAAATTCCTCCATGCCTATCCGCCATTGTATCCTTCTTTTCTACCCGCTTCCTAATACTCAACATGGACAAGCCCGAATTCATCGTCTTTCCCCCGAACAACCCCACCCCGCTTCCTGACCTATCAATCACCGTCAATGACTGCACACTCTCACCCCTCACCCACACCAAGTGCCTTGCGGTAATCCTCGACTCCTCCCTCTCCTTCAAGCCCCACATCCAAGCCCTGGCCACCGCCTGTCGACTCCAACTAAAAAACATTGCCCGTATCCGTTGCTTCCTCGACCATAACACGGCCAACACGGTCCATGCGCCCATCATCTCCCGCCTGGACTACTGCAACCTCCTGTTCACCGGCCTCCATGCCTCCTTCCTCGCACCTCTCCGCATCATCCTCAACTCTGCTGCCCGACTCATCACCTATCTCCCCGCTACTCCCCCGCCTCCCCTCTCTGCCGAGCCCACCACTGGCTCCCCATCCCCCTGCGATCTCGCTTCAAAACCCTAACCCTGACATACAAGGCCATACACAACCTGTCCCCTCCCTACATCTCTGATCTAGTCTCCCGCTACCTCCCCTCGCGCAACTTGCGCTCCTCTCAGGAACTCCTTCTCTCACCTCCACCTCCCACAACCACACACAAGACTTCTCCCGTGCTTCTGCCAGACTCTGGAACTCCCTCCCCCACCACATTAGACACTCCCCTACCCTGGGAACCTTCAAGAAAAACCTGAAGACCCACCTCTTCCTACAAGCCTACAACACACATTGAGACCAATCCACTGCACCATCTCACCTCTCCCCCTCCTGTTGTCTCCCTCCCCACCCCTCTAGACTGTGAGCCCTCGCGGACAGAATCCCGGCCCTATTATACCCATATGATTGATCTGTCGATTTGTCGTCGTTTTCGACCACTTGTCTTTGTCTACCCTCTAACTTGTAAAGCGCCATGTATCCTAATAGTGCTATATGAATACCTAATAATAATAATAATATGTGTGGTGTATGTGTTGTGTGTGTGATATGTGAGCAGTCTGTATAGTAGATTTCTCTAGTATGTGAACAGTGTGTGTTGTATATCTGTCTAATATGTGAACAATCTGTGTGCGACATGTGCCTGCTATATGAGCAATGTGTGCGTCAGATATGTGAGTGGTATGTCTGATATGTGTTTCTGATGATTTAGCAGTGTTTATGCTACACTAGATGTGAGCCCGATGCTATCACATCGGGAAGGTGGTGGTGTCGTGATATGGGCAGGCTCTGTGGCGCTGGATGCGAAAGCTGTCTTTCCCTGATCTGCTCTCTTTCCCCTGTGAGCTCTCCCCCCTGTTCACGCTCTATCCCCTTATGCTGTCTTCTCCACTCTGTGCTCACCTTTGAACTGTCTCTCCCCTGTGTGCTCTCCCCCCGTATTCTGTCTTTCCGCCTTGTGTGCTGTCTTTCCCCCTTGCGTGCTGTCTTTCCCCCTTGTGTGCTGTCCCTATCTCCCTGTGCGCTCTCTATCCCCCTGTGTGCTCTCTATCCCCCTGTGTGTTCTCTATCCCCCTGTGTGTTCTCTAACCCCCTGTGTGCTCTCTGTCCCCCTGTGTACTCTCTCCCCATGCGCTCTCTCTTCCACCTCTGTGCGCTTTCTCTTCCCCCTCTGTGCGCTCTCTCTGCCCCCTGTGCACTCTCTGCCCCCCTGTGCGTGCGCGCTCGCCCCCTGTGCTTTATCTCTCCCCCTCTCCCTCCTGTGTTGTCCAAACATGGAGGTGTTGTGATTAAGTGTGCATACGCGCACCGGGTTCCACTGCCACCATCTTTATATACCCAGATGTTCAAAGATAGCGTCCGGGCATCAGGGGCAATGTGTCAGCAGAGTGAAGTTCTGGTGGTGGCAGTTGCTTGCAGCTGCGGCACCACTGGCGGTACTGCACAATGTGCCAGTACCGCCAGTGAGCACCATATTTACACACCCATCACTCTTCCCCCCGTGTGCTCCCCTTTTGCAATGTCTGCCACCCTTTACGCTCTATACCCCCCTTTGCGCTCTCTGTGCCACTTTGCGTTCTCTACCCCACTGTGCGCTTTCTGCCCGTGTGCTCTCTGCCCTGTGCACCCTCTGCCCCATGCTCTCTCTGCTCCCCTGTGCGCCCTCTGCCCCCCATATGCTTTTTGCGCCCCCCACGCGCTTTCTGCCCTGTGTGCTTTCTGCCCCCTGTGTGCTCTCTGCTCCCCTCCCCCCCCCCCACCCCCGTGCACTCTCTCTGCCCCTTCTGTGCACTCTCTCTGCCCCCAAAATGTGCCGGTGCCACCAGTGTGTACCATATTTGCGCACCCATCATTGTATTTCCTTGTGTGCTCCCCTTATCGCTCACCCCTTTGCACTTTCTACCCCCCCTCTTTGCCCCCTTTGCACTCTGCTCCATTTTCGTTCTCTGCCCCCATTTGTGCTTTCTGCCCCCTTTGCGCTCTTTGCCCCCCCTTTTGCATCTTGTCCCCCCTGTGCACTCTCTGCCTTCCCTGTGCGCTTTCTGCCCTCCCTGTGTGCTCTTTGCCCCCCCTTTGACCTCTTTGCCCCCTCTTTGCACTCTCTGTCCCCCCGTGCGCTATCTGACCACCTGTGCTCTCTCTACCCTCCCAGTGCACTGTCTGGCCTCCCTGGGCGCTCTCTGCCACCAGTGTGCGTTCTTTGCCCCCCCTTCATGCTCTCTGCCCCCCATTTGCACTCTCTGCTCCCTGTGTGTGCTCTTTGACCCCCGTGTGTTCTCTCTGCCCCCGTGTGTGCTCTCTGCCCCCCATGTGCACTCTCTGCCCCCCTGCACGCTCTCTGCCCCCCTGGACGCTCTCTGCCCTCCCATGCACTCTCTGCCTTCCCTTGCACTCTGTCTGCCCCTGTGTGCTCTGTCTGTTCCCCCGTGCACTCTCTGCCCCTCATGTGCACTGTCTGCCTTCCCTGTGCGCTTTCTGCCCTCCCTGTGTTCTCTCTGCCCCTCGTGTGCGCTCTCTGCCCCTCGTGTGCACTCTGTGCCCCCGTGTGCGCTCTCTGCCCCCCGTGTGCACTCTCTCCCCTTGTGTGCGCTCTTTGTCCCCCCGTGCTTGCTCTCTGCACTCCCATGCACTCTGTCTGCCCCCCCAAGCACTCTGTCTGCCCCCCGTTCTCTTTGTCTGCCCCTCCCGTGCTCTGTCTGCCCCCCCCCCCCGTGCTCTTTGTGTGCTCCCTGTGCACTGTGTCTGCCCCCCGTGCTCTATGTCTGCCCTCCGTGCGCTCTGTCTGCCCCCCCATGCTCTGTCTGCCCCCTGTGTGCTCTGTCTCCGTGTGCGTTCTGTCTGCCCACACGTGCGCTCTCTTTGCCCCCCGTGCGCTCTTTCTGGATGGAGCTGGAGGAGCAGGATGGAGGCGGAGGAGCAGGATGGTGGCTTGGGGGGGTGGGGCAGGATGGTTGCTGGGGGGGGCAGGATGGTGACAAGCGGTGAAGAATAGAGCGAGCTAGCAGGATGGAGCCGGCGGGGCAGGATGGAGCCGGAGGAGCAGGATGGTGGCTGGGGGGGTGCAGGATGGAGTGAGCAGGGCAGGATGGTGGTGGCGGGGCAGGATGGAGCGACGGGACAGGATGGTGGGAGCAGGGCAGGATGGAGCCGGAGGAGCAGGATAGAGCCGGAGGTGCAGGATGATGGCGAACGGGGCAGGATGGAGCGAGCGGGGCAGGATGGTGGCAGGATGGAGCGAGCGGGGCAGGATGGTGGCAAGCGGAGCAGGATGGTGGCGAGCGGGGCAGGATGGTGGTGAGCGGGGCAGGATGGTGGTGAGCAGGGAAGGATGGAGCGAGCGGGCAGGATAGAGCGAGCGGGCAGGATGGAGTCGGAGGAGCAGGATGGTGGCGGGGGGGCAGGATGGTGGTGGGGGGCAGGATGGTGGGAGCGGGGCAGGATGGTGGCGGGGGGGCAGGATGATGGGCGGGGGCAGGATGATGGCGGCGGGGCAGAGGAGCGGGGGGCAGGATGGAGGAGCGGGGCAGGATGGTGGCGGGGGGGCAGGATGTGGGGGGGCAGGATGTGGCGGCGGGAGGATGGAGCGGCGGGGCAGGATGGAGCGAGCGGGGCAGGCAGTGGAGCCGGCGGGGCAGGATGGAGCGACGGGGGCAGGATGGTGGCGAGCGGGGCAGGATGGAGCAAGCGGGGCAGGATGGTGGCGGGGGGCAGGATGGAGGCGAGCGGGGCAGGATGTAGCAAGCGGGCAGGATGGAGCGAGCGGGGCAGGATGGAGCGGGCGGGGCAGGATGGAGCGAGCGGGGCAGGATGGAGGAGCGAGCGGGGCAGGATGGGCGAGCGGGGCAGGATGGAGCGGGCGGGGCAGGATGGAGGAGCGGGCAGGATGGGGCGGGGCAGGATGGAGTGAGCTGGGCAGGATGGAGCGAGTGGAGCAGGATGGTGGCGGGCGGGGCATGATAGTGGCGAGCGGGGCAGGATGGAGTGAGCGGGGCAGGATGGTGGCAGGGGGGGCAAGATAGACAGAGCAGGGCAGGATGGAGCGAGCAGGGCAGAATGGAGCCGGCGGAGCAGGATGGTAGCGGGGGGGGGCAGGATGGAGCGAGCGGGGCAGGATGGAGCCCGCAGAGCAGGATGGTGGCAGGGGAGTAGGATGGTGGCGAGCGGGGCAGGATGGTGGGAGCGGGGCAGGATGGTGGGAGCGGGGCAGGATGGAGTGAGCAGGGCAGGATGGAGCGAGCGGGGCAGGATGGAGTGAGTGGGGTAGGATGGAACGAGCGGGGCAGGATGGAGCCGGAGAGCAGGAGTGAGGGGGGGGCGATGGTGGGTCAGGATGGAGCGAGCGGGGCAGGATGGCGGGAGCGAGCAGGGCAGGATGGCGGGAGCCGGCGGGGCAGGATGGCGGGGGAGGACAGGATGGGGCGAGCGGGTCAGGATGGACGAGCGGGGCAGGATGTGGGAGCGGCAGGATGGCGAGCAGGGCAGAATGGAGCGAGCGGGCAGGATGGCGGAGGAGCGGGGCAGGATGGCGGGAGCGAGCGGGGCAGAATGGAGCCGGCGGGGCAGGATGGTGGGAGCGGGGCAGGATGGAGCGCGCATGGCACGATGGATCGAGCGGGGCAGGATGGAGCCAGAAGAGCAGGATGGTGGCGGAGGGGTGGGCAGGATGGGGGGAGGGCAGGAAGGCGGCGAGTGGGGCAGGATGGTGGTGAGTGGGGCAGGATGGAGCGAGAGGGGCAGGATGGGGCCGGCGGGGTGGGATGGTGGGAACAAGGCAGGATGGAGCCGGAGGAGCAGGATGGTGGCGGGGGTGGGGCAGGATGGGGGGAAGGCAGGATGGTGGCGGGGGGGGCAGCGGGGAGGCATGAGGAACAGGGGGGGGTAGGAGGAGCAAGGGGGCCGCGGGGAGGCATGAGGAACGGGGGGGGGGGGGGGCAGGGGAGTGGGGGGGCAGAGGAAGGCCGCGGGGGGGGGGGTACCGCGAGGAGCGGAGGGGCAGAAGAGGCAGGAGGAGCGGAGGGGTGCAGGAAGAGCGGGGGTGCCGCGGGGAGGCGGGAGCAGGAGGAGTGGAGGGGGGTAGGAGAGGCAGGAGGAGCGGAGGGGGGCAGGAGGAGCTGGGGGCTGTGGGCAGAGCCGCCGCTACGGCCACCGTGTATACCAGCGACAGCCGGGCTGCAAATAGGCGCGAAATTCGAACTTTGAATTCTTGCGCCTATTTGCATAGGGTGCGCTCATTGGCGCCCGCCACCGCGGGCACCAATGAGCGGCCTCTGTCTGGCGCGCGATTTCGGCGACAGTCACACTCAAAAAACCCTTAGACAATTATATAATAGATAAGTGTGTGTGCTACATGCATCTTACATATGAGCGCTTATGTGTCTAAAATATGAGCAGTGTGTATGTTATATATCTCATTTGAGTGGTGTGTGTGCTGCCTGTGTCAGATATGAACGGTAAACTGTGTGTGTGTTCAGTGTCCCACTAGTGGTGTGTGTAGTGCATGTATCTGATATGTGAGCAGCTTGTCTGCTGCGTAAGCGCTATGTGTGTACTACTTGTGTTTGATATGTGAGACGTGTGTGTGCTGCATGAGTATTATTTGTGATGAGCAGGGTTTCTGTTGAATGTGTCTACTATGTGAGTGGTGTGATGTGTAATCAGTCTGTATTGTACAAGTACATTTCTCTGGTATGTAAACAGTGTGTGTGCTACATCTGTCTAATATGTGAGAGATCTGTGTGCTGCATGTGCCTGCTATGTGAGTAATGTGCAGAAATCTGAAAAAGAAACCACCATAAGGCGTTGCCAACACAAATGAAACTTTTTCCGTTTAAAGGAATATGCTCACCTGGTATGGTTGTGAAAGTCACAATCACTATGATATCAATTCTTTTACTTTGGCTGCTGCAGTCTCCCCTTTAAAAAAATGATTTTTATAAAAATATAAAAGTTGGGTTTTTTAAACCGCGCTGCCAATCATTCCAATAATATTCAAACTCAAAGAGTTGGCATAAATGTGATTTTTATTCTACGCATTTCAATGTTCACAGACCTTTTCATCAGGAAAACCACCGATGTACAAAAAAACCCAACTTTTATATTTTTATATTTTTATGTGAGTAATGTGTACGTCTGATATGTGAGTGGTAGAGGTGTATCTCAATGAGTTAAAATATCAAAAAGTTAATTTTTTTTTATTAATTCAATATAAATAGGGAAATACATATATTGTCCAGGTATAGAAAACAACAAGGCGGCACTCACCGTTTGTTCACAGGTGCTTTCTTTATTGCAGAGGTGCGGGGAGGGGGTGCATGAAGGTACAGACGACAGGTCCTGTTTCGCAGTTTGCCCGCTTCTACAGGTCTAGAAGTGGGCAAATAAAGAAAGCACCTGTGAACAAATGGTGAGTGCCGCCTTGTTGTTTTCTATACCTGGACTGTATATGCTTGACCGACTTATGTAGGCGCTGCACCACCAGGTGGCTGGGGGAAAGACAGCGGTCTGTCTCTATGGAGCAATAGGAAGGACCATTAGCCCTGTTGGTGCCGGGTGCCCCTACTTTTCTTTACACGGAAATACATATATTATATAGTGTCATTACAAACAGAGTGATCTATTTCAAGTTTTCCAGTGTTTATTTCTGTAAATGTTACAGCCAATGAAAGCCCAAAGGTCATTATCTCAGAAAATTTAAAGTAGGGCAGATGAAAA
Organism: Allobates femoralis; assembly: GCA_033576535.1. Classification (NCBI taxonomy): domain Eukaryota; kingdom Metazoa; phylum Chordata; class Amphibia; order Anura; family Aromobatidae; genus Allobates; species Allobates femoralis. The sequence continues at coordinate 319,816,957 of JARQOC010000002.1, read as the reverse complement.
CTGTGCTGTCGTATTCCACAAGAAATCAAAGGGTGAATGTAATATTGATTTGTTAGTCTACTTGTTTCAGGGCTCCCTGACACACCCTGAAACATGGCAATATGATATTAATTTGTCCTGAGGAAGGGGCCAGGGAGCCCTGAAACGCTTATTGACTAATAAATCAGTATTATATTCACCCTTTGATGTCTCATGGAGCAGCCATAATATGCTTTTATAGTGGTTGTGACTCTCACAACCTCACAAGGTGAAGCCTCTGATACCTATTTAGGTAATATTTTATTTCTCAGATCCTTCATCCTCTCTACTTTAATTTTCTGAGATAATAACCTTTGGGTTTTCATTGGCTGGAAGCCATAATCATCAACATTTACATAAACACTTAAAATAGATCACTCTGCTTGTAATGCCTCTATACAATATATGTGTTTCATTAACCTTTTCATGATATTCTAATTCATTGAGATGCACCTGTATACCTGGTTTGTGTTTCTGATGATTGAGCAGTGTTTATGTTACATGTGTCTGTATAAGAGATAAGTGTGTGTATCTGATATGTGAGTGGTGTGTGCTACATGCAGCTTACATGTGAGTGCTTGTATGTCTGATATGTGAACCATATTTGAGCGGTGTGTGACCAAAGTGCCCCCACTGTGGCCAGTGATTTAGCTGCAGTGGCCTTCACAATGAGAAGAGTTTGTAAGGGATACCTGGGTAGTACTGAAGGAGCAGTGGCAGGGGTTGGGCAAGGTAAGTATGCTTTATTACTTTACAGCTGATGTATGCATTTTACACTGAAAGCTAAGCGCAGAAACACTGGTCACTGTGCTGTCAATTGAACTCTTGCTATACAGTGAACCTCCACTATGAAAATCAATGATTAATAATAATACTTATTAAAACCAGGTAATTATGTTCAGGTACATGTAGAAGTGGAGCGACATGGAGAAAATTGCCTGATTTCCTCCTTTCAAGTGCTTGTAATGATTCCAATCTCATTTTTTGTAGGTATACCTTTTTGACTTAACCTTTAAGCAAAAACCTTGTACATTTCTCCTACCAAAATCTCATCATACACCTGGAGGTAAGTATAGCAAACGTACCTTGGGAGATACACTTACATTTTATTATCAGTGTTTTAGCCATTAGGATTCAGTGACAGTAATTTTTGGTTACAATTTATCTTAGTGCTAGCTTCTCCAGAAGTCCAGAATTTCAAGACCTCACCGAATGGACTTCATATTTACAGTAATGGGATCCGTGTAAATGATGCCAAGAATATGGTGGGGTAAGAAAAGCAAAAACTTACCTTTTTATATATGTATTTACTTTTAACATCTAGATAATTCATGTAAATAAGTGATTAGACCTTTTAGTAGCAACAATTATATGCGCAGTTTCTCAGACTGCGAGGTGCTGCAGCTGGGAGCAGCGGCGATGCGTGGTGGCAGTTTCGGGTGGCAGCACTGCTGGCCCTACTGCACAATGGACTGGTACCACCAGCGTGCGCCATATTTGCACACCCTTCAGTACTGCCGGAGCGTGATAGGACGACAACCTGACGGAAGTGGTTGACAGACGCCACAGGAAGATTATGAAAGAAGATTATTAAACTATTATTGTTATAATTTTCTTTTGTGGGGGTGGGGGAATAACCCCTTCTAAATCTCCATGTTTAACCCCAGTAAAATAGCAACATTTATACTTGCCTCTGGTGCCTATGCTGTTCCATCAGTGTCGGCAATGCGTTGTCACATTATTATGTCACGCATTCCATCTGGCCAATCAGCAGACCAGTCACATACATCTATAAGGCTCCTTTTACATCAGCGGTTTTTTTTTTAAATTAGCGGCAGATCCGGCAGATTTACTGCATTGCCGCGTAACAGCTGCACTTGCAGCACACTTGCAGCATGCCTCATTCATTCTCTATGGGGCTTGCGGTTAGGTGCGGCAAGTGCGATTTTCAGGATCCAGCACTTGCAGCGCATGAAAAAAAAAACGCTGCTAGCTGCGTTTTTTTGACCTGCTGCAACTGCCAGATCACAGCAAAAACCTACTTTGCCGCACCTGCCGAAAGACCCATAGAGAATGAATGGGGTATACCACAGGTGTGCCGTAAGTGCAGGTGTTAAGCAGCAGATGTGGTAAATCTGCTGAAAATGCCGCAAATCAGCAAAAACGCTGATGTAAAAGGGGCCTAAGGCTGGCTTCACACTACGGATGTGATCCGATCCGTGGCTGTCCGCTTGAGCCAGACAGCCCCGGACCGAATCAGCACACAGAACTGGAGGGCTAATTTGCCCTCCAGTTCTGTGTGCTGATCAGGTCCGGGGCTGTCTGGCTCAAGCGGACAGCCACGGATCGGATCACAGCCGTAGTGTGAAGTCAGCCTAAGAAGTGAAAGCTGTTGTTTTCTCACACATACAGTTTGCCTGAATTAATAGCAAATTTAGCACTTTTAAACAGCATTTTGCTTCACATTCAGTTGTGCTCAAACATTTACATACCCCGGCAGATTTTTTTCTTTTGTGGCCTTTTTTCAGATAATATGAATGATAATACGAAAAAACTTTTTCCCTCATGGTTAGCGGTTGGGTGAAGCCATTTATTGCCAAACTATTGTGTTTTCGCTTTTTAAATCATAATGCCAATCAAAAACATCCAAATGACTCTGATTAAAAGTTTACATACCCCAGTTCTTAATACCATGTATTGCTCCCTCTAACGTCAATGACTGCTTGAAGTCTTTTGTGATAGTTGTGGATTATTATTATTTATTTATATAGCACCATTAGGTTCCGTGGCACTTTACACGAGGAAAGGGCAGACGAAGACAAGTATAATAAATGTGGACAATCAGGTCATACAGGTACAAAAGGGGAGAGAATCATGTCCGTGAGGGCTCACAGTCTATGAGGGGTGGGTGGGGATAATGTAGGAGGGGGAAATGCTGGTCACAGGGCGGTGGACCGGGTCTCATTGCAGGTTGTAGGCTTGACAGAAGAGGTGTGTCTTCAGGTTTCTTTTGAAGGTTCCCAGGGTAGGCGAGTGTCTGATGTGTTGGGGCAGAGAGTTCCAGAGAATAGCAGATGCACGGGAGAAATCTTGTATGTGTTTATGAGAGGAGGAGATGAGGGGGGAGTAGAGGAGGAGTTCTTTGGAGGATCGCAGGTTGCATGAGGGTCGGTATCGGGAGACCATGTCAGAGATGCTAGGAGTTGACAGGTTGTGGATGGCCTTGTATGTCATGATTAGTGTTTTGAACCGGGATCTCTGGGAAGCAGGGAGCCAATGAAGGGCTTGGCATAGGGGGTAGACAGGGGAGTAGCGGGAGGACAGATGGATTAGTCGGGCAGCGGAGTTTAGGATAGATTGATGAGGTGCAAGGAAGATAGCAGGGAGGCCGATGAGCAGGAAGTTGCAGTAGTCGAGGTGGGAGATAAGAGCGTAAATAAATGTTTTAGCGGTGTCGTGGGTCAAGGAAAGTGCGAATACGCAAAATATTTTTGACCTAGAGTCGGTAGGAGGTGGCGAGAGCCCCGATGTGGGGCATGAAGGAAAGGGAAGAGTCAAGGATTACTCCGAGGTACTTGGCTTGGGGCACTGGGGAGAGTGAGCAGTCGTGGTCGGGTATTGGGGGAGATTTGCTTGGGGGGAAGTCCCATGTCCATGTTCAGTTTAAGGAAGCGGGCAGAGAAGGATGAGATGGCGGACAGGCATTGTGGGATTTTGGATAGTAGGGAGGTGATGTCGGGTCCAGAGAAGTAGATTTGGGTGTTGTCGGCGTAGAGGTGGTTCTGAAGGCCATGGGACTAAATGAGTTGCCCTTGGCCGAGAGTGTAAATGGAGAAAAGTAGCGGTCACAGGACCGAGCCTTGGGGAACCCCGACAGATAGGGGGTAGGGCGAAGAGGAGGTGTGGGAGTGGGCGACGTTGAAAGTTCGGTCCGCTAGGTAAGAGGAAATCCAGTGATGCCAAGGGATTCCAGGATCCAAAGTAGAAGGAAATGGTCAAAAGTGTCGAAAGCGGCAGATAGGTCGCGTAGGAGGAGGATGGAGTATTGATGCTTGCTCTTGGCGGTCAGAAGGTTGTTGGTGACTTTGGTTAGGGCTGTTTCAATGGAGTGGTGGGGTTGGAAACCGGATTGTAGGTGGTCAAAGAGGGAGCAGGAGGAAAGGTGAGAGGACAGTTCGGAATGGACGTGCTGTTCAAGTAGTTTAGAGGTGAAAGGTAGAAGAGATATGGGGCGATAGTTAGAGACAGATGTTGGGTCAAGGGAGGGTTTTTTGAGGATGGGTGTGATCAAGGCGTGCTTGAAGGCTGAGGGGAAGCCGCCGGTAGTAAGTGATAAGTTGAAGAGATGCGTCAGGGTTGGGATAAAAATGGAGGTGAGGTTGGGCATGAGGTGGGATGGGAGTGGGTCGTGGGTGCTGGTGGTGAGGTGCGATTTTGACAGGAGGGAGGAGAGTTGGTCTTCAGTTACGTGGAGAAAGCAGTTGATGGAGGGAGAGGGCAGTGTAGGTGAGAGGGGAAGTTGTGGAGACAGTGGGTCAAAGCTGTCTCTGATTTTGTCAGTCTTCTCCTTGAAGAAGGAGGTAAAGTCTTCAGCAGAGATAAGGGGAGAGGAAGGAGGAGCGGGAGGACGGAGTAAAGAATTGAAAGTTTTGAAAAGCTGTTTGGGATTGTGGGACAGGGAGATTATTAAGGATGAGAAGAAGACTTGTTTGACAGCAGCGAGTGCAACCTTGAAGTCAGTGAGGGACTGTTTGAATAGAGCAAAGTGCTCAATGGAGTGAGACTTTTTCCATCTCCTCTCGGCGACCGTGGAAGCCCGTCTCAGGTCTTTAGTGAGGGTGGTGTGCCAGGGTTGCCTGTTTGTGTGTAGAGCGTGGTATATGAGAGGGGCAGCTAAGTTGAGGGCCTTAGTTATTGTGGTGTTGTATAGGGTGGTAGCAGTGTCTATGTCGCATATGGAAGTTGTGTCGGTGAAAGGGAGAAGAGATTCTGAGAATAACATAGTATTTAAAGAGGACCTGTCACCCCCCCCCTCCATGGATTAGAATCTAAGTCCAGCACTGAATGCAGCATGTCTGCTGCATTCAGGCAGGGGTTCCCCCATGGCTCTGTGGGGCCGCTACCCCAAGATATAGGCTTGTAAAAACTTACAGTAAAAATCCATGGAGGCAGACCCTTGTGCTTGAAGCAGCACGTCCATGGGGGTATCTCACGCCCTGCGACTCTGTGCCGCCCCAAGTCCTTGCCGCCTCGCTTGTGCCATTCATGAAATCCTCGCTCTGCGCGTCCTTGTGGTGTTGACGCAAGCGCAGAGCGAGGGGTTGAGGTGCATGCCCCACCTCCCGCTATGATGTTTTCTTATTTCCCCACCCTGCTCCATAGCACAACACGGAGCAGGGCGGGGAAATGAGAGGACGTCATAGCGCCTTGCATTATGACGTCCTTTCATTTCCCCGCTTTTCTCCGTGTTGTGCTATAGAGCAACACGGGGAAATGAGAGGACGTCATAGTGGGAATCGTTATGACGTCTTCTCATTTCCCCGCCCTGCTCCGTGGTATGCTACGGAGCAACACGGGGAAATGAGAGGACGTCATAGTGGATGGCAGGGCATGCACCTCAATCTCACTCTGCGCTTGCGTCAACACCGCAAGGACGCGCAGAGCGAGGAGGACATGACTGGCACGAGGACAAGGGCGGCACAGAGATGCAGGGGGAATGAAATGCCCCCGTGGACGAGCTGTCTCAAGCACAAGGGCCCGCCTCCATGGATTTTCACTGTACGTTTTTATAAGCCTATATATCTGGGTAACAGCCCCACAGAGCCATGGGGGACCCCTTGCCTGAATGCAGCAGACATTCTGCATTCATTGCTGGACTTAGATTCTAATTCATTGGGCGGGTCACAGGTCCTCTTTAAGGTTGAAGGAAGACCTTAAGTCCATCTAGTTCAACCCATAAAAAAAAAAAAAAAAGTCCATCTAGCTTAGGGGTCTCAAACACGAGGCTCGAGGGCCGCATGCGGCCCCTGGGGTTTCACTATGCGGCCCGCAGCACCTTGGACAACTTAATGATGCATCGCCCTGTGCAGGGGGCCGCTGCAGCCTCGCTGTGTGAAGACTTTCGTCCGCGGCACTAACAAGCTCTGCCACTCAGCAAGATCAATGCATACTGCCAGCCAATGAGAGGCCCTCAGCTGATGGCGGAATATGATGTCACATGCGGTGCCTCTGGCTGGCAGATTGCATTGATCTTGCTGAGCAACAGAGCTTGTCTGAGCGGAGGCTGGAGGAAGTCATAGCACAGCAGAGGCTGGAAGTCAGCACAGCAGGGACCTCGGCTGCCCCCTGCACTGAAGCGATGCATCATTAAACTGAGAAAAGTGTGAGTGTGTGAGTATGTTAGTGAGGATATGTGTATAAGAAAGTCTGTGTGTTTGTGTGTGTATGAGAGTGTGTGTGTATGAGGATGTGTGAGAGTGTGTGTGTGTGTGTGTGTGTGTGAGAGAGAGAGTATGTGTTTGTGTGTGTGTGTGTGAGAGAGAGAGTGTGTGTGTGTGTGTGTGTGTGTGTGTGTGTGTGTGTGTGTGGGTTTATGTGTGAGGGTGTATGTGAGTGTAAAAAGAAGGTAATATAGGATGGGGGGCATCACTATAAAAGTAGATCAGGATAGGGCACATGCCTACAAAAGGGGATCAGGATGGGTGACATCACTAGAAAAAGGGATCAGGATGGGGAACATCACTAGAAAAAGGGATCAGGATGGGGAACATCAGTAGAAAAAGGGATCAGGATGGGGGACATCAGTAGAAAAAGGGATCAGGATGGGGGACATCACTAGAAAAAGGGATCAGGATGGGGGACATCAGTAGAAAAGGGAATCAGGATGGGGGTCATTACTAGAAAAATGATCAGGATGGGGGTCATCACTAGAAAAAGGGATCAGGATGGGGAACATCAGTAGAAAAGGACATTACTACAGGATGGGGACATTACTGCAGGATGGGGTCGTTACTACAGGATGGGAAACAGGATTTGTACTTTACTACAATGAGCAAAAAATTCTGGTATTATGGTACCTTCACACGCCGCAATATCGGCTGGCAATATGAGGCGATCTAACGTGCGCATGCATGTTTTTCATGCTCGCCTCAGATCGCTGATGGCGGTATTACACGCCACAATCTCGACCCTGAAATAAAGGCGATGTGTCGCCCCGGAAATCGCCTCACCCATAGCGGAACTAATCCGGTCGAATTACCTCACCGCTTCACATGCCACAATCCCAAAAGCAATGTGGGCATACATGTTCAGCGGTGCGAGGTGATAGGCTTGCCGCAGTGGCTTACACCGCGCCCCATATGCGCTCATCGGACAATGCAACAGCGTTACGATTGGTCAGCCTGCTCTGGAAGGCTGGCTAATATATGAAGCCATTGAAGATGTATGTGTTGCTGAACGGACAGCTCTTCAAATATGGCGCCCTGTGAACTGACAGCCAATTTGAACACAGTAGCCACCACCAATCATCACAGACGGGGCGCAGACTACAGCACGCTGTAGCACGCCTACGGGAAATCATAGGCGACGCTGATTCCATCACTATCGCCCTATCACACGCCACAACACGGAAATATCGCCTTCATGATTGAGGCTGATTTCAGAGCAGTGCTCAGGAATCAGGCGAGAGGTGATTTATCGCCGCGAAATTCCCCAATCACATGCCGCAATTGTGAGGCAATTTCACGGCGATCGCTTCGGGGCGACAATTCACCTTTAGGATTCCCAGGCGAGATTGCGGCGTGTGAAGCTACCATAAGTCCTACAAGGGATGTGGCCCCCGCTATAAATGTTTTTCTATGTGCAGCTCACCAACCCAGCCAGGTTTGAGACCCCTGATCTAGTTCAACCCATAGCCTAACATGTTGATCCAAAGGAAGGCAGAAAAAAACCCATGTGGCAACAATAAGCTCCTCCTTGGGGAAAAAAGTCCTTCCTGACTCCACGCACAGCAATCAGACTAGTACCCTGGACTTACACCCTATCAAAGAATCTAGTATAAATATAACAGGTAACATTATATTTTTCAAAAAAGGCATCCAGGCCATTCTTAAATGTTAGTAGTGACTCACTCATTACAACATCATGTGGCAGAGAGTTCCATAGTCTCACTGCTCTTTCAGTAAAGAATCCACGTCTGTGATTATGATTAAACCTTCTTTCCTCCAGACGTAGAGGATGCCCCCTTCTCCCCGTCTCAGGCCTAAGAGTAAAGAGATCATTAGAAAGGTCTCTGTACTGTCCCCTCATATATTTAAACATTATTATAATTATTTAGTTTTTTCCAAACTAAATAATTCCAAGTTTAATAACCTGTTTTGATATTGGAGACCCCTCAGTCCTCTAATAACCTTGGTCGCTCTTCTCTGGACCCGCATTAGTTCAGCTATGTCTTTCTTATACACCGGAGACCAGAATTGTACACAGTATTCTAAGTGTGGTCGCACTAGTGACTTGTATAGAGGTAAAATTATGTTCTCCTCATAAGCATCTATGCCTCTTTGAATGCATCCCATTATTTTATTTGCCTTTGCAGCAGCTGCCTGACACTGGGCACTAAATGTGAGTTTATCATTTACCCATACATCCAGGTCTTTTCCAGTGGTAGGTTTGCCCAGTGTTTTACAATTAAGCACATAATTATACATTTTATTTCCTCTGCCCAAGTGCATGACCTTATATTTATCCCCATTAAAGCTCATTTGCCATCTATCAGCCCAAGCTTCTAGTTTACATAAATCCTCCTGTAATATAAAATTGTCCTCCTCTGTATTGATTACCCTGCAGAGTTTAGTGTCATCTGCAAATATTGAGATTCTACTCTGTATACCCCTACAAGGTCAATAATAAATATATTAAAAAGAAGCGGGCCCAACACTGACCCCTGTGGTACCCCACTGTTAACGGTGACTCATTCTGAGTGTGTTCCATTAATAACCACCCTTTGTTTCCTATCATTGAGCCAGTTCTTAACCCACTTACAAATATTTTCCCCTATCCCCATTGCTCTCATTTTATGTATCTACCTTTTGTGTGGCACCGTATCAAAAGCTTTTGAAAAATCCATATACACCACGTCCACTGCATTTCTTTGGTCCAGTCCAAAACTTACCTCTTTATAGAAGCTTATCAAGTTAATTTGACAGGAACGGTCCCTCATTAACCCATGTTGATATTGGGTCATAAGATTATTTTTTTTCAGATACTCCAGTAAAGCATCTCTTAGAAAACCCTCTAGGATTTTACCCACAGTAGAGGTTAAGCTTACCGGTCTATAACTTCCAAGTTCAGTTTTTGTCCCTTTTTTGAATATTGGCACCACATTTGCTATATGCCAGTCCTGTGGTACAGACCCTGTTATTATGGAATCTTTAAATATTAAAAATAATGGTCTATCTATGACAGTACTTAATTCCTGCAGCACTCTGGGATGTATCCCATCCGGGCCTGAGGATTTGTCAATTTTAGTGATTTTTAGACGGTGCAATACTTCCTGCTGGGTTAAGCAGGTGACATTTAAGTGACAGTTTTTGTTATCACTGATCATATTGTCTGTCATGGGATATTCTTGTGTAAATACTGTTGCACAAAAGTCATTTAGCATATTGGCTTTTTCCTCATCCTCATCCACCATTTCACCCAGATTATTTTTAAAGGGGCCAACACAATCATTTTTTAGTTTCTTACTATTTATGTAGTTAAAGGGAACCTGACCCCACAAACTGACCCCCCCCCCGCATCTTTATACCTGTCCCTGCACCCCCTCTTATCATTTGTAGGTATCCCTTTTGCAGAAAAAAATTGATTTTGTAAAGTAGAGAAGAGGTTATAATCACCTCGTCCTGTGTGAGTTCTCTGTTTCTGAATAAGTCTCAATAGGCGTGCCTGTCTGCTGCTCCCTTGTAATTATGCACGCCCCTCTCAGCTTGCTGCCTTTCTGAGAGCCTGGCCGCGTCATGAAAGGGGGTGGGGCTATCGGTATGACACGATTTTAGCCCCGCCCCTTTCATGACGCGGCCAGGCTCTTAGCAAGGCAGCAAGATGAGAGGGGCGTACATAATTACAAGGGGTCCCACTTTGGGACAAACTTTTTTGCCCCCCTAAATATGTAATTATCTATTGTACTATTTCTCTTTATTATATTTGGTATGAATGGGTTGGATGTCTGCCACCGGCCGGTGCAGTATGAATGGGTGTCTGTTTGTGTGCACGTTGCACCTTACAAATAGGAATGTTACACCAGTCCAGAATTATTGTATGTAGTTGTCCCCGTTTAAAATTTTCCAGTATATACTCCTCCATACCTGTTTATATACACTTTTGGAATGTTAGGTAACAACAGGTTGCGGTGCTGATTATGTCGCACCATATACCTAGTATTGGTGGTCATGGTACTGTCTGCTACCATGGCACTATCTCCATTGTGTATTATATAGAGGCGCTGTTCCCCGGAGCCTTCCGATCATGTGCCTTAGATTGATCACATGGCTGCCTGTCATGTGATCGGGCACACTGATGTAATGGCGGAAGTGTCTTCACGCGCTACACTTAGATCGCAAAGCGCGATCTGGCGCTTAGCAACCGGGTGAGCCTCACATGTGATGTAGCGGGTCCGTCACTTCCGGATTAACAACCGGAAGTGATGACAGACGCCGCGACTCCGGTCCTCGCTATAAAAGCCCCTCACACTCGCTCCATGGTCACCCCCCTCGGAAGAAGCCTAAGCGAAACGCGTTAGGGGGTCGGTGGCCACGGACAGGTAAAATTCTTGACCCATGAAGTGGAATTCTGGTGCAATTATTGTTTGGCTGTATGGTGTGTATATGGAAACTGAGCACTAATTTCTAGGTGCCAGACATAGGATTCCCTTGTTTACTACCATACTTGCATCCTGGCTTTCATGTGGTCTCCTGTCATGTGTGCTGCCTGAGGCATTACTTTTAATTGCTGCAATTATTGTACTGACTTTTAATAAAGAGCACTTTTGATTAATATCTTGGCCTGACTCCAGGGTTGTTTTATATAGGAATTGATAATTACAAGGGAGCAGCAGACAGGCACGCCTATTGAGACTTATTCAGAAACAGAGAACTCACACAGGACGAGGTGAATATAAACTTTTCTCGACTTTACAAAATCGATTTTTTTCTGCAAAAGGGATGGCTAGAAATGATAAAAGGGGGTGCAGGGACAGGTAGAAAGATGCGGGGGGGGTCAGTTTGTGGGGTCAGGTTCCCTTTAAAGAATATGTTGGGATTCTTTTTACTTTTTCTGGCAATGAGTCTCTCTGTCTCAGTCTTTGCTGCCTTGATTTGCTTTTAACAGATGTTATTTAATTTTCTGTATTTATTTAATGCCTCATCACTACCTACTTGCCATGGGTGTACCCAGGATCAAAACTAGGGGGGGGCAAGCCATGGTCGTTCCGATTGTGCCCGCTTCTTGTACCATCACTGCGCAGCAGCACACGGGCCGCTAAGGGTCCCATGTGTTTCACTGAGCCTCCTGCGCCGCCCCCTGCGCTTCCTCTTACCACAGGGGTGATGCCATGCATTGCACAGTGGAACGCATAAAAAGCAGGAAGCACTACCTTCTCGTGTGGACTAGGTGTCACTTCCTGCTTTTATGCGTTCCACTGTGCAACGCTCAGCGTCACGACCTCCTCCTGTATCTTCAATTTTGGGAAGCTGTGGTGGAACCAGGAGATGTAAGTACAGGATTTTTTTTTAAGGAGTACACGCTGGCCAGAGGAGTATGGGGGGGGGGGGAAGGGGGTGGCTCACCGTGGCTGCATTATACTGTATGGAGAATTATGAGGCTGTACTGTGCTATATGGAAGGCTGTACTATGCTAAACACAGGACTGTGAGGGTGCATTAGACTGTATGGAGGGCTATATGGAGAACTATGGGGGTGCATTATACTACATGGAGGACTATTGATGGTGCATTATACTGTATAGAAGACTATGGGTGAATTATACTATATGGAGAATTATGGGGGTGAATTATACTATATGGAGAACTATAGGAGTGCATTATACTGTATGGAGGTGCATTATAATGTATGGAGGCATATGAGGCTACATTATACTATATAGAGGATAGTGGGGTTGCATTATGATAATTGGATGACTATGGGGGTACCTTATGAATGAGGGACTATGGGGTGCATTATAATACTTAGAGGACTATGGGAATACATTGTAATGTATGGAGGAATGTGGGGATGCATTATAATAATTGGAGGACTATGGTGGCTGAGGAGGAGGACCATATAAACCATGATGGGGGACATATATACCACGATAAAGGCCATATTCCAGGAGGAGGACCATATACAGCAAGATAAGGGACATTAATACATAATGAAGGGGGAGAGGGGTCAATTTGTGAGTATAGGATTTAGAATGTTACACGGGGCCCATACATCTGACCAACGTGCACGCGGAAGGTGGGGGGCCTACATTGCGCACCTGTGCCCATCAGACTTATTGCGCCACTGGGGAGCCCTATGGGGGCCGGGGGCTGTATATGACATGGGCGGGCTGCTGTCAGGGGCCGGGTGAGATTAATATATTTAATATATTAATATATTTGCTCCGAACGTTGCACCCAGTCTTATTTTCAGGGGGGAGGCATACACACACAGGGGCATACACTCGCAGGGGCATACACTCGCAGTACGGTGGCTCAGTGGTTAGCACTGTAAATGGTGGCTCAGTGATTAGTACTGTATACGGTGGCTCAGTGGTTAGCACTGTATACAGTGGCTCAGTGGTTAGCACAGTATATGGTGGCTCAGTATTTAGCACTGTATACGGTGGCTCAGTGGTTAGCACTGTATATGGTGGCTCAGTGGTTAGCACTGTATATGGTGGCTCAGTGGTTAGCACTGTATACGGTGGCTCAGTGGTTAGCACTGTATACGGTGGCTCAGTGGTTAGCACTGTATATGGTGGCTCAGTGGTTAGCACTGTATATGGTGGCTCAGTGATTAGCACTGTAAATGGTGGCTCAGTGGTTAGCACTGTATGGTGGCTCAGTGGTTAGCACTGTATATGGTGGCTCAGTGGTTAGCTCTGTATATGGTGGCTCAGTGGTTAGCATTGTACGGTGGCTCAGTGGTTAGCACTGCGCGATGTCTCTGTGGTTAGCATAGTATGATGGCTCAGTGGTTAGCAGCACAGTATATGGTGGGCAGGCGGTTAGACCAGGATGAAGGCTGGGGGGTGAGCGCAGGAGGACGGAGGCTGAAGGGGTGAGCGCAGGTGTTGAGCGAAGGCGGTGGGGTGAGGGCAGGAGGACAGAGGCTGGATGGGTGAGGCAGGAGGACAGAGGCTGGAGGGGTGAGCGCAGGAGGACAGAGGCTGGAGGGGTGAGCGCAGGAGGACAGAGGCTGGAGGGGTGAGGCAGGAGGACAGAGGCTGGAGGGGTGAGGGCAGGAGGACGGAGGCTGGAGGGGTGAGGGCAGGAGGACGGAGGCTGGAGGGGTGAGGGCAGGAGGACGGAGGCTGGAGGGGTGAGGGCAGGAGGACGGAGGCTGGAGGGGTGAGGCAGTAGGACAGAGGCTGGAGGGGTGAGCGCAGTAGGACAGAGGCTGGAGGGGTGAGCGCAGTAGGACAGAGGCTGGAGGGGTGAGCGCAGAGGACAGGGGGGAGGCAGGAGGGTGGAGGGGTGAGCGCAGGAGGACAGAGGCTGGAGGGGTGAGCGCAGGAGGACGGAGGCTGGAGGGGTGTGAGGGCAGGAGGACGGAGGCTGGAGGGGTGAGGGCAGGAGGACGGAGGCTGGAGGGGTGAGGGCAGGAGGACGGAGGCTGGAGGGGTGAGGGCAGGAGGACGGAGGCTGGAGGGGTGAGCGCAGGAGGACGGAGGCTGGAGGCCCCCATCACAAGCACAGTGCAGCCAACTTTATCTTTATTTACTTTACATTTATTTTCACTCACTGTGATCCTCCGGCTGCTCTGTCTCTCGCTCCAGCCCCCCACAGTCCACAGGGCAGCTGCACAGGCTCTTCTGCTCCCGGGGCCGGCACTGCAGCATGTAGCATTGCACACACACACATTGCACACCACACACACATTGCACACACACACATTGCACACACACACACATTGCACACACACACACACACATTGCACACACACACACACATTGCACACACACACACATTGCACACACACACACACATTGCACACACACACACAAACATTGCACACACACACACAAACATTGCACACACACACACACATTGCACACACACACACACATTGCACACACACACAAACATTGCACACACACACACACACATTGCACACACACATTGCACACACACACATTGCACACACACATTGCACACACACACAAACATTGCACACACACACACACATTGCACACACACATTGCACACACACACATTGCACACACACACACATTGCACACACACACACACATTGCACACACACACAAACATTGCACACACACACAAACATTGCACACACACATTGCACACACACAATTGCACACACACACACATTGCACACCACACACATTGCACACACACACACACACACACACACACTGCACACACACACAAACATTGCACACACACATTGCACACACACACACATTGCACACACACACAAACATTGTACACACACACACACACACATTGCACACACACATTGCACACACACACACATTTCACACACACACACACACACATTACACACACACATTGCACACACACACAAACATTGCACACACACATTGCACACACACATTGCACACACATTGCACACACACACACACACACACTGTCACTCTGCACACAAAACCTGGCTGCACAGCACACTGCACCTTCTTTCCTTGGGGCCACTCACCACCTGCTCTCTTCTGCCGTCCTCTCTGCATCTCCTCTGCCGTCCGTTCACATCACAGTGCTGTGCCGCCGGCTCCCGCCCGCTCCTCTGGAGTCTGACCCCTCACTCAGCACTCGGCCGGGAGACAGTGCTGCTCCTTTCACTCCCAAAGAGGAGGGGGGCGGGGGGCGGCGGCCGCTCCGGAGCAAAAAAAGCCCTGGTCACAGTACTGTAGGTGCCATGTGGGGTACGCAGTGCCACGCTCACCCGGGGCAGCCTCTTGGGGGGGGCACCTGCCCCCCCCAGCCCCACGCTGGGTACGCCCATGCTACTTGCTTTAATTCCCTAAATGCTTTTTATTTGTCATTTATTGAATGAGAGTTTGTTGGTGATAAAGAGGTCGTGGATGAATGGGAGTTTATTGCAGACTGAGCGGACGTTCCAGAGTGCGCCAGGTAAAGGGACTGGGGGGGCAGGGGGTGGCTGAATGGGTCTAAGGTTGGTGAGGTTACAGGGGTTAGTGGTGATGAGGTTATGAGGGTTAGTGATGGGTCATGGGAGTGGGATGGAGGTGATTGTGGGGATGTGGTGGGGGGGGCCAGGATTAGGGGAGATGTCGCCAGCAAGTAGGAGTAGGGAGAAGGTTAGCAGGTGGGAGCAGGAGAGTTTATGTGGTGGGCGTGTCTTTTTGGTGATAGAGGATTGAAAGCGAAGGAATAGTTCAGAGAAGTGGGTGAGGTGACTAGGTAGGATGGAGGGTGTGAGATGTACTTTGTTGCCGGGTGGAGGGATGCATGGGGGTAGTAGGAAGTGGAAAAGGATGGGAGCAAGAGTGAAAAGAAGGGGAAACATTGTGATGGTGAGCGAGGGATAAGAGGTAGCAGATGGTCAGAGGTAGCAGGGGATCAGATGCAACAGGAGGATGGGTTGGAGGCAGGCATCAGAAGCATCAAGGGGACAGATGGAGAAGGAAAGGGGATGAGATGGGGGCAGGGGCAACAGGGGGACAGGTGTTGCAGGAAGGATGTGCAAAGCGGTTGATGACCAATCAAGTCCAGGCAATTGCAAAGCACGTAGAGATGGGATGCATCCGGAGGACAGATGCAACGGGGATGACCAGTGCGGAGGAAGTCTTACAGAGTCAGAAAGATGTGCAGTACATGGGGATGGGATGTAGATGATTCAACAGGGGGACAATTGCAAAGCACATAGGGATGGGACGCAGCTGGAGGACGTATGCTGCGGGGATGTCCAGTGCGGAGGGAGTCTTATAGAGTCAAACAGATGTACAATACTTGGGGATGGGATGTAGGTGATGCGGCCAGGGATGAGATGTGCAGCTGGGGATGGCATGATGCAGTCGGGGGTGAAATGAAGCATCCGGGGCTGACATGAGGCAGCCAGGGGTGAGATGATGCAGCCGGGGATGAGATGATGCAACCGGAGGTCAGACGATGCAGCCGGAGGTTGGATGATGCAGCCGGAGGTTGGATGATGCAGCCGGAGCTTGGATGATGCAGCCGGAGCTTGGATGATGCAGCCGGAGGTTGGATGATGCAGCCGGAGGTCGGATGATGCAGCCGGAGGTCAGATGATGCAGCCAGGGGGTCAGGTGATGCAGCCGGGGGGTGTCAGAAGCAGCCAGGGGGGGTGTCAGAAGCAGCCAGGGGGCCAGATACAGCCAAGGGGGTAGATGCGGCCAGGGGGTCAGATGCGGCCAGGGAGTCAGATGCGGCCAGGGAGTCAGAAGCAGCCAGGGGGCCGGAAGCAGCCAGGGGATCATGTGCGGCCAGGGGTTAGAAGCAGCCAGGGCGGCCAGAAGCGGCCAGGGGCTGCAGCAGTCAGGGGGCCAGATGCAGCTGGGGGGCTGTTGCAGTCAGGGGTGCCAGATGCAGCCAGGGCGCCAGATGCAGTGTCAGTGCAGCCCAGGGCCAGGTGCAGCTACGGGGCCTCAAGCTGCCTGGGGGACCCACGAAGCCAGAGGGTCGGGTGCAGTCAGGGGATCGTGTGCAGCCAGTCTCCCGTGGGGATGGTGCCGGTGATTGGGTGCCCCATCTCCTCACCTTGCTTTTCGCTGGCAGCTCAGTAATACCTGCCGCAGGGGCGGATGGCCGGCCAGGGGGGGGCATACGGGCCGGGAGCTCAGCGCAGCTGTGAGGGGCACTGGGTGCTGCTCCGTCAATTCAGGCCGGGGATCCTGGGGCAGGCTGGTGCCTGGGCTCACCTCTCCCGACGGGCACAGGTATTTTCTTAGATTCTAAAAAGCCTCCTGCTCCTGTAAATTACAGGGTTTTTGTGCAGGAACTGCACGCTTGAGTTCTCCCCAGAGTAGCTCAATGATATTGAGGTCAGGAGACTGAGATGGCCACTCCAGAACCTTCACTTTGTTTTGCTGTCGCTAATGACAGGTCGATTTGGTCATTTGTTTTGGATTGTTGTCATCTTGAAACGTTCAAGTATGTCCTATGTGCAGCTTCCGGGTTGATGACTGCAAACTTGCCTCCAGTATTTGCTGATACAATGCTGCATTCATCTTTCCTTCAACTTTGATGACGTTTTCTGGGCCTATGTAGATCACACATCCCCACATCATCAGCGATCCACCTCCATGTTTTACAGAAGGAATGGTGTTCCTTTCATCATAGGCCTTGTTGATACCTCTCCAAATGTAACATTTATGGTTGTGGCCAAAAAGTTCAATTTTGGTCTCATCACTCCAAATTACCTTGTTCCAGACGTTTGGAGCCTTGTCTCTGTGCTGTTTTGTGTATTATAGGTGAGATACTTTGTGGCATTTGCACAGTAATGGCTTTCTTCTGGCGACTCAGCCATGCAGCCCATTTTTTTTCAAGTGCCTCCTTATTATGCATATGGAAACAGCCACACCGCTAGTTTTCAGTGATTCCTATATTTCAGCTTATGCTATAAGTGGATTTTTCTTTGCATCCTGAACAATTTTCCAGGCAGTTGTGGCAAAAATGTTTGTTGGTATATCTGATCGTGGTTTGTTTTTTACAGAGCCCGTGATTTTCTATTTGTTAATCACAGTTTGAACACTGCTGACTATCATTATCAATGTCTTGGATATCTTTTTGTATCTCTTTCCTGTTTTATGCAGTTCAACTATCTTTTGCCGTAGAGCCATTGACAATTTTTTTGCTTTCCTCATGACTCACAATCCAGAAACCTTAAGGTACTGTTACACGACACAACGTTGCAGCGATGTCGGCTGCGATATCACGGGAGCGCGCACATTTTTGGCATTATGCCAAGATCGCTTTGGAAATGTCACACATAGAAATATCGTAGGCGATCACCTCTGATTTTGCAAGACACTTTCGCTCGCTGTTTATGCACAACCCAGTGAGTGATACTTATCAATGTAGTGAATAGGGAAAATCACTCTTAACATCGTTATTGCCGTGTCACACAGGGCTATGCTAGCAGATGGCTTGAGCGACATCACCAGGTTTTTGAACATGTTCAAAAACCTGGCAACTCCGTCCAAGCGGCTTATCGTAGTTGAATTGTCCAGTTGCACGGCACGATGCACTTGCAATATCAACTGCAACAGCGATGAACATGTGACTTTTGAGCGATATTGCGGGCGATATCGTGTTGTGTAAAGGTACCTTTAGTGACTGGATGAAAGATGCAAGAGTCTGTTTCGATTCCAGACACTCACTCAGCTTTTATGCACACACTGATTACAAACAAACAGGTCACAGATGAGGATGTTACCTTTATTAGCCATTCTAACCCACTTGTGTCAATGTCTGTGCATGTTATCAGGCCAAAGTTACCAGGGTATGTGAAGTTTTGATAGGGTCATTTGGATGTTTTTTGTGGTTATTATGTTTAAAAAGAGAAAACACAGTACTTTGACAATAAATGGCTTCACCCATCCACTGACCATAAGTGGAAAAAAAAGTTATTTTGTTATCTTTGAAAGTTTGTGTTTATTCTCTGATTAAAGGCCAAGAAAGCAAAAATTCTGCCGGGATATATACGTAAAGTTTTGAGCACAACTGTATGTTACTTCTTGTATATTTTATCCTTGTAAATTACCTTTCCTATTTTATATAAATTTACAATTGTTTTTGGACTTTTTCCTAGGTCAACAAATGAGCTTCCACCACATTTGGAAAAAGTAAAGCAGAAAGCTAATGATGCCTTTGCTCAGCAACAATGGAGCCAGGCTATTGAACTTTATAGCCAAGCTATGCAGAGGGCACCTCGCAGTGCCATGTTGTTTGGAAATCGTGCTGCAGCATACATGAAGCGGAAGTGGTGAGAAGAATAGATACTGGCATTGAGTCGTTAGACTGGTGCAGAATTGAGCTGATGCTTTGTCTTGATTTTTTGTTGCAATCCTAGGGATGGGGATCACTATGATGCATTGAGAGACTGCCTGCAAGCACTGGCACTAAATCCAGGCCATTTGAAAGCACACTTTCGTTTGGCACGCTGTCTGTTTGAGTTACGCTATGTTCCTGAAGCACTGGATTGTTTGGAGGAATTTAAGATAAAGTTTCCAGAACAAGCCCAAAGCAGTGCATGTGATGCTCTGGACAGGGACATAAGGGTTGCCTTATTCTCCAAAAATGAAAACCGTAAGTCTAAACTGTACTAACATGTAAGTTTTGTAAAAGTATTGGCATTGTTTTTACAGTATATGTTTTAAGCTTCATATGAACAGTTTAATAGGATGAAAGTTGAAAGAAGATACAAGTCCATCAAGTTCAAACTATAACCTTATTTGTTATACCTACCCATAACAGGACAGTTAACTGCAGAAACATTCTTTTGTGATATATTCCCTACCCAGCTAGGCCCTAGTCCATTCACAAATCATGATTATGACATTTCAGTTTATGTAAAAGTTCACCAAACTTCTTTTTTTTTTTTTTTTTTCAAAAAAAGAAAAATCTTAATCTAGAATAATGTGTTAAGTAGAAAGGAGGGAGATGCAGCTGCAGACTACTCCTCTGTGTTTGTGATACTTCAGGACAGTATAGTACCTACAATGGTCGCTTAGTAAACACACTTGAAGAGTAGGAAGACTAAACACAGATTAAATGCATTTGTTTAATATTTAACATAAATTTACAATTTCCTGACTACAAAAGAAATCATTTTACGTCCATAATGACTTCTTTCAAGCATGTATTGGCCGCCTTTTTTCTGCTACGTATGTTGTTGACTAATCGGTGGGAAAAAATTGATCTGATTTGTTGCACTTCTTTGGACATTATCCAGTTGTTGATAAATGACAGATGTGCCCCAATCAATAGAAGCCCATGCCAGGTTAGAGGTGAAAGCAGAAGCTGAGCCCAGTCCACCGAACAACCATGAACAAGTCATTCAGAAAATATCGCTCTGAATCTCTTGTATGGCCAGATTTAGTATCGGATAGCCATCACATTAAGCCAGGAATTATATATTTTTATGTGTATCTTCTTGACAGAAGATGATAAAAAGGGAGCCTCTGTTCGCCTACGATCTGGGGACAGGAAGGATTCTCTGTCTGAAGATGAGCTGCTGCTTAGAGAAAGAAGCTTTGATTATAAACATAGATATTGTGGTCATTGTAACACCACAACAGACATAAAGGAGGCCAGTTTCATGGGAAGGTAAGCTATTTTTTGTGCTTTTTCACATCTGCATGAAGCAATAGTATTAATTGAAATTTTAGTACATATATGGTAATTTGTGTGGTATATGTTTTAATTAACATTTTTGATTTTCCTAGTAATGCACAGTACATTGTAAGCGGCTCAGATGATGGCTCATTCTTTATCTGGGAGAAGGAGACTCGTGCTCTCATCCGGGTCCTGCAAGGTGATGAGTCCATTGTTAACTGTTTACAACCCCATCCAAACTACTGCTTCTTGGCCACAAGTGGCATAGACCCTGTTGTGAGACTATGGAGCCCGCGATCAGAGGTATGAAAACAATTCTTACATATGGGGGAATGTACTTTTTTTTTTTGAACCATAATTTTTTATTATTTTGAAAGCATAAAGATATACTGTACAACTTTGTTTACATTGATGATGAAAACGAAGAAAGGCATCAATACTTGCAATTCCTATAAAAAAGAAAAATAGACACAAACATAAACATGTATGCATTATCTTGTTTCCTCTTTTGCTGGCAGAGTATGCTCTCTTGTTACCCTACGCGGTGGTTATTGTATGAGGAGATAAAAACAAAGAAATATGCATTTTAACCTAATTCAAAAGCCTGAAAGGCTAATTAACCATATATTAAGAAATCCTATTCTAAATTAACCCCTTGAGAATGTCTTATTTACTATAGATTTAAGTTAGTAATAAGAGATAATATAGATCAAGTTAAGTCGTCTTGTCCCTCTTCTTCCCTGCGGAAATTATTCTAGTTTTAGCTTTCCCAATGTGCCATTAAGGTCTTCTAGGGCGTACCATGTAGAATTTTTACAGGGTATTATAAGTATTCTGATATCTGAAATAGAGAGTTCCCTTTCAGTAAATGGTCTCCACTTTAGGAAAAAAATTTCCGCCAGTCTATCTACATTCCTTAGTGTTTCTTTGGATTCAAGACTCATAATTTTTCTTAAATTCTCTCGCACTAAATCTAGTCCCGGAACGTAGTCTTTGAGCCAGTTCTGGAGCAATAATCTCTTTGCCACCATAGTAATTGTATGAAATAAAATACGTGGTTGCTGATTGCCCTCTATTGCCTCTTTGTAGTGAAATAGCCATAGTAATGGATTCAGTCTATCGTTCCTGTTAAACAGTCTCGAGGTCATTCCCCCTACTCTATCCCAAAATATTTGTGTCTCCGCACAAGACTACAGCCCATGTTCCAAGTCCGTCTTATAAGTTTTGCATTTGGGGCAGTGAACCCAACGACCTTGATTGTTTGGTGTAGGTGGAAGGTTAAAGCCATGTATTGTTCCATGCATAAGACGAAATTGTGAGTCTCTCCATTTCTCATTAGTTACGGTATATACTTTCTGACTAACATCCAGCCCTCCAGAATTTTTTATGATAAGTCGGGATCATCAAAATGTTTTTTCCATTTGGAAAACAGTTTTTCCAAACTAAGCGGTCTAAGGGTATTCTGTAACCTCCCATAAAGATAAGATATAGATGTGTCCTCCTCACTTATTTTCAACAAATCATCCCAGAGGGAGTGGTTTAGCTCTTTTGAGATATCATTTAAACTGGACCTAAGAAAGCAAATTATTTGTTGATATTGTAAAAGGTGTGTTCTGGGGAGTTTATATTTCGTCAGAATCTCTTCACCCGTTAGCCATCTCTTCTCTTTCTATATGCATAAGGTCACCCACCGTCAGTATCCCCCTCACTTTCCCAGCCCGAAAAAGTGCATTCTCATGTCCCAATTTGAATGCAGGGCAGGCCCATGGATTTAAATCTTTAGAAATTTTCCAAGAAAGATTTTTTTTTCCTCACCTCTTTCCACGTCAATATCGTGTCTCTACAGATGATTGTGTGTTTAATGTTAGCTGGTAAGCTTGACAGCGGGGAATGTAATAGTGAAGACAAATCCCACGGTTTCAACAACTCCCCTTCTAACTCGACGTTAGAGAACCTACTAGTATGCTTGACCCAATCTAGCACATTCCTCAGTAGACACACCAGGTTATACCCTCTGACATCTGGGAGCTGGAGCCCTCCCTCTATCTTTGGCTGCAATAAAGTATTGTAGGCTATTCTTTTTTACCCCTCCAAAGAAATTGTGAAAAAGCAGTATTAATCCTCCTGATATCGACATGTTTCAACAGCATAGGGATCGTCTGAAGCGGGTAGAGCAATCTTGCAAAACTTATCATCTTGATAAGGTGGCTATGTCCTAGTAAAGATAAGGGAAGATTCCTCTACCCGGTCAGCTCCTTTTCAATTTTAGCTATAATCGGAGCGAAATTTAGACTATAGATCTGTCCAGATGTTCTTGCCAAATAAATACCTAGATATTTAACGCTATCCTACACCACCTTCATCCCACAGAATTTGTCTTCATTCAAAGTACCTTTAACCTGTTTGATAAAGAGAATCTCACATTTATCCCTATTTAGGCGAAGGCCAGATGACTTGCCTAGGTTTTCAATATCCGATAAAATGGATGGGAGGTCTCTTTCCGGGTGTTGCACGAACAAGATAATATCATCTGCAAACAATGATAATTTTACCTCCTTTTTCCCTACTTTTATACCTTCATAAGGGTTATGGGATTCAAGAAGGATAGCTAGGGGTTCAATCGCTAAATTAAAAAGGAGAGGGGACAGTGGACATCCCTGACGTGTCCCCTTTTCTAAACTAAACGTGTCTGAGAGGAAACCTGGTATACTAATGCAAGCCCTCGGGTTGGTATAGAGGGATCACAGAAATTGACGAAAGGGACCTACCAAACCAATAGTGTCCAGAACTCTATCCAGCAATGACCATCTGACATTGTCAAATGCCTTTTCGGCATCAAGGGTGATCATTGCTGGATTCTCCCCCATCTTTCCAGTCCGTCTCCCCACTTCATCCTACAGTAGCATCGCCTTCCTAATATTAGTGGCAGTCCAACGCCCCTTAATGAAGCCTGCTTGGTGGGTCAGAATTAGTTTTGGCAAAATTTGTGCCAACCTGTCAGCCAAAATTTTTGACAGCAGTTTAAGGTCTTGATTAATGAGTGAAATCGGTCTATAACTCGCAGGGTCAGTCGGAGATTTATCTGGCTTTGGGATTAGCTTTATATGGACCATATTAAATCTTTCTGGTATCGGGGTACCTTGAAGAATGGCATTAAAGAGATCTTTAAGAACAGTGGAAATTTGTTCCTTTAGCGATTTAAAAAAAAGCCCCATTGAAGCCATCTGGGCCAGGAGCTTTACCTGGATTCAAAGACATGATGGTGAGTTCTATCTCTTCCACTGATATGGGGTTATTTAGGAATTGTTCGTTGTCTGGTGACAACTTAGGTAATTTAAGCATTGTTAGCGGGAATGTACTTTTAAATATGCTGTAAAGTTTTTTGCTTCAATGGATCAACTGTAAGGTTAAAACTGTTTTTTAAAACAGTATTTGTTTTTCTACATACACATTATTGCATGTGATCAATTATTGGTATCGATAATCCCCACAATTATAATAATATCATCTTTAGGAGGTTCTAAAAGGAGGTCTTGGCTGTGCATGTTGCATTTCTGATAGCATAAAGTCTAAATTGTTGCCTAATAAAACAGTATACACATACAATTTCTAATAGTGGACACTTAATGCCAAGCAGCATTTTACAGCACTGACCACTATTATTTATTTTTCACATAGAAAATTACTGGCCTAGAAATCAGTATTTCGTGAAAGCCCAGGGCACATGGACTAAATGTACATCACAAGGGTCTATATATGAGAGGAGGTCATGATATAGACAAAATCTGAGTCTGATGCTGCTTATTTAGAAGAGATACCATGTATAAAATGGGAATTTACACTGAGTTTAGCCCCTGTGTGTAGATCACTGTTTATACCTGTCACCAACAGCCTGTTTTCACACTAATGACTAGGTCAATTTTTCCAATTCTGACCAGTGTCACTTTATGTGATAACTAGATCATGGCCCGATTCTAACGCATCAGGTATTCTAGAATATGTATGGAGTTTATTCATGAAGATTTAAGAATAATGCAATGAATACATGATATCTATCTATCATTTACCTATGTGTCTATCGTCTATGTATGCTATTTTTTTTATCATCTCTCTATGCATATTTATGAGTAAAGTTTGAGACACTGACTGACAGCCTTATAGACAGGAGTGAAGTTCGTCACACTGACTGACAGCCTTGTAGACAATAGTGAAGTTCATCACACTGACTGACAGCCTTATAGACAGGAGTGAAGTTCGTCACATGACTGACAGCCTTGTAGACAGGAGTGAAGTTCGTCACACTGACTGACAGCCTTGTAGACAGGAGTGAAGTTCGTCACACTGACTGACAGCCTTGTAGACAGGAGTGCACTGCGTCACACTGACTGACAGCCTTATAGACAGGAGTGAAGTTCGTCATACTGACTGACAGCCTTGTAGACAGGAGTAAAGTTCGTGTAAAACAAATAGGAAAAGGGGCGCAAATGTGTAGGATCCCCTTATTAAAAACGTCTAAGTGGCGTGGGTAGGTGGCCACTCACCTTATCGGGTTGTGCAAGTCCTGCACAACCTGGTTTACCAGCCTCCGCCGCCGGCAGGTATGTGCACTGCCTCTCCGCTCTCCTCTCTCCTGTTCAAGGCAGATCGTTTGTGCTGTTCCGGAGCTGCTCCAGCCGCCAGTCCCTCAAAAAGGGAGTCGTTTTCATGCAAAAAACAGTAATGGCGGTCTGATTAGGAGCGCTCTAAGGATCAAGCAGACATGTAAGATCTATTATATAATTACGAATGGATTTCGCGCACCAAACTCTCATGCGACTCGCCGTGGTCATGTGGATACGAACGAAGCATTGGCCGCGCAGCGGCCATTGCGAGCAGCTCTAAGGCGACTCGCTAAAGCCCGCGCAGCGGCATGGCGAGTCGCCTTAGCAGCGCGAGCATTGGCCGCGAAGCGGCCATTGCGAGTCAGGGACTCGCTCTGCTAGAATCCCGATGCATTGTGCATCGGGCACCATCTAGTGTTTTAATAAATGGCAAGCCTTTTATTAACTTCTTAGCTAACCTCACAGCTCCACTACGCGTTTCAACTGCATAACAGTCTTCATCAGGTGTGTCACATCGCTGATTGGTCGTGCTGAGAGCGGCGACAATCAGCTGCACGGGATTCATATTTCCCGCCAAGCCGCGCTGCTTCGCTGATTGGTCGCCGCAGCAAACCAATCAGAGAATTAGCGCGGCTTGGTGCGCGGTTTAAATTCCGCGTCGACGACCAATGAAGAACGCGGCACGCGGTTTAGTGCGCGGTTTGAATGCCGCGTCTCTCATTGGTCGCCGTGGCATTGAAACCGCGCGACAAGCCGCACTACTTCTCTGGTCGCTGCAGCCGCGGCGACCAATCAGAGAAATAGCGCGGCTTGGTGCGCTGTTTGAATTTCACGTCTCTTACTGGTCGCTACGGCGACCAAGGAGGGACGCGGCACGCGGTTTAGTGCGCGGTTTGAATGGCGCGTCTCTCATTGGTTGCCGCGGCATTGAAACCGCGCGACAAGCCGCGCTACTTCTCTGGTCGCTGCAGCCGCGGCGACCAATCAGAGAAATAGCGCGGCTTGGTGCGCTGTTTGAATTCCACGTCTCTCATTGGTTGGCGGGAAATATGAATCCCACACCGCTGATTGGTCGCTGCTGAGAGCGGTGAGTTACATATTTCCTGCCAAGCCGCACCACTTCGCTGTTATGGTCGCTGCGGCCGCGCCAACCAATCAGAAAAGGAGCGCGACTTGGCGCGCAGTTTGAATCCCGCTGCGGGTGCTACACGCCAGTCATCTCCCGGTTGGCTCGCCGCGGACCTCTGTGAGGCAGGTAGCCGCAGCTCAGTTAATTATGCACAGAGGTCAGCGACTCGCCAGCTGGGAGATGACGTGACGCGGTCATCTCCTGGCTGGCTCACCACGGACCTCCACGCGCGGCTGTTTTGCATACGCTGCGCTCATTGGTCGCCGCGGGTAGCGGCGGCCAATGAGCGCTGGCGCGCGATTTCGGCCTCAGACGGAAGTGCCCGCAGGGCAATTATATTGTAGATAATTCAGGAGTGATACCACAGATCTCATTAATTCTGAGACTGTTTTTGTTGTGACATATTTTAATCATGTTAGTGGTCAAGTTCGGGCAATATAATTTGTCTTGATTTGTGAAAATTTAGCGAAAATGTCACAATTTTCAAACTTTTAGTTTTTGTACCCTTAAGCCAAGGAGTTTTGTCACAAAATAGTTAACGAATAACATTTTCCACATGTCTACTTTACATCAGAACAAGTTTTGAAACTTCATTTTTTTTTTTTTGTCAGGAAGTTAAAAGTTAAGAGTTTATCAGCAATTTTTCATTTTTGCAAAAAATTTACAGAATCATCTTTTTAGGGACCAAATCACAGTTGAAGTCACTTTGAGGTTCCTATGAGACAGAAAACACCCAAAAGTGAACCAGGGCAGGCTCCAGGCTTTTGTAAACCTCAGGCAAAATATTCTCAGTAGGTCCCTTTAACACATACCACAATTCATGATTATAATGTAGAGACTCCTGGATGGGCTGTGTATATATAATATAGATGTATGTATTTATGTATGTCCACTAAAGGGATTCACATTTAAAATCACAAAATTTTGCACAGCCACATCATTTGACTCAGGGATTGTCATAGACATAGACTATGCTTTGAGGTAAAAATTTAACCCCACGCTTTACAGGTATTTGCCAAAAAAGGCCTATTTACTGTTTGTATGTGTCAGATAGATACTGACTTGGCTATTTTGACAACCTGTTTATTATCAGGTGGCCTATAGCAAACAATCACAGCTCCGCTTCTGATCAGTCGCTATAGACAACAAAGGACATTCTTAGTAAAACACATCTTATGCATATCTGTGAAACATTCAAGGAAGCTGCCGAAGACAAATACTTCTGGAAAATGCCGCACAGTGGGAAATGACTCTAATTGAAGCAGCATCCACACAAACTGCAAAGCAACTATGACATCTCTTTGCTGTACTTCTACCAACCTGTAGCATTTCAGATCCCATGGAGATTTACACAAAGTATAGAATTGATGTTAGTGAGGACCAGCGACAGATTAAAAGTAGTCAGGGCCCGGGCTATTTAGAGGGCTATCCCTAAGTATTATGTGACATCAAATGATCAACTTTTGAAAGATCATGTTATTAGTACACAGGGACAGATCCATAAAGGCCAAAAAAGAACAATTGTGCTGTGCGTAGCCACCCAGCCCCCAATATACAGCAGGAGCACGCACACAGTCCCCAGTATACAGCGGGAGGCCGCACACAGTTCCCAGTATACGGCAGGAGGCCACAGTCAGCCCCAAGTATACAGCAGGAGCTCGCACACAGCCCCTAGTATATAGCAGGAGCCTGCACAAAGCCCCCAGTATACAGAAGGAGCCTGCACAGTGCCCTCAGTATATAGCAGAAGCGCCCCCAGTATACAACTGGAACCCGCCCATATCCCTCAGTATACAGAAGAAGCCCACACACAGCCTCCCAGTATACAGCAGAAGGCCACACACAGCCTCCAGTATACAGTAGGAATCCACTTACAGCCCCAAGTATACAGCAGGAGGCCACACACAGACCCCAGTATACAGCAGGAAGCTACACACACAGCCCCCAGTATTACAGCAGGAACCCATACATAGCCCCTGTATTACACTTGCAGCCTGTGTATCTCCGCAGAGCGAAGCAAGACTTTGTTAACCCATTTTATTTTGTTATAGCTAAGAACAGTTAGTTACCAATTGGAAAACACCAGCTAGTCTAACATATAAAGCTGAGTGTAAGTGTGTGTTTGTGTGTGTGTGTCCACTAAAGAACTCTGCACCACCACATTTACAATTACAAAATTTTGCACAGCCAACTCATTTGTCTCAAGGAACATCATAGACTATGTTTTGAGGGAAAATTGTAACCCCGCACTTTACTGTCAGTTGCCAAGAAAAAGGCCTATTTACTCTTTGTATGTGTGAGGTAATAGCCTGTTTTGACAGTTAGCCTGGACATTTATCAGGTGGCCTATAGCAACCAATCACAGCTCAGCTTCTTATTGGTTGCTATAGGCAACGAAGGACATTCATAGTATAACAAAGCGTATGCATTTCTGTGAAACATTCAGGGAAGCTTGTTGAAGACAAGGTATTCTGGAAAATGGAGCAATACTGGGGCATGACTCTCACTGAAGCAGCAGCCACACAAACCCCAAATAATTAAGACATCTCTTCGCTATTCTTCTAACAACCTCCCGCACACAGCCCCCAACATACAGCAGGAGCCCGCACACAGCCCCCAGCATACAGCAGGAGCCCGCACACAGCCCCCAGCATACAGCAGGAGACCGCACACAACCCTCAGAATACAGCAGGAGGACGCACACAGCCCTCAGTATACATCAGTAGGCCACGCACAGCATCCACTATACAGCAAGAGGCCACACAGCCCCCAGTATACAGCCGAAGCCCACACACAGCCTCCAGTATACAGTAAGAGCCCATGCACAGCCCCCAGTATACAGCAGGAGGCCACATACAAACCCTGTATTCAGCAGTAGGTCACACACGGTCCTACAGTGTACAGCAGGAGCCTGTACACAGCCCCCCAGATATGCAGCTGGAGGCCACACACAGCCCTCAGTATCAGCTGGAGGCCGTACACAGCCCACCAGTATACAGCAGGAGGCCGCACACAGCCCTCAGTATAAAGTAGGAGGCCACACACAGCCCTCAGTATACAGCAGGAGGCTGCACACAGCCCTTAGAATACAGCAGGAGGCTGCCCACAGCTTTCAGTATACAGCAGGAGGCCACACACAGCCCTCAGTATACAGCAGGAGGCCGCACACAGCCCTCAGTATACAGCAGGAGGCTGCACACAGCCCTCAGTATACAGTAGGAGGCTGCAGACAGCCCTCAGTATACAGTAGGAGGCTGCTCACAGCCCTCAGTGTACAGTAGGAGGCTGCACACATACCTCAGTATACAACAGGAGGCCACACACGGCCACCATTATACAGCAGGCACACAGCCCCCCAGTATTAAGCAGGAGGCTGCACACAGCCCCCCAGTATTAAGCAGGAGACTGTACACAGCCCCTTAAATTACAACCTGTGCCCACTCATAGCTCTTGTATAATATTATTATCTCAACAGAGAGAAGCAAAATGATAAGATACACTTTATTGATCTCGAGGGAAATTACAATATCACAGTAGCAGAACAAAGTCATGAATTACAACATAACAATAGAGAATTGACAATGGAGGTTACTCATACATGCATACATATAGGTCAGTACCATATACGATTAGAATATCAATAATACTCAGATCACTTTGATGATTTCACACTAAGGTGATTGTTGTACATTCCATAGCAGTCTGCACAAACGATTTCCTGTATTTTTTCCTCTTACACCTTAGCATGATTAAACGACTGCTGAATGTGCTCCTCTGTCTCATGAACATTTCATGTAATGTGTGCACATTATCTACTTACATAATCATGCTATCCTGTTTGTTCCTCACTTTCGTCCCGATGTCCTCCTATCATGCACATTCGACTTCCGGTGCGGCAGCCATATCTCCACACCCAAATGATGGATGTGGAAATATGGCGCCCACTAGTGACATTGGCCCCTTGAACAATACCACTAGCTGTACCACACTCCTACAAAAATGCCGACACCCGCAACAGTCGCCAGCAAGATGTTGCCGCTGTTGACGCATCCCCAGCCAACCCCGGACATTTTTGCTGGACACGCCGACCTGACAGGAGCTGTATGACTGATTTCATGACTGTGACATCACTATAGGTCCTGTAATGCACAGAGACTACTAGGCAGGCACCCACACCCTACCCAGCCCGCTCTGCCCACTCACACAGCCAATTCACACCTCACATAGTCCGTTTACACGCCACACAGCCTGTTCACACCCCACACAGCCCGTTCACACCCCACACAGCCCCCTCACACTCCACACAGCCCCCTCACACCCCACACAGCCCCCTCACACCCCATACAGCCTGCTCACACCCCACACAGCCCGCTCACATCACATATAGCCCACTCATACCCCACACAGCCAGCTCTGCCCACTCACACCCCACACAGCCAGCTCTGCCGGCTCACACACCACACAGCCGGCTCACACCCCACACAGCCCGCTCTGCCCACTCTCACCCCACACAGCCTGC
Source organism: Allobates femoralis (assembly GCA_033576535.1). NCBI lineage: Eukaryota > Metazoa > Chordata > Amphibia > Anura > Aromobatidae > Allobates > Allobates femoralis. The sequence goes on along the minus strand of JARQOC010000002.1, from coordinate 319,786,133 downwards.
TCTGACTGCTCACACCCCGCTCTGCCTGCTCCACCCGCTCTGCTCTCACACCCGCTCTGCCTGCTCACACCCCGCTCTGCCTGCTCACACCCCGCTCTGCCTGCTCACACCCAGCTCTGCATGCTCACACCCTGCTCAGCATGCTTTTGCACTGCTCAGCCCGCGCTTGCACTGCTCAGCCTTCTCTTGCCCCACTCAGCCCTCTCACTCCTGAACCCGCTCATTTCTCAGACCTCACACCCCTCAGACCCGTTCACCCCACAGACCACCGAATGAATAACTGCACCAGTTCCTCATGCTGCCGTCATTTTCCTCATATTGCCGCCGCATGAGAGCGACCACAGGGGGGGCAGAGAGCATGCACAGGGTGGGCAAAGAGGCAGCACAGGGGGGCAGAGAGCAACCACATGGGGGAGAGGGAGCAAGCACGGGGGTAAAGAGAGCGAGGCCTTAAAAAATAGCGGAAATGGGAGAGACTGCACAAGGGGGGGAAAGATGGCCCTCGGCCCCAGCGCCACAAAGCCCTTCCCCATCGTTATTTCACTGACCACCTGATACAATAGCATTGGGCCCACATCTAGTTGTTCATAATGGCCATACATGTCTTCAGAGTTCCCCTGAAAGAATCATGTAATTGCACGGATAAGAAAGAGTGGATTTCTCGTCCAGGTGGGTCCATAGACCAAATCCACGCTAGAGGGTCAGGGTGAAGTCTCCCCCTCTCCACGTCCACCCAACCCCCCCCCCCTCCACTGAAGAGATCCAGAAGGCACTTATCCATGGCAGCATAGTGATATAGTAGGGGATCTGGTAGGCCTATTCCCCCATGGGCAAGGAGATTCTCAGGCGGCCATGAGACCATAGAAATCGGGTCCACCCATGCTTCAATCTGGAGAAAAAAGAGGCCGGCAGATGGATCGGTATGGTTTGAAAATGGTAGAGAGGGCGTGGAAGAATATCCATGCGTAAAGCGTGTAGTCTTCCCAGCCATGTCAACGGAAGTTTATTCCATCTGGCTAAATCCGATTCCAGAAGTGACAGCAAGGGCATATAATTATGTACAAAAGAAGTGAGGGATCCCCAGACAGTCTAATCCCCAGATATCCCAAAGATCCTTCCTTCCAGCTGAAGGAATATTCCCTGGCCAAAAGTGACACCACCAATCCCGGCAGGGTGACATTGAGCATTTCAGATTTTGAGGGATTGATCTTAAAATTACTCAGTCTACCAAATTCCGTCAAATTTTCAAGTATGTGGGGAAGGGTTATTAATGGATTCGTGATATAAATAAGCAGGTCATCCGCGAATAAGGCGATCTTATGCTCTTTCTTTCCCACTACGAGACCCTGCACCGATGGATCGGCTCTCAGGGCACAAGCCAGGACCTCCATGCAAAGAATGTAGAGCAAGGGGGACAGTGGGCACCCCTGACGTGTGCCGTTGTAAATCGGAAAAGAATCCGACAAGGCGCCGTTAATTCTTAGACACGCAGTTGGATGAGTATATAAAGCCTCAATACGGTGAAGCATGGTTTCGCCGACCCCCATATGACGCAAAGTGGTAAACATAAATCTCCAGTGCACCCTGTCAAACCTTCTCCGCGTCTACTGACAGGATGCACATGGGTATGGACTGTCCACGAGCGGCATCAATCAGGGCCACAGACCTAATCATATTGTCCCTGGCCTCCCGGCCTGGGACAAACCCCACCTGCTCACTGTGGATCACTCTAGGGAGCAAGTGTTTAAGCCTGTTCGCCACCAATTTGGAGTAGAGTTTTATATCCAAATTGATTAAAGAAATGGGCCTGTAGCTTCCACAAGACGCCGCATCCTTTCCAGGTTTGTGTAGAACCACCACTTGGGCCATAAGTGCTTGAGCCGGGAAGGATCCACCTGAGGAAATATTGCACACTAACACAAATATCGGTCCCAGGAGGTCCACATATTTTTTGTAAAAACCCGCGGTGTATCCGTCGGGCCCCGGACTCTTGCCCATTTTCATATCCCTGATCCCAGCCTCAATTTCCCCAGAGTAAAGTCAGCGGCCAACCGATCCTCGTCCTCCGAAGGAAACCTGGGCAAACCAGCCCTCCGAATATATTCCAAAAAATCTTCCTCAGAAGCTCGGGGGGCCTCCAGATTATATAATGAGGAATAAAAATCTCGGAATCTATTTAGAATATCACTAGTTTTATGAAGTATCGTGCCTTCTGGGTCCCGGATACAAGGTATAAACGTTCGAGGGGCCTGGGTGAAGAGTCCTAGCCAATAATTTCCCACTTTTGTTACCCGACAGGTAAAATCGAGATTTAGTCCACTCCCTATTCATCTTATCTTTTTGATCAAGAATAGATAAAAGTTTGTGTCTTGTATTAGATAGAAGGGAAAGCCCGTGCGGAGTTGGGTCAACTTTATGTTTCGATTCCAGCTCAGCAATCTGAGTAAGCAGGTCTGCGATGTCACGCGACCTTTGTTTCTTGAGACGGGCGCCATGTGCAATAAGCACCCCCCGCAGAACGCCCTTTAGGGCTTCCCATTTCACTGGACTAGGAGTCGAATCCGAGGAATGATCTGTCACGAAGTTCTTAATCGTAGTCTCGAGGTCCGAATGACACGCCTGATCGGCCAGCAGATTTTTATTTAGCCTCCAGGTAAAGCCATTCCCCTTAAATGGAGCGGTGGTCAATTTAAGATATACTGGGGCATGGTCTGACCATAATATCGAACCTACGTCAGCTGTCACCCCCTGGTCCAGTAATGAATGTGACACGTAGAACCTATCAATCCTACTATATGTCGAGTGAACATGTGAGAAAAATGTGTAGTCTCTTATGTCAGGGTGAAATATTCTCCAAACATCCACCAGATGGATCCCATCCCACTGTTTATTCAGTGATGGAGAGATGTGCAGGCTGAGAAGACTTACCGGCCAACGTGTCGACCACCGGATCAGCAGGATAATTGAAGTCTCCTCCCATGATGATCGGGACCGAGCCGGCGAATGCCTCCAAGTGCCTTCTTAGGCGTGCAACGAATCTCAGTTGCTTCCTATTAGGAAAATACACATTAGCAATGATGAATGTGTGAGAAAAGATATTTACCTTTAGGAACACAAAACGGCCCTCCGGGTCAACCTCTTGGGCCAATATCTGAGGAGCGCAGGATCGATGAAACGCCACCGAGACCCCTCTCGCCTTGGAGCCAGAAAATGTGCTATGAAACCATAACGGGTAATATCCCTGGTTTCACATCTGGGAACTTTGTCAGAGCGAAAATGGGTCTCTTGCAACATTAGGACGTGTATTCTAGCTTTATGAAACGAATAACAGATCTGCCTCCTCCTTTCTGGTTTATTCAGACCATTAGTGTTAAACGAACAACAACTAAGCGTAGTCATATATAACAGAATGGGACAGATAATCCTTGAGCCCTCTCTATCTGGACACTCGGCTTGGGGATAGGAATGGGAATAGGGATGAGCAGGTAAGGCAGGGTATCAGTAAAAAAAACAAGTATACACAAACATACAGACATTAACCAAAAAGGGGCACCATTCGGTGCAGTTTTGCGTGCGGCTATGGGTGACAAATGCCATCCAGCACTGGGGGTACAGATGATTTGCCTTGAGCGTCCGTCCCTCCGCGACGCCACCTTAAACAACTATAATGGATTAATTAACTATTGTCCAGCATATCAATATGGGACTCAAAGAATGCTAAAACATGCACATAACATATAGAATCCTAGAATGTCTCAGGTTTAACTCCCGACATGGCCCCACCCCTCCTCCAGGTGCAGCCCCGTCCCCAGCAATGCATGCTAAGCAGAGTGTTAAATGGGAGAGGCACCAGGTGAGCGAGGGAAAAAGCAGGGAAGGATGTGACATAGGGGGGTAAGAAAGAAAGTATAGATTAGAGAAGAACAAGGAGCTTGGTATGTTGTAGCAATAGGAAGTGAAAGAGATGATCAATAATATATGTGGAGAAGGGGTCCAGGGCAGGTCAGAGTATGTGGAGCGGGAGTGAGAAGAGAAAGTCCATATAGAGCCAGAATATCAATATAGAGAGTAGTGAGAAAAGAGTAAAGGGAGTGGTGAAACACAGGGAGAGGGGATGGAAGAAGATGAGGAGGAATTGATAGGTCTGAAGCAATGTACAGAAGAAGAGGCAAACAAGAATCCAGAAAGAAAATAAAGGCACAGGTAGAAAGGGGGAGCTCTAATACCAACTCCCAAGGGTCGGAAGATCAACGACCAACAAGAGGCGATGACCAGGTGGAACTTGGAGCCTCATCAAGCTGTCGAAGGCCCGTAGGGCATCAGACAGGGTCCCCATGTTCATTCCGACGACGACCTGACAGGAAAACATGGGGTCAGAAATAGAAAAGTCATATAGGCCACAAACCACTTCCTTCCTCTTCAGGCAGGTGGGCTCCTAGGTGAACGCTGGCGTCGTACCCCCTGCCATCTCACAGGAGCAGGTGGCAAACGAGGGAGCGTAGAGCCATCTCAGGTATATCCAGGGTCAAAACGCAGGGAGATCCGTCAGTTTCCTAAAAGACGCCGAGCGGCCTTCATGTGATGCGAAAAGCTGAAATGGGAATCCCCAGCAATATTTTATCTCCCGCTCCCTCAGCACCTCTAGGAGCGGCCGAAGTCCTCAGCGCTGTTGGAGTGTACGGCGGGATAAGTCCTGCAGGAATATTATGGGAGAGTTCAAGTACAGTACCTTTTCCTGTTGTCTGGCCGTAGATAAGATAGCCTCTTTTACTGCATAAAAGTGCACCCTGCAAATCACATCTCGCGGTCTGGTGTCCTGCTGGGGCCTTGGTGCCAGGGCTCGGTGCACTCGGTCCAATTCAATATGAGGGCCTTGTTCATCACCCATTACTTGTTTGAACAACCCCTGGACTGTGTTAGCAAGCTCCAAGGCAGGAATGGATTCAGGCAAACCTCTTATTCTTATGTTGTTGCGACGATTGCGATTCTCCAAGTCCTCCTGAGAATATGCCAATTCCTCTAGGAGGGCTGAATGTGAGGTCAGCATTGCCCTGTGTGCTTGTAATTCGTCCAGCACACTTCCTCCACCCTGGAGGTGACCTCCTGTCTTAGAGCCGCCATCTCCTCTCTGTAGGTGTTCTCTATGCGGCGAAAAAAGCGCTCCAAATCACCCTTGGTGGGGAGATAATCTTAAGATAATCTCCTAACTCACCCCCTGGGAAAGCGTCTGGAGAATCTGGGAAGTCTGAATCCTCCTCCTGAGTGCCACTGAGGGCTGCAAAGCGGTTCGTGCTGCTTCTCTCCCGCTCCTCCCATCCCCCTGTTGCATGCTGAGAGCGGGCAGGCGCTATCTTGGGGGTCGAGCGGTCCGGGACAGGGGTTGCCCCGGACCTCAAATATCGGTCCATTCTGCCCTGGGACCCCCCATCGTCGTACCCGAGGCACCCTGAAGGCTTCCTTGTCTTGCCCATGGAGACTGGGCGGCGGGATCGGCAGATAATTGCTGGTAATAGCAGCGGCATCACGGAGCTCAGGCTCAGCGCGTCTTACTCCTCCATGCGCTAGGCTCCGCCCCCAATGTCTTTGATATTTATCCAAAATGGATGCACCTTCCACCCTCCTATCTGCCTCCTGTGCACATTATTTATCTAAATAATTTCCTCCACTGGGTTATGATCCGATGGCTATATTAGATGTATTTTTTGTTAGGCCACGTGCACACGCTGAGTATTTGATGACTTTTTTACCTCAGGATTTGTAGCTAAAACCAGGAGTGGATGATTAAGTACAAAAGTGGTTCAGGTGTTTCTATTAGACTTTTCCTCTGATTGTTCCACTCCTGGTTTTGTCTACAAATCCTGAGGTAAAACACTCATCAAATACTCAGCGTGTGCACGTGGCCTTAGTATTTTACGCAGTTCACTCTGTTGTAAAATTGATAAGGAAGCTTTATTCTTTTTTAAGGTCAGTGCGATCTCAGCCATAATACATTTATATTGTTTTATTTTATGTTTTGCCGCTTTTACACCAAAAAAAAAACGCTTTTGTAGAAAAAAAATTGTTTTTGCATTGCTGTATTCTGAGAGGTGTGTCATTTTTTATTTCTCTGCTGATGGGCTGTATGGCGCATTATGTTTTTGCAGGACAAGATGACATTTTCACCTATACTTTTATTTACATTTTTCTTTGTCATGATTCTAAATGCAATGACTGCTGTACCAGGGTGGGTGGCTCGTCTGGATTTAGCGTTTCTGGATGTACGGAGACTGACCATACCCTTTTCTCACACCTCCTCTTCTTTAGCCAACAAGAAATCTCTCCAGAATATGAGGTGCCTCAATGTTCTCCCGTGACTCCCAAGACCTGTTTAGACCAGAGCTCTTCCAGGCAATTATAAAAAAGGTTTTACCGCTGTCTTTGCTCACAGCTAGCATATTCCTCACTTCAAAGATGTTCTGAGAACTGATAGGCAGAGGAGAAGGTGCCAGGCTCTTGGTGAAAGTGACTTAGTACCACAGGTTTAAAAAGGGACACGCTGAAGGCATTAGGAATGTGGAGCGAGGCAGGAAGCTTTAGTTTGTAGGCAACATTGTTAATTTGTCCCTGGACTTCAAAGAGCGCTTTTGGTTTCCTCCCAGATCTTTGAAAACTCCTTGGAGAAAAAATGAGAAAGGGTGACTTGGCTGAAGACTCATTGGTGTGATCATTATAGGAGAACTCGGCCCAAGGAAGCAGACTGACCCAGTCATCATGATGCACATTACCAAATTGCTGAAGGAAGGAGGTAATCATTAGGTTTATTCGCTCTACTTGGCCATTGGTCTAAAAATGATATGCACAGGAGAAATCAACATATACTTCCAGGACTTTGCAGATTGCCCTCCAGAATCGAGAGGTGTACATCTGAGATTTTCCTGAAAAAGCGGCTTGCATGCCCTGAAACACGTAGAAATAAATTACATATCCCTTTATGATTAACATTGTGGAAGAATCATTTGTTCCGTGGATCAGAGTGCGGTTATAATCCCATTTTCTCCATGCTGGATTTATCTGGTTTTCTACTGTGTGGGACACTGGTGTAGACTGTCATATCCCTTGGACACAAGGAGATACAAGAAGATATCATATGTGCATAAAGTGGTTGTGGGTTTACACAACACTATAAGGTGAACTCTAACCCTATTAATAAGTTGATTTGTAACACGGATAAACCCTATGTTGTGCCTCTTTTTCATTTCCAGTTAATATTGCAAAGAAGAGTTTTTAGGAGAGCACTGGTCTAGCTCCAGTTGAAGAGGCATCAACCTCAAGAATCAATTGCTTGTTAGCTTCAGGTCAATGTAGTGCGGTGGCTGCAGCAAAGGATTGCTTCAGGGTCTGAAAAGCATTCACTCCTTTAGGCGGCCAGACTTTCAGATTCACAACCTTTATAGATTAGAGCAGATATTGGTGCAGTTAGCGTGGAAAAGTGAGGGATGAATTGTCTATAATAATTTGCAAATCCCAGGAACCATTGGATAGCCTTAGTCCCAAGATGGAGTAGCTAATTGAGGATGGAAAACACTTTTTCTTAATCCATTATTAAGCCAGAGTCGGAGGTGATGTATCCCAGGAAGGGTAGAGATCTCTGCTCAAAAATAAACTTCTCCAACTTGGCATATAAAGAATTCTCCATCAACCTCTGCAATCCTTGGTGAACATTCCTTATATGGGTAGGAAGGTCAGGAGAGAAGTCAAAAATGTCATCCAGGTACACCTCTGCTGGTATATGAGAGGTCACGAAAAATGTTGTTGACAAGTTCCTGGAAGACCGCTGGGGCATTACAGAGACCAAAAGGCATGACCAGGTATTCGTAGTGTCCATCCTGCATGTTCAAGGTGGTCATACATTCATCCCCGGGGATACAATTGTATGCCCTGCGAAGATCCAAAAGGCCTTTCAATCAGTGAAAAAGCTCTGGGACAAGTTTCAGAGGGTACTTATATGATTGTGATCTGATTCAAGCCTCTATACAGGGTCAAAGTGAGCCGTTGTTCTTGACAAAGAAAATTCCCACACTCGCTGGAGAAGCGGACTTACGAGTGAACCCTCTTGGCAAATTCTCTTGAATATACTCAGCCACGTCTTGAGTCTTATAGGGGGATAGCCATTTAATTCTTCACCTAGGAGGTGTAGCACGAGGGGTTAACTCAATAGGGCAGTCATATGACCAATGAGGAGGAAGGTTCTCTGCCTCCTCCTTTTTGAAGACATCCACAAACGACAATTAGGCAGATGGTAACCCAGGAAGGTCAGATGGAGACTGATGAACAACACACTGGATGGACAGACTTAAGGCAGGACTGTCTCCACCGAAAAATGTCTCCAAAGCGCCAGTTGAGAATGGAGCAGACCTAGGAGGAACGCATGTGAGAGGATGGGCAAGATGTAGAAGGCTATCTTCTGTTCAAGGCTGGAACCTGCAATTCCACTTCTTTGGTAACGCCGATAATGGATTCCTTCAAGGGTCTCCCATCCACATACATTATGAGTCTTGGATTCTCAAGAGGAATTACTGGAATCTTATACTAATTCCTCACTTCCTGCCTTTATGAAGTTTCCTGACGCTCCCGATCCAGATAGACCACCTCAGAGAATCATAACTGGACAAGGATCACCTGTACTGACAAAGCTAAAGTTGGAGAGGAATCATTCACACCTAAGGAGGTCTCTCTTACCTGTCCTAGGCTGAGGAGTTTCCTGGCTTCTCGGGACAGGAACTAAGCAGATGGGTTGCGCTACCGCAGTAAAATCACCCGTCTTGTGCGAGTCTCTCCTTGCAAAGTTGCTCCACCAACTTGACACTATCTACCTGCATCGGTTCTGGGACTGCCGTAAAGGAAGAGACTGAAGGTCGAGGATTGAGTATCCTGTGGAGGGAGGAAGCTAGACCAGAGGGTCTCTTTTCCCGAGCTGCCTGTTTGAGTGTGCTCTTGGAAACCAGAGAGACTAGTTCCTCTAAGGTCGAGGGTATGTCCCAACCTTTTAGCTTATCCTTAACTGCTGGAAAGACCATGCCAGAAAGCTTTGACCAGAGCCTCATTATTCCATGCCAACTCTGAGGACAAGGTTCGGAAGTGTTTCACATATTGGTCTGCTGTAAGAGTCACATGGTGGAGGTTGAAGACAGAGTCAGTCGCAGAAGCAACTCTGCCTTACTTGTCGAAGACCTAGCGAAATGTCTCCAGAAAAGTCGGTAGATGAGAGACAATAGGGTCATCTCGGTCCCATAGAGGATTGATCCAAGGAGGACCTCTCCCTCTAGGTTTGATAACACAAAAGCCACTTTTGCCCTAGGTACTGCTGGGATAGTAGTTCAAAATGTAGGAGACACTGGTCAAGAACCTTCTGCAAAGCTTGGGATCACTTTTATACCAAGGCAATTTGCAGAGGCGTGGAGGAGGGCTTGGTATCGGTACTGCCACCGGATCTCAAGTTTCGGCCTGGGTAGGAGGTGAAGTGGCTACAGCCTGTCTGATAGTCAAACGATTGTCCACAGAGGACTTGAAACTCAGAATATGAGCATATCATGTTGCTGTACACTCGAGAGTTGTGTTGCGTTTACAGGGTCAGCAGTTTGCAGTGATGTCAGGTGAGAGCCCATAGACTGCATGAAACTCATTATCCAATTCTAACTCTTAGGCTAGCTCCTTCTGAGCCGAGTACGGAGCACCAGCGGGGTCCATGGCCTGAGTTTTCTGTCACGCTTTACGGAGGCAAGCATCTGTGAATTGAACCACTGGGTCATGACACCGAACTCCCTATGGTGAGCTGACCTATGAGACTACCCCTATACAGGATCGTCACGAGCAAACCCATGGGTTTTAAATTCCACGTCTTACGGTAGCGGGGGGGAGGGGGCGGTATGTGTGGACTTAGAGTTTCTGGATACACGGATTCTCATAAGGATGGAGGCATGATGGTGGCTGGACACAGCCAAAGCAGTGAAAAGAAGATCCATACACAGTAGAGCACTGGAGGAACTAGACACAGATTGTTCAGCAGATGTTAACAGCAGGCGAGCGAAGGTGGCACAGCAGATGTTAGCGGCTGGTGGCATTAAAGAACTAGTACAGACAGACAGGGGTTAGGTACAAATCTGAGAGCAGAGTAAAGAAAATACAGGGAACCTGACTTCTAGGTTAAAGAGCAAGGAGCAAACTCACATGGATGGCCCTTCCAGGTTAGGGCATGCTGCTCCTTTAAATCACACAAAGAGAGCGCAGCCCTGAGACGCTCACAGAGTATACTCGGACTACGGGAGCCAATGGCCAATGAAGGGACAGGAGTGGGCACAGATCTGGAGGTATGGCGGCGTCCCTGACACACTGTGTGCAGGGACGCAGAAGACAAAGCCACTTAGACTATGGTGAGAGTAGCAGCTGACTTAGCGAAGACATTGGCGCACATGGGGGAAGACGCAGAGGGTCTAACAGGCTTTTTAATTGCATTTTATTCCACTTTTTTGCTTTGTAGTTTTTTTTTTTTTTTTTTTTACAAAATTCACTGAAGGGGTAAATAATGTGAAAGTTTTATAGTCTGTTGTCTAAATACACACCATATGTTTACATTTTTGTCTATCTTTTTTTTTTACAGAAATATATGCATTTGTTGGTATGTTTTTTTTCTCATTTTTGGAGGGTCTTTATTTTGTGATTTTTCGAAAAAGAAGTACCGTATTTTTCGCTTTATAAGACGCACCTGATTATAAGACGCACCCCCAAATTTGATGAAGGTAAAGAGAAAAAAATATTTTTTAATGTTAAATGGGGTCTGTCTTATAATGTCAGTGTCCGTCTTACAAATCATATAGGGTATATGTCTCTCATAGCCCCTCTTCCTGGTACATGGTCCTCATCTTGGGATATAGCTCCCCTATCCTAGATATGGCCCCCTTATTCTGGTTATGACTGGCACATGTCCCCCAGGGCTGGCATACGACCCCAGGGCTGGCACATGCCCCCCAGGGCTCACACATCCCTAGGGCTGGCACATGACCACAAGGGCTGGCACATGACACCAAGGGCTGGCACATGACCCCCAGCGCTGGCACGCATCCCCCAGGGTTGGCACATGCCCCCCAGGGCTCTGACACGTCCCCCACGGCTGGCACACGCCCCCCAGGGCTATCACACATCCCCTAGGGCTGGCACATGACCCCTAGGGCTGGCACATGCCCCCCAGCGCTGGCACGCATCCCCCAGGGCTATCACAAGTCCCCCAGGGCTGGCACATGCCCCCCAGGGCTGGCACAAGTCTCCCAGGGCTGGCACCTCTGCCCAGGGCTGGCACATGCCCCAAAGGGCTAGCACACGTCCCCCAGGGCAGGCACATGCCCCCAGGGCTGGCACAAGTCCCCCAGGGCTGTTTTATGCCCCCCAAGGCTGGCACAAGTCCCCCAGGGCTGTTTTATGCCCCCCAGGGCTGGCACCTCTGCCCCAGGGCTGGCACATGCCCCCCAGGGCTGGCACAAGTCCCCCAGGGCTGTTTTATGCCCCCCAAGGCTGGCACAAGTTCCCCAGGGCTGGCACCTCCGCCCAGGGCTGGCACATGCCCCCCAGGGCTGGCACAAGTCCCCCAGGGCTGGCACCTCCGCCCCAGGGCTGGCACATGCCCCCCAGGGCTGGTACACAGTCCCCCTTGCTGCTGGGCAGAAAATAACAAACATTTTATACTTACCTCTCCGGCGCTTGCCTCAGTCTTTCAGTGCCTCTCGGGGGCTCACTGATGACTGCAGTGCCGGTGATGTCATCAGTGTGCACCTGATCACATGACCGGCTTCTCTGGGACCTCGGAGGGAGATTGCGGCAGTCAGGGAGAGAGGCACTGAAAGACTGAGGCAAGCGCCGGAGAGGTAAGTATAAAATGTTTGTTATTTTCTGCCCAGCAGCGCAGGGGGGCCATATCCAGGAGGGGGGACTGCAGGAACATTTAATATGCCCTGCTCCCCTGTCCATACCTCGGCGCTAGCTTCAGCACCGAGGTAATGGACAGCGGCAGTGCAGTGCATATTAAATGAGTTAATGAGCGGGGTCACGACCTCCCGCTGCCTCCTCCAGCCCGCAGCCAGCCCGCCCCAGCCCCCGGAGACACTCCAGAGCTGCCCCCACTCTCCCCTGCACCGTATGTTCATTTTTTAAGACCCCCCACTTTCCCCCAAATTTTGGGGGAACAAAAGTGTGTCTTAAAAAGCGAAAAATACGGTAATTTTTTTACAATTTTATTTAATTATTTATTTAATCCCTTTGTAGGACTTTTTTAGTCTGATCACTAGTATAATTGATTGCAATGCACTAGCATTGCAGTGAATTTTGCCTGTCAGTTTTACACTGACATAAGCTTCTTAGCCCATGCTAATGGCATAGTTTAAGAGGCTTGCTACAGTGCCTTGTGAAAGTATTCGGCCCCCTTGAACTTTTCAAACTTTTGCCACATTTCAGGCTTCAAACATAAAGATATAAATCCTAAATTTCTTGTGAAGAATCAACAACAAGTGGGACACAATCGTGAAGTGAATCTATATTTATTGCATATTTTAAACTTTTTTAACAAATAAAAAACTGAAAAGTGGGGCGTGCAATATTATTCGGCCTCCTTGAGTTAATACTTTGTAGCGCCACCTTTTGCTGCGATTACTGCTTCAAGTCACCTGGGGTATGTCTCTATCAGTTTTGCTCATCGAGAGACTGAAATTCTTGCCCATTCTTCCTTGCAAAACAGCTGGAGCTCAGTGAGGTTGGATGGAGAGCGTTTGTGAACAGCAGTTTTCAGCTCTTTCCACAGATTATCGATTGGATTCAGGTCTGGACTTTGACTTGGTCATTCTAACACCTGGATACGTTTATTTTTGAACCATTCCATTGTAGATTTTGCTTTATGTTTGGGATCATTGTCTTGTTGGAAGATAAATCTTCGTCCCAGTGTCAGGTCTTTTGCAGACTGCAACAGGTTTTCTCCAGAGTGGTCCTGTGTTTGGCTCCGTCCATCTTCCCATCAATTTTAACCATCTTCCCTGTCCCTGTTGAAAAAAAGCAGGCCCAAACCATGATGCTGCCACCACCATATTTGTCTGTGGGGATGGTGTTTTGAGGGTGATGAGCTGTGTTGTTTTTATGCCAAACATATTGTTTTGCATTGTGGCCAAAAAGTTCGATATTTGTTTCATCTGACCAGTGCACCTTATTCGACATGTTTGGTGTGTCTCCCAGGTGGCTTGTGGCAAACTTCAAACAAGACTTTTTATGGATATCTTTGAGAAATGGCTTTCTTCTCGACACTCCTCCATAAAGGCCAGATTTGTGCAGTGTATGACTGATCGTTGTCCTATGGACAGACTCTCCCACCTCAGCTGTAGATCTCTGCAGTTCATCCAGAGTGATTGTACCCGCAGAAGCGCCAGCTGAGCGCGAAACGTTCGTTGTACCATCGAGGCTACCCGACCTCCTTCGTTTGCACCCCCACCTGTAACACCCCTGTGATGCATTAAAATGGAATGAGCACTTTTTTTCTCAAATCATATTTTATTCTTTTACTCGCAGACAAATCGTATCACATCTGTAATTCACAAAATATGGCAACATATATGCAATTGTTTTGTTGACAGATATTCCAAAATAACAAACATATTAAACTTTTCCTTATGGAAGATGTCATAACCTGTAGACCATATCAAGTTTTAAAGTTTGGCAACACTTTCAATTATTGTGATTAACTATCCAAATTGTTGTTGAACCTTATGCATTCTAAGGGATAAAAAAAAAAAAAAGACATAATTGAAAACAGTCTGAACATATCTAAAGGAGAAAGAAAAAGAAAAACAAAACAGAAAAAGAAAAACAAAACAGAAAAAGAGACTCAGGGAAGGGTGGAGAGAGGGAAGGGACATAATTGCCGAGTATCTCACATTCACATAGAGACAGGACTGTGACCTATCGCGGTCACTTATATCATCCACGCTATTTATATATGATCTCAATCCACAGAGGAAACCCAGGATTTAAGGTCCGCAGAGTCTCTATATATAAACCAAGAGGTCCATCTCTCACGATGTCTTTCTAGGCAATCGGGGTCCTGTGAAGCACATGATGCCAATTCCTCCATCCTGCACACCTCATTAAGTTCCGCTACCAGCTCCCATCTTGAGGGACGCCTAGTCTTTTTCCACCACCTGGGTATAAGGCGCTTGGCCGACGTCAGGAAGAACTGTAGTAGACCCCTCTTAAAACCCTTGGTGGACATAGGATGCAGATTCAGTAGGGCCAATTCCATGGTGAATATTATTTTGAGAGCCGTTACACGTGTATAAAGATCATTTACGTCTTTCCAAAAGGAGGATATCAATGGGCATCCCCACCACATATGAGTATATGAGCCCACTCCCTCCATGCATCGCCAGCATCGGTCCGAGACTTCCGGAAACACCCGGTGCACGTCAGCAGGGCACCTATACCATCTCGCCATCATTTTATAGTTTCTCTCCTGTGACAGAGCAGAGAGGGATGCCCCATGCGTGGAGATGAAGATTTTTCCCCAGTCTAAAATAGACAATGTTCTATTTAAGTCTCCCTCCCATTTTTCCACGTACTTAGGTCTGTCTCCTAATTCTGTGTTGTTTTGTGCTTGGAATATATTATAAATTACTGAAATAGCATGTGGTATATATGTCCGCTTAATGCATAACTGTTCAAAGTCCGTCAGGGAATGTCTAAGAGACGAGAATGATAGGGATCTCACATAGCTACTTAATCTAACATACTGGAACCAAGTCCCCTGAGATATAGTTGTCGTGACAGGAAAGTCCACTAGTGGCTTAAGTCCAGTCTGGGAGATACAGTCCCTGAGGGTTGGGCAAGATGTTTTAGTGAGACCCAAGAATGAGGTGCAGCCTGGGTCTAATGGGAACAGATGGGTTATCAAACAAGACAGTTAGAGGACCCGGGTTAGTTGTAAGATGTAGTGAGCGGGCCTGTCCCTTGAAGGAATCATGTAATTGCAGGGATAAAAACGAGCGGGTTTCTCGTCCACGTGGGTCCAGAGACCAAATCCATACTAGAGGATCATAATGGAGTCCCTCCCTTTCTACCTCTACCCAACCCCCTTCCCCCTCCCTGAAGAGATCCAGAAAGCACTTGTCCATAGCAGCATAATGATATAGTAAGGGGTCTGGAAGGCCTAATCCACCATGGGCAATTTTCTTACTGAGGGTCTTAAAGAAAATTCTCGGGCGACTATGGGACCACAAAAAGCAGGTCCATTCCTGCTTCAGTTTGGAGAAAAAAAGAGGCCGGTAAGTGGATCGGTAAAGTTTGGAAATGATAGAGAAGGCGCGGGAGAATATCCATGCGTAAGGCATGCAGCCTACCCAGCCATGTCACGATAGTTTGTTCCACTTGGCCAAGTCCGACTCCAAGAGTGACAACAAGGGCATATAGTTGTGTACAAAAAGGAGTGATGGGTCCCTAGATAACCTAATTCCCAAGTATCCCAAAGACCCCTCCCTCCACTTGAAGGAATAGTCCTTGGCCAAAAGTGAAACCACCAAACCCGACAGGGTGATGTTAAGCATTTCGGATTTGGAGGGATTGATCTTAAAGTTGCTTAATCTACAAAATTCCGTCAGGTTTTCAAGTATATGAGGGAGAGATATTAATGGATTTGTGATGTAAATTAGTAGGTCGTCTGCAAATAAGGCAATCTTATGCTCTTTCCTTCCCACTACAAGACCCTGCACCGATGTGTCGATTCTCAAGGCACACGCCAGGACCTCCATACAAAGAATATAGAGTAAGGGGGACAGCGGATACCCCTGGCGCGTACCGTTGTGGATCGAGAAAGAGTCCGACAACACGCCATTAATGCGCAGACACGCAGTTGGATGAGCATATAAGGCCTCTGTACGATGAAGCATGGTTTCGCCCACCCCCAAATGGTGTAACACGGCAAACATAAATCCCCAGTGCACCCTGTCGAACGCCTTTTCTGCGTCTACCGACAGGATGCACATGGGTGTTGACTGTCTACGAGCAGCGTCAATTAGGGCCACAGACCTGATCGTATTATCCCTGGCCTCCCTGCCAGGGACAAACCCCACCTGATCTCCATGTATTATCTCGGGGAGGAGGTGTTTGAGCCTGTTCGCCACCAACTTGGAATAGAGTTTTATATCCAAGTTGATTAAAGAAATGGGTCTATAATTACCACATGACCCCACATCTTTCCCCGGTTTATGCAGAACCACCACGTAGGCCATGAGTGCTTGGGCCGGGAAGGATCCGCCCGAGGAAATATCATTACACACTGACAAAAATATCGGTCCCAGGAGATCCACATATTTTTAATAAAAACCAGCGGAATATCCATCAGGCCCCGGACTCTTACCAAGTTTCATGTCTCTAATCCCGGCCTCAATTTCACCCAAAGTAGAGTCAGTGGTCAGCTGTTTCTCATCCTCTGAGGACAACCTGGGCAGTCCCGCCCTCCCAATATAATCCAAGAAATCCTTCTCAGATACTCGGGGGGGCTTCCAAGTTGTATAATGAAGAATAGTAATTTCTAAATCTATTCAGGATATCGCTGGTTTTATGAAGCATAGTGCCCTCTGGATCCCGAATATGAGATATAAACGTTCTAAGGGGCCTGGGGTGGAGAGCCCTAGCCAACAATTTCCCACTTTTATTGCCCGACACATAATAGCGAGATTTAGTCCAATCCCTATGCACCCTGTCTTTTTGGTCAAGAATAGATAGTAGCTTATGTCTTGTGGTAGACAGAAGGGAAAGGCCCTGTGGGGTTGGATCCTCTTTGTGTCTCGACTCCAGCCCAGCAATCTGGGTAAGCAGGTCTTCTATGTCACATGACCTTTGTTTCTTGAGACGTGTGCCGTGTGCAATAAGCACTCCCCTCAGAACGCTCTTTAGGGCTTCCCATTTCACCGGACTAGGCGTCGAGTCCAAAGAATGATCCAATATAAAATTTTTAATCGTGGTCTCAAGGTCCGAATGACATGCCTGATCAGTCAATAAGTTTTCGTTTAACCTCCAATTAAAACCAGTCCCCTTAAGTGAAGACATAGTCAATTTGAGATATATTGGAGCATAATCCGACCACAATATTGAACCTATGTCGGCCGTCACCCCCCGATCCAACAATGAGTGTGATATGTAAAACCTGTCGATCCTACTGTATGTCGAATGGACATGTGAGAAGAATGTATAGTCTTTTACGTTAGGGTTAAATATTCTCCACGCATCTACCAGACGGATCCCCTCCCACTGTCTACTCAGGTAATGGAGAGATGGCGCAGGTTGGGAAGACTTGAGTGAACATGTGAGAAAAATGTGTAGTCTCTTATGTCAGGGTGAAATATTCTCCAAACATCCACCAGATGGATCCCATCCCACTGTTTATTCAGGTGATGGAGAGATGGTGCAGGCTGAGAAGACTTACCGGCCGACGTGTCGACCACCGGATCAGCGGGATAATTGAAGTCTCCTCCTATGATGATCGGGACCGAGCCGGCAAATGCCTCCAGGTGTCTCCTGAAACGTGCAACGAATCTCAGTTGTTTCCTATTAGGAAAATATACGTTAGCAATGATAAATGTAAGAGAAAACATATTTACCTTTAGGAACACGAAGCGGCCCCCGGGATCAACCTCCTGAGCTGTTATCTGTGGGGTGCAGGACCGATGAAAACGCCACCGAGACCCCCCTTGCCTTAGAGCCAGGGAATGTGCTATGAAACCATAGTGGATAGTCCCTGGTTTCACACCTGGGGACTCTATCTGAGCGAAAATGAGTCTCTTGGAGCATTAAAATATGTATTCTAGCTTTATGAAACGAATAGCAGATCTGTCTCCTCCTTTCTGGTTTATTGAGACCATTTGCATTAAACGAACAACAGTTAAGCGTGGTCATAGTCATCGAGCTGGACAAATATTCCTAGGTCCCTCTCTATCTGGACACTCGGCATAAAAATGGGGACGGGGATGGGGATAAGCGGGTAAGATAGGGTAGCAAAGTAGGGGGTAAAAAAAATAACAGGTGTACACAAATATAAAGACATTAACTGAAATGGGGCACCAATTGGTGCAGTTTTGCGTGCAGCTATGGGTGACAAATGCCATCCAGCACTGGGGGTGCGGGTATTATGCCCAAAGCATCTCTCTCTCCGCAACGCCACCTTAAACTCTTTAATACATTAGTTATCTATTGTCCAGCATAACATTATTGGACTCAAATAATGTAGAAACAAGTATTTAACATGAAAAATCTGGTAAGTCTCAAATGTAAATCCCGATGTTTGCTCCCCCCCTCCTAACCGCACACCAGGACCTCAGTAAAATGAGGTGAACAAGATGTTAAATAAAAGGGGTATGAGGTGGGCAAGGTAGGGAGTGGGAAAGGACATGGCCCAAAGAGGGTAAAGAAAGAAAAAGTATTAGTTAGAGAATAGAATAGAAAGAGCAGGAGATCTGATAAGCCAGAAGCCGAAGAGAGGGTCAGAATTATATATAGGGAGAGGAAGAGAAGGAGAGAAAAGGAAAAACATACCAATCCAGGGCAGATCAAGACATATGGAGTGAAGGCGAGAAGAGAAAATTCAGAAGGAGCTAGAAGAGCATCACAAAAAGTGGTAATACATTAGTGTGAGTAGGAGTATAGTAAAGAGAAGAGAAGCGAGAATATGTGAATGGGGATAAATAAACTGAGAAGACCAGGGAGGCATGTAAAGGGGTCTCCTATAACAATCCAGAAATCAAATAAAGGCACTAGTATAAGGGAGGGGTTCTAGTGCCATCTACCAGGTATTGAAGGTCAACTACTAACAATAGGCAAATGCCTGTTACGGCCTGGAACCTCTTCATTCTGTCCTAGAACAACAGGACAACAGACATAGTCCCCATGTCCACTCTGCTTACGACTTAGCAGGAGGGCATGATGTACAGAAAAGAAGGTCAGATAGACCACAAGCCACTTCCCTCCTCTTCAGGCAGGTGGATTCCTGGGTGAGCGTTGGCGTCTCACCCTTTGCCATCTCGCAGGAGCCGACAGCAGACCAGGGGGCGCAGGCCAGTCAGGCAAAGTCATCTCCGGTATGTCCAGGGTCTTGCAAAACGCAGGGAGGTCCGCCAATCTCCTGAAAGACGCCGAGCGACCCCCATGCGAAGCGGATAGCTGAAAAGGGAACCCCCAGTGGGACTTTATCTCTCGCTCCCTCAGCACCTCCAGGAGCGGGCGAAGCCCCCGTCGCTGCTGAAGCGTGCGGCGGGACAGATCCTGCAAAAATATTACAGGGGAGTCCAGGTATATGATCTTTTCTTTTTGTCTGGCCGCAGACAGGATAGCCTCTTTTATGGCATAAAGGTGCACCCTACAGATCACATCCCGAGGCCTGGTATCCTGTAGGGATCTTGGCGCCAGAGCCCGGTGCACTCGGTCCAATTCAATGTGGGGACCTTGGTCATCATCCAGTACCTGTTTGAGCAGCCCCTGAACCGTGCCAGCAAGCTCCACGGCAGAAATGGACTCAGGTAGTCCCCTTATTCTTATATTATTGCGGCGGTTACGGTTCTCCAAATCTTCTTGAGAATATGCCATTTCCTCCAGAAGTGCTGCATGTGAGCACAGCATGTCCCTCTGTGCCTGCAGCTCGTCCACCACCGACTCCTGCGCCCTCTCCACCTCCTCCACTCTAGAGGTGACCTCCTGCCTTAGAGCCGCCATGTCTTCCCTGTAAGTGTTCTCTATACGGCGGACAAAGTGCTCCAAATCGCCTTTGGTGGGGAGATTCTTGAGGTAATCTCCCAACTCACCCCCTGGAAACGTGTCCGGAGAGTCCAGGAGGTCAGAATCCTCCTCCTGCGCGCCACCAAGTGCAGCAAAGCGATTCGCGCTCCTCTTCCCCCTCTCTTCCCATCCCCCCGCCACCTGCTGTGAGCGGGAAGGCGCCATCTTGGGAATCGCGCGGTGCGGGACAGGGGTCGCTCCAGACCTCAGGTACCGGTCTATACTGCCCTGGGACCCTCCATCCTCCGCTCCAAGACCTCCTGAGGGCTTCCTCGTCTTGCCCATGGATATTGGGCGGCGATATCTGCAAATAATAGCTGGAACTAGCGGCGTTGCGGAGCTCGTGCCCTGCGTGTCCTACTCCTCCATGCGCTAGGCTCCGCCCCCGGAATGAGCACTTTTATCCTGTGTGCAGCCCTGCTCTTTTTTTAAACTGGAAGTGACATATCGCTGTGTGGAGGAAGTGTGCACCAGGAATAGAGGCTCACAGTGTGTGGGACCTGCATGAGAGGTCCCAGGGGATCCTGGAGGGCTGCTGGAACTGACAAAGACGCACGGAGGGAGCGGTGGTGCTGGCCTTAACCTGCAAACTGTAAGTGTCATCCAGAGTGATCATTGACCTTTTGGCTGCATCTCTGATCAGTCATCTCCTTGTTCGAGATGAACGTTTAGAGGGACGGCTGGGTCTTGGTAGATTTGCAGTGGTCTGATATTCCTTCCATTTCAATATGATCACTTGCACAGTGCTCCTTGAGATGTTTAAAACTTGGGAAATCTTTTTGTATCCAAATCCGGCTTTAAACTTTGCCACAACAGTATCTTGGACCTGCCTGGTGTGTTCCTTGGTCTTGATGATGCTCTCTGCACTTGAAACAAAACCCTGAAACCATCACACAGCAGGTTCATTTATACGGAGACCTGATTACACACAGGCGGATTCTATTTATCATTACCAGTCATTTAGGACAACATTGGATCATTCAGAGATCCTCACTGAACTTCTGGAGTGAGTTTGCTGCACTGAAAGTAAAGGGGCCAAATAATATAGCACGCCCCACTTTTCAGTTTTGTATTTGTTAAAAAAGTTTAAAATATGCAATAAATTTCTTTCCACTTCACGATTATATCCCACTTGTTATTAATTATTCACAAAAAAAGAATTTATATCTTTATGTTTAAAGCCTGAAATGTGGCAAAAGGTTGAAAACTTCAAGGGGGCCGAATACTTTCACAAGGCACTGTATAGCTGGCTGACTTTGTAATGATGACCTTGGTTTGCCATGGCAACGATCGGACCCCTGTGATTACTTTGCAGGGGTCTCCCAGCCCCTTAAATTTTTCTATCACTAGTAATAGCAGCATTTAGGTGGTTAAACAGCCAGGTGTGACACAAGGACCACTCCTGGCTGGCTGAGCCAAGACGCAGCTGTTACATTAGCTAAACTTCCAGCTGCTTGCGAGCTTCTGTGCCCGCAAAATTACCATCAGCCAGTAAATGTGAGATAAATGCGCACAGGGTCTTATCCTTTTTACAAAGGGTTATAGCGGTATGTATTAGGAACTGCTCACCTGTCTCAGTTGTGTCACCCACAACCGGTATAATCGCCTGTAAGATAGCTTGTAGAATGGCAGCTGCAGGGCTGCACCTTCACGATAACCGTGGAAACAGGAATGCTGTAATGGGACAAAATGCCGCGTTTTGGAGCCTCTATCCGAGCTCCTTCCTCAGGGATGTTCCCTGAGGAGGGAGCTCGGATAGAGGCTCCGAAACGCGTAGGATTAAATAAAGAAAAATCTGCCCAGTTAACTCTTTGTTTCCTGGTGATTCCTGGTGGCAGCGTGGGCGTTTCGGCATTTTGTCTCATTACCGCAAAATTACCATGATGTCTTCGTACGTCATAGGTCAGGAACACCTTCCCAATCATGACATATGGATACTTTATAGGTTATGAAGGGGTTAAAGGATAACTTGTATATTTATTTCATAAAGTAATAGTACACATGAAAATAAGCTATTTGAAATTTATCATTATTAATTAACTTCTTTCTCTGGCAGAATTAATCAATCATTCAATCATTCTCAAAATTCTCAATTCTGAGGTAAAATCGGTATTTAGTGAAGACCTTCCATTGAAGACCTTCCCGAGATAGGAGGTGGCAGATGTTATGACGGTGGGAGGAGAGAGGAGCTATATGCAGAGCTCCGCTCCCTTCTCCCTCTTCTATCTGCATACAAAGTTGCCTAATTTCATGTGTACTATTGATTTAGGAAAAAAAGTTAAAATGATGGTTTCACTTGAAAATGGACAACCCGAAGATTGTAAAAGATTTTTATAGTAGGTATAGCCACCTCCATGCGATTTTGTGAATAACTATTTTTTCCCTCCAAAACATGTATGAAATCTCAAATGTGCAACTAAAATTTAGATCAAAGCAGAGCGTTCAAACAAATTGCATTCTTAAAAAAAAACAAACAGAAAATGGTGTGCTAAAAAAGCGAGAGCATATCCTTACTAAAATGTACCTATAACAGGCTTGTAACATCTAGCCTTAACCTGCAAATTGCTGGAAATGCCATATTTTGTGGCTTATAAGACACAATATTGCCCCCCATTATTGGAATGTGATGTGTAACTTGTTGGAAATGATGAATCATGCCTGTAATTAATAGAGGAAACCTATTTCATGATGAACTCCAGGTATCATTGTTTAGGTTAAAGAATATTATTAATAATTATTATTTTTATTATGTGGCCGTGGCAATCATAGAGGTCTCTGACTACCAGGTCATAATTGCAGACAGTACTATGTTTTGACAAATGTTCACCTCCTAGAGATATTAAAGTGGTTTTCTTACAAAGTTCATTTTAATCAATTGATCTTGGAATAATAATTTACACAATTGTGTACAATGGTCTTGTGTTGAGATAATCTTGTATATGCGTAAATGTGTCCCTGCTATACACTGTGTAAGGCTGTGTTTGCCTATGCAGGAACATGATCACAATACCACATACACGTACCATAACATACCACAATTTATGGCCAGATTTTTTGTTCAAAAATGCCCACTGTGCTTTTGTTTTATGTCTGCATAACCTGACCTGTGGTGCATACTTAAAATGTGCACCGCTTCAATTTCTCTTGCCAGTACGCAAACTTTTATGGGCAGCTTAGTGACAAAAACGTGATGAAAATGCATGTAAATAAAAATGCAAAAACTTAATGAAAATAGCAGCAGTAAATTAACTTAAGAGGTGTAGAAATGCTGCAAAAATTCTGCAACATGAAATGCTTACCAAATACTGTACTCATCGTGGAAATGTAGCCCAAGGCAATGTGCACACACTGCATTTGTAGTGTGCTTTTTTAATGCGTTTTTGGGTGCAGATTTGTCTGCATCTGATTTGTCACATCTGCATAACTATCCTTATGGCAGCACAGTCAATGAGAATCTTTAACTTTTGGGCATATATTGCTTTTTTTCACTTGCAGATTTGGTGCAAAAATATATATCTGCAGCATGTCAATTCTTCCTATGTATGTAGATTTCAGCCCCAAAATGCAAGAGAATACATGGAAAATCCACATGCCAAACACATAATCAACACACCGAATATGTGGCAAATGCGTGTCAAAAAAGCATTGCGTTGTTGGTGCGTATTTCTTCTGGAAGTTGCAGATTTGGTGCTGAAATTTCTCCAACCAAATACTCAATGTACGCACATAGCCTTAAAGGACCATGATTTTGAGTTAATTATCAGCTTTTTTGTGAGGAAATGAGTCAGCTTACTGGCTAAAAAATGTCCTCTTGTGACAAGTCCCTTGCGCATTCATGTGCTTTGTGCACATCTCCTCACCTATGTTTACTTTGTCCCACTGTAGTGGTTCTTTCAAATCTAGTTTTAACATGCTCTTTAAAAATGATTATGTTTTTCTTAGATCACTTGCCGACTCAAACCAAAGAGCTCTGCGATTGTTTTTTTCCTTTATGTTAAAGGTACTGTCCGAAGCCCAAACTAATTTTCCTCCTAGATCCCTATCTGTTTAGTGCCATAATCTAAACTTTTTTCTTATACACTTAAATTAAAAGTTCCTTGCAGTTCCCCAACTACACTAACTTTGTGTCAGGGAGGGGGTAGAGGCTGCAACAGTGACCGCACCCTCTTCTCCCTTATGCTTCATTTGAGTATCCCAGCATGCACTGAAATTCTCAAAGGAAGTGTCATCAAAAAAGAAATCTCAAAAGAAGTTAGATACTGAAGTCAGGGAACAATAGGGTCATTTTTAAGTTTTTAGAAAATAGTTTGGATTACGACTCTCAATAGGTTGGGATTAAGAAGGAAAGGACTTCGGACCACCCCTTTTAGTTAATTTTTTTGTTATGTAAGTATATGTTAATTGTACTGTACTCAAAGAAACTTTTTTTAATTTTTTTGCAGAGTGAAGGACCAGACAAACGAGTGGTACAAGACATGGAGAGTGCTTGTCAAGCTAACCAAAGGAGAATGAATGCTGACCCCCTGGAAGTAATGCTTCTGAACATGGGTTACAGAATTACAGGACTTAGTGGAGGAGGTGCAGCATCAGGTGGTGGAGGTTCAGACGATGAGGATTCTACAGAGGGACAAGTACAGTGCCGGACCAGCTAACCTCAACAGGAGGGATGTGTATGGGATTTGGATTGTACACACCTTTATAAAGATAAGCTTGACCATATTTTAATGGCCGCTTATCTTGCTTTGAAAAATTTCTGTACAGACCAATACCTCACAAAGACAATAGTAGGAAAGCTGGAGTCATTGACTAACAATCGTGCCACCCCTAAACTCCTATAAATTGGATGCTGTTCTCTACCCAGACCATCCTCTTATTTAGTTATTTTCACAAGAGTTGTCATAATTGTTTTGACACTAAAAAGCAGTAATAAAGCCTATGTGTACTATTTTTCTGGACACTCAGCATTTTGTTTGACGTTTTGCAAGTTGGACTGAACCTATATAATTTGCAGAGTTACTATGAATGCTTGACAAAGCTAACAGAACTTCAGAGATCGCTGTGAATTAGATTATCGAGTTTTGTCTAGAATATTTGACCTTTTGAGCTTGTCCCTCATAATGGTTAAGGTTACACACAGTGGTGTGGTATGCCATGTTGACTTTGTTTTAAGACTATGTTTCCAGTTTTCACCATCTAGGAGCATAGTCTATGTTATACCTAGTTTTGACTAATGTGAAGACCTCTGTTGATGGTCTAGAATGTTGTCTAGACCAAGTTAGTTGGTTTATTACTATAGGTTCATAATAAGGCTGTTCTAAATTTGCAATCTCACAAGCAGTGGTTTCTGCTTCTAGTTGCATCTCTTCCTGACTTTTGACTTTTCTAATAGGAAAAGCTGTCTTTGACTTGTCAGTGACTTTGTTTCATTTGTATTGGATGTACATCTACAAATAAAAAAGTTCTTTATTTCTGAGCAGGAGTGATTGGTTTATAAATCATTTTTCCAGCTGTATCCTGAAAACCAAATTTGTGAAGTCATACATTTTACCACTTTTAATACTGAAAACTACTAAATAAAATGCAGCATATCAGGAAAAATAAAATAAATGTGTTATTGTGTAAGTAAGCTAGGTTACACTCTGATTTAATTTACACCCTAAAGTATTGTAAAGGCCCTATTACCGTATATACTCGCGTATAAGCCGAGTTTTTCAGCCCAAAATTTGGGCTGAAAAGTCCCCCCTCGGCTTATACGCGAGTATATACGGTATGTCACTAGATGCCGATGGCTGCTGGGGCCGGACAACACAAACCCCCAATCCCGCATCACTGCCCGGTCCACGCACCACCCGCCGCTCACCTCGACATTCTCCTTGCAGCATTCAGCTCCCACATTCCAATACAGCAGCAGCCCCCGGAGGTATACAGGCCCCCCCATCAAGCTCCACGGCCCCCTCTCCCCCCTTGCGTGGCAGCCTATAAAGGAAAATCATACTTATCAGTGTCCCGCGCTGTCCCGCCGCTTGCCGACACACGATTCCGGGCTTCATTCCGCGTCTTCCGCACTTCCTGTGGTCGCGGGAATGACGTCATTGCCCGCGACCGCCGGAAGACGCGGATTGAAGCCCGGAATCGTGTGTCGGCAAGCGGCGGGACAGCGCGGGACACTGATAAGTATGATTTTCCTTTACAGGCTGCCGCGCAAGGGGGGGGGGCCGTGGAGCTTGATGGGGGGGCCTGTATACCTCCGGGGGCTGCTGCTGTTACAGCCCCTGGGGCTGCTGCTGTATAGAGCCCCTGGGGCTGCCGCTGTATAGAGCCCCTGGAGCTGCCGCTGTATAGAGCCCGCCCTGGGGCTGCCGCTGTATAGAGCCCCTGGGGCTGCCGCTGTATAGAGCCCCTGGGGCTGCCGCTGTATACAGCCCCTGGGGCTGCTGCTGTATACAGTCCCTGGGGCTGCTGCTGTATACAGCCCTGGGGCTGCTGCTGTATACAGCCCCTGGGGCTGCTGCTGGATACTACCACTGGGGCTGTATATACCTCTGGGGCTGCTGTATACTACCACTGGGGCTGTATATACCTCTTGGGCTGCTGTATACTACCACTGGGGCTGCTGTATATACCTCTGGGACTGCTGTATACTACCTCTGGGGCTGCTGTATACTACCTCTGGGGCTGCTGTATACTACCACTGGGGCTGCTGTATACCTCTGGGGCTGTATATACCTCTGGGGCTGCTGTATACTACCACTGGGGCTGCTGTATACTACCACTGAGGCTGCTGTATATACCTCTGGGGCTGCTGTATACTACCTCTGGGGCTGCTGTATACTACCTCTGGGGCTGCTGTATAATACCTCTGGGGCTGCTGTATACTACCACTGGGGCTGTATATATCTCTGGGGCTGCTGTATACTACCTCTGGGGCTGTATATACCTCTGGGTTGTATTGCACTGGGCTGTATACTACCACTGGGGCTGCTGTATACTACACTGGCTGTACTCATGGGGCTGCTGTATACTACCTCTGGGGCTGCTGTATACTACCTCTGGGGCTGCTGTATACTACCTCTGGGGCTGCTGTATACTACCTCTGGGGCTGCTGTATACTACCACTGGGGCTGCTGTATACTACCACTGGGGCTGCTGTATACCTCTGGGGCTGCTGTATACTACCTCTGGGGCTGCTGTATACTACCTCTGGGGCTGCTGTATACTACCACTGGGGCTGCTGTATACCTCTGGGGCTGTATATACCTCTGGGGCTGCTGTATACTACCACTGGGGCTGCTGTATACTACCACTGAGGCTGCTGTATATA
The DNA here is from genome assembly GCA_033576535.1 of Allobates femoralis. NCBI lineage: Eukaryota > Metazoa > Chordata > Amphibia > Anura > Aromobatidae > Allobates > Allobates femoralis. The sequence goes on along the minus strand of JARQOC010000002.1, from coordinate 319,758,985 downwards.
CCTCTGGGGCTGCTGTATACTACCTCTGGGGCTGCTGTATACTACCTCTGGGGCTGCTGTATACTACCTCTGGGGCTGCTGTATACTACCTCTGGGGCTTCTGTATACTACCACTGGGGCTGCTGTATACTACCACTGGGGCTGTATATATCTCTGGGGCTGCTGTATACTACCTCTGGGGCTGTATATACCTCTGGGGCTGCTGTATACTACCACTGGGGCTGCTGTATACTACCACTGGGGCTGCTGTATACTACCACTGGGGCTGCTGTATACTACCTCTGGGGCTGCTGTATACTACCTCTGGGGCTGCTGTATACTCTCTGGGGCTGCTGTATACTACCTCTGGGGCTGCTGTATACTACCTCTGGGGCTGCTGTATACTACCTCTGGGGCTGCTGTATACTACCACTGGGGCTGCTGTATACTACCACTGGGGCTGCTGTATACCTCTGGGGCTGCTGATACTACTCTGGGCTGCTATATACTACCTCTGGGGCTGCTGTATATACCTCTGGGGCTGCTGTATACCACACTGCTGGGGGCTGTATACCTGTGCTGGGGTCCACCCTCGGCTTATACACGAGTCAATAGGTTTTCCCAGGTTTTGGGGGCAAAAGTAGGGGGGTCGGCTTATACACGGGTCGGCTTATACACGTGATATACGGTAATTTAGTTCTGTGTCTACGGTCCCCTTCCACTCTAAGGGAGCTTTTCACCGGAGTTATGCTACTTTAAACACTGATATCATGAATCAAACGTAAATAAGTCCCAGGTCCCGCAAAAAAAAAATATTATTATGAGAACAGAACTCTATTAATACATTTTAAAAAGTCATTAGATAGAAAACAAGTAATGAGCATGGCCAAATGTTTAAAGGGAACCTGTCAGCTCGTTTTAGCCCCCTAACCTATCACTAGCTGTCTCTGCACCTTCCTAGCACATCCCTAAACATCCCTCTATAAGCTAAAACTGCAATATAATGCTTGAGAAAAATGATTTAATAACTTACATTTTTCTATGGTAATGAGGCATCCAGGCTACATCCGTAGACTGACATGAACAGTCTTCCCCCCTCGCTGCTCTTATCACGGCCCGCCGGGTGTCATCATTCCTTCTCCTGCGCACCCCCTATTTTGAAAATCCCGCCACTTCTGAAATAGTATTACGCGCAGCTGGAACATGATTTCCGGTCCTGTGCAGTGTGTGGATGTATGGGCTGTACATCCCGGCTCCGGCGCATGCGCAGTGCGCTTATTGAAGCCGGGCCGTACACCTGATAAACCCCCCCCACAATGCATCGGACTGGAAATGACGTCTGGCTGCGCTTCATAGTATGAGGAGGAGGTGGGATTTTCAAAAAGAAGGAATGATGGCGCCCAGCGGGCCATGATTACAGCAGCAAGGGGGAGGGGGGGGAGAATGGGACCCGTAGACCGCTCATGTCAGTCTACGATAATAGAAAAAAATTGGAGCTCAACAGGGCTTGATTTTTCTTTTTCAAAAGAAAATATAGTGCATACAAAAGAAAAATTTACATGGTCAACATGACCCAGTCAACGCTTTTCGACTGCACTAAGCAGTCTTACTCATGACTAATGGTTAAATAACATGCAGTCATTTATATATTCTCTTACAAGGTATAACACAGATGTTCTTAATTCACTTAATAATTAGGTGTTACATATGACAAGCGATGTAGCAAATACTAGAATGACATTACAAAACTGCAGATTATTAGTGTCCATGATTTTTTCCACAGTGCAGGTGAAAAATCTATTATATAATTGTCTAAGGGTTTTTTGTGTGTCTGTCGCCGAAATCGCGCGCCACACAGAGGCAGCTCATTGGTGCCCACTGGAGGCGGTGCCAATGAGCGCAGGCTATGCAAATAGGCGCGAGAATTCAAAGTTCGAATTCTGCGCTAATTTGCAGCCCGGCTACAGCGCCTCGTGAGTGCCGCTGTAGCCGGGATGCACTGTCTTTCCTCACAGCCCCCCGTTCCTCCTGCCTGCGCCCACTTCCCGATCACCCCCACCTGTCGCCACAGTTTTCCCCCCCACTGCCCGGTCACCCCCCGCCTGTCACCACAGTCCCCCCGCTGCCCGATCACCACTGACCATGCTCTGCTCATTGACTCCCGCTCTGCCCACTGACCCCCACTCTGCCCACTGATCCCTGCTTTGCCCACTGACCCTGCTCTACCCACTGACCCCCCTCTGTCCACTGACCCCCTCTCTGCCCACTGACCCCCTCTCTGCCCACTGACCCCCGCTCTGCCCACTGACCCCCACTCTGCCCACTGACCCCCCCGTGCTGCCCACTGACCATGCTCTGCCCACTGATCCCCCACTCCTGCTCACTGACCCCTCACGCTGCCCACTGATCCTGCTCTGCCTACTGACCCCTGCTCTGCCTACTGACCCCTGCTCTGCCCACTGACCCCCCCACTCTGCCCACTGACCCCCCACTCTGCTCACTGACCCCCCCACTTTGCCCACTGACCCCCCACTCTGCCCACTGACCCTGCTTTGCCAACTGAACCCCCACTCTGCCCACTGACCCCTGCTCTGCCCACTGTGCCCACTGACCCTGCTCTGCCCACTGACCCCTGCTCTGCCCACTGTGCCCACTGACCCTCTTCTGCCCACTGATCGTGCCCACTGACTCCCCCTCTGCCCACTGACCCCTGCTCTGCCCACTGACTGTATTCACTAACCCCTGCTATGCCCACTGACCCCCGCTCTGCCCACTGACCATGCCCACTAACCCTGCTATGCCCACTGACCCCCGCTTTGCCCACTGACCATGCCCACTGACCCCTGCTCTGCCCAGTGACCCCCGCTCTGCCCGCTGACCCCTGCTCTGCTCACTGACTGTGCCCACTGACACCTGCCCTGCCCACTGATCCCTGCTCTGCCCACTGATTTTTCCCACTAACCCCTGTTCTACCCACTGACTGTGACCACTGACCCCTGCTCTGCCCAATCACTGTGCCCACTAACCCCTGCTCTGCCTACTGACCTCAGCTCTGCCCACTGACCCCCACTCCTGCCTACTGACCCTGTTCTGCCTACTGATTATGCTTACTAACCCCTGCTCTGCTCACTGACTGTGCCCACTGACCACTGCTCTGCGCAATGACTGTGCCCACTGATCCCCACTCTGCCCACTGACCCTGCTCTGCCCACTGAGCCCCCTCTGCCCACTGACCATGCCCACTGACCCCCCACCCCTGCTCACGGACCCTGCTCTGCCCATTGACCCCCCCCCACTCTGCCCATTGACCCCCTCTCTGCCCACTGACCCCCCCTCTGCCCACTGACCCTGCTCTGCCCATTGACCCCCCACTCAGCCTACTGACCCCAGCTCTGCCCACTGACCCTGCTCTGCCCACTGACCCCCACTACTGCCTACTTACCCTGCTCTGCCTACTGACTGTGCCACTAACCCCCACTCTGCCCACTGACCCTGCTCTGCCCACTGACCGTGCCAACTGACCCCTGCTCTGCCGACTGCCACCTGCGTTGCCCACTAACACCTGCTCTGTCCCACTGTCCCACGCTGTGCCCACTGTCCATGCTATGCCCACTGACTTTTGCTGTGCCCTGCTGACACCCTCTGTGCCCACTGACCCTCGCTCTCCCCACTGACTGTGCCCACTGACCCCTGATTTGCCCACTGACTGTGCCCACTGACCCCCGCTTTGCCCACTCACCCCTGCTCTTCCCACTGACTGTGCCCACTGACCCTTGCTGTGCTCACTGACCTTTGCTGTGCCCACTGATTGCTCACTGACCCTCGTTGTGCCCACTGACCCACTCTGTGCCCACTGAAACCTGCTGTTTACAGCTCACTCCCACTGTGGCCTGATTACCCCTGTCGTGGCCTGCTCACCCCCACTGTGCTCACAGACCTCTACTGTGCCCTGCTGACCCCCGGTGTGCCCACTCACCCCCGCTGTGCCTTCATAGCCCTGCTGTGCCCTGCTCATTCCCATTGTGTCCACTGGTCCCTGTTGTGCCTTGCTCAACCCTGCTGTGCCCACTGACCCCCGCTCACTGACCCCTGCTCACTCCCGCTCTGCCTTATCATCACTGCAGCATGTGAATGAGCACAGGGGGTGGAGGGCAGAAAGCAACCACCACAGGGGGGGCAGATCCATCACAGAGGGGGCACAGCGACCATCGGGGGAGGGCAGAGAGACAACACAGGGCGAGTAGATATGCAGCAGCTAACACAGGATCCACCATTCACATAGATGATATCACAGCTCACCTCCTCCCTCCTCCTGTACAATGACTGATAACACCTCTATATACAGTAGATAACACAGGATCCACCATTCACAATAGGTGATATCACAGCTCACCTCCTCCTTCTGTACAATGACTGATACCTCTATATACAGAAGATAACACAGTATTCACCATTCACAATAGGTGATATCACAGCTCACCTCCTCCTCCTCCCGTACAATGACTGATAACACCTCTATATACTGTAGATAACACAGGATCCACCATTCACAATAGGTGATATCACAGCTCACCTTCTCCTCCTGTACAATGACTGATAGCACCTCTATATACAGTAGATAACACAGGATCCACCATTCATAATAGGTGATATCACAGCTCACCTCCTCCTGTACAATCTACTATATAATTATCTAAGGCGTCTGTCGGTCACAGAAATCGTGCGCCAGACAGAGGCAGCACATTGGTGCGCAGACTATGCAAATAGGCGCGAGAATTCAAAGTTCGAATTCCACGCCAATTTGCAGCCCAGCTACAGCTGATACACTGTGTCTCCTCACAGCCCCCCGCTCCTCCTGCCCGCGCACCCTGTGACCCCCCCCGCCTCTCCTGCCCCCCTCCGCTGCTCCTGCCCCTCCTCCGCTCCCCGCGGCCCCCCCGCTCTTCCTGCCCCCTCCGCTGCTCCTGCACCTCCGCTCCCCCCTGCGGCCCCCCTCGCTCTGCCCCTCCGCTCCCCGCGGCTCCCCCGCTCCCACCCCCCACCCCCGCTCCTCCATGGTGATGATGAAAAAATAAAAAAAAAACATCAGTGAGGATTCTTACCCTCCACCGGCTCGCTCCACCTCTGTCTTCTAGCTTCTATAGGGCTTGAGGACCTGTTGTTGCCTAGGAAACCGATCAGCTGATCAGTTTCCCAGGCAACGACAGGTCCTGTCCTGGGAGCTACAAGACAGGTGGAGCGAGCCGGCGAAGGGTAAGTATCCTCACTTAGGTTTTTTTTTTTTTTTTTATTATCACCATGGAGGAGCGGGGGGGAAAGCAGAGGGGCAGAGGGAGGGGGGCCACAGGGAGCGGAGGGGTGCAGGAGGAGCGCCTCCATCCTGCCCCCCGCCATCATCCTGCCCCGCCGGCTGCATCCTGCCCCCGACCACCATCCTGATCCCCCACCACCATCCCGATCCCCCCCACCACCATCCTGCTCCGCTGGCTCTATCCTGCCCCCCCCGCATCCATCCTGCACCCTCACCACCATCCTGTCCAACCCCCCCCCCCACCACCAACCTGCCCCGCCGCCTCCATCCTGCCCCCCCACCATCCTGCCCCGCCGGCTCCATCCTGCCCCCTCCAACACCATCCTGATCCCCCCCGCCACTATCCTGCCCCACCGGCTCCATCTTGCCCCCCCCCCCCGCATCCATCCTGCCACGCCGGCTCCATCCTGCACCCCCACCCCCATCCTGCCAACATCCTGCCTCGCCGGCTCCATCCTGCCCTGCTCGCCACCGTCCTGCCCCGCCGGCTCCATCCTGCCCCCCCCTGGCTCCATCCTGCCCCCCCGCACCATCCTCCTTCCCCCCCGGCTCCATCCTGCCAACCCCCCCCCCCTCCCCGGTCCCATCCTGCCCCCACCGGCTCCATCCTGCCCCACTCGCCACTGTCCTGCCCTGCCGAATCCATCCTGCCCCCCGCCACATTCTGATCCCCCCGCCACTATCCTGCCCCACCGGCTCCATCCTGCCTCCCCTGCATCCATCCTGCCCCGCCGGCTTCATCCTGCACCCCCACCACCATCCTGCCAACATCCTGCCTCGCCGGCTCCATCCTGCCCTGCTCGCCACCGTCCAGCCCCGCCGGCTCCATCCTGCCCCCCCTGGCTCCATCCTGTACCCCCCCGCACCATCCTCCACCCCCCCACGGCTCCATCCTGCCAAACCCCCCTTCCCGGCCCCATCCTGCCCCCACCGGCTCCATCCTGCCCCCTCCGGCTCCATCCTGCCCCCTCCGGCTCCATCCTGTCCTGCTCACTCCATCCTGCCCCCCCGACACAATCCTGCCCCCCCCCTCAGTTGATCGGTTTCCCAGGCAATGACAGTTCCTAAAACCGGCGGACAGGTGAGCATCACTGAGGATTTTTTTTATTTTTACTTTTACTGTGGAGGACCGGGGGCCAGGAGGAGCGGGAGGCCGCGGGGAGCGGAGTATCGCCATATACTATAGTGCTGCTATACATGTACTATAATGTACTGCCATATACCATAGCGCTGCTATACATGTACTGTAATGTACCGCCATATACTATAGTGCTGCTAATACATGTACTGTAATGTACCACCATATGCCATAGCGCTGCTATACATGTACTGTAATGTACCGCCATATACTATAGTACTGCTATACATGTGCTGTAATGTACTGCCACATACCGTAGCGCTGCTATACATGTGCTGTAATGTACTGCCATAAACCATAGCGCTGCTATACATGTAATGTAATGTACCAGCATATACCATAGCGCTGCTATATATATATATATATATATATACATATATATGCATCTATATACATAATCAGCAGTTTTGTGCTTCCGGCCACTGTGCCGATATTGCGCACTGTGAGCGATGGCGCGCATGCGCCATCGCGAGCCGCTGACACTGGCCGGAAGTGCAAAAATACTGTCGCCGGAGACCACACACCATCACACCCCAAACACTGCCCGCTCCACCTACAGCCCGCCGCTCACCTGCCACATCTTCCTGCTCCCCCGCCGCTCACCGCCCGGAGCTAAGAAAGCACGCATTGTGCTGATAGCACCTTGCATGATGTCAGAATGACATCAGCGTTTGGAGCTCTGATTGGCCCACTTGCGGCCATGTGATATGTCACATGACCGCGAGCGCTCCAATCACACCGCCGAACGCTGATGTCATTCTGACATCATCCAAGGTCCTATCAGCACAATGGCTGATACTACTTCCAGTAGCGAGCGGTCGCCGGAGGGTAAGTATATGCCTTTAACAGCCTCCTCCAGCCTCACAGCCTCCTCCAGCCTCACAGCCTCCTCCAGCCTCACACCCTTCTCTAGCCTCACTGCCTCCTCCAGCCTCACAGCCTCCTCCACCCGCACAGCCCTCCTCCAGACTCACAGCCTCCTCCAGCCTCACACCCTCCTTTATCCTCACAGCCTCCTCCACCCTCACAGCCTCCTCCAGCCTCACAGCCTCCTCCAGCCTCACAGCTTCCTCTATCCTCACAGCCTCCTCCAGCCTCACTGCCTCCTCCTGCCTCACACCCTCCTCCACCCTCACAGCCTCCTCTATCCTTACAGCCTCCTCCAGCCTCACAGCCTCATCCAGCCTCACAGCCTCCTCTATCCTCACAGCCTCCTTTAGCCTCACAGCCTCCACCCTCACAGCCTCCTCTATCCTCACAGCCTCCTCTATCCTCACAGCCTCCTCCATCCTCACAGCCTCCTCCAGCCTCACAGCCTCCTCTATCCTCACAGCCTCCTCCAGCCTCACACCCTCTATCCTCACAGCCTCCTCCACCCTCACAGCCTCCTCCACCCTCACAGCCTCCTCCACCCTCACAGCCTCCTCCATCCTCACAGCCTCCTCTATCCTCACAGCCTCCTCCAGCCTCACAGCCTCCTCTATCCTCACAGCCTCCTCCAGTCCCACAGCCTCCTCCAGTCTCACAGCCTCCTCCTGCCTCACAGCCTCCTCCAGACTCACAGCCTCCTCCAGCCTCACAGCCTCCTCCTGCCTCACAGCCTCCTCCAGACTCACAGCCTCCTCTGTCCTCACACCCTCCTCCAGCATCACAGCCTCCTCTATCCTCACAGCCTCCTCTATCCTCACAGCCTCCTCTATCCTCACAGCCTCCTCTATCCTCACAGCCTCCTCTATCCTCACAGCCTCCTCCAGCCTCACACCCTCCTCCAGCCTCACACCCTCCTCCAGCCTCACAGCCTCCTCTACAGTTAGGGCCAGAAATATTTGGACAGTGACACAATTTTCGCAAGTTGGGCTCTGCATGCCAAGACATTGGATTTGAAATGAAACCTCTACAACAGAATTCAAGTGCAGATTGTAACGTTTAATTTGAAGGGTTGAACAAAAATATCTGATAGAAAATGTAGGAATTGTACACATTTCTTTACAAACACTCCACATTTTAGGAGGTCAAAAGTAATTGGACAAATAAACATAACCCAAACAAAATATTTTTATTTTCAATATTTTGTTGCGAATCCTTTGGAGGCAATCACTGCCTTAAGTCTGGAACCCATGGACATCACCAAACGCTGGGTTTCCTCCTTCTTAATGCTTTGCCAGGCCTTTACAGCCGCAGCCTTCAGGTCTTGCTTGTTTGTGGGTCTTTCCATCTTAAGTCTGGATTTGAGCAAGTGAAATGCATGCTCAATTGGGTTAAGATCTGGTGATTGACTTGGCCATTGCAGAATGTTCCACTTTTTTGCACTCATGAACTCCTGGGTAGCTTTGGCTGTATGCTTGGGGTCATTGTCCATCTGTACTATGAAGCCGCCATCCAATCAACTTTGCAGCATTTGGCTGAATCTGGGCTGAAAGTATATCCCGGTACACTTGAGAATTCATCCGGCTACTCTTGTCTGCTGTTATGTCATCAATAAACACAAGTGACCCAGTGCCATTGAAAGCCATGCATGCCCATGCCATCACATTGCCTCCACCATGTTTTACAGAGGATGTGGTGTGCCTTGGATCATGTGCTGTTCCCTTTCTTCTCCAAACTTTTTTCTTCCCATCATTCTGGTACAGGTTGATCTTTGTCTCATCTGTCCATAGAATACTTTTCCAGAACTGAGCTGGCTTCTTGAGGTGTTTTTCAGCAAATTTAACTCTGGCCTGTCTATTTTTGGAATTGATGAATGGTTTGCATCTAGATGTGAACCCTTTGTATTTACTGTCATGGAGTCTTCTCTTTACTGTTGACTTAGAGACAGATACACCTACTTCACTGAGAGTGTTCTGGACTTCAGTTGATGTTGTGAACGGGTTCTTCTTCACCAAATAAAGTATGCGGCGATCATCCACCACTGTTGTCATCCGTGGACGCCCAGGCCTTTTAGAGTTCCCAAGCTCACCAGTCAATTCCTTTTTTCTCAGAATGTACCCAACTGTTGATTTTGCTACTCCAAGCATGTCTGCTATCTCTCTGATGGATTTTTTTTTTTTTTTCAGCCTCAGGATATTCTGCTTCACCTCAATTGAGAGTTCCTTTGACCGCATGTTGTCTGGTCACAGCAACAGCTTCCAAATGCAAAACCACACACCTGGAATCCACCCCTGACCTTTTAACTACTTCATTGATTACAGGTTAACGAGAGAGACGCCTTCAGAGTTAATTGCAGCCCTTAGAGTCCATTGTCCAATTACTTTTGGTCCCTTGAAAAAGAGGAGGCTATGCATTACAGAGCTATAATTCCTAAACCCTTTCTCCGATTTGGATGTGGAAACTCTCATATTGCAGATGGGAGTGTGCACTTTCAGCCCATATTATGTATATATGATTGTATTTCTGAACATGTTTTTGTAAACAGCTAAAATAAACAAAACTTGTGTCACTGTCCAAATATTTCTGGCCCTAACTGTATTCTCACAGCCTCCTCCAGCCTCACAGCCTCCTCCAGCCTCACAGCCTCCTCCAGCCTCACAGCCTCCTCTATCCTCACAGTCTCCTCCAGCCTCACAGCCTCCTCTATCCTCACAGCCTCTTCCAGCTTCACAGCCTTCTCCACCCTCACAGCCTCCTCCAGCCTCACAGCCTCCTCCACCCTCACAGCCTCCTCTATCCTCACAGCCTCTTCCAGCCTCACAGCCTCTTTCAGCCTCACACCCTCCTACAGCCTCACAGCCTCCTCCACCCTCACAGCCTCCTCCAGCCTCACAGCCTCCTCTATCCTCACAACCTCCTCCAGTCTCACAGCCTCCTCCTGCCTCACATCCTCCTCCTGCCTCACAGCCTCCTCCTGCCTCACAGCCTCCTCCTGCCTCACAGCCTCCTCCAGCCTCACAGCCTCCTCCAGCATCACAGCCTCCTCTATCCTCACAGCCTCCTCTATCCTCACACCCTCCTCCAGCCTCACAGCCTCCTCTATCCTCCCAGCCTCCTCCAGCCTCACAGCCTCCTCTATCCTCACAGCCTCCTCCACCCTCACAGCCTCCTTTAGCCTCACAGCCTCCTCCAGCCTCACAGCCTCCTCTATCCTCACAGCCTCCTCTATCCTCACTGCCTCCTCCAGCCTCACAGCCTCCTCCACCCTCACACCCTCCTCCAGCCTCACACCCTCCTTTATCCTCACAGCTTCCTCCAGCCTCACAGCCTCCTCCACCCTCACAGCCTCCTCCATCCTCACAGCCTCCTCCAGCTTCACAGCCTCCTCCAGCCTCACAGCCTCCTCTATCCTCACAGCCTCCTCCAGCCTCACAACCCTCCTCTATCCTCACAGCCTCCTTCAGCTTCACAGCCAACTCCACCCTCACAGCCTCCTCCACCCTCACAGCCTCCTCCAGCCTCACAGCTCCCCCCACCCTCAAAGCCTCCTCCATCCTCACAGCCTCCTCCATCCTCACAGCCTCCTCCACTCCTCACAGCCTCCTCATTCCTCACAGCCTCCTCCTAGCCTCACAGCCTCCTCTATCCTCACATCTTCTTTCAGCCTCACACCCTCCTCTATCCTCACAGCCTTCTCCAGCCTCACAGCCTCCTCCACCCTCACAGCCTCCTTTAGCCTCACAGCCTCCTCCAGCCTCACAGCCTTCCTCTATCCTCACAGCCTCCTCTATCCTCACAGCCTCCTCCAGCCTCACAGCCTTCTCCAGCCTCACAGCCTCCCCATCCTCACAGCCTCCTCCAGCCTCACAGCCTCCTCCAGCTCACAGCCTCCTCTATCCTCACAGCCTCCTCCAGCCTCACGCCTCCTCCAGCCTCACTGCCTCCTCCAGCCTCACTGCCTCCTCCAGCCTCACTGCCTCCTCCAGCCTCACTGCCTCCTTCCACCTCCAGCCTCCTCCCCATCCCTCACAGACCTCCTCCATCCTCACAGCCTTTCCTCCTCACAGCTCCTCAGCTCACAGCTCCTCTATCCTCACAGCCTCTCAGCCTCACACCCTCTCTATCCTCACAGCCTCCTCCAGCCTCACACTGCTCCTCAGCCTCACAGCCCTCTATCCTCACAGCCTCCTCCAGTCTCACAGCCTCCTCCAGTCTCACAGCCTCCTCCTGCCTACAGCCTCCTCACTGCCTCACAGCCTCCTCCGACCTCACAGCCTCCTCCACCTCACACACTCCTCCAGCCTCACAGCCTCCTCCAGCCTCACACCTCCTCCAGTCCTCACAGCCTCCTCTATCCTCACAGCCTCCTCCAGCCTCACAGCTCCTCCATCCTCACACCTCCTCAGCCTCACAGCCTCCTCCTATCCTCACAGCCTCCTCCAGCCTCACAGCCTCCTCCATCCTCACAGCCTCCTCCAGCCTCACAGCCTCCTCCAGCCTCACAGCCTCCTCCAGCCTCACAGCCCTCCTCTATCCTCACAGCCTCCTCTATCCTCAAGCCTCCTACACGCCTCACACCTCCTCACAGCCTCACAGCCTCCTCAGCCTCACAGCCTCCTCCAGCCTCACACCTCCTCCACTTCTCACAGCTCCTCTATCCTCACAGCCTCCTCCAGCCTCACTGCCTCCTCTCATCCTCACAGCCTCCTCCACCTCACAGCTCCTCTATCCTCACAGCCTCACTCCATCCTCACAGCCTCCTCCATCCTCACAGCCTCCTCCAGCCTCACAGCCTCCAGCCTCACAGCCTCCTTATCCTCACAGCCTCCTCCAGCCTCACAGCCTCTCATCCTCACAGCCTCCTCCACCTCACAGCCTCCTCTCACCTCACAGCCTCCTCTATCCTCACAGCCTCCTCCATCCTCACAGCCCTCCTAGCCTCACAGCCCCTCATCCTCACAGCCTCCTCAGCCTCACAGCCCTCTATCCTCACAGCCTCTCTCACCTCACAGCCTCCTCCAGCCTCACAGCCTCTCCACCCTCACAGCCTCCTCCACCTCACAGCCTCCTCCATCCTCACAGCCTCTCTTCCTCACACTCTCCAGCCTCACAGCCTCCTCACCTCACAGCCTCCTCCAGCTCACAGCCTCCAGCTCACAGCTCTCCCTCACAGCCTCCTCCAGCTCACAGCCTCCTCACTCACAGCCCCTCCAGCCTCACAGCTCCTCCTCCAGCCTCACATCCTCCTCTATCCTCACAGCCCTCTCCAGCCTCACCCTCTCTCAGTCCTCACAGCCTCCTCCAGCTCACAGCCTCCTCACCTCACAGCCTCCTCATCCTCACAGCCTCTCTATCCTCACAGCCTCCTCCAGCCTCACACCTCCTCCAGCCTCACAGCCTCCTCCAGCCTCTCCACAGCCTCTCTCTATCTCACAGCCTCCTCCACCTCACAGCCTCCTCCAGCCTCACAGCCTCCTCAGCCTCACAGCCTCCTCCATCCTCACAGCCTCCTCCAGCCTCACTCACTCACAGCCTCCTCCGCTCACACCTCCTCCTTCCTCACAGCCTCTCCATCCTCACAGCCTCCTCCATCCTCACAGCCTCCCTCTCACCTCACCCTCCCAGCCTCACAGCCTCTCCAGCCTCACAGCCTCCTCCACCTCACAGCCTCCTCCATCCTCACAACTCCTCCAGCCTCACACCTCCTCCAGCCTCACAGCCTCCTCATCCTCACAGCCTCCTCCAGCCTCACAGCCTCCTCTATCCTCACAGCCTCCTCCAGCTTCACAGCCTCTCTCCACTTCACAGCCTCCTCCAGCCTCACAGCCTCCTCCACCTCACAGCCTCCTCTATCCTCACAGCCTCCTCCAGCCTCACAGCCCTTCAGCTCACACCTCCTCCAGCCTCACAGCTCCTCCACCCTCACAGCCTCCTCCACCTCACAGCCTCCTCCTATCCTCACAGCCTCCTCCAGTCTACAGCTCCTCCTCCTCACTCACACCTCCATCCTCCTCACAGCCTCCTCATGCCTCACAGCTCCTCCTGCCTCACAGCCTCCTCCAGCCTCACAGCCTCCTCCAGCCTCACAGCCTCCTCCAGCCTCACAGCCTCCTCCACCTCAAGCCTCCTCCACCTCACAGCCTCCTCCACCTCACAGCCTCCTCCAGCCTCACAGCCTCCTCATCCTCACAGCCTCCTCCATCCTCACAGCCTCCTCCACGCCTCCTCCTCTATCCTCACAGCCTCCTCCAGCCTCACAGCCTCCTCCAGCTCTCATCACAGCCTCCTCCAGCCTCACAGCCTCCTCCAGCCTCACATGCCTCCCCACCTCACAGCCTCCTCCAGCCTCACAGCCTCCTTATCCTCACAGCCCTCCTCAGCCTCACAGCCTCCTCTATCCTCACAGCCTCCTCCAGCCTCACAGCCTCCTCACTTCCTCCTCACAGCCTCCTCCTCCTCACAGCCTCCTCCAGCCTCACAGCCTCCCCACCCTCACAGCCTCTCCACTCACAGCCTCCTCCACCTCACAGCCTCCTCCATCCTCACAGCCTCCTCCACCTCACAGCCTCCTCAGCCTCACAGCCTCCTCCAGCCTCACAGCCTCCTTCCTCCGATCCTCCACCTCACTCTCTCCACCTCACAGCCTCCTCCAAGTCCTCCAGCCTCTCCAGCCTCACAGCCTCCTCTATCCTCACAGCTGCCTCACACTCACCTCACAGCCTCACCACCCCTTTCCTCACAGCCTCTCCACCTCACAGCTCCTCACTCACACCCCTACTCACAGCCCACACCTCACCTACCTCTACCCTCACAGCCTCCCACTCACCTCTATCCTCACACCTCCAGCTCACTCCTCCAGCTCACACTCTCTCTCCACCTCTCCTCACGCCTCCTCCACTCACACCTCCCCGCTCAACCCTCCTCCAGCCTCCCCTCCAGCCTCCACTCCTCCTCACAGCCTCCTCCACTCCAGCCTCCTCTACCTCACAGCCTCCTCTATCCTCACAGCCTCCTCCAGCCTCACACCTCCTCACCTCACACCTCCTCCACCTCACACCTCCTCCAGCCTCACACCCTCCTCCTCACAGCCTCCTCACTCACACACCTCTCCACTCACAGCCTCCTCCAGCCTCACAGCCTCCACCTCACAGCCTCCTCCACCCCAGCCCCTCCACCCACCTCCTCCTCTACACCTCTCTCCTCACACCTCCTCACCTCACAGCCTCTCATCCTCCCACCTCCTCCTCACAGCCTCCTCATCTCACAGCCTCCTCACCTCACAGCTCTCCACCTCACAGCCTCCTCCACCTCCAGCCTCCTCCACCTCACACCTCCTCCAGCCTCACACCTCCTCAGCTCTCACAGCCTCCTCCACCTCACACCCCCAGCCTCACAGCCTCTCTACCTCACAGCCTCTCACCACAGCCTCTCCAGCTCACGCCTCTCCCCTCACACCTCCTCCTACCCTCCCACCTCCATCTATCCTCCACCTCACAGCCTCCGCCTCTCAGCCTCACCCACCACTCCTCACCTCACCCTCCTCCACCTCACAGCCTCCTCCCTCACAGCCTCCTCCCTACCAACACCTCCCCGCCTCACACCTCCTCCTGCCTCACAGCCTCCTCAGCCTCCAGCCTCCTCCAGCCTCACACCTCCTCATGCCTCACAGCCTCCTCCAGCCTCACACCTCCTCCAGCCTCACCCATCACACCTCCTCCACTCACACTCTCATCCTCACGCCTCCAGCCT
Source organism: Allobates femoralis (assembly GCA_033576535.1). Lineage (NCBI taxonomy): Eukaryota > Metazoa > Chordata > Amphibia > Anura > Aromobatidae > Allobates > Allobates femoralis. Next base: position 319,743,941 of record JARQOC010000002.1, on the reverse strand, counting down.
CCACCCTCACCTACCCTCTCACCAGCCTCACAAGCCTCCTCTATCCTCACATCCTTCCAGCCTCACACTCCTCTATCCTCCAGCCTCCTACCTACACCTCCTCCCCTCACAGCCTCCTCAGCCTCAACTCCTCCTCCTCACCACCATCCTCCACCTCACAGCCTCCTCCAGCCTCACAGCTCCTCATCCTCACACCCACAGCCTCCTCCATCTCACAGCTCTCTCTATCCTACCAAGCCATCCCAGCCTCACACACTCCTATCCTCACAGCCTCCTCCCTCACAGCCCCTCCACCACAGCCTCCCCAGCTCACAGCCTCCCAGTCCTCACAGCCTCCTCTCTCACAGCCTCCTCCAGCCTCACAGCCTCCTCCAGCCTCACAGCCTCCCCAGCCTCACAGCCTCCTCCAGCTCACACTCCTCCCCTCACACCTCCTCCAGCCTCACACCTCCTCCTCCTCACAGCCTCCTCTCCTACACCCTGCCTCCCTCCAGCCTCACAGCCTCCTCCCCTCACAGCCTTCATCCTACCCTCCCCCCCCCCCCCCCCCCCCCCCCCCCCCCCCCCCCCCCCCCCCCCCCCCCCCCCCCCCCCCCCCCCCCCCCCCCCCCCCCCCCCCCCCCCCCCCCCCCCCCCCCCCCCCCCCCCCCCCCCCCCCCCCCCCCCCCCCCCCCCCCCCCCCCCCCCCCCCCCCCCCCCCCCCCCCCCCCCCCCCCCCCCCCCCCCCCCCCCCCCCCCCCCCCCCCCCCCCCCCCCCCCCCCCCCCCCCCCCCCCCCCCCCCCCCCCCCCCCCCCCCCCCCCCCCCCCCCCCCCCCCCCCCCCCCCCCCCCCCCCCCCCCCCCCCCCCCCCCCCCCCCCCCCCCCCCCCCCCCCCCCCCCCCCCCCCCCCCCCCCCCCCCCCCCCCCCCCCCCCCCCCCCCCCCCCCCCCCCCCCCCCCCCCCCCCCCCCCCCCCCCCCCCCCCCCCCCCCCCCCCCCCCCCCCCCCCCCCCCCCCCCCCCCCCCCCCCCCCCCCCCCCCCCCCCCCCCCCCCCCCCCCCCCCCCCCCCCCCCCCCCCCCCCCCCCCCCCCCCCCCCCCCCCCCCCCCCCCCCCCCCCCCCCCCCCCCCCCCCCCCCCCCCCCCCCCCCCCCCCCCCCCCCCCCCCCCCCCCCCCCCCCCCCCCCCCCCCCCCCCCCCCCCCCCCCCCCCCCCCCCCCCCCCCCCCCCCCCCCCCCCCCCCCCCCCCCCCCCCCCCCCCCCCCCCCCCCCCCCCCCCCCCCCCCCCCCCCCCCCCCCCCCCCCCCCCCCCCCCCCCCCCCCCCCCCCCCCCCCCCCCCCCCCCCCCCCCCCCCCCCCCCCCCCCCCCCCCCCCCCCCCCCCCCCCCCCCCCCCCCCCCCCCCCCCCCCCCCCCCCCCCCCCCCCCCCCCCCCCCCCCCCCCCCCCCCCCCCCCCCCCCCCCCCCCCCCCCCCCCCCCCCCCCCCCCCCCCCCCCCCCCCCCCCCCCCCCCCCCCCCCCCCCCCCCCCCCCCCCCCCCCCCCCCCCCCCCCCCCCCCCCCCCCCCCCCCCCCCCCCCCCCCCCCCCCCCCCCCCCCCCCCCCCCCCCCCCCCCCCCCCCCCCCCCCCCCCCCCCCCCCCCCCCCCCCCCCCCCCCCCCCCCCCCCCCCCCCCCCCCCCCCCCCCCCCCCCCCCCCCCCCCCCCCCCCCCCCCCCCCCCCCCCCCCCCCCCCCCCCCCCCCCCCCCCCCCCCCCCCCCCCCCCCCCCCCCCCCCCCCCCCCCCCCCCCCCCCCCCCCCCCCCCCCCCCCCCCCCCCCCCCCCCCCCCCCCCCCCCCCCCCCCCCCCCCCCCCCCCCCCCCCCCCCCCCCCCCCCCCCCCCCCCCCCCCCCCCCCCCCCCCCCCCCCCCCCCCCCCCCCCCCCCCCCCCCCCCCCCCCCCCCCCCCCCCCCCCCCCCCCCCCCCCCCCCCCCCCCCCCCCCCCCCCCCCCCCCCCCCCCCCCCCCCCCCCCCCCCCCCCCCCCCCCCCCCCCCCCCCCCCCCCCCCCCCCCCCCCCCCCCCCCCCCCCCCCCCCCCCCCCCCCCCCCCCCCCCCCCCCCCCCCCCCCCCCCCCCCCCCCCCCCCCCCCCCCCCCCCCCCCCCCCCCCCCCCCCCCCCCCCCCCCCCCCCCCCCCCCCCCCCCCCCCCCCCCCCCCCCCCCCCCCCCCCCCCCCCCCCCCCCCCCCCCCCCCCCCCCCCCCCCCCCCCCCCCCCCCCCCCCCCCCCCCCCCCCCCCCCCCCCCCCCCCCCCCCCCCCCCCCCCCCCCCCCCCCCCCCCCCCCCCCCCCCCCCCCCCCCCCCCCCCCACCTCACGCCTCCTCTATCCTCACAGCCTCCTCCAGCCTCACACCTCCTCTATCCTCACAGCCTCTCCAGCCCACAGCCTCCTCCACTCACAGCCTCCCTCCTCACAGCCTCCTCAGCCTCACACCTCTCACTCACACCTCCTCCACCTCACACCCTCCTCCAGCCTCACACCTCCTCTGTCTCACAGCCTCCTCCCCCCCCCACCCCTCCTCTATCCTCACAGCCTCCTCCAGCCTCACACCTCCTCCAGCCTCACACCTCTCCAGCCTCACACCCTCCGCTTCTCCAGCCCTCCTCTATTCTCCAGCCTCCTCCAGCCTCACACCCTCCTCCAGCCTCACTGCCTCCCCAGCCTCACTGCCTCCTCCAGCCCTCACTGCCTCCTCCAGCCTCACTGCCTCCTCCAGCCTCACTGCCTCCTTCAGCCATCACACCCTCTCCAGCCTCACAGCCTCCCATCCTCACAACCTCCATCCATCCTCACAGCCTTCTCCACTCCTCACAGCATCCTCCACCCTCACAGCCTCCTCCAGCCTCACACCTCCTCTGTCCTCACAGCCTCCTCCAGCTCACAGCCTCCTCTATCCTCACAGCCTCCTCTATCCTCACAGCCTCCTCTATCCTCACAGCCTCCTCCTATCCTCACAGCTCCTCCAGCCTCACAGCCTCCTCCAGCCTCACAGCCTCCTCCAGCCTCACAGCCTCCTCTATCCTCACAGCTCCTCCGCCTCACAGCCTCCTCCAGCCTCACAGCCTCTCCAGCCTCACAGCCTCCTCTATCCTCACAGCCTCCTGCAGCCTCACGCCTCCTCCTGCCTCACAGCCTCCTCTGCCTCACACCCTCCTTATCCTCACAGCCTTCTCCATCCTCACGGCCTCCTCCATCCTACAGCCTTCTCCAGCTCTCACAGCCTCTATCCTCACAGCCTCCCCTCAGCCTCACAGCCTCTCTCCACCTCACAGCCTCACTCCACCCTCACAGCCTCCTCCATCCTCACAACCTCCTCCAGCCTCACAACCTCCTCCAGCCTCACAGCCTCCTCTATCCTCACAGCCTCCTCCAGCCTCACAGCCTCCTCTATCCTCACAGCCTCTTCCAGCTTCACAGCCTTCTCCACCCTCACAGCCTCCTCCAGCCTCACAGCCTCCTCTCACCTCACAGCCTCCTCTATCCTCACAGCCTACTTCCAGCCTCACAGCCTCTTTCAGCCTCACACCCTCCTCCAGCCTCACAGCCTCCTCCACCCTCACAGCCTCCTCCAGCCTCACAGCCTCCTCTATCCTCACAACCTCTCCTCCATCAGTCTCACAGCCTCCTCCTGCCTCACACCTCCTCCTAGCCTCACAGCCTCCTCACTGCCTCACAGCCTCCTCACTCACAGCCTCCTCCAGCCTCCACCTCCTCCAGCTCACAGCCTCCTCCAAGCCTCACTACAGCCTCCTCTACACGCCTCCAGCCTCCTCACAGCCTCAACTCTCACCAGCCTCACTCCTCCAGCCTCACAGCCTCCTCTATCCTCACAGCCTCCTCTATCCTCACAGCCTCCTCCAGCTCCAGCCTTTCCTACCCTCCAGCCTCACAGCCTCCCCCAGCACCTCCTCTTCCTCACAGCCTCCTCCAGCCTCACAGCCACTCCCTCTTCCTCACAGCCTCCTCCAGCCTCACAGCCTCCTTCCAGCTCCTACTCACGCCTCCCCTCCAGCCTCACGCCTCCTCCTAGCCTCACAGCCCTCCTCACAGCCTCACAGCCTCCTCCATCCTCACAGCCTCCTCCATCACCTCCAGCCTCGCCTCCAGCCTCACAGCCTCCTCCTCTCAGTCCTCACAGCCTCCTCCTCACTCCCACCTCCCCCCACAGCCTCCTCACTCACAGCTCCTCCACCCTCACTAGCCTCTCCTCCTCACCCCTCCTCAGCCTCCACTCCTCATCCCTCACAGCCTCCCTCCAGCTCACAGCCTCCTCCAGCCTCACAGCCTCCTCTCCACTCACAGCCTCCTCCAGCCTCACAGCCCTCCTCATCCTCACAGCCTCCTCTCAGCCTCCTCCAGCCTCACACCCCTCCTCACAGCCCTCCCCCTCTCCCATCCACCTCCTCACAGCCTCCAGCTCCTCCAGCCTCACAGCCTCCCTCCTCCAGCCTCACAGCCTCCTCTCATCCTCACAGCCTCCTCTATCCTCACAGCCTCCTCCTAGCCTCTCTCTCACTCACGCCTCCTCCAGCCTCTCACTCACCTCCTCATCCTCACAGCCTCTCCAGCTCACACCTCCTCCAGCTCACAGCCTCCTCATCCTCACAGCCTCTCACGCCTCACAGCTCTCCTCACATAGCCTCACAGCCTCCTCACCTACAGCCTCTCTCACGCTCTCCTCACAGCCTCCTCCAGCTCACCCTCCTCAGCCTCACCTGCCTCCATCCTCCACACCTCTCCTCTACAGCCTCTCCACCTCACCTCCTCCTCACAGCTCTTCTCACCTCCCTCACAGCTCTCACTCACAGCCTCCCACTCACAGCCTCCTCTCACCTCACAGCTCTTCCAACCCTCACAGCCTCCTCATCCCTCACAACCTCCTCCAGCCTCACAACTCCCTCCCTCACAGCCTCTCCTCACTCCTCACAGCCTCTCCAGCCTCACAGCCTCCTCTTCCTAGCCTCCCTACGCCTCTTCCTCATTCACCAGCTTCTCCACCTCACAGCCTCCTCCACCTCACAGCTCTCCTCCACCCTCTCACAACACTCCTCTTATCCTCACCACCTATCCACTCACAGCCTCTCACTCACACCCTCCTCCAGTCTTCACAGCCTCCATCACCTCCAGCCCTCCCAGCCTCATCAGCTACTCTCCTCACACTTCCTCATCTCACAGCTCTCCGCCTCACACTCTCGCTCACGCCTCCAGCCTCCTCCTCCTCACAGCCCTCCAGCCTCACAGCCTCCTCCAGCCTCACAGCCTCCTCCAGCCTCCAGCCTCCTCCAGCCTCACAGCCTCCTCCGCATCACAGCCTCCTCCAGCATCCACAGCCTCCTCATCTCTCACAGCTCTCCTCCAGCCTCCACCAAGCTCCTCCAGCTCACAGCCTCCTCCAGCCTCCTCTATCCTCCAGCCTCCTCCAGCCTCACAGCCTCCTCTATCCTCACAGCCTCCTCCAGCCTCACAGCCTCCTTCCAGCCCCCACTAGCCTCTCCTGCACTCACTCCCCCACTGTCCTCCTCCTGCCTCATAGCCTCCTCCTGCCTCACAGCCTCCTCCAGCCTCACAGCCTCCTCCAGCATCACAGCCTCCTCCAGCCTCACAGCCTTCTTCAGCCTCACAGCCTCCTCCAGCATCACAGCCTCCTCCAGCATCACAGCCTCCTCTATCCTCACAGCCTCCTCTATCCTCACACTCCTCTATCTCACAGCCTCCTCCAGCCTCACACCCTCCTCCAGCCTCACAGCCTCCTCCAGCCTCCTCTATCTTTCCAGCCTCCTCCGGCCTCACAGCCTCCTCTATCCTCACAGCCTCACAGCCTCCTCCAGCCTCACTGCCTCCTCCTGCCTCACTGCCTCCTCCTGCCTCACACCCTCCTCCAGCCTCACAGCCTCCTCCAGCCTCACAGCCTCCTCCAGCCTCACAGCCTCCTCCAGCCTCACAGCCTCCTCTATCCTCACAGCCTCCTCCACCCTCACAGCCTCCTCCACCCTCACAGCCTCCTCCAGCCTCACAGCCTCCTCTATCCTCACAGCCTCCTCCAGCCTCACACCCTTTTCTATCCTCACAGCCTCCTTCAGCCTCACAGCCAACTCCACCCTCACAGCCTCCTCCACCCTCACAGCCTCCTCCACCCTCACAGCCTCCCCCACCCTCACAGCCTCCCCCACCCTCACAGCCTCCTCCATCCTCACAGCCTCCTCCATCCTCACAGCCTCCTCCAGCCTCACAGCCTCCTCTATCCTCACATCCTCTTCCAGCCTCACACCCCTCCTCTATCCTCACAGCCTTCTCCAGCCTCACAGCCTCCTCCACCCTCACAGCCTCCTCCAGCCTCACAGCCTCCTCCAGCCTCACAGCCTCCTCCAGCCTCACAGCCTCCTCTATCCTCACAGCCTCCTCTATCCTCACAGCCTCCCATCCTCCAGCCTCCTCCAGCCTCACTGCCATCCTCCTCACACCCTCCTCCAGCCTCACACCCTCCTCCAGCCTCACTGCCTCCCCCAGCCTCACTGCCTCCTTCAGCCTCACTGCCTCCTCCAGCCTCACTGCCTCCTCCAGCCTCACTACCTCCTTCAGCCTCACACCCTCCTCCAGCCTCACAGCCTCCCCATTCTGACAACCTCCTCCATCCTCACAGCCTTCTCCATCCTCACAGCCTCCTCCCTATCTTCACAGCCTCCTCCCTATACTTCACAGCCTCCTACATGCTCACAGCCTCCTCCATCCCCTCTGCCTCCTCCATCCTCACAGCCTCCTCCATCCTCACAGCCTCCTCCATCCTCAGCCGCACTACCTGACACCGCTGCCATCCTGCCAACCGTCGGCCCGCTTCATCGCGACCGCCCTCGCTCCCTCCGTGAGGTCCACGCTGCCCGGATGCCGGCGGTGGCGTCCGCCCCTCGCCGCTCTCTCACCGCTGGGGCCTCAGTGTCGCCATGCTGCTGGAGTAGCGGTCTACGGGCTGTGGCCAGGTGTCGGGAGCCAGTGACGTCTTCCTGTGGCCAGCGCCGGACAATGGGAGTGAGCGGACCGTGTCAGCCTGCAAAGCCTGACACGCCCCGCTCACTCCCATTGGCCGCCGCCCCTGCAAGCGGATTGGCCGCTGTGTTGTACACACAGGACGCCCATCCCATTGGCCAGGACTCGGCGTCCTGGACCAATCGGATGGCCCTCCTGTCTTTACCACACACCGCCCAATCCGCTCCTTCCCCTCAGGTCACATGTGTAACCTGAGGGCAGGGATTGATCCCTCTCTGCATCACCCAACCCGCCGCAGAGGACAATGACGTGTGACTGGGACTGCGATCAGCCCCAGCACGCAGCCATGTCCTGCCGCCGAGCGGTGATGTCGCCGCTCCAGTTGCATCTCTCCTCACCCCTCCAGCTGAACCTCTCCTCACCCCTCCAGCTGAACCTCCCCTCATCCCTCCAGCCGGAGCTCTCCTCACCCCTCCAGCCGGAGCTCTCCTCACCCCTCCAGCCGGATCTCTCCTCACCCCTCCAGCCGGATCCCTCCTCACCCCTCCAGCCGGACCTCTCCTCACCCTCCAGCCGGACCTCTCCTCACCCCTCCAGCCGGACCTCTCCTCACACCCCTCCAGCCGGACCTCTCCTCACCCCTCCACCCTCACCTCTCCTCACCCCTCCAGCCTCTGCTCTCCTCACCCCTCCAGCCTCCCGCCACATCATACACTGCTATCCACAGAGCCCCCTCTATACTCTGATACCCACAGAGCCGCCTGTATACTCTGCTACCCACACAGCCGCCTGTATACTCTGCTACCCACAGAGCTGCCTCTATTCTCTGCTACCCACAGAGCTGCCTGTATTCTCTGCTACCCACAGAGCTGTTTCTATACTCTGCTACCCACAGAGCCGCCTCTATACTCTGCTACCCACAGAGCCGCCTGTATACTCTGCTACCCACGGAGCCGCCTGTACAATCTGCTACCCACAGAGCCTTCTCTATACTCTGCTACCCACAGAGCTGCCTGTATACTCTGCTACCCACAGAGCCGCCTGTATAATCTGCTACCCACAAACCCGCCTGTATACTCTGCTACACACAGAGCCGCCTGTATGCTTTCCTACCCACAGAGCCGCCTGTATAATCTGCTACCCTCAGAGCCGTCTGTATACTCTGCTACCCACAGACCCGCCTGTATACTCTGTTACCCACAGAGCCCCATGTATACTCTGCTAGCCACTCACCCGCCTGTATACACACAATTCATCTCACCACGCTCCCGATGCAATTGCATCGGGCCTTTTTACTAGTATATACATATATATAGTTCACTCACGTTGACTGAACAAGTTCTGTCAGTCAAAGGATGTCAACTACATACATATTCTAGAATACCTGATGCGTTAGAGTCGGCCACCATCTAGTTATATATAAATTAAGTCACACACCAATTTATAAAAAACACATGCGATAGTGAAATGTTGAAATAAGAAAAAATTACACCAGAATAAAAACCCCAAAGTGTATTTAATCATATCATATAATTATACCATGTTATAAAAAGGTGAATGTGAATTCTTCCAAGTAAAATATTATTATAAAATTTATATTAAAAAAATATTTTTATTGTATATGTAAAAAATGTGTAATATAGTGTTTAAATTATTCTTGCAATTCTTCTAATTCCTTATTTAAATATTATGGAGAAAAATTATAAACAGGTGTAAAAAAATACAAGCATTTGTAAGTGAATATGAATGCCTCCGATAAAATGGAAAACATTCTTACAAGGCAATATAATCAAGGAACTTTTAATGCACTAGCCGCAGATTGAAATAACTTATGCAATAAATGTATCAGATATATGTACAATTAAAACATACAAAGTTGACACCCGCTTGCATAATGACAACGAACACGTGTTTATAAGTTAACCAATGTCTACCCGTTTATTTTTCACATATTAATAACACAACCCAGGTAGCATGTTTGACACATATCACATTGATTATAAACACCATACATTTACATATAACATTACATAACACTTATTGCACATGACATCTTATTGTAACCCGGGACCTGTAACCATCTCTCTGTCCCCATTGGAGCTCTACTAACAGCTCCCGTGGTGGCTACGGCCTCCGACCTACTTACACTATACATCAATACATACGTTACATTACAACGATGACCCCTCCGGGTTCATAACAGGGATTGAGCAGCCTGAGTACCGGGTATGTCATATATCCCAAGGGGCTCCTTCCTGGACGTATCTCCGCCTACGTCCCGGTCAGAGTCCACCTGGTTCAACCATGGTGTCCCCACTCTAGGAGCCCTTTTTAACCCCTGCTTCTGACCTTCGCTACATACGCCTCAACGGGCCCTATGGGTCCCAATGGCGGTACCAGCCGCCCGGCTTTAGTCACCCAGCATAATGATATCCCATTAACCCGTAGTCAGGATTCCTGCCTGACCGGGACCTTACATACCATAGGTGATCCATCATACAAACGTCCATGGATCACATACATTTTTTACACCCGCTCACAGCCCATCATAACACATCCATGGACTGTGGCTCCTCCATGACCATAACAGGGACCTGGTCAACCGTAGAATCCGGGCTAACCATGCGTCACCGTGGCCTACTCACCACGGTACGGGCCACCAGTCGCCACCAAACCTCCATCTCATCTCATGGCAGGTCTCCAGGTCGACGACTGTACCCTGCGTCTGAGTAGCACCCTAACGGATCAGCCATGGTTACCCTTCTAGGAGCCTTCGTGACCCCTGTCTCTAGCCACAGGCACACACCACACCATTAGAGGTCGTGGTTGAGGGACAGGTACCCACTGCAAGCAGCAGGGCAAGCCTCCCTCTCGTCCCACAGGGTCGGATCGCCTCCAATATCATCCACACTAGCTGGGTCACTCTCTCTCCCACAACATTATACGTGGCTGTTACACATAGGCCATCGTCTTTCATTCAGGGCACTGTTACCTAAGCCCTTTCATACGTCTATGGGTCCTCTACCGAATGCCTAGTCGGACCCAATGGTGGTTATGCCCGCCTGGCATTAATCAAGCACACAGCTCACTCTGTTACACGGGAACTGCTGTCTTACCGGGCACGGATCCGGGTCTCGCTACCTGGGTAACGGGTCGGCCAAGCCTCCCCCACGGGCTCCTTCCTGGACGTGTTTCACCCCACGGCCAGTCCAGCGTCCGCCATGTCAGCCACGGCTTCCCACACCAGGTGCTATAACGACCCCTGTCCTGGCTACCGGTATAGAGCTAGCATGCTCTCTTCACCATCGTTCCTTATGGTGGTCTGGACTCTCATTCCCAGTCCCTCACACAGACTGGCTCTGCTCGGCTCTCTGGCTGGTAATGAACCTCTCAGCATGACTTCTGGTCTCAGAGTGAATCAATCAGCCCACATGCTCTCAGGCTGATCTCTGGCTTAGAATGAATCTCTCAATCACTCAGCTGGCTGACTCTTATCGTGCCGGCCACACCCACACTGATTCATCCTGCTGGGCTGCTATTCCTCCGGACACACCCACCTGACACACCCACCTGGGCTGTCAGCAATCACTCGTTACATCCCTTTCCTCAGGGCTTCCTTGATCTCATGAGCCACTCACTAGTCACTTTAAACCTCATTGTGTTCAGGATAGGTTCACACAGTATCATCACAGGAAAACCGGCCAGTGTGCACAGGATCCTCCTGATCCTGCATGTGATGCGCCCCGGCCATGAGGATCATGCCGGCGGTGCCTCACACTATGAAAATAGTAGATTCACACTGAAGGCATCAAAACTATGAATTAACACATGTGGAGTTATATACAACTAAAAAGTGTGAAACAACTGAAAATATGTCTTATATTCTAGGTTTTTCAAAGTAGCCACCTTTTGCTTTGAATACTGCTTTGCACACTGTTGGCATTCTCTTGATGAGCTTCAAGAGGTAGTCACTGAAATGGTTTTCACTTCACAGGTGTGCCCTGGCAGGTTTAATAAGTGGAATTTCTTGCCTTATAAATGGGGTTGGGACCATCAGTTGTGTTGTGAAGGAGTCTGGTGGAGACACAGCTGATAGTCCTACTGAATAGACCAGGGGTCCCCAAATCCAGGTCTCGTGGGCCACCAACAGTGCATGTTTTCAGGATCTCCTTAGTATGGCACAGGGGCTGGAATCATTACCTGTGCATTTGATCACATGAACACCTGTGCATCACTAAGGAAATCCTGAAATCCTGCACTGTTGGCGTCCCTCAAGGCCTGGAGTTGGGGACCTCTGGAATAGACTGTTAGAATTTGTCTTATGGCAAGAAAAAAGCAGCTAATTAAAGAAAAACGAGTGGCCATCATTACTTTAAGAAATGAAGGTCAGTCAGTCCGAAAAATTGTGAAAACTTTGAAAGTGTCCCCAAGTGCAGTTGTAGAAACCATCAAGCGCTACAAAGAAACTGGCTCACATGAGGACCGCCCCAGGAAAGGAAGACCAATAATCACCTCTGCTGTCGAGGATAAATTCATCCGAGTCACCAGCCTCAGAAATCACAGGTTAACATCAGCTCAGATTAGAGACCAGGTCAATGCCACACAGAGTTCTAGCAGCAGACACATCTCTACAACAACTGTTAAGAGGAGACTTTGTGCAGCAGGCCTTCATGGAAAAATAGCTGCTAGGAAACCACTGCTAAGGACAGGCAACAAGCAGAAGAGACTTGTTTGGGCTAAAGAACACAAGGAATGGACATTAGACCAGTGGAAACCTGTGCTTTGGTCTGATGAGTCCAAATTTGAGATCTTTGGTTCCAACCACCGTGTCTTTGTGCAACGCAGAAAAGGTGAACGGATGGACTCTACATGCCTGATTCCCACCGTGAAGCATGGAGGAGGTGGTGAGATGGTGTGAGGGTGCTTTGCTGGTGACACTGTTGGGGATTTATTCAAAATAGAAGGTATACTGAACCAGCATGGCTACCACAGCATCTTGCAATGGCATGCTATTCCATCCGGATTGGGTTTAATTGGACCATCGTTTATTTTTCAACAGTACAATGACCCCAAACATACCCCCAGGCTGTGTAAGGGCTATTTGACCAAGAAGGAGAGTGATGGGGAACTACACAAGATGACCTGGCCTTCACAGTCACCAGACCTGAACTCAATCGAAATGGTTTGGGGTGACCTGGACCGCAGAGTGAAGGCAAAAGGGCCAAAAAGTGCTAAGCATCTCTGGAAACTCCTTCAAGACTGTTGGAAGACCATTTCCGGTAACTACCTCTTGAACTTCATCAAGAGAATGCCAAGAGTGTGCAAAGCAGTAATCAAAGCAAAAGGTGGCAACTTTGAAGAACCTAGAATATAAGACATATTTTCAGTTGTTTCACACTTTTTTGTTAAGTAAATAATTCCACGTGTTAATTCATAGTTTTGATGCCTTCAGTGCAAATCTACAATTTTCATAGTCATGAAAATAAACAAAACTAAACGAAGATTATTGATGATTATATCAAGCATAATTATCAACAATATAGAGTTATTAGTTAAAGAATGTGTACTTTGTACATTATACTACTTTAATTACACTAAAATGAATACTTAATGCTGTAACCCATTGTAATATACTGATTATCAAGAAAACTCAATAAACATTACTTGAAGTGAAAAAAAAAAAAAAAAAGAAAAGAAACAAAACTCTTTGAATGAGAAGGTGTGTCTAAACGTTTGGACTGTACTGTATACATAATACTGCTCTTTAAAACACAGATTAGCATTTATCCACATCATTCTTAAAAAGCTTCATGATTGCATACTCTACTTCTGACGTGTCTTGCAAAAGGTTACAACATCTTATTTACCATGATTCGCTGGTGGCTTTTTGAAGAGGATAATTTCTGCATAGAAAAAAGAAAAGGAAATATCTGTCTCATATGAGACCATGGTGAGTTAGTTACAAGGTATAGCAAGCTAGCAAACAACTGCACATTTTCACAGGTAAAGCACTAGCAATTATTTGATACATACTCATAGAAAATTATGTATATTCTTTCATTCATACATTTTTTATCCAACTTTCAGAGAAGTTAAGGTTAAAAAGGGATAAATTAGTGTAAGTGTTACAGATGAATCTGATACACAACTGCATCATAAATAGATGAATAACATACCATTATTTTAAACAAAAACTGATAAAAAATTATCTTGTTTCACTTATTTTCAACAGTGTAGCATAATATCCTTTTGTAAATTTAATCCCTTAGGTGTACATGTGTCCAACCGAAATATCTACCAAACTTCTCTGTGTCGCAGTGTTTTCTCAAAATCCCCTCTACTCCTGTTTTTGAAATTTTCAATTATATAGAACTTAAGCATGCTAGTGTTTCCCTTATAAATTTCTCCTTCGCCTCATTGGGGGACACAGACCGTGGGTGTTATGCTGCTGTCCACTAGGAGGCGACACTAAGCAGAATCTGCAAAAGAGTAACAGTGGCTCCTCCTCTGCAGTATACACCCCTGGGACAGGCATTGCCTCACCAGTGTTTTGCTTAGTGTCGAAGGAGGCACACGACCATTTTTACTCTCTATTTACTTCATCTTTTTTTCTTCCAATGAAGAAAAGTGGGTCCGGCGTGGCCCCCGGCATGCTCCTTCCTCGGCCACCCACTGTTGTGGCGCTGTGTTGAAGTTGAGAATCGTTACATATGCCGTACTCCTTTCTTGGCCTCCCACTGTTGGGTTGCTGGGTTAAAGTTGAGACAGCCCAGCATAACATCCACCTTCCTCACTCGCTCGGGGTCCTGAGTTGAAGCCAGAGCTGGACTACCTGCCAGATGACGTCCCCCTAATCACCATCTGGGTGCTTAGGCTGAGGCACCACAGGTATCAGCAGCACATGCTGCATTCTGGGCTGGGACTCTAGATGGATGCCTGCAGGCTTCAGTCTCACTGTGTGCTACTGATGGGCACACGTTACAGCATGGCACATAGAGCCTTCAGCCCCGGTGCGTGCTCCTGAGGCACATGGAGCCTCAGCCCTGCTGCGTGCTCCTGAGGGGCACTCGTTACAGCAACATGGAGCCTTCAGCCCCGCTGTGTGCTTCTGAGGCACATGGATCCTCAGCCCTGCTGCATGATCCTGAGGGGCACACATACTTCCAGCAAGCTCCAGCTCCAACACTGCAGCACTCCCCAGGAGCCCAGCGCTGCTGTGTGCTCCTAATGGGGCCAGGGGGCCCTTCTGTGCCCCTGCATACAGCCGGCACCCATTTACTGCGGCCGGACTTCCAGGACACCCAGTCCCTGGGTTGTTCTGATGGGGCCACCACTGCACTGGCGCCTGAAGGGCCGGGGGACACCAGGCTGCCAGCAGTAACAGGAGCACAGTCTTACCTGCGCTCCTGCATGTTGCCAGCGCCGGCTCTGCGGACGGTTTCAGGAGCCCCAGTCCTGGGTGCTCCTGCCGAGGCCACCTCTGTGCCGCCGCGACTATGCTCTGGAGGTCCGGCGGGGTCCGGGTCCGTTCCGCCACCCCTCCGCGCCGGCCTGGAGCTATTTTCGGCTCCATTGTTCTACTTTAGGCCGCGGCTTCGGCCTAGCGCGAAGCCGCCGCCCTTTCCTCCGCCCCCGGCCCGCCCCCTGGATGATGATAATGACGCGGCCGGCGTCATGGCAGGGGCGGACCGGAGCTGTAGGGGGAATTTTCTCTCACAGAGCTTCTGTCACGGTCGCGCTCGCGACCCATGAGGTAAGGGGAAACTGTCACGGTCGCGCTCGCGACCCATGAGGTAAGGGGAATGTGGACCCACTGGACCACAGGGGGGGACCCGGGCCTGCCCAGACTAGGGAAGAACAGCAACCGGGTTCTGTGGCAGCTGAGCATGTGGGCTAGGTGGTAACCTGCAGGACAAGACGACACCGCACACTTCAGGTATAGCAAAAGTAACGTTTACTGAACAAGAACACACATCAAGGACACGGAACATCATGGACACGGAACATCACGAACACCAGGCGTGAACGTCAGGGTCATCTCGGACACCAGGCGGGAACCTCAGGGTCATCTCGGACACCAGGCGGGAACCTCAGGGTCATCTCGGACACCAGGCGGGAACCTCAGGGTCATCTCGGACACCAGGCGGGAACCTCAGGGTCATCTCGGACACCAGGCGGGAACCTCAGGGTCATCTCGGACACCAGGCGGGAACCTCAGGGTCATCTCGGACACCAGGCGGGAACCTCAGGGTCATCTCGGACACCAGGCGGGAACCTCAGGGTCATCTCGGACACCAGGCGGGAACCTCAGGGTCATCTCGGACACCAGGCGGGAACCTCAGGGTCATCTTGGACACCAGGCGGGAACCTCAGGGTCATCTCGGACACCAGGCAAGACATCGGGGTCATCTCGGACACAAGGCAAGACATCGGGGTCATCTCGGACACAAGGCAAGACATCGGGTCATCTCGGACACAAGGCAAGACATCGGGGTCATCTCGGACACAAGGCAAGACATCATCAGGCAGGACCTCAGGACCATCTCGGACACCAGGCGGAACCTCGGGATCATCTCGGACACCAGGCACAGACACCAGGCAGAACCTCAGGTCCATCTTGGACACCGACAGTCAGGACGTCTGGACTCCATGCAACGGACACGGCTCCAGACCGGGAACAGCAAGACACAAGGAGGAACAAGACAAGGACGCTGGCACCAGCACAGACAAGACGGGTCCAGGGACACAGACATCAGCTTTCCCCGAACTGGTAGCAGGCAGAACAGGAGCTGTAGACAAGGCAGACCAGGAGCAGCATGTTGGACCAAACACACAGGGCTAGGTTAAGAAACCTAATGCGAGGCTCTGGCGACGCCCAACAGGGAAGAGGAACTTTAAATAGGAGCTGACCCTCAGCTATAGGCTGGGGACAGCAATTCAAGCGCACACCCTCCATCTTACTAAACTGGGGAAGGTGTGGCGGCGCGCACCCTAGGCACAGTCAGAACCCATACAGCATAGCCAGCACAGGAACCGATGCCCAGAGCACCTGGCAGCGGCTGCAAGCCTAGACACACGTGGAAAGTCATGCACCAGCTGCAGAGGACCTCACAACCGCGGATAGCTTCCACAGCGGGAGCCAGGGTCCACACATGAGAGGTAAACAGCGGAGCACTGACACTACAACACATGTGCAGCTACGCAGCGGAGCTGGGAACTGAGCAGAATCCTATCCAGGTAACATACTACAGTCTCCCAGCTGGACAGGGGGGGAAGGAGCATTGGGTGAAAGCGCAGTAACGCCGAGGGAACCAAGACACCAGACCACCGGCGTTACAGTATCCCCCTCCTCAGGCCCCCTCTTCTGAAAACCCAAAAGAAAAAAGTCCCACAAAAAGTTCAATTGGGTTAGGCGGTACGTCCCACAGGTCACAAAAAAGCAGCAGAGTCCATCACTCGAGTGATCAGAGCCGCTGACCACACGGGGCTCGAGCAATCTAGTCCACATACCAAGTGGGATCCGGGGAATGTCCTGCAGTCCACACATGCTCAGCGGAGTCCATGGCCAGAGCCTACTGTCACGGTCGCGCTCGCGACCCATGAGGTAAGGGGAAACTGTCACGGTCGCGCTCGCGACCCATGAGGTAAGGGGAATGTGGACCCACTGGACCACAGGGGGGGACCCGGGCCTGCCCAGACTAGGGAAGAACAGCAACCGGGTTCTGTGGCAGCTGAGCATGTGGGCTAGGTGGTAACCTGCAGGACAAGACGACACCGCACACTTCAGGTATAGCAAAAGTAACGTTTACTGAACAAGAACACACATCAAGGACACGGAACATCATGGACACGGAACATCACGAACACCAGGCGTGAACGTCAGGGTCATCTCGGACACCAGGCGGGAACCTCAGGGTCATCTCGGACACCAGGCGGGAACCTCAGGGTCATCTCGGACACCAGGCGGGAACCTCAGGGTCATCTCGGACACCAGGCGGGAACCTCAGGGTCATCTCGGACACCAGGCGGGAACCTCAGGGTCATCTCGGACACCAGGCGGGAACCTCAGGGTCATCTCGGACACCAGGCGGGAACCTCAGGGTCATCTCGGACACCAGGCGGGAACCTCAGGGTCATCTCGGACACCAGGCGGGAACCTCAGGGTCATCTCGGACACCAGGCGGGAACCTCAGGGTCATCTCGGACACCAGGCGGGAACCTCAGGGTCATCTCGGACACCAGGCGGGAACCTCAGGGTCATCTCGGACACAAGGCAAGACATCGGGGTCATCTCGGACACAAGGCAAGACATCGGGGTCATCTCGGACACAAGGCAAGACATCGGGGTCATCTCGGACACAAGGCAAGACATCATCAGGCAGGACCTCAGGACCATCTCGGACACCAGGCGGAACCTCGGGATCATCTCGGACACCAGGCACAGACACCAGGCAGAACCTCAGGTCCATCTTGGACACCGACAGTCAGGACGTCTGGACTCCATGCAACGGACACGGCTCCAGACCGGGAACAGCAAGACACAAGGAGGAACAAGACAAGGACGCTGGCACCAGCACAGACAAGACGGGTCCAGGGACACAGACATCAGCTTTCCCCGAACTGGTAGCAGGCAGAACAGGAGCTGTAGACAAGGCAGACCAGGAGCAGCATGTTGGACCAAACACACAGGGCTAGGTTAAGAAACCTAATGCGAGGCTCTGGCGACGCCCAACAGGGAAGAGGAACTTTAAATAGGAGCTGACCCTCAGCTATAGGCTGGGGACAGCAATTCAAGCGCACACCCTCCATCTTACTAAACTGGGGAAGGTGTGGCGGCGCGCACCCTAGGCACAGTCAGAACCCATACAGCATAGCCAGCACAGGAACCGATGCCCAGAGCACCTGGCAGCGGCTGCAAGCCTAGACACACGTGGAAAGTCATGCACCAGCTGCAGAGGACCTCACAACCCGCGGATAGCTTCCACAGCGGGAGCCAGGGTCCACACATGAGAGGTAAACAGCGGAGCACTGACACTACAACACATGTGCAGCTACGCAGCGGAGCTGGGAACTGAGCAGAATCCTATCCAGGTAACATACTACAGTCTCCCAGCTGGACAGGGGGGGAAGGAGCATTGGGTGAAAGCGCAGTAACGCCGAGGGAACCAAGACACCAGACCACCGGCGTTACAGTTTCGCGCTCTTTTCAAGGTTCCTCCCCCCCTCCTTCCCACATAAACAAACAAGCAGCTCTCACAGGAGAGCTTGTAACATTGTTAAAGCAGGACCAAGGGTGCCTGCCAGTAAAGTGCAGACTGTTTCTGCATCTGTCCTCTTGTTCCTGCCACAATGCAACTTGCATTACTCCCATGGAGTGGCAAACAATATGGGGGAACAGTACCAGCTGGACTGTATACTGGCCCACAGAACCCTCCTCTGTATACATTACAAGAATTGAGGGAAACATAGGGAGTCAATGTCCATCTCTGGACCCAGCCATTATATAGGAGGCAGCATCGCTTTAGCCGTGCGGGGCTCACACAGTCTTGGATGGTACAGTCAGCACAGCTTCTCTTTGCGGCGGTCTCCAATAGCAACAGCAGAGCAACCTGCAGGGCTATATATCCTGCTGCAACTTGTTCTCTGTACACCTGCAATACAAAGGGCAGTGCAAACATGTTAGCTTCTCCAGCGTTACCCTATAATAACGTTTCTGGTTCCCAGAGCTACACATGCAGAGTCTCTGCCAGCGCACGGGCCACGGCACTACCGATCCAGGTACCTGTAGGTACGCCTAGCCAACCTTATGACTTTGCATAGGGGTTGCTAGTTTAAGGTAAGACGCCGACGGGCCCTTAGCTTGGTCTCCCAACGTTCAGAGAGGTCATTTGATATTCAGGCGTCTCAGCTACTCTTACAACGTACCTCTATCCCACGCAGCGGGGACAACTGGATTGTGGTGGACCTTCCACGAGTTTACCTGACAGGTTCTTTCGTGGCCCCCCTTTCCCCCCTCTGGGACAGCTCAGTTGAAGTTGCTACAACCCAAACATTGCCCAACAATGTCAGGCATCCCAAGACTGTTCGCTAACCCTCTCTAGACCCCACATTTGAAGTTCTGGATGGCGGTGAGGACAGCCAAGTTCCACAAGACGCTGATTTAAATACACGTGTTCCGCAGCTTCACGGGTAATTCAACTAAGGATCTCTGGAACCTACGACCTATAGCATATCCTCAACTCCCCATGGTTGGGGCGCTGGGTTGTAGCCGAGATTGCTATATGCCATACTCCTCCTCGCCTCCCCATTGCTGGGGACTCGGGTTGAAGTTGCGATTTCTCGACGCCTACCCAGCCTTCCTCCCTAGGCTACAAAACCAGAGCTCTGGGTTGCAAGAGTGGACCACGAGCCCAGCTACCATCTCCTCACTGCACCTATATTAGGTACTCGAGTTGAGATAACACGCGCAAAACACTCTACACAGCCCGCTCTGAAGCAGGATCTAGCTGACTCCCGACTGCATCATCCCAATGGGTGGGCCCTCCTGTTCACAGGTTTACCCAGCCTCTCGCCCCAGACTCACAGATAGATCTCTGAGTTGCAGGACATGGATCAAGAGCCCAGCTGCCAATCTCCTCACCACACCTATAATAGATACTTGGGTTGAGATTACATGCGCAAACAATCTGCACAGCCTGCTCCGAAGCAGGACCTCGCAGATCCCCAACTGCATTAATCCAATGCATGGGCCCTCCGGTCCCCTGTATGATCGTGGTCCGTCCCTTCTTCAACGCAGTCCGTCCCTTCTCAACTCAGGAGTCAAAAGCGAATTCTGTAAGACCAGAAGATCATAAATACAAAGTTTTTCCTAGCCTGAAGTTGTCAAAGGAGTCTCCCATATCTGGACGACGAATTCATCAATGCATGACTTTCGGGGACTGTGTACACAGTGGCACCTTCACTTTGCATGCTAAGAAGACTCGGTTAGCGGATCGACCGTCTCAAGTCTACCACAACTCCAAAGCCACTCCAGGAGTCCCAGCTCCGCTGCGTACTCATGAAGGCCACATGCTGCAGCATCACATATGGAGTCTCAGCCTCATTGGACACACAGCATCGGATGAAAAGAGCTGCCTTTAGCCGCAACACATCCACAGCTCTAATCATGTTTCCCCAGACAGGGCACGGATTCTTCGTCTAGGAATCCGCAGTCTCCTTCAGCGGTCTCCTGAGTTCTTCACAACTGCCACGAGAGTCCTACACAACTGCCATGAGAGTCCTAGATGAGATAGTGGCAGCGTTGGAGGCAGTTCCATTGGCTCAGCTGCATCTCCGGCCTTTTTTTGCATTTATCCATGTTCCGGCTTGGCACGAGAACAGGATGTGGTTCTATGTACCCCGTCACGATGCACACTGCAGTACCCTTGTCCAGATCTGAAGATGCCTCTTATTCTACGAGGATTCGGGCAATATTTCTAGTACAGAAATCCGTCAGTCACCTTCTGGCATTCGGACATGTCAGGATACAGTCAGACGATGCCACAGCCGTGGCATATGTTAACCATTTGGGTGAAACCCACAGTCTCCAAGCAATGACAGACGTTCGCCACACCCTTCACTGGGGGGAATCCTTGAACACTGTTCTGCCAGCTGTTCTCATACCAGGTGTACACATCTGGGAAGCGTTTTTTCCTAACCCGACAAGGGATTGACTTAGGGAAGTGGTCCCTTCATCCACAGTCCTCCGTCAAGGCTGCCAGCGCCAGGAAACCACAAATGTGCGACCTGACTGAGTCACGCCTCAATGCCAAGGTTCCAATCTTCTTGGCCAGGTCCCAGGACTCAAGTCAGTAGGACAGACGCACTAGTCCAAGACTGGACCTGTATCCGCCTCCCCTATGTTCTTTCCCCACTACCAGGTTAGTGCGGAATATCAAACAAGAATATCGCCAGATCATTCTTCTGGTCTCAGACTGGCCCAGCTGCGCTTGGTACGCAGATTTCGTCCACATCATGGCAGCAGTGCCAGGACGACTAACAGACAGTCCAGACCTGCTCTATCTCGGCCAGTTCTCCCACAGGATTCCTCAACTCTGAAATTAATGGTGTAGCCCTTGAGACCTGGCACTTAACCCAAGGTCTTTTTCCCAGGAAATTCTAGCGACCATAGTCACAGCGAGGAAACCAGCCTTATCAACGATGTACTATCACACGTGTAACCGTTTTCATTTTTTGCCTAGAGCACCTCTAGAGGTCATTCCCCCTCTCCCCTATTTCATACCAAGACCTCTCGGTTGCTTCCGCTTGGACCTAGACTCAGGCCTGTCCTTAGGATCTCTCACACAGCAAGTTTCAGCCCGTTTCCCCTTCTTACACAAGTGGAGACCTGAACTTCGTCCTCACGACCCTACAAGACCGCCATTTGAGCCTCTATAGGATATTCCCTTTAGTATTCCCATCCAAACAGTGGTAGGTTTCGGTGGAAAAATTATTTTCTTTACGGAGGTATCGGTGTTTGCAGCGTTGTTTTATGTACACCATTTTTTCTCGGTTGCCATCTGGACAAGATTGTCCTACGGCTCGTTGCATCCTTCTGCTACAGGCGGTGTACTCTTACCACCTAAATGAATACATCTCTCTGCCATCGCTTCGCCCGACTCCAGTCCAAACGGTCGCGAAGGACCTACATATGCAGGGCCTTGTCGGGGCCCTACACATCCAGGTATCCAAGACAATGCCTTTCGAAGAGGTCAGATTCTTTCTTCCAGAGGACAGAAAGAAACTTTGTCAGCCTCTAAGGCACCTCTACCAAGGTGGATCCGTCTAACCATCTATGATGCTTATACCATCGAAAGCTCATACCTTCCAGCAGCATCACGGCACATTCTACTACGGCCGTGGTGGCCTCCTGGGCCGTTCGGTACTAGGTGTCAGTGCAATAAGTGTATAGACAGCCAAGCGGTCTGCCTGCGCACAAACTTAAGCATTTACAGTGCTTGCACTTGGTTCTCGGCAAGACGCAAGTCTGGGTAGACGTGCCCTCCAGGCGGCAGCAGACCGCCTGTCGGTGCATAGTCTTCACTGACCATGCTCAGTGTTATTAGTTCCATTGTTTTTCCCCACCCAGGGACTGCTTTAGGACGTCCCACGGTCTGTGTCCCCCAATGAGGCGAAGGAGAAAAGGAGATTTTTGTGTACTCACCGTAAAATCCTTTTCTCTTAGCCTCTAATTGGGGGACACAGCACCCACCCTATTGCCCTTGTGGGCCTTTTTTTCTACAGTTCTCACATTGCTTCTCAGCTGTTACAGGGTTAACATGTTTACAAATGTTCGTCTATTATCCCTCGGTGAACTGTTTAAACTTGTGCCTGTTTGGTTACAGGCCTTGTAGTACTATTAACCTGTTTAGTCACAGGCCTTGTTATACGATTATTGCTCCGTTAACTCTTCCCGTTTTACACATGTGCCTGCGTAGTTACAGGCCTTGTGGTACATTTAGTACTCTGCTAACTCTTAACTGTTTACACACGTGCCTGTTTGTTTTCAGGCCTTGTTACACTGTTATTACCTTGTTAGCTATATCTGTTTACACAGGTTGCCTGTGTAGTTACAGGCCCTGTTTTACTGTTTTTATCTGTTAACTCTCCTACTGCTTTAGCACAAAACTGGTGAGGCAATGCCTGTCCCAGGGGTGTATACTGCAGAGGAGGAGCCACTGTTACTCTTTTGCAGATTCTGCTTAGTGTCGCCTCCTAGTGGACAGCAGCATAACACCCACGGTCTGTGTCCCCCAATTAGAGGCTAAGAGAAAAGGATTTTACGGTGAGTACACAAAAATCTCCTTTTTTACATAGTGTTTTGCAGCTTGTGACGTATGTGCAGATAGATAATTTTTCTCAATTACATTGAGATCTTCCATGAACCTTACATATGCATGTCTCTTTGTGCTCCCAAATTTAATTTGCACTGTGTATAAAACTACACATTTAGTTTTAGTTTACAAAAGAACTGATTTTAAAACATTCCTTATTATCTGCATCCCCAAATGAATCACAGTTTTTAGCATAAGGACATAAAAGCACTTGAAAAACCCTTTGAAGGAAAGCCACTGCCCATGCATGTTATTACTCTAAGAATTCAAAAGGCTTGGTGATAAAATGTCATCCAGTGACATAGCCCTTCGTGCCAGCACCCTACAGTTGACCTTGAGACTTAAAAGTCTGCAAGGGTTGTTCAGGACATTTCCTACATTAAATGTATTGAATATATATCTTTTGACTAACTGGAATACCTCCCATGCTCTGTAAACCAAACCACTAAGAAGTAGGAGTAGGCTTCATCTTTTAAGCTTGTACGTTTCCTGTCCATTGGTGGGTGGACTCTCTCTCCTGGGGTGCTGGTATGTGTCATGAAAACCCAATCACTGGTAAATAATTTTGAATTTTTAGTACCGTATTTTCCGGCGTATAAGACGACTGGGCATATAAGACGACCCCCAACTTTTCCAGTTAAAATATAGAGTTTGGAATATACTCGCCGTATAAGACTACCCCTCTTCTACGGTATGATCCCCACTGCGACCCCCACACAGCCCTACATACAGTATAATGGACCCACATATAGAATAATGGCCCCTACATCTCTTCACACTGTATTATGACCCCCACATAGCCCTCCATAAAGTATAAAGGGATCCTCATACCCCTTCAAGTATTATCATCCTCCCACAGAGCCCTCCATATATTATAATAGCTTCCATATGGTATAATTGTCTCCATATATTATAATGCATCATCCATAGTCACCCATTATAATGCACCATCATAGTGCTCCATATAGCATAATGCACCCCCATAGTCGTCCTCATATAATGCAACCCCATAGGCCTCCATATAGTATAATGCAACCTCCATATAGTATAATGTTCCCCCATACCCCTCTGTATATTAAAATGTACCCCCATAGCCCTCTATATATTATAATTCACACCGTAGTCCTCCATATATTATAATGAACTCCTCATAGTCCTCCATATAGTATAATGCACCCCCATAGTCCTCCATATTCTATAAACACAGAGAGAGTAATGTACAAGTGCTGGGGTGGGTGGAAAGTGCAGGTGACATGGAGAGGGGGACATGCCAACTTCATGGGGAAGAGTGGCTGTGCCAGCGTAGTAAGGAAAGTGGTACATGACATGGAGAGGGGTGGACATGCCAGCATCGTGGTGAGGGGCATAGGTGACATGGAAGAGAGGTGGACGTTCCAGAGTCATGGTAAGGAAGGTAGGTGACATGGAGAGAGGGTCGTGTCAATGGTGGTGGGGTATATGGGATGAACTTTCCTGTCAATATCACCCAGAGGAAATAATAACAGAGTAACTAACTACAGGAGAATCTCATTTCAACTATTTCCAAGAGCTCTGCCAGCTGTCAATGAATGGAAACCTGCACTGGCCTGGGGAGTATCACAGCAGAAGGTGTGTAACAATGTGTCACTCAGCACTCAGTAGTGAAAGGAGACAGTCTGAGCAGAATCTGGGTGTTTATACTGCAAGTGAAAAACTATGACAAAGTGTGAGCTGTCCCCTCCATTTTGCAGGTCTGTGCTGCTGCAGGGGAGGGGGGGGGGTTATAACCACCCATTCCTCCTGGTCGCAGTGATCCCCGGAGTGTGATATAGGATCCTCACCCTCATCTGCTCCTTGTTTTTAATCATCAAAGCTGGGTTGGAAGAAGAGGAACTTTCGTTGGAGGACAATTCCCTCCCCCATACATAACTATGGTGATTGTAAAGACTGAGCAGTGACTGACCCCACCATAAACACAAGCACAACCCCCACCCTCCTCTCCTCACAACCAGGAGGGAGGAAACAGTAGTGACGGACGCTGTACCTGCGGTCGGGGGTTGTATTTTATGTCCAGCTCCTTCATGCTGAAGGCTGCAAAAGTGTCGCTCTGTTCCTGTCTCTCTCCTCCTGGAGAATTAAGGCAGAGAGCGGCCGGCCCCAGTGCACATGTCGTGGGCCCCCTGCAGATGCCGCCCTGTCTTTTTGCCAGTAGGTGGAGCCCTGCACTCGGCGTATTTGCAGACAAATTTAATGAAGATAATAATACCAAAGAATTTGTGATTGCAATCATTTTCAGGAAGATACTGAGTATTGTCTGACAGAATTGCAGGGGTGTCAATACTTTTGGCCACAACTGTAGACCAGTCTCCAGTCTCTCCATCATCTCTAAACTCTTGGAACGCCTGGACTACACCCGCCTTACCCGTTACCCCTCCACTCACTCTCTTCTAGACCCATTACAGTCTGGTTTCCGACCCCTACACTCTACAGAAACTGCCCTCACCAAAGTGACCTTCTGTCAGCAAAACATAATGGTGACACTCTGCTTATTCTTCTTGACCTCTCTGCAGCTGTTGACACTGTTGACCACCATCTCCTACTCTCTATGCCCCGATCAATTGGCATAAAGGACATCACTCTCTCCTGGTTCTCTTTCTAGCTTTTTGAACACTCCTTCAGTGTATCATTTGCTGGCTCCACTTCCTCTCCTCTTCCTCTTCCTCTCACTTTTGAAGTTGCTCAGGGTTCAGTCCTTGGCCCTTATTTTCTCTCTCTACACGGCCCCTATTGGACAGACCATCAGCAGATTTGGCTTTCAGTACCATCTTTATGCTGATAACACACAACTATACACTTCAGCCCCTAACCTTACCCCTGCTGTATTACAGAACACCAATGACTGTCTAGCTGCAGTTTTTAACATCATGTCCGCTTTTTATCTGATGCAGTAAAAATGTATCCCTGGCACGCTAGTAAGGAAAACTTGAGATAGAGAGTATGTTGTGAGGTTTTTATTTCCACTTGATCGTGAAGACAATCATTAACGTTTCGACCCTACACCGGGTCTTCATCAAGAATGAGTCTATACAGAAATATATAGAAAAACCAATTCAAAAATCAAATCAAAGCAAAATATCTACATATTTTGTGATCTTAATTTGTGTTAGGCGTGTGCTACGTCATTTGTCCTAAAATGAGGGACAGTGTTTTTGGAGAGTGTTCTTGATGTGGCAAAGCGCAACGTGGTGTGGTATAGATGTGTTGGTGGAGGTAATGGAAGGAAGTGTATTGGGAGAAAGAAGGGGAAAAAGGAATATAGTGCAGAGGAGCAGGAGAACAGAGAAGAGAGAGGGTAGCTGGAGAAGAGCAGATTATAAGAGAAGGACTAGATAGCCATAAAATGGTAGGTATAGAAGAGAGTACTAGGTAGAGTTCTAATCCGCCATGGTTGCGTAGATTAGCTGTTATTAAATACCTTCTGAAAGTCTTGAGGTGCACAGAAAATAGTAGGCACAGTGGTGCCTAAGGTGTGACACCTCTTGGTAGCCTGCAAGGAGAAGAATTTGCGATTTTTTTAAGAGGGAGTATAGAAAATACTGTGTATCTCTGAACATCCTATGTCTGTGATTATGGAAAAGTTACTATATGTACTCATTATACTAAGGTTTAAAACAGCTTGTCAGATGTGGATATATCAAGTGACTATAGTAGAATGGGTTATGGTACTGGGATCTACTTGATGTTTGAGGCATGGTAAAACCCCCTTAGTGAGAAGATCTGTGAGATCATGTTTCCAGGTCCTCTACTTACAAAGGTGGAAGTTATATAAACATTACTGGGTACCTGTGCTGGTTAGCATATAGACTTGGAACAATGATTGGGTAGTAGTAAATATAGTCCAGGGTGTGGAACACCACCCTTAAGATAGAAGGATAAAAAGAGTCATTAGTATTCAAAGTGATGGGTATACAGATGTTAGAAACTATGAGCACATACCTACTAATGGTAAGTTATGGTATGTGACTCCTGTCCTGAAAAAGAATGGAATCATTGAGGTAGTGACAAAGACAGAGTTCTAGTAGGGTGGCAGTGTAGGCACTAGCTGATTACCTTGTTGTCCTAGGGTATGGTCCATGGGGGTGTAAAGGAGGCCAGGAGTGTGTGCGACTGCTGGCCGCCGCCATTTATGCAGGGTTGGTGGGCGGTACCGTAAACGGCGGATGTGATGAATATTGGTAAGGAATATTGCCATATTCCATTTCTCCCAGAAAGCAATTTGAAGGCACATCTCACTCATAAAGAGATAAGCCCCCACCCTGGAAGGCAGAAGTCATTCATCTGACAAATGGCAGAGTAATTAGCACCTAGCTACCAGCCAACAAGGCCAACAACAGGACTCATCCTCACCTTTGATATGCAATCAGGTAGGTTATTGGAGCTTCCTCAGGACTGGGGTTTTGCCAAAAGGTGACACGTCCAATTTAAGTCTCTTTCTTCCCAGGCAGACTGGAAGGCACCGTGACTATAACCTTAATATCTCATAAGCCGTCCACCCTGTGATGCTATCGAATATAAAAATGAATTCCACACATCTAGATGGAAATAGGGCTATATTAACATGAATATAGGACGACTGTAAGCCATCTAAACAGGATATTGGCTGCTAGGCTGCTACCAGAGTAGCCATGTTTCATATCCAGACGAAGATAAAATCATAACAAAAAATATGAAAGTATTATCTTCCGTCTGCGATGCCCATGGACACGGCTAGGGAACATTATGGAATCTGGGTGTCCATATCTCCCCTCAGAGGGGTGGGAATTTTGAGACATCCCAGAGGTGTGAGAGGGGTGGAGACAGGGGTCAGCCCATAATGTATAAAACTCATCTGCCCCATCTCCACCTGGTATTTCTTCTGAATGGGCATTTTTCCACCAAGGCCAGAGATTACCCAAGGAACAGATTGGTGCCACACCGCCCTTGTGGTGCCATCAGCACTAAGGTAACTGCTCACATGTGTGTGTAATTCTGTGTATTCCATTCCTCCTTTTATTGACATATCTGACTGTAATATTTGTAACATCTGAATAATAACTGTAAATATTAATATCTAGTGTACCATTAGGGTGATTAAATATATAAATTTAATCTTGAGTTGCTCTTTCTATCTTGATCACGATTCCCACGTCCGTGTGCTCATATAACGCTACCTGGGTTGGTTTCTGACCCAATATAAGCCCGACCACGGACCGGACTTATATTAAACGAGAAGCTGGTGGAAGCATTTGTGCTTGGGGTTATTCAGGGCCTCCATCAGTGACGGGGTGGAGGAGATTATATGTGCTTCTAGCTGCGGGCTAGAAGGCATATACCACACTCACTGAGAGGTGCCTTAATAAACCAGCACAGGCAAGGCAGCTGCGGCCCTTCTTTATCCTCAGGCAGTTCTCTGACTGACCTGGGTTTAACAGGAGGCGCTGTGGAGCTGCCAGGTTCAGGTCACGATTCACCACAAGTGGTGGCAGCGGTGGGATCAAGATAATAGTGTTGTGGACCCAACTCCCTAACACTAAGGACTGCTGGCAGTAGCTTTTGCTGTCAGGGTCCTAAGATCAACTCAACACTAGACAGCCAGAGTGCAAATATAAGGTGTGTGGGTGCATCAGGTTGCAGCTGTGTGTCAGTGACCAGGAGGTGCTAAACTGGCCCAGGGTACCAGGAGCCAAGCGCTGCAGAGGGCACTTGCTGTGGCTGATATGCAAGAGGTGGTGGAGGACACTGTTGGTCTAGGCGAGGAGGATACCATGCACAGGTCCTCAAGGGGCCAATCCCCAGTGGTCGACTCTGCAGTGGGGCCAATACCCCCTGTCCTCAGCCCCGCAGTGGGCAGATCACCACCTGCTGGTCGCTCCAGCCAGATGGGCTCGGATGCCCTTTTTCGAGCTGCCCTGGCTCGACTTGAAGCTGGAGACCAGAGCACCTACGAGACCCTCATGGCATCTGCAGAACGACGTGAGGCTGTGGAGCGTGAAGCTGCAGAACGACGTGAGGCTGTGGAGCGTGAAACTGCAGAACGGCGTGAGGCTGTGGAGCGTGAAGCTGCAGAACGACGTGAGGCTGTGGAGCGTGAAGCTGCAGAGCGACTTGCAGAGCGTGAAGCTGCAGAACGACTTGCAGAGCGTGAAGCTACAGAGCGCCATGAGGCTGCAGAGCGCCAGCACCAGCTCACCTTGGCTCAGCTCGGGATCTCACAGCCCGTTCCAGCCAACCAGGAGCCCAAGCCACCGAAGGTCCGAGTTGAGAACTTTCCCCTTCTGGAGGCAGGCGGAGACCTGGATTCTTTTCTGCTGGCCTTTGAGCAGACCTGCAGGCAGT
Organism: Allobates femoralis; assembly: GCA_033576535.1. Classification (NCBI taxonomy): domain Eukaryota; kingdom Metazoa; phylum Chordata; class Amphibia; order Anura; family Aromobatidae; genus Allobates; species Allobates femoralis. The sequence continues at coordinate 319,714,720 of JARQOC010000002.1, read as the reverse complement.
ACAACCTGGACTCAGGCCAGTGGGCCCAGTACCTGACCCCCCGTCTGAGGGGTGACGCCATAAAAGCCTTGGGGGACTTCCCTGCCGGGGAGTCGCCAGACTATGCGAGCATCAAGCAGGCCCTGGTCCGACAGTTCAACCTCACCCCGGAGTCCTACCGCAAAGAAGTTCTGGAGCCTGCAGAGGGGTCCAAAGGATACCTGGACCGACCACATGCGGGCCCTCCTGAGAGCAGCTGACCACTGGATCAAAGGTTTGGAGCGCAGCACAGCCCAGGAGATCCAGGAGTTGTTCGTGATGGAGCAATTTCTGTGGAACTGTCCTGAGGACCTCCAACAGTTCATCCGCGACCGGAAACCGAAGGGGGCCTGTGAGACAGCGGTCCTGGCGGACGAGTACACGAACAACAGAGTACCTGAGACCAGGAGGACCAGCAGCAGCACCTGGAGAGGGGGTAAACCCAACCCCGCACCCGTGACCCCAGCCCCCAGAATGCAGGGGGCAGCCCCTCTATTACCCCCTGTTCCCCTCTCCAGGTTGGCAGCAGAACCCAGGCGGTGTCACCTCTGCAACCAACCAGGACACTTCAAGGCCATGTGTCCTCAGCGCCATAAGACACCGTCCCCAAAAACGGCCACTGTTTTGTGTGTGGGTGGGGGTGGTGGTAGGTCCCTTGACAATTTTCAACCCGTCACCATAGGCTGCTCAGTGGCCATGGGACTGCGGGACACCGGCGCAGAGATGACTTTGGTGCGACCAGAGATGGTCTCCCCCCAGGACTTGATTCCCGGAAAGTCCCTCGCCGTCTCCGGAATTGGAGGCGTGGAACCCGCATTGCCTGTTGCCAGGGTTTATCTGGACTGGGGTGCGGGGAGGGGAGTGAGGGAGGTGGGGGTCTCTGCTAATATTCCGGCGAATGTATTGCTTGGGCCAGACTTAGGGCGGCTAGTGTCCAAGTATGTGGCCACTGACCCCCCCCCCCCCAGTTCTGATCCACCAGAATGTGCACTGTCCAATATTGAAAGTGTTGATGGGGATGACGTTATTAATGATGATGTTATTATTGATGATGTTGATGATGTTTGCAGTGACACTCCACACAACACAGCACACAAAGGGCTGACAGTGACAGGGAGGGGGGGGAAGATAAAGAGAATTGTAGAATGGCCTTAGGCCAGGATCAGCCAGCACACCTTTTGTTCTCAGAGGGGAGACAGAGGGGGCTGAGGGGGCTGAGAGCTGCAGAAGGAGCAGACACAGATGGCTGTGACACTGCTCTCTGCTGTAATCAGCAAGGTATTGTAGCCAAGGAGCCAACGATCGAGGTCGGAGTACCCACAGGGAATGTGGTGCTGCCAGGTAAGGCCCAGACGCTGCGCTCTGAGGAGCTGCAAGGGGCGGAACATGTCGGGGAGTATGGGGCTGTCACAGGAGAAGTGAAGCCACCAGGTGAGATCCCAGGGCAGGAACCCCCCGCCACCGGGATGTCAGGAGGCCAGGAGAGTCCGCTTGAACCGGCGACTTGGTCAGGAGCGGAGGGGAAGCAGGCATTGCCCATGGTTACAGCAGCCATAGCTGTTGTCACCAGGAGTGGGGGTGCCAGAGCCCAGGGAACCTCGGGGAGGTCCGACGGCTTCCCTCCTTCAGACCAAGTGGCTGCGGAGTCAGACGGAGGCCAGGAGACAGGTCCCGGGGGACTGACTAAGGACAAGGTGGTCCCATCCACTCTGGTCACGTCAAGTCAGGAGTTTCAGGCTGCGTTGGAAGCAGATGACAGCCTGAAAGCTCTTAAGGAACAGGCGGCACAGCCTCCCCTGGAGTCAGACCGCGAGCGGGTGGTCTTGGACCAGGGACGGCTGTACCGAGAAACGGTCCAGCAGGGCTCACCGGAGGCGTGGCCCAGGGACCGACAGTTAGTGGTACCCTATCCATTCAGGGCGGAGTTGTTGCGGGTTGCGCATGAGATTCCGATGGCCCGACACCTGGGGATCGCCAAGACCAGGTCCAGGCTCTCCCAGCATTTCTACTGGCCTAAGTTGGGGACCGACGTGGCCGCCTACTGCCGTTCGTGTGATACCTGTCAACGAGTGGGTAAGGTGGGGCGGCACCCAAAAGCGCCCCTGGTCAACCTGCCAATCATTGACGAGCCTTTCCGGAGGGTGGCGGTAGATCTGATTGGACCGCTGTCCACTACCAGCCGCTCTGGGAAACGCTTCATCCTAACGGTAGTGGACTATGCCACACGGTACCCAGAAGCGGTAGCCTTTTCATCCATCCGGGCTGACAAGGTGGCCACCGCTTTGCTGGAGATTTTCTCCCTAGTGGGTTTTCCCCAAGAAATGCTCACTGACCGGGGGACCCAATTCATGTCGCAGCTGATGGAGTCCCTCTGTCGGCAAACACAGGTGCAACAGCTGAAGGCCAGTCCGTATCATCCACAGACGAATGGTCTGTGTGAACAGTTCAATGGCACTCTGAAGCAGATGCTGAGGATGCTGGTCGACTCCCATGGGAATGATTGGGAGCGGTATCTGCCGCACCTGCTGTTTGCCTACCGGAAGGTCCCCCAGGGCTCAACAGGGTTCTCGCCCTTTGAGCTCCTGTATGGACGACGTGTGCGGGGGCCTCTGGCCTTAGTGAAAGAAGCTTGGGAAGGGGACTTGGCGGCCCCCGGAGTGTCGGTTGTTGAATATGTCATGCGCTTCTGGGACAAAATGCAGGCCTTGACGCAGCTGGTGCACGACAACATGGAGCAAGCCCAGGCCGACCAGAAGCGGTGGTTCGTACCAGAACGCTTGCGAGAGGACCTACCATGTGGGTCAGAAGGTGTGGGTACTGGTCCCTGTACTGCAGAACAAGCTTCAGGCAGCCTGGGAAGGCCCATATCTCGTGCACCAGCAGCTCAACACTGTGACTTACCTGGTCACCCTGGACCACGCCCGTGGGAGGCGTAAGGCCTTTCACGTGAACATGATGAAGGCTCATCATGAGCGGGAGGCCTGCGCCCACCCAGTGTGCAACCTGCCCGAGGAGGGGGAGGCAGACACCCTCCTGGACATGCTCGCCCAGGTTAAGGCGGGAGGGTCCATTGAGGATGTGGAGCTTGGCCAACAGCTTTCGGAGGACCAACGGTCCCAGCTGTGGGCCACACTTCACCCCTTCCGGGGGCTGTTCAGCAGCCTGCCCGGAAGGACTCAGTCTGCTGTCCATCATGTGGACACTGGGGATCACCCCCCGATCCGGCGTTCAGCCTATCGGACTACTCCCGAGGTGCAGCAGCAAATGCGCCAGGAGATCGATGAGATGCTGAAGCTGGAGGTGATCCAGGCATCCAACAGCGCGTGGGCCTCACCCGAAGTCCTCGTCCCTAAGGACCGAACTACCCGGTACTGCGTGGACTACCGTGGGCTCAACGCTGTCACAGCCACCGATGCGTACCCTATGCCGCGCATCGATGATCTGCTCGACCGGCTGGCCGGGGCAAAGTACCTGACGATAATGGATCTGAGCCGGGGGTATTGGCAGATTCCCCTGACCCACCAGGCACGGGAACGCTCTGCCTTTATTACCCCTTTCGGACTGTACGAGTCCACGGTCATGCCATTCGGCATGAAGAATGCCCCTGCCACTTTTCAGCGGATGGTCGATATCCTGCTCCAGGGACTCCAAGGGTACGTGGCTGCGTACCTGGATGACATTGCCGTCTTCAGCCCCACCTGGGAGGATCACCTGGAGCATCTGGCGCAGGTGCTCAGGCGGATCCACCAGGCAGGTTTGACCATCAAGCCAGAGAAGTGCCAGCTGGGCATGAGTGAGGTCCTTTACCTGGGTCACCGGATAGGCAGGGGGACAGTAAAACCAGAGCCTGGGAAAGTGGAAGCCATCACCTCCTGGCCCACCCCAAGGACCAAAAAGCAAGTGATGTCGTTCCTTGGGACTGCTGTATACTATAGGAGGTTCGTTCCACACTATAGTGCCCTGGCGAAAGCCCCTGACGGACCTCACCAGGGCAAAGCTGCCATCTGCGGTCAACTGGACCGCTGATTGCGAGGCGGCCTTCCACGCACTCAAGGCTGCCCTCTCGAACTCCCCGGTACTACAAGCTGCCGACTTCGCACGGCCGTTTGTGGTACAGACCGACGCCAGCGACTTTGGCCTCGGGGCGGTGCTCAGCCAGGTTGACACCACAGGTCAGGAACATCCTGTTTTGTACCTGAGCAAGAAGCTGTTGCCAAGAGAGGTGGCCTACTCCACGATGGAAAAGGAATGTCTGGCAATTGTGTGGGCCTTGCAGCGTCTGCAGCCATACTTGTACGGACGCCACTTCATCGTGGAGACGGACCACAACCCCCTCAGCTGGCTACACTCGGTCTCTGGGACGAATGGGAGGTTGCTGCGCTGGAGCCTTGCGCTCCAGCAATACGACTTCACCATTCGCCACAGGAGGGGCCGGGACCACGGTAACACTGATGGGTTATCCCGGCGAGGGGAGGTAGTGGACGGGCGTGCAGGGGAACACATGAATGTGCTACCCCCTAGCGCCCTCTAAGAGGGGGAGGTGTGATGAATATTGGTAAGGAATATTGCCATATTCCATTTCTCCCAGAAAGCAATTTGAAGGCACATCTCACTCATAAAGAGATAAGCCCCCACCCTGGAAGGCAGAAGTCATTCATCTGACAAATGGCAGAGTAATTAGCACCTAGCTACCAGCCAACAAGGCCACACAACAGGACTCATCCTCACCTTTGATATGCAATCAGGTAGGTTATTGGAGCTTCCTCAGGACTGGGGTTTTGCCAAAAGGTGACACGTCCAATTTAAGTCTCTTTCTCCCAGGCAGACTGGAAGGCACCGTGACTATAACCTTAATATCTCATAAGCCGTCCACCCTGTGATGCTATCGAATATAAAAATGAATTCCACACATCTAGACGGAAATAGGGCTATATTAACATGAATATAGGACGACTGTAAGCCATCTAAACAGGATATTGGCTGCTAGGCTGCTACCAGAGTAGCCATGTTTCATATCCAGACGAAGATAAAATCATAACAAAAAATATGAAAGTATTATCTTCCATCTGCGATGCCCATGGACACGGCTAGGGAACATTATGGAATCTGGGTGTCCATATCTCCCCTCAGAGGGGTGGGAATTGTGAGACATCCCAGAGGTGTGAGAGGGGTGGAGACAGGGGTCAGCCCATAATGTATAAAACTCATCTGCCCCATCTCCACCTGGTATTTCTTCTGAATGGGCATTTTTCCACCAAGGCCAGAGATTACCCAAGGAACAGATTGGTGCCACGCCGCCCTTGTGGTGCCATCAGCACTAAGGTAACTGCTCACATGTGTGTGTAATTCTGTGTATTCCATTCCTCCTTTTATTGACATATCTGACTGTAATATTTGTAACATCTGAATAATAACTGTAAATATTAATATCTAGTGTACCATTAGGGTGATTAAATATATAAATTTAATCTTGAGTTGCTCTTTCTATCTTGATCACGATTCCCACGTCCGTGTGCTCATATAACGCTACCTGGGTTGGTTTCTGACCCAATATAAGCCCGACCACGGACCGGACTTATATTAAACGAGAAGCTGGTGGCAGCATTTGTGCTTGGGGCTATTCAGGGCCTCCATCAGTGACGGGGTGGAGGAGATTATATGTGCTTCTAGCTGCGGGCTAGAAGGCATATACCACACTCACTGAGAGGTGCCTTAATAAACCAGCACAGGCAAGGCAGCTGCGGCCCTTCTTTATCCTCAGGCAGTTCTCTGACTGACCTGGGTTTAACAGGAGGCGCTGTGGAGCTGCCAGGTTCAGGTCACGATTCACCACAGCGGAATAGCGTCACCAAGCGCTACTGCGCATGCGTGGGAAGGGGCACCATTTTGTTGGTGGTGAGTGTTTACTCCCGACATATCCGAAACCGCACGGGCACTTGATTAAGTAGACTACGAAATTGGAGTCACAAGTATAGAACCCATTAATGTTGAAACTCTTGCCAGACCTGGGGTGTGTGAAGGTCTCACCTTTAGTGACATTAATACACTGTGCACAGCCTAAACAGGGGAAAGTGCCTCTGCGGACTGTGCTGAAAGTTTTTTGTCTCTGTGTTGGGGCCGTGGACCCTAAGTCAGCCCTAATCAGTAATTGCTTTAAGTTTGGGGCTCTTTTGTGACAGACCAGGGGCGGATTTTTGAATTCCTGGATTGTGGGATATGCAGTACCAAGTAAGGGCCAATGTTCTAAAATGGCTTTTTTGACCAGTGAAGAAAAAGGGTGGTAGGTATTGTGGGGCAGTGCCGGGATTGCAAGACAGGAAAAAACGTGGAGCCCGGTAGTAGTTCGTACAGTACCCAGGTTTATTGCTAAAAACACAGTGGTGGCACAAGATGCCGGAATCCGGGTCGCAGCCGGGTACAATGGATACAGTTCACAGATAGTAACCCGGTCTCTTCCGGTATGAGCTCTCCGGTTGAGATCGCTCCGAGCTCCCAGCCCTCCCGGGCTAAGCCGTGTTATTACCGCACACGGCCTCTGGAGCTCTTGACCTGTCCGGTCATTAGATGCTGCTGCTTCAGCTTCAGGCCAAAACTGTCCACAGGGAAAAAACCCCGCCCTGTCTCCTAACCATGCTTTTAACCCTGTGTCTCCTTCCAGGGAAACCTGCAAGACCTGGAGCAGAGGGAGTGGACCGTCCCTCATTCCTACACCCTATACCAGGCTCAATATGTGACAGTACGCATTGTGGGGTAGACATAGCGCCCATCGCATATGATCCCCCGCACTGTCTCACCCCCCCCCCCCCTAGGTTCAAACTTGTGGGGTTGAACCCCAGCCACCAAACCGTTGCCCTGCAACTTGCCAGCCCGATGCTCCACTGAAAAACTGAAGTTTTGGAGGGACAGGAACCACAAGGTGACCCGAGCATTCTGTTCCTTTGCATTTTGCATCCAGACCAGGGGAGCGTGATCCGTAACCAACTGGAACTGTCGCCCGAGCAAATAATAGCGTAGGGACTCCAAGGCCCATTTAACAGCCAAGCACTCCTTCTCCACTACTCTATAATTCTTTTCCGCCGGGGACAATTTCGGGCTTAAGTAAGTGACCAGATGTTCTTCTCTGTACTCTTCTTGCGATAGCACAGCCCCCAGCCCCACCTCCGATGCGTCTGTTTGCACAACGAAGGTGTGTTTGAAGTTAGCACTGATGAGGACGGGCTGTCCGCACAAGGCCAACTTCATGGACTGAAAGGCTGCCTCTGCTTGGGGATTCCAACGCACCAAAGCAGATTTCTTCCAATTTAATAGGTCGGACAGGGCCGCCGTTTACCCAGCAAAGTTGGGTATGAAGCGTCGATAGTACCCAACTATGCCGAGGAACGCCCTCACCTGTTTGGTAGACACTGGACGGGGCCAATTTTGAATTGACTCAATTTTGTTTAATTGGGGTTTGATAGCCCCTCGCCCGATCACATACCCCAGGTAGCGGGCCTCCTCGAGCCCCATGGCACATTTCTTTTGGATTCGCTGTCAGGCCGGCTGCCCGGAGGGAATCCACCACTGCCTGTACCTGGGATAAGTGGGTTTGCCAATACTTACTAAAGATGATGATGTCATCTAAGTAAGCGGACACGTGAGGCTCCAACACTATGTCCATGAGCCGCTGGAATATAGCCGGGGCTCCATGCAACTCAAAAGGCAACAAAACATAGTGATAGAGGCCCTCCGGGGTAACAAAGGCGGTCTTCTCCTTGGCAGACTCTGTTAGCGGCACCTGACAGTATCCCTTGGTTAGATTGAGTGTCGTGAAGTACTGGGCCTGCCCCAGTTTTTCCATTACCTCGTCCATTAGTTCGTCCACCTGGGGCATTGGATAAAGAAATTGGAGTCACAAGTATAGAACCCATTCATGTTGAAACTCTTGCCAGACCTGGGGTGTGTGAAGGTCTCACTTTTAGTGACATTCATTCAACTTCCGTAAGTCGTTGAAGAACCGCAGCGATCCGTCTGGCTTCGGAATCAGCACAATGGGACTAGACCATTCGTTCCGGGATTCCTCTATGACTCCTAACTCGAGCATGTGTTTCACTTCGGCAGCGATGGCTTGCCGTCGGGCCTCGGGTACCTGGTACGGTTTCACCCGCACCTTCACCCGGGGTGTTCGGTGACAATGTCATGTTGAATGACGGAAGTACGGCCGAGCAGGTCAGAGAATACATCTGGATTCTGCTGCACCAGCTTTCGAGCCTCCCGTCACTGGGCCTTAGTGAGGGTGTCACTTATCGTTACCCCTTCGTTCTCCCACCTGGCCCAAGGTGGAGGGTCTCCGGTCAGCCCAGCCGAGGAAGCCTCCGTGATCAGGCACTCCCGGTCTTTCCACGCCTTGAGTAAATTGACATGGTATAGCTGCACGGGTTTCCTCTTCCCGGGTTGGTATACCCTGTAATTCACTTCTCCTACTTTTTCCCGGATTTCATATGGCCCTTGCCATTTGGCCAATAATTTGGTTTCCGCAGTGGGCACTAAAACCAATACTCGGTCCCCCATCTCAAAGGTCCTAACGGGGGCCCTATTATTATACCTGCGGCTTTGAGCTCCTTGGGCATCTATTAGGTGCTCTTTTACAATAGGCCGGACCGCCGTAATCCGGTTTTGCATCTTAGCCACGTGATCAATTACGCTCCTATAGGGAGTAGGTTACTGTTCCCACGTCTCTTTGGCGACATCCATCAGCCCTCTAGGATGCCGGCCGTACAACAGTTCAAAGGGAGAAAATCCCGTACACGACTGCGGGTACCGGGTGGCGTAGTCGACGACCACGAGTATTTGCTGGTGGCCCCGTGCTGACTTAACTATAGGACCCACCAGATCCATTGCCATCCGTTCAAAAGGTTCCTCTATAACCGGTAGAGGTACCAATGAACTACGGAAGGTGGCAATGGGTGTGGTCAGCTGACATTCCGGGCAGGAGTCACAGTACCTCTGGACATCCGCATACACGCCCGGCCAGAAGAACCTTCGCAAGATGCGCTCTTGGTTTTTTTTAGCCCCAAGGTGGCCCACTAGCAGGTGGGAGTGGGCCATCTCTAGGACCGCCTAGTGGTGTGTCTGTGGTACTACCAGTTGGTCCATGACCTCATCCCGGATTTTGTCCACCCTATAGAGCAACTCCCGGTTGACCACCATGCGTGGAAACATATTCTCTGCCCCCGGTTGCTGAGCTACCCCGTTTACTTCTGTTACCTTTTCTCGGGCCTGGGTCAGTGTGGGATACTGTAGCTGGGCTGTCCCAAACGCTCCCCGGGACACTTCCAGCTCTGGAATCGGTGGGGTCTCATCGACCTCTCCTGCCAATACCTCTAAGGGGAACCTATCGGGGTGACACTGTAGCCCTATGTTGGCGACCCCTACGGCAGGTATCCCGGTCTCAGGGTTGTCGGGTTCAGCAGCCTGATTCCCTGGTATCAGGGGAGGGTTACTCCTCCTCCCCCATAAGGACCAAAACAATGGTAAGTCTCTTCCCAGCACAGTCACGTAGGGTAGAGACCTTACCACTCCAACCACATGGGCCACCTCTCCACACGGAGTGGACAGAGTTACCTCTGTGGTCGGATACTCACGAAGGTCCCTGTGTATACACCGGACCCTGATCAGTCCCCCAGTGGGATGCAACCCGGGAATTAAGGACGCATGAACCAGTGTCACCAAACTGCCGGAGTCCAAGAGAGCTTCTGCTCTGTGTCCATTAGTGAGCACCGGGCACAGATGTGGTTCCATTGGGGTAACTACAGCATCTGCGGTAAGCACGGGGCTGGCATACATCGAGACCCGGCGTGTGAACCCGCAGTCCATGGGTTCCATAGTTAGTGGGCAATAGGCAGCCACATGTCCCGGTCCTTTGCACCGCCAGCACCACGTAGCAGTCCGGAAGCTCTTTCTAGGGGAGCCTGGTCACCTGCCAGCCTCATTCCAGGATACCCCCTCAGCGGGTACGTGTTTAGGTGGGTCCCCAGTGGCTGGACGTACACCTTTGCCCGGCTCTGGAGGCCGGCGTGACAGCCACAGTGGGGCAGAGTCCCGTATGAACTCCTGGGTGGCTGTATATCGCTCTATCAAACTAACCACCTGGTCCAAGGTCCCCGGGTCCCCTTACCCCACCCAACGCTGTATCGCGACCGGCAGAGTCTATACCAGCCGGTTGACCACCACTCTTTCCACCATCTGTCCAGGAGTCAAGCTCTCAGGCTGGAGCCACCATTTTAGCAACTGCAATAAGTCATACGCCTGGGAGCGAGCCGGCCACATAGGACCAGGAAAACACCCGTTGAGCTCGTACATAAGTATTGACCCTCAGTCTAGCAAGGATCTCACCTTTAAGTCTCCCGTTGTCCTGTGCATCCTCCAAACTGAGGTCCGTGTAGACCTTCTGGGCGTCGCCCATCAGGAATGGCGCCACCACTTCATCCCACTGAGCGGCAGGGAGGCCTTCTCGCTCTGCGGTGAGCTCGTAGACGGTGAGGAAGGCTTCTGCGTTGTCCTCCGGACTCAGCTTCCTCAGTGTCGATAGGACTCGGTCCCGGACCTCACGCCGTTCTGGGGGAGGCACTGCTGGCGGGTCTCGTAGGGCCATAATTTGCTGCAGGAGCAGTTCATTCGTTTTCTGCTGTTGTTGAAACTGCTCCTGTTGCCGCAACTGAGGCTGCTCCTCGTGTTGCTGTTGCTGTTCTTGTTGCCGCTGCTGGGTAAGCACCAGCTGCCTTAGGATTTCTTCCATACTGGCGGCGGACCTGAACTGTAGCTTGGCCGGCTTAAGTATGGACATGCAGTTCGTAGTTCAGGTTGCCCGCATTCTCCACCATATGTGGGGCAGCGCCGGGATTGCAAGACAGGAAAAAATGTGGAGCCCGGTAGTAGTTCACACAGTACCCGGGTTTATTGCTTAAAACACAGTGGTGGCACAAGATGCCGGAATCCGGGTCGCAGCCGGGTACAATGGATACAGTTCACAGATAGTAACCCGGTCCCTTCCGGTATGAGCTCTCCGGCTGAGGTCGCTCCGAGCTCCCAGCCCTCCTAGGCTAGGTCGTGTTATTACCGCACACGGCCTCTGTAGCTCTTGACCTGTCCGGTCGTTAGATGCTGCTGCTTCAGCTTCAGGCCAAAACTGTCCACAGGGGAAAAAACCCTGCCCTGTCAACTAAACATACTTTTAACCCTGTGTCTCCTTCCAGGGAAACCTGCAAGACCTGGAGCAGAGGGAGTGGACCGTTCCTCTTTCCTACACCCTATACTGGCTCAATATGTGACAGTGCGCATTCTGGGGGAGACATAGCGCCCCTCGCATATGATCCCCCGCACTGTCTCACAGTATTGATGAACTTGACTCGGTCTGTTATTGGTCTCTTATGTACTAGGTCTCTTGAAGTGGTTTCTGTGCAAATAGGATCTGGATAACCCCTGTCAAGGAATTTCTTGGTCATTTCCCCATGTCTGATGATTCTCGTGCTGTTGTCACTGACAATACGGTCCACTCTGTAATGTTGTGAATTGGGCAGATATTTTTTTTACATGTTTCGGGTGACAGCTGGTCCAATGTAATAGGACAACAAGGTAATCAGCTAATACCTACACTGCCACCCTTCTAGAACTCTGTCTTTGTCACTATCTCAATAATTCCATTCTTTTTCAGGACAGGAGTCATATACCATAACTTACCATTAGTAGGTATGTGCTCATAGTTTCTAACATCTGTATACCCATCACTTTGAATACTAATGACTCTTTTTATCCTTCTATCTTAAGGGTGGTGTTCCACACCCTGGAATCTATTTACTACTGCCCAATCATTGTTCCAAGTCTATATGCTCACCAGCACAGGTACCCAGTAATGTTTATATCACTTCCACCTTTGTAAGTAGAGGACCTGGAAACATGATCTCACAGATCTTATCACAGAGGGGGTTTTACCATGCCTCAAACATCAAGTAGATCCCAGTACCATAACCCATTCTTCTATAGTCACTCAATATATCCACACCTGACAAGCTGTTTTAAACCTTAAGGGTATGTGCACATCTGACGTTTGTGCATCTCTGCAGAACGTCCTAAAACCGGTGTAGATTAGCAGAAAACTGAGTTTTGTTCCTCGTTTTTCTAGCGTTTTTTGCTCGTTTTCCGCCCGGTTTTACAGCGTTTTTCTCGGCGGTTTTCTCGGCGGTTTAAAAACTGAGTTTTTTGTGCACTTGTTCAGCTGAAACCGGTGGAAAAACGGAGGAAAGAAGTCACTTGCTCTATTTTTGAAAAGCGGTGGAAAAACTCAGTTTTGACTGAAAACGACCAGAAGAAAAACGTTGTAATGTAGACAGAGTTTTCTAAAATCCATTGACTAGCATGTTAATCCAACCGGAGGGTAGGATTAACATAAATTAACATAAAACTGAGCGGAAAACGCCGACGGAAAATGTCCAAAAGCAGCCCACAAAACGACTGATGTGCACATAGCCTAAGGCCACTTTACACACACAGATATGTGTCCAACTTCTGAACAGATCTCTGGTTGAAGTGAAATCATGGACACATTGTAACATTTGTACACAGCCACAAAATGGAACAATGTGTCCATGATTTCACTGCAACCAGAGATCTGTTCAGAAGTTGGACACAGATATCTGTGTGTGTAAAGTGGCCTTTAGTATAATGAGTACATATAGTACATTTTCCATAATCACAGACATAGGATGTTCAGACATGCATAGTATTTTCCCTACTCCCTGTTAAAAAATCGCAAATTCTTCTTGCAGGCTACCAAGAGGTGTCACACCTTAGGCACCACCGTGCCTACTACTTTCTGTGCACCTCAAGACTTTCAGAAGGTATTTGATAACAGCTGATCTACGCAACCATGGCGGATTAGAACTTTACCTAGTACTTTCTTCTATACCTACCATCTTATGGCTATCTAGTCCTTCTCTTATAATCTGCTCTTCTCCAGCTACCCTCTCTTTTCTCTGTTCTCCTGCTTCTCTGCACTATATTCCTTTTTCTCCTTTCTCCCAATACACTTCCTTCCATCACCTCCACCAACACGTCTTCACCACACCATGTTGCGCTTTGCCACATCAAGAACACTCTCCAAAACCACTGTCCCTCATTTGATTTTTGATTTGGTTTTTATATATATTTCTGTATAGACTCATTCTTGATGAAGACCCGGTGTAGGGTCGAAACATTAATGATTGTCTTCACGATCGAGAATTGCAAATAAAAACCTCGAAAGATACTCCTATAAGTTTTTCTTACTAGTGTGCTAGGGATACATTTTTACTGCATTGGATACGTTTTTCCCTTGAGCACCTAACAGGTGGTCGAGCTAGACTATAATTTTTTCTTACGTTCTCTATCTGAAACTCAACCTTTCCAAAACTGAACAACTTCTGCTCTTTACCATCCTCACTAAATCTGACAACTCTCTCTTTGTGTGTGGCACCACAATCACGCCTAGGCAGCAGGCTCGCTGACATAAATTTAAGTTTAACGCAAACATAAGTTTGACAGTGGTCTCTCCATCAACCCCTATGTGCAATCTCTCGCCTGCTTTTGTCACTTGCACCTGAAGATCATCTCTAGAGTCTTCCCCTTTCTCACCATGAAAGCCACAAAAACCCTCACCATGGCTCTGATCCATTCCCGCCTTGATTATTGCAATTCTGTATGAATCGGCCTCCCCCTCACTAGACTTTCCTCTTTCCAGTCCATCCTTTATGCAGCAGTCAGGATCCACCCATCTGGCTGTTACTCAGACTCTTCGGCTCTATGCCAGTCATTGCACTGGCTGCTCATACATTATAGGATTCAATTTAAATTGCTTGTTCTCACCCACAAAGCTCTTCACAGTGCAGCACCTCTCCAGCTCTCTACCCTCATCTCTGCTTTTCACCATACCTGTTCTCTTCGCTCTGGAGGCAATTTTATACTAATATCTGCACTAACTCGCCAAACTTCCCACTCCTGATTCCCAAGAATTCTCCCGAGCTGCACCAATTCTGTGGAATGCTCTACCCCAAGAAATTAGGAGTATCCACAACTTACACAGTTTCAGGCGCTCCCTAAAAACGCATCTTTGTAAGGCAGCCTATCATGCTCCCTAATCAGAGTCCTTTATACATAGCTTATTCACTATTTCTCTGAGGCTGGAAACAGACTGTCCGAGTGACATGCGAGTCACTCAGACGAGTCTCAGATTACTAACTTGGAATAGCCTCCCCCCTCTCTGGACAGAAGTGTCAGCTTCTTGTGTTTCTAAGCAGCTCCACACTCCCGTCCTGATAGGGGGGGAGGGTATTCCAAGTTAGTAATCCGAGACTCGTCTGAGTGACTTGCATGTCACTCAGACAGTTTGTTTCCAGCCTTAACATAACTCTGTCAAACACCACCAAACCAAAAAGCTCTACACACATTGGCTGGTGATGACTCATGCAGCTTTTATCTATCCCCCATTTCGTCAAGCTGACTGGACCATGATTGTAATAAGACCCTGTACTTTGTATGACCCCCACCTCATTGGTGATTGTAAGCTCTTATGATTAGAATCGTCTATTTTTTTTTTTTGCTTTATTGTTTTTTTTGTATCATTTCTACTTATGACTGTTAGTACGTGTACCCTCTAAATTGTAAAGCTCTGTGGAATATGTTGCCGTTATATAAAGATTATTATTGGTATCACACAGCATTTAAAGGGACACTGTGAGATCATTGTTCAGTATGATACTAATATTACCTTTGAATAGTGCTTGGGCAGACCTTTTAAAAACATGTTAAATCATTATTCTACCATTTGTAGTTTCTATGTTATCACCATTGTCAGACTCTGCAGTGAGCTGCTGCATTAGTCCTGTCCCATTATAACCAGAGACGATTAGCCCTGGCTGTATAAACTGTCATGTAATTATGCATGCCTTCTCCGCAGTGCTCTCCTCCCTCCACTCTCAGTGCTGTGTGGTTTCACTTTCTGAAGCTCTGTTCTGCTTAGGACAAGGAGGGAGAAAGCTACAGGTCTGCCTTATCTGATCTAGACTCCATTTGTTTCTGTAAAAAGGAATCCCTGCTGTGCAAGATCCTGTGTTTATCTGATCTCTTGGTTTTGCTGCAAAGAGAGCAGAGAGGAGGATACAGAGTCCCCCCCCTTCCCCCAGTGATCTCCTGTGTTGTGATGTGACATGCATAGTCATGCATGGGGAGTGGACAGCAGAGAACTAGGTGTATCATTCACTGTGAGCGACAGATGGAATGATTATCTTTATTTGAAGTTTCCAGAGCATAGGAGGGAAATATAAATAACTGGATGGTGGCCTGATTCTAATGCATCGGGTATTCTAGAATATATATGTAGTTTATTTATGAAGATTTAAGAATAATGCAAAGCGAAGCTGGGTTTAAATCCCGCGCCAATATCGCTGATTGCTTGCAACCGGCTGGGCGCAACCAATCAGCGAAGCGTGGTTGAAATCCTGCGCCAATTTGCGGGTGGACTGTCCATGTTGCTGATTGGTCAGGCTAGCCGCCCACGACCAATCAGCAATGCAGGATTTGCGTTACAGACAAACAGAAGTAGACAATTATATAGTAGATACCTACAGTAGTACTGATGTGCAGCGGTGCCAGTGTGCAGCAGTGCCGAAGTTCAGGAGGGGACAGCGGATGGGTGCGGTCAGGAAGGGGCTGGGGGACAGTGGCCAGGTGCGGGCAGGAGGGGGCCGGGTAAGAGCGGCCGGGTGCGGACAGGAGGGTGCCGGGGAAGAGCGGCTGGGTGCGGGCAGGAGGGGGCCGGGGAAGAGCGGCCGGGTGTGGGCAGGAGGGGGCCGGGGAAGAGCGGCCGGGTGCGGGCAGGAGGGGGCCATGGGACAGCGGCCAAGTGCGGGCAGGAGGGGGCCAGGGGGACAGCAACCGGGTGCGGGCAGGAGGGGGCCGGGGAACAGCGGCCGGGCGTGGGGGGGGCCCTCCTGCCTGCACCCGGCCACTGTTCCCCGGCCCCCTCCTGCCTGCAGCAGAGTGCTTAGCAGAGTATACGGTGGCTCAGTGGTTAGCAGAGTATATGGGGGCTCAGTGGTTAGCAGACTTTACGGCGGCTCAGTGGTTAGCACTGTATACGGTGACTCAGTGATTAGCACTCTATGGTGGCTCAGTGGTTGGCACGGTATATGGTAGCTCAATGGTTAGCACAGTATGGTGGCTCAGTGGTTAGCACTGTACAAGGTGGCTCAGTGGTTAGCACTGTATAAGGTGGCTCGGTGTTTAGCACAGTATGGTGGCTGAATGGTTAGCACTGTATATGGTGGATGAGTGGTTAGCACTGTATACAATGGCTCAGTGGTTAGCACAGTAAGCGCTGGCTCAGTAGTTAGCACTGTATACGGTAACTCAGTGGTTAGCACTTTATGGTGGCTCAGTGGTTGGCAATGTATATGGTGGCTCAGTGGTTAGCACAGAATGGTGGCTCAGTGGTTAGTGCTTTATGGTGGCTCAGTGGTTGGCAATGTATATGGTGGCTCAATGGTTAGCACAGTATGGTGGCTCAGTGGTTAGCAGTGTATATGGTGGCTCAGTGGATAGCACTGTACAGTGGTTCAGTGGTTAGCACAGTGTGGTGGCTCAGTAGTTAGCACAGTGTGGTGACTCAGTGGTTAGCACAATGCGGTGGCTCAGTGGTTAGCACAGTGCGGTGGCTCAGTGGTTAGCACAGTGCGGTGGCTCAGTGGTTAGCACTGCGCGGTGGCTCAGTAGTCAGTGCAGGATGGAGGCTTAGTGGTCAGTGCAGGATGGAGGCTCAGTGGTCAGCGCAGGATGGAGGCTCAGTGGTCAGCGCAGGATGAGGCTCAGTGCAGGATGGAGGCTCAGTGTCAGCGCAGGATGGAAGCTCAGTGGTCAGCGCAGGATGGAGGCTCAGTGGTCAGCGAAGGATGGAGGGCCAGTGGTCAGCGCAGGGGGGGGAGGGGGGATGGAGCAAGCTGAGAAGGGAAGGGAGTGAGGGAGGTGGGTGGAAATGGAGTAGCCTGAACATTAGGTAATGATATAGTAAATAGAAATACATCACTAGAGAGAGTTAGAGGCTGAATTAGAAATGATAGGTCAAAAATCGATATGTAACTGCTGACGTTTCCTTTAAATGGCGCCATACATACGTTTCTTCTGTCAGATTTCAACAAATCTGACAAGTATTATAGCCTGTTCTGTCTGAGCTATATACTTGTGTATGTCCAAACTGCACGGAGATCAGGACATTTTATTTTCAAGTTCAAGACACATTTTTGGAATAGAAAGCAATAAGGAGAATCCAGATTTAGGCATCGGTCATCAAGTAGTCTTTAGAACGGGTCTGGAATAACTACATAATTGCCACAAGGCACTGCGCCATCATAAATAACCAAGTGATGTCAGCTATGGACATGCTGACAACGAAAGATAAGGGGTACGGGACTGTTGTGGTACCATCAGGCCGCTGAATCATAGGAAATAACGTCACGCCGAACATGACATCCTATGGGAGTGTAGTGATGGCGAAGTGGATGTATGTTACCACGTGATGGCGACAGTGGCGGACAAAAATGAAGCCAGATCTCGAGAAAGTCGCTTTCTACTGGTGTTGGGACCCCAATTCCTGTTCTGACGTAAGGAAGCAGCAGTGATACTAACTTATAACATAGCTGTAATGGTATATTAGTATTGTGGATATCAAGGATCTCTCCGGATGAGACATCCATGACCAGGTGTCAGGGAGTCACTGGAGGGAGGATACACAGTGATCATCTCTAATAGTGTACAGGTAGATCTATAACACTGTATACACAGCTCCTATAATCCGTATACACACACCAATACAGGGTGTCAGGGGTCACTGGAGGGAGGATACACAATGATCATCTCTAATAGTGTACAGGTAGATCTATAACACTGTATACACAGCCTCCTATATATCCTGTATACACACACCAATACAGGGTGTCAGGGTCACTGGAGGGAGGATACACAGTGATCATCTCTAATAGTGTACAGGTAGATCTATAACACTGTATACACAGCCTCCTATATATCCTGTATACACACACCAATACAGGGTGTCAGGGTCACTGGAGGGAGGATACACAGTGATCATCTCTAATAGTGTACAGGTAGATCTATAACACTGTATACACAGCCTCCTATATATCCTGTATACACACACCAATACAGGGTGTCAGGGATCACTGGAGGGAGGATACACAGTGATCATCTCTAATAGTGTACAGGTAGATCTATAACACTGTATACACAGCCTCCTATATATCCTGTATACACACACCAATACAGGGTGTCAGGGATCACTGGAGGGAGGATACACAGTGATCATCTCTAATAGTGTACAGGTAGATCTATAAACACTGTATACACAGCCTCCTATATATCCTGTATACAACACACCAATACAGGGTGTCAGGGATCACTGGAGGGAGGATACACAGTGATCATCTCTAATCGTGTACAGGTAGATCTATAACACTGTATACACAGCCTCCTATATATCCTGTATACACACACACAATACAGGGTGTCAGGGATCACTGGAGGGAGGATACACAGTGATCATCTCTAATAGTGTACAGGTAGATCTATAACACTGTATACACAGCCTCCTATATATCCTGTATACACACACCAATACAGGGTGTCAGGGATCACTGGAGGGAGGATACACAGTGATCATCTCTAATAGTGTACAGGTAGATCTATAACACTGTATACACAGCCTCCTATATATCCTGTATACACACACACAATACAGGGTGTCAGGGATCACTGGAGGGAGGATACACAGTGATCATCTCTAATAGTGTACAGGTAGATCTATAACACTGTATACACAGCCTCTATATATCCTGTATACACACACCAATACAGGGTGTCAGGGATCACTGGAGGGAGGATACACAATGATCATCTCTAATAGTGTACAGGTAGATCTATAACACTGTATACACAGCCTCCTATATATCCTGTATACACACACCAATACAGGGTGTCAGGGTCACTGGAGGGAGGATACACAGTGATCATCTCTAATAGTGTACAGGTAGATCTATAACACTGTATACACAGCCTCCTATATATCCTGTATACACACACCAATACAGGGTGTCAGGGGTCACTGGAGGGAGGATACACAGTGATCATCTCTAATAGTGTACAGGTAGATCTATAACACTGTATACACAGCCTCCTATATATCCTGTATACACACACCAATACAGGGTGTCAGGGATCACTGGAGGGAGGATACACAGTGATCATCTCTAATAGTGTACAGGTAGATCTATAACACTGTATACACAGCCTCCTATATATCCTGTATACACACACCAATACAGGGTGTCAGGGATCACTGGAGGGAGGATACACAGTGATCATCTCTAATAGTGTACAGGTAGATCTATAACACTGTATACACAGCCATCCTATATATCCTGTATACACACACCAATACAGGGTGTCAGGGATCACTGGAGGGAGGATACACAGTGATCATCTCTAATAGTGTACAGGTAGATCTATAACACTGTATACACAGCATCCTATATATCCTGTATACACACACCAATACAGGGTGTCAGGGATCACTGGAGGGAGGATACACAGTGATCATCTCTAATCAGTGTACAGGTAGATCTATAACACTGTATACACAGCCTCCTATATATCCTGTATACACACACCAATACAGGGTGTCAGGGATCACTGGAGGGAGGATACACAGTGATCATCTCTAATAGTGTACAGGTAGATCTATTATAACACTGTATACACAGCCTCCTATATATCCTGTATACACACACCAATACAGGGTGTCAGGGATCACTGGAGGGAGGATACACAGTGATCATCTCTAATAGTGTACAGGTAGATCTATAACACTGTATACACAGCCTCCTATATATCCTGTATACACACACCAATACAGGGTGTCAGGGATCACTGGAGGGAGGATACACAGTGATCATCTCTAATAGTGTACAGGTAGATCTAATAACACTGTATACACAGCCTCCTATATATCCTGTATACACACACCAATACAGGGTGTCAGGGATCACTGGAGGGAGGATACACAGTGATCATCTCTAATAGTGTACAGGTAGATCTATAACACTGTATACACAGCATCCTATATATCCTGTATACACACACCAATACAGGGTGTCAGGGATCACTGGAGGGAGGATACACAGTGATCATCTCTAATAGTGTACAGGTAGATCTATAACACTGTATACACAGCCTCCTATATATCCTGTATACACACACCAATACAGGGTGTCAGGGTCACTGGAGGGAGGATACACATGATCATCTCTAATAGTGTACAGGTAGATCTATAACACTGTATACACAGCCTCCTATATATCCTGTATACACACACCAATACAGGGTGTCAGGGGTCACTGGAGGGAGGATACACAGTGATCATCTCTAATAGTGTACAGGTAGATCTATAACACTGTATACACAGCCTCCTATATATCCTGTATACACACACCAATACAGGGTGTCAGGGGTCACTGGAGGGAGGATACACAGTGATCATCTCTAATAGTGTACAGGTAGATCTATAACACTGTATACACAGCATCCTATATATCCTGTATACACACACCAATACAGGGTGTCAGGGATCACTGGAGGGAGGATACACAGTGATCATCTCTAATAGTGTACAGGTAGATCTATAACACTGTATACACAGCCTCCTATATATCCTGTATACACACACCAATACAGGGTGTCAGGGATCACTGGAGGGAGGATACACAGTGATCATCTCTAATATGTACAGGTAGATCTATAACACTGTATACACAGCCTCCTATATATCCTGTATACACACACCAATACAGGTGTCAGGGATCACTGGAGGGAGGATACACAGTGATCATCTCTAATAGTGTACAGTAATCTATAACACTGTATACACAGCATCCTATATATCCTGTATACACACACCAATACAGGGTGTCAGGGTCACTGGAGGAGGATACACAGTGATCATCTCTAATGTGTACAGTAGATCTATAACACTGTATACACAGCCTCCTATATATCCTGTATACACACACCCAATACAGGTGTCAGGGATCACTGGAGGGAGGATACACAGTGATCATCTCTAATAGTGTACAGGTAGATCTATAACACTGTATACACAGCCTCCTATATATCCTGTATACACACACCAATACAGGGTGTCAGGGGTCACTGGAGGGAGGATACACAGTGATCATCTCTAATAGTGTACAGGTAGATCTATAACACTGTATACACAGCCTCCTATATATCCTGTATACACACACCAATACAGGTGTCAGGGATCACTGGAGGGAGGATACACAGTGATCATCTCTAATCGTGTACAGGTAGATCTATAACACTGTATACACAGCCTCCTATATATCCTGTATACACACACCAATACAGGGTGTCAGGGATCACTGGAGGGAGGATACACAGTGATCATCTCTAATCGTGTACAGGTAGATCTATAACACTGTATACACAGCCTCCTATATATCCTGTATACACACACCAATACAGGGTGTCAGGGATCACTGGAGGAGGATACACATGATCATCTCTAATAGTGTACAGGTAGATCTATAACACTGTATACACAGCCTCCTATATATCCTGTATACACACACCAATACAGGTGTCAGGGATCACTGGAGGGAGGATACACAGTGATCATCTCTAATAGTGTACAGGTAGATCAATAACACTGTATACACAGCCTCCATATATATCCTGTATAACACACACCAATACAGGGTGTCAGGGATCACTGGAGGGAGGATACACAGTGATCATCTCTAATCGTGTACAGGTAGATCTATAACACTGTATACACAGCCTCCTATATATCCTGTATACACACACCAATACAGGGTGTCAGGGATCACTGGAGGGAGGATACACAGTGATCATCTCTAATAGTGTACAGGTAGATCAATAACACTGTATACACAGCCTCATATATATCCTGTATACACACACACCAATACAGGGTGTCAGGGATCACTGGAGGGAGGATACACAGTGATCATCTCTAATAGTGTACAGGTAGATCTATAACACTGTATACACAGCCTCCTATATATCCTGTATACACACACCAATACAGGGTGTCAGGGATCACTGGAGGGAGGATACACAGTGATCATCTCTAAGTGTACAGGTAGATCTATAACACTGTATACACAGCCTCCTATATATCCTGTATACACACACCAATACAGGGTGTCAGGGATCACTGGAGGGAGGATACACAGTGATCATCTCTAATAGTGTACAGGTAGATCAATAACACTGTATACACAGCATCCTATATATCCTGTATACACACACCAATACAGGGTGTCAGGGATCACTGGAGGGAGGATACACAGTGATCATCTCTAATAGTGTACAGGTAGATCTATAACACTGTATACACAGCCTCCTATATATCCTGTATACACACACCAATACAGGTGTCAGGGATCACTGGAGGGAGGATACACAGTGATCATCTCTAATAGTGTACAGGTAGATCAATAACACTGTATACACAGCATCCTATATATCCTGTATACACACACCAATACAGGGTGTCAGGATCACTGGAGGGAGGATACACAGTGATCATCTCTAATAGTGTACAGGTAGATCTATAACACTGTATACACAGCCTCCTATATATCCTGTATACACACACCAATACAGGGTTTCAGGGATCACTGGAGGGAGGATACACAGTGATCATCTCTAATAGTGTACAGGTAGATCAATAACACTGTATACACAGCATCCTATATATCCTGTATACACACACCAATACAGGGTGTCAGGGATCACTGGAGGGAGGATACACCATGATCATCTCTAATAGTGTACAGGTAGATCTACTAAACACTGTATACACAGCATCCTATATATCCTGTATACACACACCAATACAGGGTGTCAGGGATCACTGGAGGGAGGATACACAGTGATCATCTCTAATGTGTACAGGTAGATCTATCTATAACACTGTATACACAGCCTCCTATATATCCTGTATACACACAGACACCAATACAGGGTGTCAGGGATCACTGGAGGGAGGATACACAGTGATCATCTCTAATCGTGTACAGGTAGATCTATCTATAACACTGTATACACAGCCTCCTATATATCCTGTATACACACACACACCAATACAGGGTGTCAGGGATCACTGGAGGGAGGATACACAGTGATCATCTCTAATAGTGTACAGGTAGATCTATCTATAACACTGTATACACAGCCTCCTATATATCCTGTATACACACAGACACCAATACAGGGTGTCAGGGATCACTGGAGGGAGGATACACAGTGATCATCTCTAATCGTGTACAGGTAGATC
The DNA here is from genome assembly GCA_033576535.1 of Allobates femoralis. Taxonomy (NCBI): domain Eukaryota; kingdom Metazoa; phylum Chordata; class Amphibia; order Anura; family Aromobatidae; genus Allobates; species Allobates femoralis. Next base: position 319,691,247 of record JARQOC010000002.1, on the reverse strand, counting down.
TATCTATAACACTGTATACACAGCCTCCTATATATCCTGTATACACACACACACCAATACAGGGTGTCAGGGATCACTGGAGGGAGGATACACAGTGATCATCTCTAATAGTGTACAGGTAGATCTATCTATAACACTGTATACACAGCCTCCTATATATCCTGTATACACACACACCAATACAAGGTGTCAGGGATCACTGGAGGGAGGATACACAGTGATCATCTCTAATAGTGTACAGGTAGATCTATCTATAACACTGTATACACAGCCTCCTATATAACCTCTCAGAAGAGCCCGAAGAAACGGAAGTTACCCGCAAAACGGAGACTGTCGCTTCAGCATCTCCCTCCCTGCACTCATGGATGTAATACACGTGGTTTAATAAAGTCGGTTTGCAACCAGGAAACACGAGTGGCGCCATACTCTTTTCCTATAAAACCATTTTCTCCTCCCATCCACCACAACAGTACAACAGGAGGTTGCCTCTCGGCCCTAACAGGGGCAGGAAACACAAAAGAGGTTAAATAGCCCCTCCCACCTCTATTACCAGTCTTTCCTGTCCCTGTGGGGCACAAAGAGGTTCTCCTGAGAGTGAGGGCCGGCAAAGCAGTCTCTTACCAGGGCAGCCAAGCAGCTGGTCGATCGGGCTGCTGCTCCTTCCTCCCTGGGGCCGCTCCTTCCTCCCTGGGGCCGCTCCTGCTCCAGGAGGAGCAGGACCGCACCGCTCTCCGACACCTCTGGGTAATGCTGAGCGGTGCCATGTGGCTGGGGTCCTCCTGTAGCTCCTCGGCTTCCCCCCTCCCGAGACGCCGGAGTGTAATGCGGCCTGTGTGCTTCTCACACCCGGAAGTGACGTCGGCACCAGGGAGTGTCGCTTCCGGGTTGTGCTCCAACGAGGAGCACGGGTCTTCCGGTCTTCCTGCGCACCCGACTTTCGAACAGTGGCGGCTGCCGCAGGGAGACCACTAAGGAGGGCAGGCACTGGGTGCCACATCTGCGCTGAGCCTCAGATCCCCAGAATAACAGGACCCAGGGCAAGACTCAATGTGAGGTAGGACAGAATGTTTGTATTATACATGCTGTTCTGGATGTCACCTCAAGCACTATAGATGCTGAGCCCAGTGCTTACTCAGGCCCAGTAAGTACTGGGTATGAGGTATGTACTACCCACCCCTGGTTGGGGTTGTGGCCTCATTCCTTTTCTCCCTGTTTACAGGGACATAGGAACAGCAGCAGAAACTGAACCCCGAGATGGTGTTTCAGCAAACCGCTTCCTCATACTATATAGCTCATATGTCCAGAGTGCACGGACAGGGTCGGTGAGGAGCAGCAGTTTTTTATGGACGAACTTAAGTGCTAGATTACGTGATCCTCTCTGGCTGCTGTGTCGCGCCCCCTCCAGTGGTACCCACCCATCGGCTACAACCCAGAGGGGGGGGGGGGGTCACTATAGAGGATTCTGCTCCAGAGGCGTCAGATGTGTCTGGCCTAGAGGAGGGCTTAGCAGAGGATTCTTATTCCCCCAACTAGAGGGCTGCCCCCAGAATATATTATTTTCATCTGGAGGTATTGCTAAAATGGTATCGGCTGTTAGGGATACCATGAGGGAAATACCAGTGATTTCGGTCTATGTTAGCTTCGGTGTTCCAGTTCCTGTCAACCTGAATAAGATGGGTGTTGCATGAATGGAAGTTCCGGAAAACCGCCATGTCATCCCTGCCGGGATGGGGGGAAGCCCTTGGGATTCTTTGGTTACTAAACTCTGGTTTGACGTACCAAATATTACTGTCCAACTTGCTAAGGTAGCACATAAACCTGCGCTACCATTCAAGGGGTCCTCTCAATTTACATGGATTTTATGGACTGAAGGGTCCCTTTCCTTTCTCATGTCAGCCAATATCGCGACGACCTGTGTAGCTCGAAGAATGTCCTGAGGGACGTCAGCTAAGAAGGGTCTTGTAGACGGGGAAGCGGAAACGGTGTTTTAATTTCCTTCAATTTTTTATGTCCCTGACCCAGTCCCTCCAGCAACAGGACTGGGATTGGAGCTACCCCCACTGGTGGAAAGGGGAAAAGCATCTTCTCCTTTCGTCGCCAGTGGAAGAAGTGATGCCATTCCGATAAGGGGGGCTTACCAACTTTCTCCCCCTCTGGCGGCACATTACTTCACACTGCCCAGTTGTTCAACTTGTCAGGAATGGCATGTAAATAGTGTCTCCTTTCTCCCTCCCAACATCTGAGTGTGTCATTCCCTTGTCTCTCAAACTTCGGTCTTCCCTCTGGAAGGTGGTCCATTAAACTTCTTCTCTTGGCTACGATCCTGGTTCTGGAGGGGGAGATCTGGAGCACAAAACCACATTCAAGAAGTTTATTAACCCCTCAGTTGCTTCAGAGGAATGAATGCAAGGTGGAATGAAAAATTAAAGGGAACCTGTGAGGTTGTTTATACCTCCCCAGCTATCACTGTTTGCACCTGCAGCTTTATAATACTATTCTAATCATTCCTGTTTGATCTCATAGTGTAATGTTAAAGGTGAAAAGAAGCATTTATACACTTATATTTTCTCATGTAAACGAGGCAGCCAGACTACATCTTGGAGCAGGGGCGAGCTGGCAGATCTTGCCGAGGGGTGCAGACCAGTTTTCCCAGCCAGCGGCCAAGTGAGGGGGGGGTGGGATCTGTTCTGGCAGCAAAGGGAGGACCGGAAGGGGGGTTGCTACAGCAAGTGAGGACCGGGGGGGGGGGGGGGGTGCGAGGCAAATTAGGATGGGGGGGGGGCTGGCGCTCCAATGACTAAGAGAGCAGGTGGATGCTGGCGCTGCTTGCTCACCTGCCGGCTAGCTGCTCCTGCTGCTCTGTTCTTGTATCCCGCTGCTGCGTCCCGGGTCCTGCTATAGATCGAGTGCGCGGCCGCACTCAATGTGGGGACGGCTCTAGACTGGGACTATACCACCGGCCTGGGGGGCAAATGCCTCCCTGCCACCTGGGGCAGTCTGCCCATGTCTTGGAGGAAGTAGACTGTTTGGCAGGTTAATAGTTAACATTTCAGCCGAATGTCAGAACATGCTGAGAAACCTGATGTGATGTCACAACCATGTCACTATAATGGGCGGAGCTAAGTCCACATGAGACATGAGTTTGCTCACTTAGCTCCACCCACTGATCACATGATCATTACATCACACAGGTCCTTTAGACATGCAACTTACTAGTGAGTTAACTATTAATCTGCCAGTCTACCTCCTCCAAGATGTAGACTGATTGCCTGATTTACATGAGAAAATGTAAGTGTATAAATGCTTTTTTTTCACCTTTAACATTACACTATGAGCTCAGACAGGGATTATAAAAGCTACCGGTACAGACAGTGATAGCTGGGGGTAAATGACCTGACAGGTTCGCTTTTAAATATTTATATTTTACCTAAAAATGTTGTTTTAGCCTCAATTTATTCACTTTTACAAGGGATAGCATGACAACTTGGATGCAAAAATTTGTGGAACTTGTAGAAGACGCATTTGTGTCGAAACATGTTGTGGCGAGGACTCACATTTCTTAATCTAATCTTGGCTGGAGATTTATTAGGCTGCCTATAGCAACCAATCACAGCTCAGCTTCTATTTTCCTACAGGTCATTAATATGACATATTCAAATTCTATTTTGTTATAGCTAACAGCAGTTATTTATTAACCCAGGCGTAACCGGGTACTACAGCTAGTCTAATATACGGTATAAAGCTGAATGTGTGTATGTATGTGTGTGTGTATGTGTGTATATCCGGGATTGGCATCTACACCGTCGCAACTACAGCTACAAAATTTTGCACAGTCACACGTCTGGACCCCGGGAGCGTCATAGGCTATGTTGTGAGGCGAAATTTTAACCCCTCGCATTCCAATTCACCAAACAATTTTGCCCCTATCGACATAATGGGGAAAAAGTGACAGTTACCAGTTGACAGTTGTGAATGAGAGGGGCTTAATGATAGCACCAATGACTAACAGCACATACCAGCATATAGTCACTAAGGTGGGGCCCCAACATGAGATATTCACCACACACAGGGACATGTATATACACCACACGCACACAAAGTAACAGCAAGTGTATAGTCGCTAAAGTGCAGCCCCAACATTGGATACTCACCACGCACCCGAACAAACACACACCACAAAGAGACACACACACACACACACCAAGGGGACACACACACTCTATAGCGACACATGCACTCACCCCACAGGGACACACACACACAGCCACACCTATAGGGACACATGCACTCACCCCACAGGGACACACACACCACGAAGAGACACACACACACCATACAGACCCACCCACAGGGACACACACACATACACACCCTATAGGGACACATGCACTCACCCCTCAGGGACACACACACCACAAAGGGACACACATAACACAGACACACACACCCCACACAGACACCCCCCCCACAGGGACACACATATACACACCCTATAGGGACACATGCACTCAACCCACAGGGACACACACACCACAAAGAGACACACACAACAGAGACACACACACCACACAGACCCCCCCCACAGGGACACACACATACACACCTCATAGGGGCACATGCACTCACCCCACAGGGACACACACACACCACAAAGAGACACACACAACAGAGACACATACCACACAGACCCCCATCACACAGGGACACACACATACACACCCCAAGGACAACACACCACACAGACAGACACAGATGTGCACAAATCACCTCACACAACTCGCCTCATACGTGTGCTATCTTTATTTTCCAAACATAAACATCTGATTAAAAACAGCCAATGTGCAACACATGTGCCATATAGGGAATTAAGGCAGATGTCGGTCACATGAGCTGCCTATTATGTGTATGTGTGAGGTAACATATACTGCCCGGCCAGGGGGAGGGTTTACTGTTGGCTGGAGATTTATTAGGCTGCCTATAGCAATCAATCACAGCTCCGCTTCTATTTTCTTACAGGTCATTAATATGACATATTCAAATTCTATTTTGTTATAGCTAACAGCAGTAATTTATTAACCCGGGCGTAGCCGGGTACTACAGCTAGTATTCAATAAAGACCTAAAGGTAATACTGATCAGTGCAGTGTCCTTGTGTAGCGCTCATATTCTAAATACCATAATTTCTGTATTGTTCCTACTTCATGAGATCAGACCCCTAAGATTGACGTGGCTCTGGCCCGGGCGTCTAAGCGTTCTTCCCTTCCCTTTGAGGATTTAGGGACTCTTAAAGATCAGCTGGACAGGAGGGCAGATGGCTATCTACGAAAATCCTGGGAGTCCACTGCTAGTATCTTTCGGTCTTCAATTTCGGGCACGGCAGTCGCACGCTCCCTCATGATATGGTTGCGGCAGTTGGAATCCCAGGTCAGGGATGATGCTCCAAAGGAGCCACTCTGCGGCGGCATTTTTGGCAGATGCTTCCGCTGACTCTCATAAATTGGCAGCGAAGGCTACTTCCTTTTCCAATGCGGCACAGCGTGCCTTATGGTTGTAGTCTTGGCTGGGGGATGCTCAGTCGAAAGCTAAATTGTGCTCTTTGCCTTGTATGGGGGATTTTCTGTTTGGTAAACCGCTGGATGAGATTTTAGAACACACTAGCGATAAAAAGAAAAATTTTCCTTCCTTTCCTGCTTCCACCTTCCGTGGTCGCTCCTTTCGTAGACCGCGTTTTTTTCAGACGGAGTCCCCTAAACAATCCAGGGAATCTTGGTATGACAAAAAAGAAAAAAAGTCAGGCTACTTGTTCAAGGGTTCTTTGACAAGAAGGGGCCAGTAAAGTGATGGCTCGCTCCAGGTGGGAGGAAGACTCTCCCGATTTCTCCCAGCCTGGTTCAGGATAGATGCTTGCAATTGGGCTCAAAGTATTATCAGAGTCGGGTTAAGGCTGGAATTTGCTTCAGCCCCTATGGGATCCCTGGTAGTAACATCTGTCAGCAACCCAGAAAAATGCAGATTTCTGATAGACAAGGTTCTGTCCCTAGAGCAGAAAGGGGTTATATCACCAGTGCCGCTAGCCAAAAGGGTCGGGGATTCTATTCCACACTGTTTCTGGTCCCAAAATGAAACGGCTCGTTCAGGACGATTATGAACCTAAAACACCTGAACCGCCTTCTGGTACAGAGAACATTCAAAATGGAGACTTTTAAGTCAGCAATCAGGCTGCTGTTTCATGGTGGTGCTGGATCTGAAGGACGCGTACTACCACGTCTTTATCCACCGCCACCACCAACAGTTCCTGAGATTTGCTCTGTACATTGGGGATCCCTCTGCCATTATCAATACTGGACTCTCCCCTTCGGGCTGGCGATGGCACCCTGGATTTTTACAAAACTATTGGCGGAGGTGATGGCTTACCTACGTCACCAACAAATTTTGATCATTCCATATCTGGACGATCTCCTGATTATGGGACACTCCAGGGTACAGTGCCTCTGTCACCTACAGGTTGTGCGATCCACCCTCCAAGATCTCGGATGGATCATCAACCTGGACAAATCCAGTTCCCACCATGCGACAGGTGTTTCTGGGGATGATTCTGGATTCACAGTCTCAACTTTGCCTGCTTCCAGAGGACAAGCAACAACGGCTTGAGGCATCGATTTTTGCCGAGCTAGAATTTCCACAACTTACTTTACGGAGAGCTATGTCTCTCCTAGGCTCCCTGACGTCATGTATCCCTGCAGTGCCTTGGGCTCAGTTACACACTCTGGTCCTTCAATGGGAGGTACTCGGACACCAGCTTGAACTGGGGTCGGCGTTGGACACAAAGATAGTTCTCTCAGCCCAGAAGTTAGATTCACTGGGGTGGTGGCTGGTTCAGGAGCACCTCACACTTGGGGTCCCATGGGTTCTTCCAGTCTCCGACGTTATCGGATGCCTGCTCCTGGGGGTGAGGGGCCCACCTACGGGATGAGTCGGCACAGGGAGTCTGGGACTCGCACCTCTCTTGGATGTCCTCAAATATGCGGGAGCTCCAGGCAGTAAGGGAGGCGGTTTCTGCTTTTCTTCCTTCCCTTCGAGGGCACCATCTCAGGATTCTCTCCAACAACAGCGTGTTGGTGGCATATTTGAACCATCAGGGAGGCACTTGGTCTTGGGCTCTGATGCATGTCACACACGACATTTGTCAACTATTACAGGAACACGGGGGCGTGTCCTGGCAGCAATGGAGCTGGCTGTGTAACTCAGGAGCTCTGCACAGCCTGAGCACAGAAGCAGCCATAACAAGAAAGTGAAGGAACCTGAGCACTTCAAATTCGGCACGGAGTTTCCTGAACCACCTGTGCAACTGATGGGCAAAACAAAACCTCCTTTGAGGCAATCCCCTAAGAGGGTCACCGACTATTTCCTAGCCGGTAACAGCTCCCTCAAGATGGTGCCTCCCTCCTCTCCTCGTGCACAGAGAGCTGTGCGCCGCGCCACTGTGCAGGCTGAAGACCTGGGGGACGCTGAACTAATGGATGCCCCACTCACCAGAAGTATGATGGCGGATCTCCTGGCGAGCCTCCGATCCTCCCTGCAGCAGGATATGAGGGCTATGGTGACAGAGGTGCGGGGGGGAGATTGCGGAGCATGGCGCATGAGTTGACAAATTGGAGCAGAAAATGGCGGAGGTGGTTGCTCACACAATGAGCTACTGGACTCCTACGACCAGCTCCAGAGCAGAACGGACAGAATATCCGCAAAGACCTTAGATTTAGAAGATAGATCGCGCCGCAACAACATTAGGCTCAGAGGCATACCAGAGCAAGTGGTGGCGGCTGATCTAAGGTCATACCTCAAAGACTTCATCAAAACAGTGATGCCGGAAACCCCTCAGGAGCTCCTGGTTGTGGATAGGATTTACAGGGTCCCTAAGCCTCCCTCGGTCCCAGAAGACAGTCCTAGAGATGTGCTAGCCAGGCTCCATTACTACGAACTAAAGGAGGACTTCCTCCGTGTCCTCAGGCAGAGCCCGCACCTCCAGGATCAATATGCCTCTATTGAAGTCTACCCGGGCCTTTCTCCAGGCACCCTGGCTTTGAGGAAGGCATTCAGGCCTTACACCAAAATCCTGAGAAATCATGGAATACAGTATCGATGGGGTTCCCCACCAAGCTATTGATCCGTCGTAATGGCGCCCTGATTCCATGCCTCATTCCTCCGCACGCAGAGAAGAATCTAATTCGATGGGGACTGTGGTCGCCTGAATCTACGTCACAATCCACTGCTCCTGCCGCCTCTCCAAGACCCAGGCCAGGAGGCCGCATCGATCCGGAGTGGTCTACAGTTTGATAACTCGACAAATACAGGTTCCTTCCTCTCCACACTGCACCTATGTGCTCTAGGCTGTCTTTTCCTGGCTGTCTCTCTGTTCTCGCCCTTTTCTCTTCCTTTCTGCCTTCTTTTCTCTCTCATCCTCCCTCCCTTTTTCTTTCTGCCTTTAAATAGGTAGTTGAATTTCTCATTCTCATTCCCTCCTAGCACTGAACAATTCCCCTTTCTCCCCCCCCTATCTCCCCCCTTTGACATACTCCACCCCTCTGTTATCCCTCTACTCCCTCTACTACTCTACTTTGCTCCCTTCTTCCCCCCTTAGTCTGAAGTCACCTCCTTTTCACCCTTTTTTCCCTTCTTCTCCTCCCCTATTCCCCTTCCCCTTCTCCTTTTCTGTTCGCTCTCTTCCTGCTCCTTTCCTCTGATTACTCTTCCCTTCCCATTATCTATATCTCCCCCTTCCCCTTCCATTCTTGGCGCTCTTGCCACTTTTCTTAATTTCTCTGTTTGGACGAGAACTGAGTAACCCCCGTTGGGTGCTGCTCTTGGCGTGCACTCAGACTCAGTTATAATTTTTTATTTTTTTTTTTCCTTTTTTTCCTCCCTTATTGGGATGACATGCCTGTTCTGGACATTGGACTGTTGATATGTTCTTTTATCTTTCCATTCCCCTTTTTATCCTTCTCCATCCTCTGCCCTGTAGCTGCAGATATCCTCACGGGGTGCTCCATGGACTTCGTCCTGCCTTTTACTAGCACACTGGTTTCATATAGATTCTGTTGGATCCCACCATGACTCTCACACTTTCTTCAATTAACGTAAACGGCCTGAACTCCCCTGGTAAAAGAAGCGTGGTGTGGCGTCAGGTGAAGAAACCCAGGAGTGATGTGCTGTTTTTGCAAGAAACGCATCTGCTGCGTGAGGACTGCCGCAGAATGGCGTCTCGTGATTTCCCTACCCAGTTTTTTGCCTCTGCTGACTGTAAACGTGCAGGAGAGGCCATTTTTATTCATAAAAATGTTGACTTTTCTCTCATCACTGAGATTGCTGACCCTGAGGGCCGTTATATAATTGTCATTGGTCTTCTTAATAATGTATACTACACTTTATCTTCTGTGTATGGCCCGAATAAGGGGCAAAGTGCCTTTCTTAGAGACTTCCTCTTGGTCTTGGCCTCTCATGCTAGGGGATGTAGGTTGGTGGCTGGGGACCTCAATGCGCCCATGGAGAGACGCTTGGACTGTTCCAATCCCTCGACTTTCCGGGGTGACTTGGGGGCTCTTGTTGCCCAGTCCCATTTGCACGACATTTGGCGCTGTCTCCATCCCACCGACCGAGAATACACATTCATGTCTTCACGCCATGGCACATTAAGCAGGCTCGACTATTTCCTAGTAGACGACTCCTTGATAACCCACTGTGTAGCCGCAGAAATTGCGACAATCTCTTGGTCTGATCATGCACAGATCTCACTGGAGATAGCTGACCCTGCTTCCATTCGGCCCCCCACTCGCTGGAGACTGAATGAATATCTCTTAACTAACTCCTCTCATACTCAGCATATAGGGACTCAGATAGACCAATACTTCTTATCCAATGATAATGATGAGGTTGGGCCGGAGACTCTCTGGTTGGCCCACAAATCGGTTCCTCGGGGGGTGCTAATCCAATTGGCCTCCCGAGTTAAACGGGAACGTGAGGCAAAGGTTACGGCTCTCCTGGCTAGGATTAAGCTCCTTGACCTAGCTTATAGAACCTCTCCTCAGAAATCCACGCAGGATGAGTTAACGGAGGCTGGACGGTCGCTGAGGGCATGCTTATTGGTAACGGCAGAGAGATACCTAAGGAAAACTAACTCCAAATACTACAGCATGGGGGACAGGGCCGGGCCCTCCTGGCCAGGAGAATCAAAAAAAGGGAATTACAGGCCAAAATTACTAGTATACATGATAATTCAGGTTCCATTATTCGTAATCCTGTCCAGATAGCGGAGGAATTTGGCAACTATTACAGCACCTTGTACAATCTGAGGGAGTCAGTGGACACTGTCCAGCCTTCCACTGAGTCTATACAATCATTCCTTTCTAAAGCTAACCTTCCCACTCTCCCCACTGATCAGTTGGCCTTTCTTAATGCCCCTATCACTGAAAAAGAGATTGTCTCGGTCATCAAGTCCATTAAAAAGCGCACCTCTCCTGGCCCAGACGGGTTCTCGTATGCATATTACACCACCTTTATTGAGTTACTGACCCCTTATCTTCTTAAATTATTTACCTGTTGGCAGCGGGAGGGTTCCATCCGGCCTGAAGTTCTTTTTTTTTTTTTTTTTTTTTAAACCATTTAGTTTTTATTGAGTAAGAATTAATACATAACAAATCATACAAGTTTAGGTACGCAAACAAGATAAAGATTGGGAGGGGAAAGAAAGGGGGAAAGGGAAGCAGTGTGATTCAAGGAGCCAATCATAAAAACATCGTTTTGATTCGATTGACAAGATAAATAAAACAACTATATATGAAACAAGTCGGGCCTACTATTCGGAGTTATACTTAAAATAGAGCTTAGATCTCCACCGAGTTATGTATAGAGGAGAGCCATGGGTCCCACCAATTTTGCGTCTTCACACTTTGTGGACGGTCGTGAACTAACATTAGTTCGTATGTACAGTGCGTATTAAGACGTGATATGACCTCCTCTATGGAGGGGGACAACAAAGCTCTCCAGTGAGCCGCAATTGTCAGGCGGGCCGCAACTAAAACATTGGTGATAATAGGTCTCAACACCGAAGGGAAAGAGTCAATATCTATTCCCAACAAGGCTAAGGGAGCATTGAGAGTTACTGGCAAGCCCGTTAGGGTCGAGAGAATTGAGCCCACTTTCCCCCAGTGCGGATGTGGGGACAGGACCACCACATATGGGTCTCGGAGCCCCCCTCTGAACAGCCCCTCCAACATAGGGGGGACGAGGGGAGGCCAGAAGTCCCAAACCTGGCTACCCGAATTGGAGTCAAATACCAATCAAACATCAGTTTTTTAGACTGTTCGAGGTGAGTGACACAACGGGAGAATTTGGCAGCATGAGCCGAAGCTAAATGCCACTTCTCCAGCGTGGCGGAGAAGCCGAGTCTGTTTTCCCACCTGACCATATATGGGAGTTTATCTGCGGAGTCCGCAATCTGGATTGCTTTATATATAGATAGAAGAGACTCCCTTACTGACATACCCCGATCGTTTGAGCAGAGCTTGGAGCAAGGGAGAAGCATCAGCTGGATCCGAAGTAGGAATGGAGATGGAGTTGAGAAAATGTTGCAGACGAATGTAGGAGAAAAAAGACGCAGGGGAGAGAGAGAATTTACGGCTCAGTGACTCGAAAGAAGCGAGACGATTCTGATCTAATAGTTTCCATAGAAAGGGGGTTGCAGGGTCTCCCCAATGTGAGAGAGTTATGTCGCCCATAAGAAGTTCCACCGCCTTCAGGGTAATATACTTAAAAAGGAAGAATAGGTGAGTCCTAGAAAACATACGCCAGATCGATAAGACACCTTGCATGACTCTGAGAGCAGGGCGGGGAGAAGAGGTAGACAGGAGATTCATTTCCAGTAGTAGGCGGGTGGACCCTGCAGGGGCAAACTGAGCTTCAATTTGTAGCCAATGCATCGCAGGGGATTCAGCCCACCAGACCCTAGCCGTCTCTTATACAATAGCTGCATAATACGTAGCCACATCCGGAGCTCCAAAGCCCCCCCTCCCAATGGGGAGAGATAAGATGTTCATCGCCACTCTATGAGGTTTGTTGTTCCATATAAATTTGGCCAGTAAGGTTTGAAAGGCGCAGATGTATTTTTTAGGGAAAGGAAGGGGAATGCAGCGCAGAATGTATAGAATTCTAGGTAGGAGCATCATTTTCACCGTTTTTATGCGTGCTACCCATGATAACTGGAAGGAAGAATAGTCCGAACACGTGGAACGCAGGGAGGATATCAGGGCTTCGCAGTTCGCGGTCACGATATGCTTAGAAGCTGTAATTTGGATACCCAGATATTTAAAGCCGGCTGTAGACCAGAGGAAAGGGAAGAGGGAGGATAACCGTTTCTGTGTTTCGGGAGAAAGATTAAGAGGGAACACTGACAATTTAGGGAGGTTGAGTTTATAAAAGGAAGCTGCAGAAAAGTCCGAGAGGGTAGAAAGAATAGCAGGAAGAGAGGTGTCAGGATTTGTGCACGTAAGGAGAACATCATCCGCATAAAGGCTAATTTTATGGTCAACGGGACCAACCGAAATCCCCGAGATCTCAGGATGAGAGCGAATGATGGCTGCCAGCGGCTCCATCACAAGGGCGAAGATAAGAGGAGAGAGGGGGCAGCCTTGCCTAGTCCCATTGGAGATCGCAAAGTCAGATGACGTAAAGCCACCCGCCTTCACGAACGCGCTGGGAGAGGAGTATAAAGCAAGAATAGCCAATCTAATGCTACCCGAAAAAGCAAATTTGTCAAGTACGGCTGCCAAGAACCCCCAGTGCACTCGGTCGAAGGCTTTTTCAGCGTCAAGAGAGACTAGTACACCGGGGGATCCCCTCTTCTCTTAAGACCTCAATAAGGTCAATGACTCGCCTTGTCGCATCTCTCGCCTGACGGCCAGGTATAAAACCAACCTGGTCCACGGCGATCAAGGACGGAAGAACCCCCTTGAGACGGTCCGCTAGCAATTTAGAATATAGTTTCAGGTCGCAGTTCAGCAACGCAATAGGGCGATAGCTGACTGGATCTGAAGGGGCCTTTCCCGGCTTCAAGATTGTAGAAATGGAAGCTCGGAGACCCTCTGGTTTGATGTTCCCCTCACGCTGCCAATGGTGGAAAAGAGCTAGAAGACGTGGAGCGAGGAGAGGAAGCGAAAGAGGAATAATATTGAAAAGAAAAACCGTCCGGGCCTGGTGTCGAGCGTTTTTTTGACGTACGAATTACCCCCAAGACTTCCTGGAGTGTCAAGGGACTATTGAGGAAGGCGAGCTGGGAGATTGAGAGGGAGGGGAGGTTGGCTTTGGCCAAAAATGCTGATATAAGAGCCGAGGACGGTTGGGGTGTTAATGCAGAGAATTGGAGGTTATAAAGATCATCATAGAAAGCGCGGACACGCTCTGCAATGTGAATGGGGTTTTGTATCGTGGCGCCCTGAGGAGAGAGAACGTGGGATATTCTAGCTCGCGCTTCTGATTTTTTAATTCTACGGGCCAGCAGCGCCCTGGCACGGTCGCCCATGGTATAGAATGATGACTTCGTCTTTTTTAATTGCAGTTCAACTCTAGAGAGAAGGGCTCGGAGACTATTACGGGTTTTCGTGAGGTCAAGAGAGTACGGTCGGGGAAGGGGTGGACTTATACAAGCGTTCTTGATCTTTTAGCTTGGTCAGGAGGGAATCCAGAATTAAGTTGTACTGTTTTTTCGTGTAAGCTGAGAGTTTCAGTAAATGGCCTCACATTACAGCTTTATGGGCAAACCAAAGTGTGTCAGGAGGGATGTTTCGACGTCGTTCATGTGAAAGAAGTCCGTCATATGTGTAGAGAGAGCGTCACAGTTGGTTTGAGGGATTAAAAGACGTTCATTGAGTTTCCAGGAAGTGAAAGGGTTGCGTGGAGTGGAGTCCTCAAAGGTGAGTGTGATAGGGGCATGGTCAGACCACGTTATGATGTCTATTGTTGATGCCGTGCATAGGGGGAGGAGGGAGTCATTCACCAGTATAAAATCTATACGACTAAAGGAACGATGACGGGGAGAGAAGAAGGAATAATCACGCTCAGTACTGTGGTGGTATCTCCAGATGTCATGATAGTGGAAGAGGTCTAAAATAGGGCCCAATTCTAACCTATAAGCAGACGGGGAAGAGCAGTCCACGGAACGCATTATCGGGGCATTCAGGTCACCCGCTATTAGTTTGTGGCCCGTCATTGAGGGGGGAGGGAGAGAGAGTCAAGGGTGGAGCGGAGAAATGATGATTGTCTAGAGTTGGGAGCGTAAATAGCCAGCAGAGAATAAAGAACATCATTCAGTTTGCAAATTAACAGGAGATAACGACCCTCCGGGTCAGGTAGTACCTTAACTAATTCAAAGGACAGCTTGAGTGAAATAAATATCGCTACCCCTGCTTTCTTTTCCTTCGCATTAGCGAAGTAGCGAAAAGGATAAAAGTGGGACTTTATACGTGCGTTGTCCGACTCCAGAAGATGAGTTTCCTGCAGCAGTACAACGTCAGCACGGGATTTTTTCAATTGCCCATACAAAAGAGATTTTTTTTGCGGCGAATTCAGGCCGTTAACATTTAACGATAGTACGGAGACCAACATAGTAAATCAATAAGAGAGATATTAAACAAAAGGCACATTGTAAACTCTTGTAGTAAGCAATCATAGCTGCATATATCCATAGGGGGGAGGGATTTCAGGAGAGAGGATGGAGGGCAGGCAAATTTGTATACACACAAATATACACTCAGCTATCCGAATCGCAAGTGCTGCAACAAAAAGACGCAAATGCGAGGGGGGCGGGCCTAGCCAGCAACAAGGACAGACGTGTGCTCTCTGAGCTCCTGATCCCAGGCCCTGAAATCCAAAGGAATCAACCAATATAAGTTACAATTCCTCACCTATTTGTCATCCTGTGTTTGTGGAGACCCCTGGACATCATTCTCCCCCGGTGATTGCCCCAGGATTGCTGCTCCTTCTGCTCCGGTGACCCTGAGTCTGCTACACATGGTGAGGTGTCTGGATGTTGCATGGAGGAGGGAAATCTCCCTAGACCTTCAACCCCTGCTGCACTGACTGAAGAGGAGGAGATGTGACAGTGGAGGCACGGTGCTACATTTCACACGGGGCTGGAGAGATCGGTATCTTATTGACAGTGCCATCCTCCCCACACCGGACACTTTTGCTCTCCTCACTCGGGGGAAGGGAGGCAGGCAGGCATGCAGATGCTATTGTTCCAGAACTGATTGCAGTTTGCTGTGTGCCATCTCAACCTAGAGAAACGTGATCGGACTCTCATTCCAACCTGACACCCGGTGACCCTCTTTTTGTTTCTTATTGCTGCAAATCTCTTAATAATGACATTTTGTCTTGGTTCTTTTTTTTTCATACTGGTGTCTGCATTCACTGAATCCATTACAAAGTCATGACTGCCACCTAGCGTTGTTTATTGGGATTGCACCTGTACTATCTGACCACGAACATTTTACCTATTGTCCGCAATATACTATATATCTAGGTCACTTGGTGTTACCGGCTACGACGTGGTACTTAGTACCCATTTTTATCTTTATTTTCTTGTAGCCGGTCTAGGCCCACATCGGGCACTTGTGGTTGATACAGGTCTACTCCTCTATCTACATCCTGCAAACCCACCTATGACTATATCTTGAATATGTGCTACCCGGGTGTTCTACTACGTTCTCTGATCATGTGAATTTTTGCCCTCGATCCGACCTGTGGCCTCTTCCTGAGCATCTTTCACCTCCTGATACTTCCTAACCTCAGCTATACTAAACTTTATGGTTTTTCCCTGTTTCTGCGGATATGGAAAAATTTGTCACCCCAGGTTCTACTAAAGCTGCCAAGACCAGAGCCCAGACAATGAAACCTACTGCTGCACCCTCGGACCCGATTGTTACGCTTTCCAAGGAGTCACTGCAGGCCATTACTGACTCGGTCACTAGTCTGCTCATGCCAAAAATAGACTCATTACAATCGTCTATAGACTCTATAACTACTAACATTACTGACCATTCCAACAGGATTTCAGTCGCTGAGCAACGCATCTCTGACCTGGAAGACATGGTCCAATCCTACATCACTCAGGTCAAAGCTAAAGATCTTATGCTAGAACAGGTTACCAGCAAGGTTGACGACCTTGAAAACCGGAGTCGTCGCAACAATCTACTCCTTATTGGGGTCCCTGAATCCGTAAAAGATTTACTTCATCTTACATCTACTTGGCTTCCTCGCCTGTTAAACTTGTCTGATGCTTCTGGTGTGATGGCAGTGGAAAGAGCTCATAGACTCGGATCTCCGTCTACTGAACCCAACTCCGGTCCTCGTCCTGTTATCTTCAAGATGCTGAACTTTCAGGACAAAATGGCGATCTTCCGAAAATTTCGGTCGCTCCCTGAGGTCAAACTTGAAGGACACTCTCTACTTATTTTTCAGGATTATTCCCCCACCGTAACTGCGAAGCGCCGGGCATTTGCGCCTGTCTGTAAGATCTTACATGATGAACACGTTCGCTTTGCTCTAAATTATCCTGCTCGCCTCCGAGTTGGTCTCAGGGGAAAGACTTTTACATTCACCGATCCAGATGCTGCCATGACGGAGGTTCGACGTACCTTTAGGGCCACCTCTCCGACTACCTGAAACTATTCCCTTGTGACTTCCCTTGGGAGGTTTTTCTCCTCTTGAATTATTATGCGGGTTGTTTTGGTGGTGGTTACATCCCTGTTCTTCTTTTATACTTAAAATATGTTTTCTATGATTGAATATTTGATGCTTATTTCACCTGTGAGATGTACGCGCTTTCAATTGGCTCCAGGTCGGATTGTGACTTAATGTTGTTATTTGGTTTACAGCAGTTATTATTGTTGGGATGGTGGGGGGGTGGGTGGGTGGGATCCTCTTCCCTAGGCAGGACTACTTTTCGCTATTTCTGGGCTCTGGGTGATGCTTGCTGGGACGGACCCAGGCCCAGGTTTACTTTCTCTGATGTCACTATGCCATGGCACAAACGAGGTATAGGGTGACATGGCTGCGAACACTACGCTATTTTCTCATGTTAACATAGATTCCCTTAAGTTACTCTCTTGGAATGTCGCTGGCCTTAATACTCCAGTTAAACGTAGGAAGGTTCTTGATCATATCTCTCGCTTACGCCCTCATGTTGTTTTTTTACAGGAAACTCACTGGCTCCGCGGCAAACACCCGCTCTTGCGCAACAAGCACTACTCTGAATGCGTCGAGGCCTCATTCTCGAAAAAGAAACGCGGTGTGGCTATACTATTTCATAAGGACCTTGACTACTCTGTGCGGGAAGTGGTGAGAGATCCATCGGGTCGTTATCTACTCCTTAAAGTTATGATAGAACAAAGGGAATATTGTCTTCTTAATGTATATGCTCCTAATTCCCCCAACCGTCTCTTCTACTCCAAATTAATAGATATAATACACGACCACCATGCTACGGACATTTTACTGGGGGGGGACCTCAATACCGTACATGACAGTGTGCTGGATAGATCGACCCCATTACCTGCTTCGCATCCCTCTACTGACTTAATTTCCATGCTATTACATCAATTGGATCTCATTGATTCTTGGAGATGTTGCCATCCTACAGACAAGGACTATACCTATTATTCAAGGGTTCACGATGTTCATACACGAATTGATTACTGGCTTCCCTCATCTTCCTTGTTCTCTACGCTGAAAACGGTGGAAATTTTACCGAGGGTTATCTCTGATCACTCTCCGGTATTACTCACCATGGATCTATTAACACATAGGTCTGTCAGTTTTAGATGGCGCTTCCCTTCGCATCTATATGCGTCTGAGGATTTTGGGAGAAGCCTAGTACAATGGTGGGAGACTTACACAGAGGATAATTTAGAACATATTGACAACCCCAACTTGTTCTGGGCTGCGGCTAAGACCGTACTAAGAGGCCATGTCATTTCTTATACCTCATATAAAAAGAAAAAGCTGCTGTCGACCATAAAACCTCTATTGGATCAACTAACTCAAACGTACAGGGACCTCCAGCTGCTTCACACACCTTCTGCTAAAGAGGCTTACCTTGATACAAAACACACTTTAGACGTTTTATTAACTGAACAGGCACACAATCATCTAGCATATCAGCGAAATCGCTATTTTAGGTGGGGAAATAAACCTGGTCGCCTTCTAGCCTCCTTGACGAAACCATTTAGGACGGCCACAAAAATACCTAATATTCAACACCCTAATGGTACTATTCTATGCCAACCAGCTCAAATCTGTACGGTTTTTAGGGATTTCTATGCCGATCTTTACAGCCCCTCCACTGACTCGCAGACAGAAGGCTATGATTTTCTTAAAAAGGTAAACCCACCTAGATTGTCTGACACGCACAGAAATGTGTTAAATGCCCCAATATCTGAAAACGAAGTTACCCTTGTTATTCAATCGCTTAAATTGCTTAAAGCACCGGGCCCGGATGGCTACTCGGCGGAATTTTATAAGATGCTGCGGCCACTTCTTGCACCACATCTTACATCTCTTTTTAATCACATTATCACCTCTGAATCCATGCCAGATCGGTTTAATGAGGCGTGTCTTTCACTGCTTCTTAAGCCGGGTAAAGACCCACTACTCCCTGCCTCGTACCGTCCTATATCTCTATTAAATACGGATTTCAAAATTCTCACTAAAATTATGGCTAATCGCTTGCAATCTATACTCCCTGATATTCTTACAGTATCCCAGACGGGCTTTGTCCACAAACGGTCTATTACCTATAATATTAGAACGGCTCTAGCCGCAATTATACACAGCCATCAAACTAAATCCAAACACAATATTCTGGTCAGCCTTGATGCTGACAAGGCGTTTGATCGGGTATCCTGGTCTCACCTTATTAGGACTCTCAAATATAGATTATTTGGATTTTCCTTTTTTAATCTTATTCGCACATTATATGCTAATTCCCAATCCTCCATCTGGCTCCATGGCACTCAATCGTCCCCTTTCTCAATTTACAGAGGTACGAGGCAGGGATGTCCCCTATCCCCTTTATTATTTAATATCGCATTAGATCCATTGCTCCGTTACTTAGAGATGCTTCCATCCTTTAGGGGAATTGGGATTGGTCACCATACACCCAGGATTCTGGCATTTGCCGATGATATACTGCTTATGATAGCTAATCCTAAAGAATCCGTTCCCTCTATCATGGCAGCATTTCAGGAATTTGGAGATGTTTCAGGTTTCCGCATAAACTTTGCTAAATCAAGGGCACTGGCAATGTTTCCGGAGGCCCGCAGACAGTGGTCATTTCCGTTTCCCTTTGGTTGGGGACAAAATCATATAAAGTATTTGGGGGTCTCTCTGCCATCCAACCCACATGATATCTACAGACTCAATATTAGACCGCTCATCTCCTCCATCATTACTGAACTCCACTCATGGAAGTCAATTAAACTATCATTCGCGGGTAAAATTCACCTAATAAAGATGATGTCCTTTCCCAAAATTCTCTTTCCCTTACAAACTCTTCCTGTTCTGCTATCTAGGGCAGATGATCGGGTCTTGACAAAAGCCTTCCGACAATTCATCTGGGATTCGAGAGGTAGCTCCAGAATTAGTATTTTCAAGTTACAGCAAAATAAATCACTGGGAGGGCTTAATCTTCCGAACTTGAGACTGTATAGTATTGCGGCTACCCTACGGCATTCTTTGGATTGGTTGTGGGCCTCCTCTAGGTACACTAATACTACCATAGATGCAGCAATGTCCCATCCCGTTAGCTTACCAGCTCTTCTACACTCACAGACCCATAATGTTCCTACAGAGGTTAGGGAAAACCCATTGTTGTGGTCGGTGGTTTTGGCATGGCGTCATGCCAGAAAGATTGGTGGCTTGGATCCTTATAAATCAATCTTCCTCCCTTTTATGGGGAATCAGTCTTTTATACATGGCAGACCACCCCCCATCTACCGGGTGTTGGGGGAGGCCGGATGCAGACTGATATGTGATATCTTGACTCCCACGCAATCCCTTCGTTCATTTGATGATATGGTTTCCACTTATCCAATTTTGGCAGGCAATGTCTTTACGTTTGCTCAAATTAAACACTACGCCACATCAATACTAAGTGACATACCATGTCGGGATAGATCTAGTCCTCTGCATCGGGTCACCCTAATGCTTATTCCCTCAGCCTCATCTACAAAGCCATTAAGCCGTGTATCTCCTGGACTGATACTTCTCCTGGCCCGGGTAGGTGGACGTTACAACTTCCCTCTTATACACTAACTGATCTCCTCCAGGCCACTCTACGTTTAAACGCTGCCCTACCACATGATAGCTACTCTACAATGGCGCTCATGATCTTCCACAGAGCATATATATCACCTACACTCAAGGCTAAAATGTCGATGGGAGGTCACTATCCTTGTCCTAAATGCTCTCATTCGCCGGCGGACATTTTTCACTGTCTTTGGGAGTGTCCTAACATACAAGATATCTGGAGACAACTCCATACTTATCTCCACACCTCCTTTAATATTCCCTTTGTGCTATCTCCAGAGTGGGCATTGTTTAACATTTTGCCGCGGAGCCAGATCACAAATCTTACTACCTCACAGAAGCGTATCCTGATCATATGGGCTGCGGCTACTAGAAAGAGTATTCTTCACTTGTGGGCACAACCTACGGTTCCTAATTTAACATTCATTTCTGGTAAGGTCAAATATCTCTTCCAATTGGAATGGACTGAAGCGTTGTTACATAAAGAGCAATATACAGAACGTTTCTTTCTTATATGGTCTCATTTTATGGATTTGCAGCCATTATCCGTACGCCAGTCACTTCATAGCTGTTTCCAGTTTACTGACTGGTACATGGGCCAGCTGGCGGCTGGTACAAGTCCGATTAGACTTGTCTAACGCATCTTATGCCATCTTCCCTGCCTGGGGAGGGGGGAGGAGGGGGGGGGGGAATTTGTTGAACGGTTTACTGCCTTGAATTTATATACTGATTATGCAACATTTGACGAAACTTGAAAAACCTTGTCTTTAATATCTAACTGAAACTTATTGTACTTCTCTATATACTTAACTTGTATTTTCACTGTACATTGTTGTTGTTTTTTTTTCTGCTTTTGCCCAATGAAGGCTTAATAAAAAAAAAAAAAAAAAAAAAAAAAAAAAAAAAAAGACGCAAATGCGATGCGGAGCAAGAGGGAAAAAAGGAGAACGGGGAGAGGGTGAACTCCAAAGGAGAACCGGAGGAAGGGATCCAAAAAAGAGGGACAGAAGGTCCGGGGAGGATCCCCACCACCCGCACACCCAGAGTCTAGGGTTATAACAGTCCGAACCAACCAGGTCCGAAGGGAAAAATCAGGGAAAAGTCCAGAGCGAAAAAGGACAAAAAACAGGTAGCTCAATGGGGCAATCCTCCCAGGCGATCACTAAAAAAGGGGAAAAAACGAGATGGAGCAGGCTAGGGGCCAAGAGTAAAAGGGAGAGAAGGTGTAGAATGTAGAAGAGAGTAGGAAATAACAAAGGGAAGGGAGGAAGTTTCGAAGCAGTAGGAGAAAAAAGAAAAAGCAGGAAGGTAAGAGATATGAAGTAGTAAAATGGGGTAGTGATACGACCTGGGAGGTGTAGATAGGAGACCAGGAAGGCGGATCCCCAAAGAGGCATTCCAGCGAGATTATGTCCAGAAGAAAAATCCACAACTGATATCACACGGCCCGTAGAAGAGGAGGAATCCTTCATACAATTTTCCACTCCGGATCAATTCTACGGCCTCGGGGGGCACGTTTGGGAGGAGGATCCATCTTAGAACGCTGAGACGACGACACATCTGCGGGTGGCAACATATCCCAGGACTGCAGCAGGTGTTCCGCACGTTGAGGAGTTAGGCAAACGTAAGCAGTCTCATCTCTTTTAATTATCAGGCGAGTAGGGTGCCCCCACCGGTAGGGAATTTCTTTCTCTCTCAATATCAAAGTGTATGGTTTAAATGCTCTACGTATGGCCAACGTCGCTGGAGAGAGGTCTGGGAATACTTGCAGTTCAGCAAACTTTGGCGAAAGGGAGGGAGAGGAACGCAGGGCCTGCAGAAATCCTTCCTTGGCTTCAAAAAAGTGAACTCGTCCCAGCACGTCTCGGGGCAGTTCCGCCCGGACCTCCGGAGGCTTGGGCACCCTGTGAATGCGGTCCACCTTTAGGTCCCGTAGTTCCAGCTCAGGGAGGACTTCCCGCATCAAGTCCTGGAGGAAGGATTTAAGGTCGGTCTGCGGGACATACTCCAGGACACCCCGCAGTCTTATATTGTTTTGTCTATTGCAGTCCTCCAGATCAGCTTGTTTGGCTTGCGCAGCCCCCATATGCAGCTGCAGTTGCTCATGGTCATCCCACAAGTCATTGTGGGACTGAATCAGTTCGGCCATCTTTGTCTCCACATGGTCAGTGCGGTTCCCCAATTTCGTCACCTCCCCCCGGAGGTCCGCAACCATGGACCTCATGTCCTCCTGTAGTGTGGACCTAAGCTCCCCTAATAGTGATTTCATCAGGGATAAGGTAACGGGGGTCTCAGGAGGCAGGGAAGCCATAGGAGTTTCTTGAGAGTGCTGGTCTCGGCGGGAGGCTCGTGCAGCCCGAGGTGATTGCGGCGCCATGTTGGAAGATTAGAGCGGGAGCCTGGCGGCCCGGGGGAAGTAGTCCGATACCCGCTTGGGTAACAGCGCCTGTTGATTTTTAACCCTCCCCATCGGTGGAGGAAAGGTTAGGGCTGCTGGACGCCGGTTTTGAGCTGTTGATGGCCGGTGTGAATGCTTTAAGGCTCGCTGTTCTGCCTCAGGGACCGGGAGCTCCTGGATTATGCGGCTTCCTCCATGAGTGGTTAAGCCACGCCCTCGGCCTGAAGTTCTTGAGGCGTTAATAACCACAATTCCCAAGCCGGGGAAACCGCTCACTACTCCGGGAGACTTTAGGCCCATATCACTACTTAATTGTGATTTAAAAATCTATGCCAAATTGTTAGCCTCCCGTCTCTCGGTTATCCTCCCCTCCTTGATTCAACTGGACCAGGTTGGATTCGTCCCAGAGCGTCAGACCTCTGACGGTTCGCGCAGACTCCTGGATCTTCTGGATCTTCTGGATCTGCTCGAGCGGAAAAGGGTCCCCAGTGCACTCTTGTCTCTAGACGCAGAGAAGGCCTTCGACAGGGTGCACTGGGGATACTTGGACGGAGTCCTCTTAAAGTTTGGATTCCAGGGACCGATTCGGGATGCTATATGGGTCCTCTATTCTAATCCCTGTGCGGCAGCTAGTGCATCGGGCTTTCTTTCCTCCCGATTTACCACATCAAACGGTACCCGCCAGGGCTGTCCACTTTCCCCCCTTATATTTGCTCTCATAATGGAGCCATTAGCTTCTATAGTTCGTACACACCCAGGAATTAGGGGGGTGGCAGTTGGGAATCTTGAACACAAAATTGGTCTATACGCCGATGACGTGGTATTTTTCTGCACTGACTTGCATACCTCCCTACCCCATGTCCTCTCGGTTTTGGAAGAATTTTCATCAGCATCATACTATAAGCTAAATCTCTCCAAGTCGTCTATATTCCCCCTCCACTTCCCCAAAACAGAGCAAATATCTCTCCAAAACCTCTTTCCCTTTCACTGGGCTCAGGAAGGTTTTATGTATTTGGGTGTATGGATCTCCAGGTTGTCAGGGATAATAAAGCATAATTGGGATAAATTACGAACAACGATTTAACAGGAATTTGATAGACTCTCTGGAATGCAGCTCTCTTGGATGGCCAGAATCCAGATAGTTAAGCTGTCCGTCCTCCTGCGGATCCTATACCTTTTGCGGTGTCTTCCCTTGCAGATTCCCTCCAGGTACCTCGCCCCGGTCCAAGCAGCGCTAAGCAAATTTATTTGGAGTGGCAGACCTCCTAGGATTGCTAGGAGGGTCCTCTCCCTGCCTTATGCTAGATGGGGTATGGGGATTCCCAGCATTGCGGCTTACGCCAGAGCTGCGGTTCTGGAGGCAGCGGCACACTGGTGGTCTAACTCTCTCTCAGATCTAGATGGATGCAGATAGAATTGGAATCCTCCCCGGCTGGGTTCACTCGGCTTCTATTAGAAATGAATCTTTTGAGTCACAAGATCACCCTAAACTGTTTAAGAACTATGACAAATTTACTTAGGATATGGTCGCAGGTGGGCAGACCCTTTTTTCCCTTCTTATACCGTTACATTTCCCTCACTGCAGCTGAGCATTCTGTTCAGAACTTATATCTGCAGGATTGGAAAAAACGGGGTGTGTTGCAGCTATCAGACGTTATGGATTCATCGGGGCGTCTGGAACAATTTTCGACACTGGTTTCGGAATTGGGTCTGCCTAACTCCACCTTCTTTAGATATCTCCAGCTTAGGCATTTTTTGACTACCCTGGAATGGCCTGTCCCAGATCTGGCCTCTATTGACTCAACCTTGCAGATATTTATAAAAAATGGATCACATGCTAGACATGGAACCTCCATAATGTACAGAGCCCTACTGAAACCTGAGGGGGAGGTGAAACTTCCCTATATGTCTAAATGGGAGGGTCCTTTGTCCTTTTCTGCCTCACTTGAGGACTGGTGGGCGGCAGCAGTTCATGCTGCCCGTTACTCCACATGTATAACGCATTTGGAGCAATCTAGGAAGACCCAGATGCAGTGGTACCTCACCCCGGAGAGAATAGCCAGATTCATCTCATCTCCGACTCGGGCACGCCCCCACTGTTGGAAGGGGTGCCTGGTGATTGGAGACTCCCCGCATGTTTGGTGGTACTGCCCGGGTGTACGTACATTTTGGAGAGATGTTGAACGTATATTACTGTGAATTACTGGAATCCCTAATCCCCTCCTGCCACAGATGGCACTGCTGGGTGTTGGATTGAATGCCATTCCTGGCCCTTTAAGACCCATCTACACTAATGTGTTGATTGCGGCGAGGCAATGTATTGCGGCTTGCTGGAAATCCCCTGTGACTCCTACTGCTGTGGATGTACTTGTCTGCCTCAACACTCACTTTCAGCATGAGTTGACCCTGTCCCACACAATTAAAAGGAGAACTAGGGTTCTGAGGTGGTGGGACCCGTGGGTGACCTCTGGGCATAATCTGGTCCAGCTATAGAGTGAGCGCTCTAATACTAACACCTTTTGTTATTGAATTATGTACGATATTACTGCAGCTTCTATCCCCTCTCTCCCTCCCCTGGTTAGTCTTCTTTATTTGTATGTTGAGTTGATATGTATTGTAATGCTCCTGATTTTTTTGGTTATGTACCTTCCAAAAATTTCAATAAAACTTCATGTTTTAAAAAAAAAACTATTACAGGAACACCAGATTTCCCTTACTGCACTTCACATATGGGGCGTGGAAGATTCCAGGGTGGATTTTCTCAGCAGGGTGCATCTAAAGCAGGGGAAGTGGGTCCTGGGTCCGGGGGTGTTCGCTCAGATTGTGGACAGATGGGGATTGCCGGAGATAGATCTGTTTGCCACTTGAGAGAACAGGCAGGTGCAGAGGTTCTGTTCCCTGGATCCCAGAGACAGGCCCTTTGCGGTGGACACTGCAGATTCCCTAGTCCTCGGGCCTCCTGTATGCCTTTCCGTGATGGCGTCCTTCTGGCCCAGAGGGCTTGGTTCTTTTGGCTCAATCGCGTGTTGTTGACGAATGCCTGGTATTCTGCCACCGATATATGTGGGTGAGCTGTGTCTGAGGGATGTGATCACGATCTCTATATAAACAATGGCGGATAGCGTTATGCACTAATCGGTGCTCCTAGGTCTTATCAGTTACGTGGATGTCCGGAAGGATGATGCAGTGATAAGTCAACAGTCTTTATTTACAATACCTTGAAGAGATGAGATACCAGGGAAGATGAAAGGATGAAGATGAGGTAGGAGTTAGCACTGTAGATTAGAGCTGTTATAGATGCATCGGATTAACCCCATCCCGACACATGTCTCACCGTTTGAGACATGAAATCCAGTGCGTTCCCGACACGTCTCCGCGTCTGAGACATCTGGGGAATGCACTCCTGCAGCTCAAGTGAGAATCTCACTGACCTTTCACTCAGGCTGCAGGTAGTTGGGGACTTGCACTAAAGCCCAGGGGGGGGTGGATTTGCCCCCCCGAGGCTACAGTCGCGGTAATTGGGAGTTAAAAATGAGACCGGCAATTACCGCGACTGTGCATCTCCTTCCTGCCTGGCTCCTCCTGCTCATTTTTCCTGTCCCTTCCTGTTCTTATCCCCCCCCCCATCCGCCCTGTCCCCTGCTGTCTCTGTCCCGCCGGTGATCACCACCTCCCGCCGCTCACCTCCTGTCTTCCCTGTCCCCTACTGTTTCTGCCCAGCCCCGGTTGACTCCCTGTCCTCCGCCGGTGACCGGCGGGAAGAGGTGATCATCGACCCTCCCGCCTCTGCCTCCTGCTCACCTCCTGTCCCCTGATATCTCCGGCCCCCCGCCACCACTGGTGACCGGCGGGAGGTCCGCTGCCGTCCGGCTCACGCCACCGACATCTCCTCCCGCTGCCGCCATCTGCCTGAACCCCCATCCCTGCCTGCAGGGCGAATCCCTGAGATCCCCCGATCCCCTCGCCTGCAGGGGGATCCCTGATCCCCCATCCCTGCCTGCAGGGGAATCCCTGATCCCCCATCCCTGCCTGCAGGGGGATCCCTGATCCCCCATCCCTGCCTGCAGGGGGATCCCTGATCCCCCATCCCTGCCTGCAGGGGGAACCCTGATCCCCCATCCCTGCCTGCAGGGGATCACTGCACCCCTGCATGGGGATTGAGCTGCAGAAAGCAATCTGACAGCTCTGACAAGGGTGGATCCTTGAGGCTGCAAAACAACATGCCCTGGTGACTAAAGAATATAGCCCCTGCTAATTATAATCACTAATGAGTAAGTATTAAAACATTTTTATCCACTTTCACAGGATGCTTTTAGGAGACAAAAGAAGTGTGAGATTAGTGATGGGATGCTGCATGGACATGTTCTTCATCAGCTGGCAATGGTGGAGCTGGCTCTGCGTGGTCATTGCGAAATACTTTGTCCATAAAGGCTATGAAATGTTCCTTCATTTCAGGCTTGTTCTTTAATGCACTCTGCAGTGAGATGAACCTAGAGAAGGCCTGTTCTCGATTGTTAGGAAGCTTGGTCCTTGTAGCCTTGAAGGGTAAGGGAGCAACCCAGTGGCCAGATTCATTTTTGAAGAATCCAGTGTCCGTCATTTTAAGAAACTCCTTGTCTTCTATGGACCTTGTTGTCGTCCTTTGATGTGTGAAACACTGTCTTCCCTAAGCAGTCGCCATAGGGGGTGGGAATGATGTCAGGTTCCTGGATGCAATCTGAGAACCTTTCTTTTACTTCGTAGTGTTGAGGGCATGGCTTAAAGTGAGTTGCGCGACCATTTTGGAGCACATACGTTTTGCAGCAGTGAACTTCGAATGCCTCGTGACTTCTTTCCAGACATACGTCGCCCACGATTACCCAGCCTAGATCGAGTCTTTGGGCGTATGGAGCATTATCTGGGCCGTTGCATTGTTGGCGCACCTTGTGGACCTTCAGAATGTCCCTTCCGAGTAGGATTAGGATTTCAGCATTCGTGTCCAAAGGAGGAATTTCATTAGCTAGGTGCCTCAATTGATGATGATGAAGGGCAGCTTCCGGAGTAGGAATCTCCTCCTTGTTATCAGGTATCTGGTCACATACAATTAGGGTTGGCAAGGGTATATGCACGTTTCCTTTGACTGAGGAGATTATGTACCCAGAGGCTCTCCTACCAGAAGTCTCGATCCGACCAGAGCAGGTGTTGAGGGTATATGGGGTCGTTTGTCCCTTTATGTTGAAGATCGTAAAGAGTTTGGGCCTTGCCAGAGACTGGTTACTTTGTTCATTTATTATGGCATATATTTTGGAGGCCTTGTCAAGTTGTCCTTCTGGATAGACCTTAACCAGACATACCTTGGCACAGCATTTAGGTCTAGTCCCCAGAGAGCACTGCTCTGAAACCAAGCGACCTCCCGGCGGCACCGACATCGCCCTTTTACATGAGGCGATGTAGGGGTGATGTCGCCGCCGATAGGCCACGCCCCTACGT
Organism: Allobates femoralis; assembly: GCA_033576535.1. NCBI lineage: Eukaryota > Metazoa > Chordata > Amphibia > Anura > Aromobatidae > Allobates > Allobates femoralis. Next base: position 319,663,029 of record JARQOC010000002.1, on the reverse strand, counting down.
CGCCGATGTAATCGACGGCGATGTCACCCCGTGTGACGGGCCCTTTAGAGAGACTGATGTTTATTAACTCCTGGCGAATAATGTACAGTTGTGGCCAAAAGTATTGATACCCCTGCAATTCTGTCAGATAATACTCAGTTTCTTCCTGAAAATGATTGCAATCACAAATTCTTTGATATTATTATCTTCATTTAATTTGTCTTCAATGAAAAAACACAAAAAGAATTGTCCTAAAGCCAAATTGGATCTAATTCCACACCAAACATAAAAAAGGGGGTGGACAAAAGTATTGGCACTGTTAGAAAAATCATGTGATGCTTCTCTAATTTGTGTAATTAACAGCACCTGTAACTTACCTGTGGCACCTAACAGGTGTTGGCCATTACTAAATGACACTTGCAGCCAGTTGACATGGATTAAAATTGACTCAACCTCTGTCCTGTGTCCTTGTGTGTACCACATTGAGCATGGAGAAAAGAAAGAAGACCAAAGAACTGTCTGAGGACTTGAGAAACCAAATTATGAGGAAGCATGAGCAATCTCAAGGCTACAAGTCCATCTCCAAAGACCTGAATGTTCCTGTGTCTACTGTGCGCAGTGTCATCAAGAAATTTAAAGCCCATGGCACTGTGGCTAACCTCCCTAGATGTGGACAGAAAAGAAAAATTGACGAGAGATTTCAACACAAGATTGTGCGGATGGTGGATAAAGAACCTCGACTAACATCCAAACAAGTTCAAGATGCCCTGCAGTCCGAGGGTAAGACAGTGTCAACCCGTACTATCCGTCGGCGTCTGAATGAAAAGGGACTGTATGGTAGGAGACCCAGGAAGACCCCACTTCTTACCCCGAGACATAAAAAAGCCAGGTTGAAGTTTGCCAAATCTTACCTGAGAGCCTAAAACGTTTTGGAAGAATGTTCTCTGGTCACATGAGACAAAAGTAGAGCTTTTTGGGCAAAGTCATCAACATAGAGTTTACAGGAGAAAAAAAGAGGCATTCAAAGAAAAGAACACGGTCCCTACAGTCAAACATGGCGGAGGTTCCCTGATGTTTTGGGGTTGCTTTTGCTGCCTTTGGCACTGGACTGCTTGACCGTGTGCATGGCATTATGAAGTCTGAAGATTACCAACAAATTTTGCAGCATAATGTAGGGCCCAGTGTGAGAAAGCTGGGTCTCCATCAGAGGTCATGGGTCTTCCAGCAGGACAATGACCCAAAACACACTTCAAAAAGCACTGGAAAATGGTTTGAGAGAAAGCACTGGAGACTTCTAAGGTGGCCAGCAAAGAGTCCAGACCTGAATCCCATAGAACACCTGTGGAGATATCTAAAAATTGCAGTTTGGAGAAGGCACCCTTCAGATATCAGGGACCTGGAGCAGTTTCCCAAAGAAGAATGGTCTAAAATTCCAGCAGAGCATTGTAAGAAACTCATTGATGGTTACCGGAAGTGGTTGATCGCAGTTATTTTGGCTAAATTTTGTGCAACCAAGTATTAGGCTGAGGGTGCCAATACTTTTGTCTGGCCCATTTTGGAGTTTTGTGTGAAATGATCAATGTTTTGCTTTTTGCTTCATTCTCTTTTGTGTTTTTTCATTGAAGATTAATTAAAAGGAACCTGTCACCTGGATCTAAGCCCCTACACTATCACTACCTGTCCCTGCACCTTCCTAGCTGCTCCCTATCTATCCCCTCTCTGAGCTAAATCCGCCCTATAAAACAGCAGAAAAATAATTAATAACTTACAGAAGTCCTTGAGGCTGGGGACTGAAAAGGCGGCTCAGGCTCCATTCTGCCCCTCCTCGATGCATCAGCACACGCCCCGCTGGGCGGCGTTATTCATTCTTCATTGCCGCCTCCTCCATTTGGATCTCCCGCCTGCTTTACACTGTCACTATCTTTACACTCCCCTGAAGAAACCTGCACTAGGCAGGTGAAACGTACGTTGAGTCTGTGTTCCTTTTTTCTTTACCCCCATTTGACATGATTAACCCCTGAGATACTGGGTTATGGCTTTCCAAATACAAGGTAATGACTTTCATCTGCATTTGTCTCACATACATGGGATTTTGGGTAATTATGCTGCTAATTATGCACTGAGCACCTTGAGACTGCAGTTTGGATGTCATTCCTGTATTGTGATTTATGTGCACAGGTGACTTTACTATTTATGTGCACAGATCACTTTACTTGGTAATGATTATATGAGCAGCATGACCATAATTAGATATGTACTGTTCTGACTGTACCTGTAGTGCATTTATGTATAGGGTCCTTGCATGGACACCTGTTTGACCAGTTACCTATGTACTGCGACATTATATGTAATCTGGGTATTCAGCCAAAATTGTAGTGGGTGAAAAACTGTTCGTTCTTTTTTGTGACACCTCTTTCTTTTCAAGCTAATAAAAAAGCTGAAATGTATTGCATGGTACTCTTTTCTCTTTGGTTAATATATGTTCATGGAGTATGACTTGCTTTTGCACCGTCCCTAGGATTGTTCTCTGTAGGGGTAGGTAGCATACAAATAATGACGCCAAAATTGGTTTTGTTAATCCCATGATCAGTATTAGCAGTGTTTTGTCGATGAGTGAAAAACGCTGCGTTGTACAGTACAAGCACAATAGATGGAATTTCTAGAAATTCTATCCAATGACCACTGTGCATCTTTTTAGCGCTTAGTAAACTGAGATGTTGCGGCTTTCCAAACTGTAGCAATTTATTCTTGTGTAAACACTAGGGTTCTGATTGGGAGAACACAGTGAAAATACACTGCGCCTGGATTCCTCATGGTGGGCACTTGCAGCACCTTCTCTCACAGAGGACACTAGCGTCTCCACTACAGGAATGATGCTTTGTCCAGGACACTGGGAGTCCTTATCGGGAGCAGGTGCCCTGGCTGACAGTTGGAGAAACCAATGCTGTATAAAAAAAGTATTGATACTTCCGGTTCCGGCTCCGATGTAGCGTCCACGGAGAAGAAGAGCTCCGGACATCTGCGGCCGGGAGAGTGCATAAAGAAAGCCGACACACAGTATCGGCGTCACGGGACAAGGTTCCTGATAGTGCAGAGAGCACCTGGGTGGCGGATGTACCAGTGGCTGCGCACCATGGGAGATACGGCAGATGGAAAGCATAGCGGCGGTCCCGCTCACAAGATGGCGGGCGGCACGAAAAGGAGGGAAAAGCAGCAGCCGCAGCTTCTCTAGACATCGCCAGAGCCTCGGTGCACAAAGGGTGAGCGAGGAAGTGAAGAGGGAGACGGGGGGTGGGGGTGGCCTCCCAGCCCAGAAATACCTCGCAGGCACTTGGTAAAAACCCTCAGATAGAACATCATGTACATATTGGAGGGGAGGGATTTTTTAACCCCATCAGCTTTGCGGCCATGATGCAGGAGCTGAAGGCTCATTTGGCAGAGGGCTTGCAAGCTACTGTGAAGGGAGCTATTCAAACAAGTGTGGCAGAGCTGCAGGCAATAGTGAATCAACACGGTTGTAGGCTGCAAGAGGCAGAACAGCGCCTGTCCGATGCAGAGGATAAAATATTGCAACTGGTGCAGGAGTTATCAGAAGTCTTAAAGCGATCACAATGGATAGGCGACAAGCTTGATGATTTAGAAAATGGATCCCGTAGGAACAACTTGCGTATTGTGGGGCTTCCGGAAACTGTTCCTATCTCGCAACTTGATGAAATATATGAGACGGAATTGCCTAAGGCTTTAGGACTATTCAAGACGGTGTAAAGTAGAACGAGCCCACAGAGTGGGTGCACCTGCAACGGCCAAGGGAGGAGACCAAACGGCAAAACCCAGACAAGCCATAGCATACCTTGACTATAAGTACAAGGTAAGACTTTTACAGGCTTTTAAGAGATGTAAACAACCACTCCTCCTGAAGGGTTCCAGGGTGGTTCTCTTTAATGATTATCCCGTGATTGCTTCTAAAAAGAGACAAAATTTAATGAATTATGTAACCTGCTCTATAAGAGGAACATCCCATTCGAGCTTATATATCCGGCGATTCTGAAAGTGGCGAATGGTCAAGGGGCGCCATTATACTTTCGAGACGCTAAAGATGCACTGAGCATATTCACACGGAGTCCAAGGAGGTCCTTACCTCCCCAAAGAGAGATATGAGAAGACCCGAGTACGTCTACATCCAATTGGGAATCATCGGGTAGCTGAGAGGCTTGTCGTCCAGAAAAGCCATAACCATCCATGACGCTCATGGTGATCGGAGAGAACTGAAGACTGACGGTTCAGGGGACAGAGACAACTTATGTGAGAAATACGGGACAAGGTCGGATGTCACTATCCCTTTAAATATTAATGGAGATGGTGGTGTAAATTTTTTTTTTTTTGAGAGTTTTCTGACCATGTTTACATCTGCTTAGGGTATACGGGTGGATGGGGACGATATTGTGACTGTGTTGACATCTACGGTGACCTATAAAATATAGGGCACCTTCTAACGTCTCAAACGGTCGTATGATTGGAGCAGTACGAAATTCTCCCTGTGGGCTACGTTGGAAAAATTGAAGACTTTGGTATGCTACTTGGGAGGGGGGGTTGGAGGCTGTTAATGAGGGTTCATTTGTTTTGGGGGCAAGGGGTTGAATTCCCTGCTGAAATTCTCAATGTATTGTTGGGAGGAATGTTATACTTCAAATTGGGGAAACTTGTTTACTTATCTCCTCTTAATGGTTATGTTTACATTGGTTGTGTTATCCACGCTGCACTAAGACACATACATTTGGAAAATGGTTAACATCGTGACGTGGAACATCAAAGGTCTGAGATCCCCTGGGAAACGGTCTATGATCTTAAGACATTTGAAGAAATTTAAAGACAGACATAGCCCTCCTACAGGAAACACACCTAAGACTAGACGAATTGTTCCATATGCACAAGTCATGGGTGGGGACAGTTCTTGGTTCAGGGGCAATAGGGAGGAAGGGAGGAGTAATGTTACTCATTGGAAAGAACTTATCCCACAGAATACTAGACAGTGACCATGACACAGATGGCCGACATGTTCATGTAACTTTGGAATGTCAAGGGGAAACAATACAATTACGTAACGTTTACGCCCCAACACTGACCAAGAAACTTTTTATAATAGCCTTCATGCCCAATTGCTGCAAACTGACAAAAGAAAACTTGTCATTGGGGAGACTTTAATTCAGTCATGTCCTCACAAGAAGATAGGCAGAGGGTAGGACTACCTAGTTTGGGAACAAAACATTCTGACACTGCGTTGCAGACATTAGCAGCATGGTTGGATATTCATGGTATATGGAGACTGCGTAACCCAATGGGGAGAGATTATACTCACTTTTCCCAGCCACATGAGGCGTGGTCCAGAATAGACATGTTTCTATTGGGGACGGACTGATACCAAGAGTTAGAGGGGTGGAAATTATGCCCATGGTGATCTCAGATCACAGTCCCCGTGAGGTTGGGATTGAGGGAGATTTATCCCAGAGGAACAGATTTCATCTGGCGGTTCCCAACATTTTTAAATAATGATTCCATCTTCAAATTGTTGCTGGGAGAATGGTGGTCCGAATATGCTCACACTAATGAAGTACACGCAGAAAACCCCAAACTATTCTTGGAAACGGCTAAGGTCGTATTACGTGGGAAAATTATGGCCTATACTGCTACAAAAAAAAAACAGGCAAATGAAATGTTTCGTAAATATAGTGGGGAGGTCAGGTGGGCTTATGAGCCATTTAAAGATAGTCCTACTTTACAACACAAAACTTCTTGGTTGAATCAGGAACGAAATTTTGAGGAATGGGCTAAAATAAAGGCGGACATGATGAAAGCTGACTGGGAGGCGAAATTGTACAAATTTGGAGAGAAGGCCGGCAAAATCCTTGACAACTTGGCGAGAGAAAACATCCCAAATGTTCCGATGACGGCAATGAGAGATGAGAACAGTTTGCCCACTTCTGACTCATCGAGGATAATAGATATTTTGGGCGGGTACTTCGCCAACCTATATGGACCTCCCACTGTTACAGAGGAAAGGAGGGAAAAATGGTTCAGGGGGGCTGGATTACCTACAATATCAGAGGAAGACCTGCTGACACTGAATGCAGAAATTAGCTTGACGGAAGTTAGAGAAGCGATTGGTGACCTGAACCCAAACAAAGCCCCTGGCCCAGATGGCTTTAGTGGTGGTTTCTATAAGGCATTAAAAGATCAGATAGCACCACACCTGAAGACACTACATAACAAGATGTTAATGGGAGAGGACATTTCGGATCATATGAATACGGCCCACATTAAATTAATACCGAAAGGAGAAAAAAGCACTAGATAACCTGGGTAATTATCGGCCCATCTCACTGATAAATTTGGATTTAAAAATGATTTCTAAGATTTTGGCAAATAGATTGGCCTTGATACTACCAACTTTGATAGTCAAGAAGCGGGGTTTGTGCAGGGTCGCACGGCGATGGGAAACATACGGAAGGCCCTGCTGGCTGTGGATATGGTCCGGTTGAGGGGGAAAGGTAACGCCGGGGATCCAGCCGTGGTCACGTTGGATGCCGAAAAGGCCTTTGATGATGTCGGGTGGCCATGGCTGGATCTAGTGTTGGACAAGGTAGGACTCCGAGGACCGTTTAGAACCTTTTTAAGTAATCTTTACTCTAACCCTAAGGCGAGGGTCAGCACACGGGGATTTTTGTTGGAAGTTTTTAGATTGGGGAGGGAAACCTGACAGGGCTGCTCCTTGTCGCCGTTACTTTTTCATCTGGCTATTGAGCCATTTTCCAGAGTATTAAATAGGGGGGAAATCTTTTTGGGAATTAAAATTGGGGAACTAGAGCATAGAGTAAATCTATTTGCGGGTGACATTGTACTGTATTTAGCCCAACCGCATGAAGATTTACACAGGGCATTGGCATGTATCGAGGAGTTCGGACGATTCTCGGGTTTTAAGCTTAATAGGGAAAAATGTAACATATTGTTTCTAAATGAGGATACCCACACAAACTCATGGAGGTCTAACCTGATGTCTTATTGTGATATCCCCGTGATGAAAACATCCCTGAAATATTTGGGAATACATATAGTGAGAACTATAGACCAAATATATCACTTAAATTATGACCCGTTGATAGCCAAAATAAAATCGGACCTGGAGAGATGGATGGGTCTCCCACTATCTTTGTTGGGCCGCTGTCATCTGATAAAGATGATCAGCTTTCCGAAATTGCTGTATTCCCTGCATATTTTGCCACTTTTACTGAAACGAACGGACATAGACAAACTGAATAAACTTTTTTCTAAATTTATTTGGAGAAATAAGAGACTAAGGATAAGACTACAAACGCTTGTGTCCCCCAGGGGGTGAGGAGGACTGGGATTTCCCAACGTACGGGGATACAACTTTGATTGTATAACCAGACACATTTTAGACTGGATAAGGGGTTCCAGTAGATTTTCTGATTATCCGCTGGAATCAGAGCTGTGTAAACCGTGGAGTTAGTTTCGTTGTTGCATACATCCGGGGATAATTTGCCTCCAATAGTAAAGAAAACTGCGGTGTTCTGAGATAATATAGCCTCCTGGAAAGCTGTGAGGAAAAACTATGTTTACCCTGGAGGGTCTTTAAATATCTTGACCTTATGGGGGTGCCCAGACTTTCCCCAGGGAAGACACAAGAAGCTATTCGCCATATGGAGGGAAAAAGGCATACACACGGCGAAGGATTTATTCCATGATGAGGAAACGAGATGGATGAGAGGCAGAGAAATTATGGAGAAATGTAATCTACCAGACACTCACGTCCTCCAATACTACCAGCTTAAATATCATGTCATGAAATCCCTGGCGAATGTAAGAGCGGAATATGTATCGAACAGATGGGACGACCTGATGTCATTAGATGTCCCGATCACAAGTGTTTCCAGAATATATGACATTTTAGGGAATCACCTTCTTCCACCTGGCCCACAAAATATGTATAAGGGGTGGTCGACTTAACTCCAGGATGAGGAGATAGGAGCCAAAATTAAGGAGGGGTTGGAAAGAAATCAGAACATCTATATACATAATCAGCAGTTCTGCGCTTCCGGCCACTGTGCCGCTATCGAGCGATGGCGCGCATGCGCCATTGCGAGCCGCCGCTTCCTGGCCTGAAACGCAAAACTACTGATTCATAAACCCACAAACCCGCACCACTCCCCGGTCCACGCACCGCCCGCCGCTCCCCCGCCCCATGCTCCAGTTCCCCCGCCGCTCACCACGCCATTCTCTTCCTTGCTGCATTGAGCTCCGCCATTCCAGGACAGCAGGGGGCGGAGTTAACAAATCACATCATAATGGGTGTGACCGAGGACACTCCCACCACATAAGCCCAGTGGCTCTCAGTCACGGCCATTATCACGCCCCTATCTTAACTCCGTCTCCCTCGCCTATTCTATTTTCAACCTCAATGCTGCAAGTAGAATAATGCGGGGCTGAGCTGCAGCATGCACCCTACTGCTACTCACCCCCTACTGCCCTTCTCATGCCCCTCATTACCCCCCCACTCTACCACACTGCCTCTGCTTACCCCCCTCTCACCCACACTGCCCCTCCTTCCCCCCACACTACCCCTGCTTACCCCTCTTACCCCTGTATGCCCTCACTCCCCACACTGCCCCTGCTTACCCCCCTAATCACCCACACTGCCCCCACTCACCTACACTGTCCCTGCTTAGCCCCCCCCACTCTGCCCCTGCTTATCCCCACACTGCCCCTCCTCACCCCTTTTACCCCCCCCCCGTATGCCCTCACTCCCCACATTGCCCCTACTTACCCCCCTACTCACCGACACTGCCCCCCCATCACCCACAATGCCCCTGCTTTGCCCCCCCACTCACCTACACTGCCCCTGCTTACCCCCCACTCACCCAAACTGCCCCTGCTCACTCCTCTTACCCCCGTATGTCCCCACTCACTCCCCACACTGCCCCTGCTTACCCCCTACTCACCCACACTGCCCCCACTTACCCACACTGCCCCTGCATAGCCCCCCCACTCACCCACACTGCCCCTGCTTACCCCCCACTCACCCACACTGCCCCTGCTCACCCCTCTTACCCCCGTATGTCCCCACTCACTCCCCACACTGCCCCTGCTTGCCCCCTACTCACCCACACTGCCCCCACTTACCACATGCCCTGCATAGCCCCCCCACTCCCCCTGCCCACCCCCACACTGCCCCTGCTACCCCCTACCCCCACTGTCCCCCACTCCCCACACTGCCCCTGCTTGCCCCCTACTCACCACACTCCCACTACACTGCCCCTGCATACCCCCCCACTCACCCACACTGCCCCTGCTTACCCCACCCCACACTCCCCACCCCCACTGCCCCTGCATAGCCCACCCCACTCTACCCACACTGCCCCTGCTTACCACCCTACCATCACCCACACTGCCCCTGCTTTACCCCCCCTCCACTCACCTGCACTGCCCCTGCTCACCCTTCTTACCCCCTCACTCCCCACACTGCCCCTGCTCATGCTCCCTGCTTACCCCTCTCACCTCCCCCACATGCCCCCACTCACCCACACTGCTCCTGCTTACCCCCCCCACCCCACTCACCCAAACTGCCCCTGCTTACCCCTCTCACCCCCCCAACTGGCTCCAATCACCCACACTGCCCCTGCTTATGCCCCCACTCACCCCACACTGTCCCTGCTCAGCCGCCACTCACCCCACACTGCCACTGTTTACCCCTTTCACCTCCCCACTCACCCCACACTGACCCTGCTCACCCCTCTTACTCCCCCGTATGCCCTCACTCCCCACACTGCCCCTGCTTAAGATAAGATAAACTTTATTGATCCCGGAGGAAATTACAGTATTACAGCAGCAGAACAAAGATCAAGAACATTTCACACTTTACAAAATAAGTATATATGGACAGCAGATGTGGGTAGACTGGTACATGTAGCTCACCTATTCCCACCATACACATAGAACTTCACATAGTCTTGGGACGCTTTACACTTATACATTTGTTAAACATCCCCACAGCTGTCGGAACAAACTATTTTCTGTATCTTTCCTTATTACACATTAGTTGGATTAGACGCTTGCTGAATGTGCTCTTCTGCTTCGCAAACAGTTCAGAGAGCGGGTGTGTATTGTTGCTCATTATAGCCTTGCATTTCTTATTGATTCTATCCTCTAATACCTCCCCGAAAGTCCTAAGTTGTAGACCCACCGCCGCACTAGCCTTCTTGATAAGTTTATTCAGCTTATTAGCGTCAGCTGTGCGCACACTACTACCCCAGCATATTATTGCAGCAAAGATTGCACTCGCCACAATAGATTGGTAGAACATTTCAAGCATTTTGCTACACACATTAAACAACCTTAATTTCCTTAGGAAGTAAAGTCTACTCATCCCTTTCTTGCAAACCTTCTCCATATGGCACCTCCAATCAAGCTTGTTGTCCAGGTGAACCCCCAAATATTTGAAATTCTCCACCATCTCCACATCCTGACCATCAATAGTGATAGGTAAGCAATCCTTCATGCACCTTCCATAACTCAACACCAACTCCCTGGTTTTCTTTACGTTGAGTTCTAAATGGTTAGCCTGGCACCAGTCAACAAAGTCAGAGACCACCCTTCTGTATTCCTCCTCCCCCCGGCCTCTCTCAATACCTCCGACTATCACTGAGTCATCAGAGTACTTCTGAAGGTGACAAAGGTCTGATTTATACTGAAAATCAGCTGTATATAACGTAAAAAGGAATGGCGATAGCACCGTTCCCTGAGGGGCTCAAACACTCCTCTGAACACTATCCGATACGGCTGCCCCCAACCTTACGAACTGTGGCCTGTCCGACAGGTAATCAATGATCCAATTCACTAGTCCCTCATCAACCGCCATTTCAACCAGCTTTTTACGTAATAATAGTGGCTGTAAGGTGTTGAATGCACTGGAGAAATCGAAGAACATGGCACGTACAGTGGTTCCATCATTGTACAAAAAGGAATGTACTGTTTGTAGCAGATATGCTACAGCATCGTCCACCCCTAGACTCTGCCGATACGCAAACTGATGGGGGTCCATAAAAGCAGACACCCTCGGACACAAGTAGGCAAGTACAATTCTCTCCAAGGACTTCATCGCATGCGATGTTAAGGCCACCGGTCTATAGTTGTTATGGGAGCTCGGGAAGGTAGTCTTGGGAACCGGCACTAGGCAAGAAGTCTTCCATAGAACTGGTACTCTCTGTGATTGTAAGCTCCAGTTAAACAGGTGCTGGAAGACAGTGCACAACTGATTTGCACACACTCTGAGGACACGTGGACAGATACCATCAGGCCCTGCTGCTTTACCAATGACCAGCTTACTAAACTGTTCCCTCACATCATTTTCTGAGATCAAGAAAGTCTCCAACTTCCTCCTCCCAGTTGATATTGCTTGTCGCTCCGCGGCCTTCTCCCCTGTTGACATTGCACATTTATCGTTGAATCTGTTGAAAAACTAATTCATCTCATTAGCCATGATCAGCCCCCCACTCCCCTGATCTGACCTTGCCTTAAACCCAGTCAATAGCTTCATTCCAGCCCACACTTCTCTGGAGTTGTTGTGTGACAATTTATTTTCCAATTTAATTCTGAATGCTTCACGGGCAATCTTAATTTTCCCCTTTAAGTCTCTCTGTACAATTTTCATCAACTTCTTGTCTTTCCTTTTAAAAGCTTTTTTTTTCCTGTTTAGTAGATGTTTCAATTCTTTTGTAATCCAAGGCTTGTTGTTTGCATAACACCGAATCTCATGAATAGGTACAATATTGTCAGTACAAAAGTTGATGTAATCAGTAACTCTCCCGGTAACCTCATTAACATCATCATTATGTTCCCTGGCACATAACACCTCCCAGTCTGTGCATTCAAAGCAGTCTTGTAACCTCTTCTCTGCTGCCGGAGACCACTTCCTTATCTGTTTAATTGTCACTGGTTGTTTGCAGACAACTGGTTGATAGGCTGGAGACAATAGTATGTGGTCAGATTTCCCCAGGGGGGCAATGCAGATGATGAGTAAGCATCCTTAAGACTGGCATAGAGGAGATCCAATATATAATTGTCCCGTGTAGAACATTTGACATATTGATACAACTTTGGTAATGAGATCTTGGCTCGATTAAAATCCCCAGAAATTACAGAGAGTTAGGGTGTTTCGTCTGAAGCCGGGCAATCACCCCAGACAGTACTTCCCCAGCTGCCTCTGGATTTGCAGATGGTGGTATATACGACACCACTGCAATAACAAGAGAGAATTCTCTAGGCAGATAGTAAGGCCTGAGGCCCACTGCTAATAGTTCAATGTTTCGGCAACAATGTCTCTCCTTTACTGTTACATGCCCCTGATTACACCATCTGTTGTTAATGTACAGTATCACTCCTCCACCCTTCTTACCGCACTTCACTCTGTCCCTGTCAGCCCGAACCATATGAAACCCTGGTACCGATACACACGAATCTGGGACGTCCTCATGCAACCAGGTTTCTGTAAAGCACATGAGATTGCATTCCCTGAACTCCTTCTGGGTCTTACTCAGAGCCAGCAGTTCATCCGACTTGTTACCAAGCGATCGTACATTACCCATGATGATGGATGGGACCGCAGGTTTAAACCTTCTCCTCCAGGACTTGATCTTCTTGCCTGCTCTGAAAGGTCTCCTCATTTCCCGTGGAACATGTGGTATTGCAACTGCTGGAGAAGACTTTGTCTTGCGCAGTTCCAGAAGACGACTCCTTGAATACACTACTCGTTTAGCGACAGACCTAGGGACAACCCTCCGATCAGTGATTCCATCCATCCCACGAGGCCTCTCCGTGGCATATTGTATACGGTGCTCTCCGCCGAGCACATATGGCTGTATCACTGACACAGGCTGTGGGCAACAGCATACATCCATCGGTAGTATTAGCTGAGATGGACCATATAGCGTACCCCAAAGTGGCCATGCCAGCAGGGGACTTGTGAGTGGTAATGGAGGATCCAGGTGAAAACCATATGCTGTGTGCCCAGCGGCAGTAGAAAGTGTGCGGTGTGCTGCATTTTCCATCCCACAGCAGACCAGCGTGCAGGAACGTCGCAATCCACGAGATGAAAAACATTGCATAGATCCAAGGTTGAAATTAGAGGTCCAAAAAGACATCAGGAAAGGTACAAATACTGTAGCAAAACTGTAACAAACAAAATAATAGCTGCTGCAATTGGCTGCCACTAGCAAGGCGCCCTATTGTCTCCACAGTCTGGCAGAGAGCAGACAGCACGTCTGCACACCTCTGAGTCCAGCTGAGAATTGCTTACCCCCTACTCGCCCACACTGCCCCTGCATAGCCCACCCCACTCACCCACACTGCCCCTCCTTACTCCCCTACTCACCCACACTGCCCCTGCATAGCCCACCCCACTCACCCACACTGCCCCTGCTTACCCCCCTACTCACCCACACTGCCACCACTCACCCACACTGCCCCTGCTTACCCCCCCCCCACTCACCCGCACATGCCCTCAATCCCCCACTGCCCCTGCTCATGCCCCCCGCTCTGTCCCTGCTTACCCCTCTCATCTCCCCCACATGCCCCCACTGCTCCTGCTTACCCCCTCCACTCACCCACACTGCCCCTGCTTACCCCTCTCACACCCCCCAAATGGCCCCAATCACCCACACTGCCCCTGCTCAACCCCCCACTCACCCACACTGCCCCTGCTCATGCCCTCACTCACCCCACACTATCCTTGCTCAGCCCCCACTCCACCCCACATTGCCGCTGCTCACCCCTCTTACCCCCCGTATGTCCTCACTCGCTCCCCACACTGCCCCTGCTTACCCCCTACTCACCCACACTGCCCCCACTCACCCACACTGCCCCTGCTTACCCCCCCACTCACCCGCACAGCCCCTGCTCACCCCTCTTACCCCCCCACATGCCCCCACTCACCCACACTGCTCCTGCTTACCCCCCTACTCACCCACACTGCCCCTGCTTACCCCTCTCACCTCCCCAAATGGCCCCAATCACCCACACTGCCCCTGCTCAACCCCACACTGCCCCTGTTCATGCCCCCACTCACCCCACACTGCCCCTGCTCATGCCCCCACTCACCCCACACTGTCCCTGCTCAGCCCCCACTCACCCCACACTGCCGCTGTTTACCCCTTTCACCTCCCCACTCACCCCACACTGCCCCTTCTCACCCCTCTTACCCCCCATATGCCCTCACTCCCCACACTGCCCCTGCTTATCCCTTACTCACCCACACTGCCCCCACTCACCCACACTGCTCCTGCATAGCCCACCCCTCTTACCCCCCCACCTGCCCTCACTCTCCACACTGCCCCTGCTCATGCCTTCACTCTGTCCCTGCTTACCCCTCTCACCTCCTTCACATGCCGCCACTCACTCACACTGCTCCTGATATGTGTAATAAGCAGAATATGACTTTGTAATCCTTTGGTGACATGATCTACATAGTATCAATGTATTGACATCAGCATGGAGATAGGAGCATACATCAGAATTGAGAGCAGATCACAGTAGGGAGGGAAGAATAGTTAATGGATAATGGCAAGTTTCTGTTAAGAGATGGGGGGTGGGAGGTGTAGGGTGGGTAATTGCTAGATACGATGTTATTAGATATCATACTCTATGCTGACATTTTGTTATATGTTGAAATGTTCAATAAAAATTATTTGATAAAAAAAAGTATTGATCACATGCTCTTTGTCTACATTTTAAGTGGAGCAAATGTTAATATATATTTTTTTTTACTTTTTCAGGTGGCTTTTCCCATTTATTGGTCATATGGGAATCTGCACATCATCTGGTGTCATTCGAGACTTTGCTGGCCCCTATTATGTCTCTGTAAGTAAAAATCTATTTTGATTAAGTACCAACAGAGTCTGTTGTATTAGCATTAATCGGGACACTGTAAAAATCTATGAAGTTAGTAGTGGGTTGTTCAAAAAGAGTATTTTTATTTTAGTATTTCAAAGTCAAAACCAGGAGTGAGTGAAAGATGCAGAAGCGGTGACGTGTTTCTATTATACTTTTCCTGATTGTTCCAGTATTGATTTTGGCTACAAATACGAATATTCTGCAAATACTCCACGTGTGCACTTGGTCATTAACCCCTTCACCCCCTGGCAATTTTCAGTTTTTCGTTTTTTCCCTTCCCCTTCTTCCAAGCGCCATAACGTTTTTATTTTTATGTCAATGCAGACATATGAAGGCTTGTTTTTTTGCTGGACAAGTTGAATTTTTGAATGACATTATATATTTTACCATACAGTGTACAGGAAAATGGGAAAAAAAATTTCAACTGCAGTGATCTTGCAAAAGAAAGTGCAATTACACGATCATTTTTTTTTTTTTTTACTTTTGTTATGTTCACTGTATGGTAAAACTGACATGCATACTTTTACTGTTATCTAAGTGGTGAAAAAAATTCTGAAATTTCTTAATTTAGATTTCTTTTTAGATCTATGGTTGTGTGATGGCTTATTTCTTGCATTTTGAGCTGACGTTTCTAATGATACCATTTTTGAGTAGATACTCTTTCTCCTTCACATCATTGGGGGACACAGGACCATGGGTGTATGCTTTCCTGTCACTAGGAGGCGACACTAAGTAGAGATAAAACTTAAGTCCTCCTCTCTGTAGTATACACCCACCTTAAGGGCGCTGCTCTACTTTAACAAGGGGATCGTGCAAGGCGGTAGGCATTCCCTGTAAGGGCGAAGGATTCTTTAAGGGCTCCGCTCTCCCCACTTGGCCACAGGACCAGTCCTGTAGCATTTTTTCTCCCCTGCTGCACAGCAGTCTGTCACATCCTCTGGGACTCAACCCCAGGAGGATCCACAGACATTCAGCTGGCAGCTACGCACATCCCTCCTGCATCTCCCTGCATAATAGTAGCAAGGCAAGGAGTGTAACCGGACACTCTCACCTCCTCTATTTAAGGAGCAGGCGATTGAGGACTCAGCTCATAGCACTACACGGTGCTCAGCAACAGCATGCTGCTGCAGGCGGCCACCATCAGCCCAGGATCCTGTGTCCCATCCTGCTGCGGCGGTTCCATGCCGTGACACACACTGCTGGTAAGGTCGGGGTGCGTGTCTGGGGCATGGAAATGGAGCACAGCAGCAGCACAGCCCCGCAAGTATCGCAGGTCTCACCGCACACCGGGGCCCATGATAATCCAGGTCCCGGTCTTGGCCTTCAACGCAAGCACCACCCAGCCTATGATTGGCAGCTGAAGCTACCAATCACGGCCGCATCATCGGCTTCACTTCCCTCCCACCGTCGCGTCACCAACCTCGCTCCTCGCCCACTCCCCATGACACGGGTCAATGGGTGGCAGTCTAAACACGCCTCCTAAAGAAGCGCATTAAGGACACACTCCCGATGCGAGTCACATCGCACCGGCCAATAAACACGGGGGGCACACAACCACGCCACGCCCCCGAAACAGCACATGTTTTTAAAGCACACAAAGAACTACGTGTGGGGCACTGAAGCAACCCCCCACAAAGAGGGGGAAAAAGACTCCAAATCACTGTTATCTGCTGGCCCTCCAACCTTTTTCACACCCATGGAGCCTAGCACAGAGCCCTTTCTCCATGCTCCTCTGAAGCGAGAGCTCACCTGCCCAGCACCTCTGCAGAACAAAGGGGACACAGGACCCCGGGCATTTCCCCCTTTAACCCCCAGAACAGTTACTGCCTTTGCCTTTTAAATGCAATCGCTTAATACACTGCAGTACCACATTGCTTTGTAATTTGGTACACTATGGCAGATCCCAAACCATCCATAAGAAAAGGGGTCAACGCATCATGTACCAATTGCCAGACTGCACTCCCACGGGGACACGCTACGCAACTCTGCCCAAATTGCGAACCCTAATACCCCATGGAGCCTACCACTGGTGCAACACCCAGTACATCTGACTCCCCTGCGTGGGCCCTGGTACTGACGCAATCGGTAGACTCATTAGCCAGAATAATGCAGTCATTCCCCGTTCCCCAGACTGCCAGTGCCACCAACTGAGACCGCTCTCACTGTCCCCCGTCAGGCTCCCCACAAGGGGATCGACTAACAGGAAGGTAACATCCCCAGTCTAGAGTCCCCTGTGTAACCAGGAGTCGGACCCATACAAGTCCGTCCCAGGGACACTCTCCCACCACATCACTCATAGGTGCCTCATATCGCTCCACGTCACCCGAAGACTGTCCCAAGTTACTCTCCAAAGGGGAACTCTCAGAGCCAGAATCGTCCCAGGACCTGGATACGACAGACACCCAGGCAATGGTTGACAACCTCATGGAGGCCTTTAACAAACAACTAAAATTCAATGACGACCCTACCACCGTCCCGGAGAATGCAGTGCCCTTTAAAAAGGCAAAACACTCCCATCGAGTCTTCTCAAATCATCCCGAATTTAGGAACATAATCCAACAACATAGGGAGTGCCCGGACTAGCGCTTTGCAAGTCACAGACCTATCGAAGCTAAATACCCCTTTGCTTCAGACCTACATAAAGAATGGGTTGAATTGCTAGCCGTTGATCCCCCAGTATCACGTCTAGCTAGCAGAACCCTCCTAACACTCTCAGATAGCTCTTCTATCAAAGACCCCAACGACCGCCAAATTGATAGCCTGGCGCGCTCGGTCTCTGAAGCCTCAGGAGCAGCCCGCAGCCCTTTCACCCTCCTTTGCAAAAGCCATAGTATCTTGGACAGATGCCCTATGTGCAATCTTGCAGGACCTCGACCTCCCACAAGAGGCAACGGACCTATTTGGCCACCTTTTAAGTGGTCGAGGAGTACCTCTTACTTGCGTCCTTAGACACGGCCAACTGCTCTGCGTTGGCAGTGTCGAACGCCATCTCCATTTACCGAACACTCTGGCTCAGAGGACGGCATGCGGACTCCGCATCTAAAAGATCCCTCATAACCCTACCCTACCAAGGTGGTTGCCTATTTGGGGAAAAGATGGACCACCTTATCTCCAAAGCCACGGGAAGAAAAAGCAGATTTCTCCTCCAGCAAAAGTTTAGGGGCGGCCCTTTCGCTGCTCACAGCAGCAATCACGATTTTGCACCTTTCATGGTATATCCAGATGGCCATCTC
This sequence comes from Allobates femoralis, assembly GCA_033576535.1. Classification (NCBI taxonomy): domain Eukaryota; kingdom Metazoa; phylum Chordata; class Amphibia; order Anura; family Aromobatidae; genus Allobates; species Allobates femoralis. The sequence goes on along the minus strand of JARQOC010000002.1, from coordinate 319,644,859 downwards.
AACCGCCAACACAGGCGCAGGGCAGCCTACTCCGCGTGGACAGTAACACCCTGTTCTCATTCAAGACCAATTCCGCCTGGAAAAGCTACCCGAAACAAGCCCGCTCTAAGGGTACTAGACCTCAAAGATTTGGCGCATGACTCCCCACCCCCACACAGTCGACACCAACACAATAGGCGGACATCTCCAACAGTTCCGCCACTCATGGCTCTCTGTCGTCCTCGAAAATTGGGTCAGAGACCTGGTGTCGTCTGGGTACAAAATAGAGTTCTCGTCCTGGCCCCCAATTCGTTTTTTTCCCCCAGTGTCCCCCCAAACCAAAAGCTCTTCCGTTCTTCAAAGCCATCAATTTACTACTCAAAACCGGTGCCTTGGCACCAGTACCAGAGCCGAAAAGTTCACTACTCGGGGGGGGGCGTGGCTTGCGCATGGAGGAGTAAGACACTTGTTCCTGTCGCTCCGCCACACTGAGCCTCTAAATCCACCGTTTCACCGCTATTACCACCACCATTCCTGGATGGGAAAGACTAGGAAGCCCCCTGGTACCTCGGGAGGTGAGGAGCCTGGCCCCCAAGGCGGTATCGACCGCTTTCTTTGCTCAGGAGCGGGTCCCCCGGCTGAACCTGGAGCTTCTAAGATGGCGCTGACTCCACAGCGCGGTGCTGCGGGGCGGGATGGATGAGAGAGGAGTACCGCTTTGCGGGACTCCAAGACCAGCAGGAGGACGATGCTGCACCACTGGCTCTGATGGAGGGGGCATCCGGAGGTGAGATAAGCGCATATCTAAGAAATCTGCCTACTAAACATGATCTGGAGCGATTTGCCTGTAGCCTGGAAGCCTCCTACAAATCTGAAGTCCAGGCTCTTAAAATGGAGTTCACCTCCAGGGTCGATGAGGTGGAGAAGTCACAGGAGAGCGTGCTGGATGAACTGCAAGCTCAAAGAGCCCTTTTGGCAGCACACTCTTCTATTATTGAAGATTTACTGTATAACCAAGAAGACTCTGAGAACCGCAATAGATGCAATAATGTGCGCATTAGAGGGCTTCCAGAGACCATTTCTCCGGTGGATCTACCCAAAACTGTCCAAACACTCTTTAAACAGGTTCTTGGTGATCCTAACGGTCTCCATATTGAGCTTGACAGAGTCCACAGGGCTTTGGCGCCAAGACCAGCTTCAGAGGCCAGGCCCTGTGACACCATATGTAGGATCCATTTTTATTCAGTAAAGGAGGCCATAATGCAGGCTGCCAGACAGCAGGGGGAGATCGTCTTCAGTGATGTGCCTGTCTCCCTTTTACTAGATTTGGCCCGACGTACCTTGCTGCAACGCCGAGGTCTTAGACCCCTCTTGGCCGCATTGAGGGAGAAAGACATAACATATCGCTGGGGCTTCCCCTCTCAGTTGGTGGCTACCAAGGAGGGGAGGTCTGCCTCTTTTCGATGGCTTGGAGATTTATCGGCTTTCTGCAGAGCCCTGGACATACCGGAGGTCGCACTTCCTGATTGGCCGAGAATTCCACACTTGCCACCTCCGCCTGCCAGATGGCAGGGGATAAGCACTAGGCTTCGCCCCGGGATCCTCAACCTGAGGAAACTATTGTGTATAGTTGGTGACATCACTCCTGGATAGCTGGGGCTATTCTACTCTTCTAGTTGCAGAAGACTATAATGTTTATGGTTTCTGAGAGGTAAGTTTGGAGGGGCTAAGACCTCCTATCTGTATTTTGAATGACGACCCTCCTGGTGTTCCCTCCCTACCCTCCCTTTTGTTTGTCTTCCTCTCCCTCATCCCCCCTCCCCCGTCCTTCCCTACCTTATCCTAACCCTAACTCCCTTTCGGGTTGTGACGGTCCCATTTTTATTCCCATCCTAGGGATACCGGGTGCTAGGTTGGTTGCTTAACATAAGTGGTGTATTGTATTTTGTTGTGCCTTAATGATGCGGTGGGAAGGCAGTGTGGCGGAGGGCTCACACCCTAAGCTTCTACGCACACCTTCACGTGCTGGATACCTTGGGTTATCCATAATTGCACAGTTTGGTGTACCTATACGTACTTGACAGAATGTATCTTGTCATTTTTTTTTTTTTTTTTTTTGTCTATAATCTTTTTTCTTCTCTTTCTTATTCTTTTCTTTTCTTCTGATACTGAGCGGGTTGTCCACTTTTTGTACCCCTGGAGACACATTTGGTCACCTTGTCTACCTTCACTTGCTGCTCCCTCAATGCTAAGGGGCTGAATAAACCTGAGAAGAGACGTCAAGTTCTTTACTCCTTTAACAAAAGTATGGTTCATGCACTAATGTTACAAGAGACACATTTTCGTACGGAAAAAGTTCCAAAGTGTGAATCACGGGACTTTCCACTATGGATACATGGTCCAAATCCTATCTCGAAGTCAGGCGGTGTGTCCATTGCTTTTCATAGAACATGTTCCCCGACAATTCTGGAACAGTCAGTGGATCCTTCGGGCCGCTATATATTTCTGAAGGTATCTTGGTTCTCCTGTACATATGTGTTGGCTAATATTTACTGTCACATCAAGAGACAGAGGCGGTTTGGGGCACAAACACGTAAACAACTGGAGGCGTTTGCCGGCTCGACCCCTATCGTATTGTAAGGTGATTTCAACTACCCTATCAATCCATCCATGGACGTCTCGTCGGGTAAGTCCCATCTCTGGGCCATCTCTCCACCATCTCACGAGGCATTGGAGAGCTTGCACTTGACTGATGTATGGCGCATATTGCACCTGGATACTAAACATTACACCTTTTATTCTCCTGTGTATTCGTTATACAGCAGAATAGATAGGTTCCATATCTCCCAGTCTCTGCTGGACAGTGGGGTCCAGGCACAGATTGGACACATTCTATGGTCGGATCATGCCCCCATATTCCTTTCGCTAAAGATTGGCCTAGACTCAAAAAAAGATTTTACGTGGCGACTGAATGAAAATTTGTTAAGAGACCCCGCGTGTCGTGCAGATTTGACATCCACAATCCGACACTTTATTTGCGACCATCTGTCTGATCCAACTCCACCCCCCCCGCTAAAATGGGAAGCATTTTAAGAGGAGTTCCTATCTCCCTTGGCACGCGCTTAAAACGGGCACGTGCACATGACATACAGGCCCTTCTTTCCCAAATTGCCAGGTTGGAATCTATGCATAAGTGTAATCCGGACCCGTTATCATATTCTGATCTTTCCACTGTACGCCATAAACTACTTGCCCTCTTAGACCAGAAAGGCCGAGCTTTTCGAGACAAAATTTGATCTCGATATTACTTACTTGGGAAAAAAAGTGGTAAGCTATTAGCAAAAACTTTACACCCTAACCCACAACGGACCGTTGTTTCACATATTCGAGATGCTAGTGGAAGGCTGCTACTCAAGACCTCAGAGATACTCTCCGAGTTTAGTCAATTTTATTCATCTTTATATCAGCTAAATGGTCACTATGACGCACTTCCGCCTGCCTAACTCATGGAAAAAATAGGGGCATGCCTCCGGGAATGTGACCTCCCGCCTTTCCCGAAGGAGACATGTGAGCTATTGTCTAGCACAGAGGTCCCCAAGTCCAGGCCTCAAGGGCCGCCAACAGTGCAGGTTTTCAGGATTTCCTTAGTATTGCACAGGGCTTGGAATCATTACCTGTGCAGATGATCACATTAGCACCTGTGCAATACTAAGGAAATCCTGACAACCTGCACTGTTGGCAGCCCTTCAGGCCTTGAGTTGGGGACCTCTGGTCTAGCAGCTTTTCCTTGACTGAACTTGAGGATAGGATTAAACAATTGAAAGTTGGCAAGAGTCCGGGCCCAGACGGTTTTACTGCTGGATCTTGCATACATTTTCTGATCTTGTAGGTCCGATTTTTTTTTTTTTTTTTTTTTGGATGCTTGTAACGCCATCTCCTCAGGTGGATCATTTCCCACTCAGGTCCTTTTGGCTCATGTGGTGGTTCTGCATAAACCCGGAAAAGATGCATCCCTGTGTGGGAGCTATAGACCAATATCTTTAATGAATTTAGATATTAAGCTGTATGCCAAGATGATTGCAGATAGATTGAAGATTCTCCTCCCCGACATGATAAATGGCGATCAGGTGGGCTTTGTCCCTGGTCGCGAGGCCAGGGACAATACGGTCAGATCAATAGCCCTTATCAATGCGGCTAAACGGCGGGGGGTCCCCATGTGCATCCTGTCGGTTGATGCTGAGAAGGCGTTTGACAGGGTGCACTGGGGGTTCATGTTTGCCACACTTCGGCACTTGGGATTGGATGATACTATGATCCACCGTATTGCAGCCCTGTATACATATCCCTCTGCTAGACTCCAGATTAATGGATCTCTCTCTGAAGCATTCTCCGTTCGAAATGGAAACCGTCAAGGGTGCCCCCTTTCCCCTCTGCTGTACATATTATGTATAGAGGCACTTGCGTGTGCTCTCCGCAATAATCCCTCCATCCGGGGTCTGGTCGTAGGTGGTCAGGAACATATATTGGCTCTCTTTGCTGATGACCTGCTTCTGTATATTTCTAATCCCTTGATTAGTATTCCCAATATTCTTTCAGAACACTCTATTTTTGGTCATGTTAGCAATTTTAAAATTAACACTTCAAAGTCGGAGCTTCTGAACATCTCCCTTCCCAGGCTCATAGTTGACATGCTTGAGCGAGACTTTCCATTTGAGTGGCGTAGAGACTATCTACGGTAACTTACTTAGAGATTAAATTGCCAAGGGATCTTTCCCAGTTGTACGAGGTCAATTATGCTACATTACTTTCCCGGGTTGATGCAGACCTTTCCAAATGGCACAAAATCTCTTTAAGGGGCCTTTCACACTTGCATTTTTTTTCCTGATCGGGGAAGATCAGGAAAAAACCTGATTCTTACAGGATTCATTTTTTTTCCCATTCATTTTAATGTTGTCAGGTAGAATCTTGTTGCTTCAGGTTTTTTCCTGAAATCATTAAAGTGAATGGGCAAAAAAAATGAATCCTGTAAGAATCAGGTTTTTTCCTGATCTTCCAGATCAGGAAAAAAACGCAAGTGTGAAAGGCCCCTTACATGGTTGGGTAGGATTCATTCTATTCGCATGGACCTTCTACCCCGACTTTTGTATGTGTACCAGACGGTACCCATTCGCTTGCCAGCGTCCTTCTTTTCTAGATTGAAGACCTTTGTTGTACGTTTCGTCTGGTCTCATGGCCATCCCAGACTCACTGTCTGTTTATTGCACAATCGTGGGGCATGGGTCTTCCTAATCCGTTGCTCTACCACTATGCAGCTATGGCCCGATGTATTTTGGACCTTTTTTGTTTGGGTGAGAGGAAGATGTGGGTGGAAGTGGAGATGGGTTAAAAATGAGGATATCCGTTTGTCATTGATTTGGTCTCCCACCTCTATAAACACCAAACAGCCTTCATACCTAGTCACTCAACTACATGCCTCGTTTAAGGCCCAGACCTGGACTCTTCACCTGACCACTCACCCGGGCCCAATGACCCCTATATATGAAAATCCATTCTTCCCAGTGGATGCTAGTGACCCATCCTTTCTACATCTTACGAAACTCTCACATCCCACACTTAAAGATTATGTTTCCAATACCGGAGTCAAGTCCCTCTCTGCTATGTACTCATCGGGCCCTCCACCAAGAGGCTCATGGTTTATCTATGCCAGATTTTGCAGCTATATCAAATCTTTAACTTATACAGACATTATAAGACCATTGACAAGATTTGAACAACTTTGCAATAGGAGATCCCAGATTCCTCACGCCATTTCCACATTATATCGCATTCTACAAGACCAACTTAAGGATGTTGTGACTCGGCCCCCCAGATTTATAGAGGCCTGGGAGAGAGACTTAGGTATCTTCTTGTCCGACTCGGATTGGGAAAAAATCTTTCTCTTTACAAATAAATCATCCCTTACAGCCTAGTCTCAAGAACGGAACTATAAGGTGGTGGCGAGGTGGTACAGATGCCCGGCGGACGTACATGCAATTTTTCCAATGGTATCAGATAAGTGTTGGCATTGCTTAAAGGACGTTGGTTCTTATATACATATATGGTGGAGTTGCCCCTTGATCGCCCCCTTTTGGAGGGAGGTAAATACACTTTATAATAAGGTCACTTCTCGTCATCTGGAGATTACGGCGAAGCTTGCACTTTTGAATGTATCCTCCATGTCTATATCGGCATTCAAGAAAGGTCTACTCCATTACTTTCTGACAGCGGCTAGACGCCTGATCCCCAGATGGTGGAAAAGAACTAGAGGTCCTCCTAGAGCGGAGCTCATTTCTGAGCTTAACGATATATGTAGTTTGGAAGAGCTGGTGTCGCAGGCCCTCCCTGATGTAGATGCCACAGAAAGACATTGTAACTTATGGGCACCTTGGATTATATATAGGGAATCACATGATTTAAGGGATTGGTTGTCTCAATGGGAGAAGTTATATAGGTTTATTCTCCACGTCTCATGTTAGGGGTATAACGCAATACTTTGTTTGTAATTTTCTGATCTTAATGACTTCCCGCTCACCTCTGTTTTTCCTTTTTTTTTTTCACTTTTCTTCTTTCTTCCTTTTCTTTCTTTCTCCTCTTTTATTTTATCACTTTTCTTTTATTAGCCACAGGTTGAATTTTACCAAATATAATAATGTCTAGTGGGGCCATTTTTTCCTCCCTCAAGTAAGAGGTATTAAGAGATTCACAATTTGACTCAATTTTGTTCCTTTTCGTTCCAGAGACTTTAGGTATAGAGCCAAGAACTTCATATATATGTGACTGAAATATCTAGGTTATTAGCCCTTGGCTGGACGCGTCGTATACCTGTTGCAATGAGGTCAAAGTTATGTACTTTGCATTGTGTTACATCAATTTGACATGTCTGTGTACTGACATATATGGGCCTTGCTTTTGCATGGCTATGCGATGTATATAATTTGTGTTGGATATTCAATAAACATTGATTTAACCAAATTTTACTACTCAAACCTGTTCGTCGTTCCGAAAAAAGACAGTACACAACACCCCATCCTAGACCTCAAACTTCTCAACAAATTCATCAAAGTATGACCATTCAGAATGGAATACCTACGCTCAGTGATCATGTCAAGAGAAATAGGGGAGTTCCTAGTAACCATCGACATCCAAGACGCATATCTCCACATTCCCATTTTCCCCCCACATCAAAAGTATCTGCAGTTTGCCATTCAAAAACGCCACTTCCAATTCATCGCGCTGCCCTTCAGCCTCGCAACCGCACCCAGAATCTTCACAAAAGTCATAGCGGCCTTCATGGCTATCCTCTTATTGTGGGGCCTCGTCGTCCTGACTTACCTAGACAACCTGCTAATCAAGGGACCATCCTTTCAGGCTTGCCTCGACAGCGTCCGAATAACGTTGGATATGCTCTGTCACCTAGGTTGGCTCATAAACTTAGACAAATCATCCCCAATGCCGGCCCAAAAAATAGCCTTTCTAGGGATGACCCTCGACACTGCACGAGGGCTAGTCATACTCCCTCAAGTCAAGGCCACGGCAATTCGCAAAGGAGTTCGCACTCTTTGCGGTTGACCACCTCAATCCATCCGCTTCAGCATGTGGGTCCTAGGCAAAATGATATGAAAGCAGTTCCCTTCGCTCAGCTACACTTCTGACCATTGCAGCTTGCCCTTCTTTCAGCTTGGGACAAAAGTCCCTTCAGCCTCGACTGCAAACACCGCCTATTTCCACAAGTCAAAAAGGCACTCAACTGGTGGACACAGCCATCATCACTCACACAGGGAAAATCCTTTCTCCCAGCTCAATGGCTAGTTGTCACCACCGACGCCAGTCTACTCGGCTGGGCAGCCATCTATCAACAACATGCAGCCCAAGGCCACTGGACGCCCAGGAGTTCATACCTCCCAATCAACATTCTGGAGCTACGAGCGATTCGCCTAGTGCTCCAACATTTCCACCACCTCCTAGCTGGTCACCCCATCCGCATGCAATCAGACAACGCTACAGCAGTGGCATACCTCAACCACCAGGACGGCACATGCAGCAAAGCTGCAATGTGTGAAGTGGAACATATCTTCCGCTGGACTGAAACAACTCTGTCATATCAGTAGTCCACATCCTGGGAGTGGACAACTGGGCAGCAGACTTCCCAATAGCCAGGGACTGGCCTCAGGAGAATGGTCTCTCCATCCAGAAGTTTTCCTACAAATTTGTTGGCGCTGGGGAAGCCCCGATGTGGACCTAATGACATCAAGGCTAAAGAAAAAGTCCCTGCCTTCGTAGCCAGGTTCCGGGACCCTCTAGCGCTAGAAGTAGACTCGTTGGAATTGGTGCCATGGGAAGACCAACTACCATACATCTTTCCCCCACTGCCGTTGATTCCGTGAGTAATCAGAAAGATCAAAGCGGAAGGAGTCCAAGTAATACTCATTACCCCAGACTGGCCATGATGAGCATTGTACGCAGAGCTCTTACAGCTTCTCTTCAACGTGCAACTCCCAAAAGCAGCATTCCAGTGTTTTCTCTTCAGCACTGGAGTGGTGCTTTAAATATGTTACTTTCTCATTGGCAAATGTGCAAGTCTGTATGGATCCTTGAATATCATGGAACCACACGGACAGGCACGGATCTGTGCAGATGAATGGCATCTAATGTCCACGGACCGATTTTTTTTTTTTTTTAATGGATCAGTCATCAGAAAAAGAGAGAGGGCTGGGAGGAGCTGCACCTTGCTTCTGAGCATGCTCAGTACAGCAAAATGGATGTTTCATTGATCCGTTTTTGTCAAGGATCCGTCCTCCATAGAGCTTTGTTATAATTTCATATGGAAAGATACAACCCAATTTCATATGGAAAAAGGCAACCCAAAATCGCAACAGTTGCCGGTTCTGGGTGCATGAAAGAAAACAGACAAAAACAGTTCCGTGAAAAATTCGGACAAACGAATTGCCATATAGGGCCAATCCATGCCCATAAGGTACATGGGAGGCCAAAACTGATCCATGGCTATCAGTTTTAAAACAGATGGACATGGATTGAAAATTTGCCAGTGTAAAACCAGCCTAAGCCCTTTCCCCTGGTTCTCACCTGACACCATCTTCCCATCGTAGCTTTTACCACATTTTTCGCTTAAAATCTTTTTTTTCCTATCACTATGACAGCACCCACTGAGGGAGGAGATCCGCCCACAAGGACAGGAAACCAACAGATAAAAAGGGACGATCCCCCTCGCCTCCTCAGTTGATTTCCTGTCCTTATGGGGAACCTACAGATGAAGAGTGTACCTGAGTCCAGCAGTTTTTGTGCGGTGTCTGAAGGGAATCCGGGTTCTCAGCAGCAGCGCTCGGGGAAACCCTGCTAGCTCAGTCTCCTTCACTGGTTGGATGCCACGACGCATGGTCCGGGTGGTGCCGCCATGGGTCTTGTGGGCGAAGCATGAGGATCCCTTGTGCTCATCCGGAAGTGCAGGGCTAGCTGTGGCATGGAGATCGGCTGCCCTGCGCCTCGTGCAGGCCGGCTTCCGAGGAGTGCAGTGCGCATGCGCACCGGCCTTATGACGCGCACTTTGAACCGGACGTTCGAGATTCTACTGCTACTGTACCTGTACCTCCAGAGCCCGTACCCATTAATGTCAGCTTCAGATGGCGAGTTATATCTATGTGATCACCTGATGAGCTGATTTTCTCTCTCTCTCTTTCTCTCTCTTTCTCTCTCTTCTCTCTCTTTCTCTCTCTCTCTCCCTCTCTCCCCCTCTCACTCTCTCTCTCTCTCTCTCTCTCCCCCTCTCTCTCACCCTCTCCCTCTCCCTCTTTCTTTCTCTCTTCTGTATGCCGGCTGCTGAAGTTCAGCGTGATCTATGCTGAACTTCAGCACCAGGGAGCTGTCCCTGTGAAGCGGTTCAGCACCACTTCGCAGGGGACAGCTGAGCTCAGCTGCATCCGGCTGCACACCAGACTGGAGGGCATATTAGCCCTCCGGTTCTGTTTGCAAATCCAGTCTGGGGCTGTCAGGTTCAGCCCTGACAGCCCCAAATCGGATCATCCCGTGGTGTGAAGCTGGCCTTAGACATATTCAACAGCCTAGTTTATTCACGCCTGGACAGATCATGCATCAGTTCGGATGTGAGTCTGAGTCACAGGAAGTGAGATTAATGAACACTTCCCATTCAGGTTCTTATTCAGAAGGTGAAGGTGGTTCATGTTTTTCCATACAAGAGGTTGATGCTTTGGTTAAGTCAGTTTGTACCACCATGGGGATTGCAGATAGTAAGGAAGCGACAACTGCTCAGGAAGTTATGTTCACCAGTTTATCCCAGAAAAAAATGTTGTTTCTTTCCAGTCATTGATGCCATCAAAGACCTGGTCAAGAGGGAATGGGAAAAACAAGAGTCTAGGGGATTCTTGCCTTCCTCTTCAAAGAGAAAATAGTCCATTCGAACAATTGTGAATTGTCAAAGGGATAAGATTCCTAAGGTCGATGCTGCGGTTATCTAAAAGAAATGTATTGCCACTAGAGGACGGAGGCCTCCTTAAGGGTCCGTCTGAAAAAAAGGATGAAACTCTGCTTAAAAGAAGCTGGGAATCGTCTATAGAAGCCTTTAGACCTGCTATATCCTGTACGTGTATTGCACGATCTCAGTTAGTATGGCTTGACCAATTAGAAGACCAGATTAGGTCAGGAATACCAAGGGACAGATTACTGGCAGCAATTCCTCAAATCCAGAATGGATCAGTGTACATGGTTGATGCATGAACTGATTCCCTTAGACTGACAGCCAGGTCTGCAGGGCTATTTAATGCAGTCCATCGGTCTCTGTGGTTAAGAGTGGAAGGGGGACACACACGCTGAAAGCAAGCTGTGCACTATACCGTGCCAGGATGAGTACTTCTTAGGCCCTGTGCTCGATGACATAACGAAAGCAGGTGATGTCAAAAAAGGATTCCTAATAGATTAGCTGGGTAAGCGATAACCAGCTGCGGGGTGTGTTAGTCTTCCACTGCCAGAAAATGTGGGTCACCACAGTAGCAAGGTTTGGTTAGTGCAAATAAAACTTAACCTTTTCTGGATATACATTAGAAAGGGTTGCACCTGAACGGTGTTATCCCCCCCCAAAAAAATGAACATACAAACCTATATGACTACACCTGATTTGTAGAGGAGTATCCTGGATAGCACCCCACACACACCTGTCCACAAATGTGCGCCACTCCAATTTCTAAGTGTTATAGAGTATCAGGATTATAGGGTACCTATATAAATGTTTTAAACCTCACCTCACTCTATCAATCTTGTTTTACCCCTGGGTTAGTAGATGCAAATGATCCATGTACTCACAACCAATCCATGGGCCTAATGTGTGAAGGAGAAATAAAACCTGTCCCACTCAATGGAACACACTCACCGGCTTATACCCCTGAAGTCACACTTCCAGATGGCCTCGTCAAGCTCAGTGTCCTTTAGCTGGTGACACATCAGTCTTAAACCCCCGTTACACGGCACGACGTTGGAACGATTTTGGCAACGATCTCGTGGGCGCGTGGTCATTGCAGACATCGTTTTGACATCGTTGGTGAGATGTCACATGTCTAGATATCATGGACAACTCAACAATGATGTTGTGAGCAGGTATCGTTCCCAAATCCTGCAAAAGATCCCTGCTCATTGCTGTGAATGGGCGCAGTCGTCCACGACATCGTTATCGCGGTGTCACACACAATAATATGACAAGTTGGCTGATCGTTGAGCGTGTGGTTTGAGAACATGTTCTCAAACCTGCAATCAGCGATCCAACGATTTATCGTTCCAACTTGCCCGAGTCACACACAACGAGGTCATAACAAGGTCGCTGGTACGCCTCCAAACCCGTGATGTATCCGCGATGTCGTTAACGATATGTGACGTGTAACGGGGCCTATATGGACCATCAAATACATCATAATTGTCATCTTCATCACGTTTTTACGCTCCCTATGTGTTTCAGTGCCCCATCATCAGGGAAGTCATGGCCTATAGGGGATTACAAGTTCTTCAGTTCTCCCCATGTCAAATGACATTTAGAGGATAGTTTCTCTATATTGGTGGCTGGATCCAGTTCACTTATCCAGAGGGGTTTTGTGGGTAATAACACCTGACTTCATAGACACAACCGATGCCAGACCCTCAGGGTGGAGGGCCCACTTAGATCACCTAGCCCAATGGCAATGGACAACAGAGGAAGCAATGGGTTCATCCAATCTGAACTAGTTAAGGGCTGTCAACTATGCCCTCCTCAGGTTTTTGCATTACCTTCGCAATTCCCATGTCAGGATCCAGATGGACAATACCACGGTGGTAGCTTACAAAAATCACCAGGGGGGAACTCGGTTTCCCTCTCTGATGCTCCACCACGGAGGATATATGTGATGAATAAGCAGTATTGGTAAGGAATATTGCCATATTCCCCAGATTCCATTTCCTCCCAGAAAGCAATTTGATAAGACACATCTCACTCATAAAGAGATAAGCCCCCACCCATGGTAGCCAGAGGCCATTCATCTCTGGCAAGTGGTAGATTAATTAGCATGTAGATGCCATTCAACAGGCCATACAATAGGGCAGCTAGATGACTAGGATGACTCCCTGCTGGGATGTGCAGAAAGTGACAAATGCAATTTCCCTGTAAGCCAGTGGAAAGGAAATCCTTTCTTCAACACAGACGGGACTGAGTCGTGAATATAACATTAATATCTCATGAGCTGTGCTGTCTATAAACATGGCAAGCATAAATATGTAATCGCAACATTGAGACGATCACCGCACATCGTTTTACATATGTGTGCGATGACTGTAAGCCATCTAAACGTGATATAGGCTAGTAGGATGCTCTCAGAACGCCTTGACAGGACCCCCCTTTGAACCCTTAACTTTGGCTTCACTCAAAGATCTAACCTTGAAGACGGCCTTACTGGTAGCTTTGACATCAGCTAGACGGGTGAGCAACTTACAGGCTCTCTCGGTAGATTCCCCCCTTCCTTCTAGTTTTTCTGGATAGGTTAGTTCTAAGACTAGACCCCTCCTATCTCCCTAAAGTCTCTTCCAAATTTCATAGGAGCCAAGAGATAGTCCTACCATCCTTTTGTAATAATCTGTCTACTCCAGAGGAACACTGGTTCCATACGTTAGATGTGAGGAGAGCAGTACTTGAGTACGTTACTAGAACTCAACCCTGTAGGAAGAGTAGAACTTTGTTTGTCTCATTCCAGGGTCATAGGAAGGGGTCTGGCACCACAAAAACACTATATCCAGATGAATTTGAGAAGCAATCTGCTCAACCTACTGATCAAAAGGTGAGCAGCCTCCTTAAGGCATTAATTCTACAAGGGCCATATCTGCTTCCTGGGCAGAACGTGATAGTATATCTATAGATTCAATTTGTTAAGGACGCTGCCTGGGCCTCTCCTTCCACCTTTTTTCAACACTATCACCTTGATTTGTCTTCTTCTGACCTCGATTTCGGGAGAGCAGTTCTCAATACTGTGGTCCCTCCCAAGTGTCACTGAAAGAATCTCAGTGGGTGCTGTCATGGCAATAGAAAATTCTGAGATTGTTTACCGGTAATGGTATATTACGGAGTCCATGACAGCACCCACTCACTTTCCACCCATAGTAATTATTATTATTATTAATTATTATTATTCTATTGTTGTTATCCAGGGGTTTAAACACTTAAGACAAGGTGTTTGAGTTTACCCTTTTTTTTTTTTAACACTTACGGTGATGGTATTCTAATTGTACTAATCATGATGTTCGTGTATTTATACGGTTATGGCGGTTCCTCTAAATTCTCTGTAACCAACTAAGGAGGCAAAGGGGCTGCCCCTTTTTATCTGTAGGTTTCCTATCCTTGTGGGTGGATCCCCTCTCTGTGGGTGCTGTCATGGACTCTGTAAAATACATTTACCGGTAAATAATCTCAGATTTTTCCCTATTTTCTTGAGTGGGTTTTATGGTCCAGTGCGTCTTATAGTCCGCAAAGTACGGTAAACCCTTTTGGTATGTGCATTGTCTTGAATATCACTTCCTATATTTCTCCTTGTTTGTCTATATATTAGTATGTAACTTTCCATCTAATTATTTATCTGCTTGTCCCTGTTCACACAGCCTGTGTGTTTTTATTAAGCATAATCACTATTTTATGTAAAAACACTTTTAATTTATGCAATAAAAATTGATTATATTGGGCCAAATACTCGCTTGAGGTGTGGTTACTCCTACATGTAGTATTATTTGTTATATTTTGTGTATATTGCTGAAATCTGTGTAGAAATCTGTATTCGGTTCCCTTTAACCTTACACATGCCAGTCCATCAGTGCAGTCATATTCAGAGGTTATTAGAACTGCACAGTTGTGTAGATTGTAGTAAAATCTCTGGGTCCTGGACAGGAGGCAATGTATTTGACTTCAGATCTGTTCTATGAGAGTCTACTTGCTGAAACCATTGCCTGTGGCACACACAGTAATCTGCATCTTCCTTTGTATTTATGGCACGCTTTTGTTTCATTACAAGCATTTTGCTTCTAATGTTCTGTATGTTTATACTGATGGCTATCTGTCCCAATCTTTAACTCTCTTTTGTCTGCAGGAGGATTGCATGGCTTTTGGGAAGCCTGTAAAGTGAGTACTGTTCTTGCAATCTGCCATCCAAGGAAAGTCATGTACTAGCAATTATTAAATCTGATTTCCTTCCCTTTAGATATTGGCAGCTAGACCCTAATCTTGTATATGCCAGTGGGCCTAATCCATGGGATACAGCTATTCATGAAGCATCTGAGGAATACAAACATCGTATGGTGAGTCACTTGTTCATGTCCCTTCTCGACCAATGATGTACATATATGTTATTGGTCATGTTCCCCAGATTAATTTGGGCTTTTTCTGAGACTGCATCTTTTCCTGCACGTATTGGCTGATCTGCACAACCAACATGTCCAGCTATCAGGCGCAGGTGGATCGAAGATCTGCCCTTGCATTTTAAATTCTGCTGTTAATCTCTTGACAGCATTATTTAACACGTGCCGTTGGGGATCACGTCCCATCTGCAGCTCTGTCACATAATCGCAGGGCCCTGATTGTTGTCATGATGTTCGTCATCTCTGCATTGATGGACTTTCTGTGAACACTTGCTGAGCACCGGCGTTTACAAGTGATGTTCATGTTTACTGTACAGAGCTATATGGATGCACGGCACAACACAACCGAACAGACAGTGGCAGTATTAAGTCCAAGGGGACCAGTAAATTTTTTTTTTCAAAATATGGGGAAAAAAATGCAAGTTCAATTCACCCCCCTCTTGCCCCACTAATGATGGAACAATAAAAAAGATTAATACACATATTTGGTATTGCTGTGTTCAGAGTTGCTTGATCTATCAAAATCTAATATATAAAGCTGAGTGTGTGTGTGTGTGTGTGTGTATATCCGGGATTGGCATCTACACCGTCGCAACTACAGCCACAAAATTTTCCACAGTCGCACGTCTGGACCCCGAGAGCCTCATAGGCTATGTTGTGATGTGAAATTTTAACCCCGCACGTTCCAATTCACCAAACAATTTTGCCCTTATCTACATAATGGGGAAAAAGTGAATGGAAAAGTGATGAGGAAAATCGACAGCTGTCAGCTATAGCCACAAAATTTTGCACAGTCACACGTCTGGACCCCGGGAGCGTCATAGGCTATGTTGTGAGTCGAAATTTTAACCCCACGCATTCCAATTCACCAAACAATTTTGCCCTTATCTACATAATGGGGAAAAAGTGACAGTTACCAGTTGACAGTTGTGAATGAGAGGGGCTTAATGATAGCGCCAAAGACTAATAGCATATAGTCACTAAGGTGGGGCCCCAACATGAGATATTCACCACGCACGGGGACATGTATACACACCACACGCACACAAAGAGTAACAGCAAGTGTATAGTCGCTAAGGTGCAGCCCCAACATTGGATACTCACCACGCACCCGAACAAACACACACACACCACATAGAGACACACCCCCACGGGGACACACACACACCCCCTATAGTGACACATACACTCACACCACAGGGACACACACACACACCACAAAGACACACACACACCACACAGACCCCCCCACAGGGACACGCACACATACACACCCTATAGAGACACATGAACTCACCCCACAGGGACACACACACAACACAGAGACATACACCCCACACAGACACCCCCCCACAGGGACACACACACATACACACCCTATAGGGACACATGCACTCCCCCCACAGGGACACCACACACACACACACACACACACCACAAAGAGACACACACAACACAGATACACACACACCACACAGACCCCCCCACAGGGACATACACACCCTATAGGGACACATGCACTCACCCCACAGGGACACACACACACATACCACAAAGAGACATACACAACAGAGACACACACCACACAGACCCCCCCCACAGGGACACGCACACATACACACCCTATAGGGACACATGCACTCATCCCACAGGGACACACACATGCAACACCCCAGGGACACACAGACAGACACAGATGTGCACAAATCACCTCACACAACTCACCTCATACGTGTGCTATCTTTAATTTCCAAACATAAACATCTGATTAAAAACAGCCAATGTGCAACACATGTGCCATATGGGGAATTAAGGAAGATGTCAGTCACATGAGCTGTCTATTGTGTATGTGTGAGGTAACATATACTGCCCGGCCAGGGGGAGGGTTTACTGTTGGCTGGAGATTTATTAGGCTGCCTATAGCAATCAATCACAGCTCAGCTTCTATTTTCTTACAGGTCATTAATATGACATATTAAAATTCTATTTTGTTATAGCTAACATCAGTTATTTATTAACCCGGGCGTAGCTGGATACTACAGCTAGTATAAAATAAATTAATCCGATCGGTAAACTGCGTAACAGAAAAGAAAGAACACCAGAATTATGTTTTCTCCTTCGCCTCATTGGGGGACACAGGACCGTGGGTGTTATGCTGCTGTCCACTAGGAGGCGACACTAAGCAGAATCTGCAAAAGAGTTACGTGGCTCCTCCTCTGCAGCATATACAGCCTAGAGCAGGAAGTGCTTCTCCAGTTTTTGCTTAGTGTCGAAGGATGCACACGACCATTTTTACTCTCTATTTTTTCTCATCCTTTTTTCTTCCAATGAAGAAAAGTGGGTCCGGTGTGACCCCCGGCATGCTCCTTCCTCGGCCACCCACTGTTGGGGCGCTGGGTTGAAGTTGAGAATCCTTACATATGCCGTACTCCTTTCTCGGCCTCCCACTGTTGGGTTGCTGGGTTAAAGTTGAGACAGCCCAGCATAACATCCACCTTCCTCACTCCCTCGGGGTCCTGAGTTGAAGCCAGAGCTGGACTACCTGCCAGATGACGTCCCCCTAATCACCCTCTGGGTGCTTAGGCTGAGGCACCACAGGTATCAGCAGCACATGCTGCATTCTGGGCTGGGACTCTGGATGGATGCCTGCAGGAGTGCAGGCTCAGAGATGACCCCCTAATCATCGTATGGGTCATTAAGTTGGGGCACCACAAGTACCAGCAGCACATGCTGCACTCTGACCTGAGCCTCTAGATGGATGCCTGCAGAAGCACAGGCTCAGATACGACCCCCTAATCACCCTATGGGTCATTAGGCTGTGGCACCACAAGTGCCAGCAGCACATGCTGCATTCTGGCCTAGGCCTCTAGCTGCAGACAGGCGCAGAACCCTAATCTCCCTATTGGTCATTAGGCTGTGGCACCACAGGGCCCAGCAGCACATGCTGCATTCTGGGCTGAGATTCTGGAGCATATACACGCTGTGGGATTATGCTGAGGCACCGGCTGCCTGCAGAGCGCAGGCTCACAAGTGCAGCTGCACTTATCTTCCCAGGATCCGGGTGGGGTCGGATTCAGGCCCACTCAGCCCTGCACTTCCTCCATAGGACCCATTTCCCTGCAGCTCCACAGTCAAGGCAGGGGGAAGAGGTACCAGCTCCCCCAAGCTGCCCTGCAAGGCAGGCAGCAAGGTACTGGTGTGAGGGAGACGGTGGCTGGAGGGGAGAGCGGTGGCTGGAGGGGAGAGCGGTGGCTGGAGGGAGAGCGGTGGCTGGAGGGGAGAGCGGGGCTGGAGGGGAAGCGGAGGCTGGAGGGCGGAGGCTGGAGGGAGAGCAGAGGCTGGAGGGGAGAGAGGCTGGAGGGAGAGGAGCAGGGGAGGCAGAGGACGAGGGGAGGGCGGAGGGCAGAGGAGGGGAGAGCGGAGGTGAGGGGAGAGGAGCGGAGGGAGGCTGGAGGGACTGAGAGGGGAGGCGGAGGGGAGCAGGGGGAGGAGGAGGGAGGCGGAGGCGGAAGCGGGAGGGGAGAGCAGGAGGCGGGAGGGAGCAGGGAGGCGGAGGGCGAGGACAGGGGGGAGGGGAGGCAGAGGCGGGGAGGGGAGGCGAGGACAGGGAGGCGGAGGGAGAGGCGGAGGGCAGAGGGGCAGAGGGGAGAGCGGAGGCGGGAGGGGAGAGCGGAGGCGAGGGGAGAGGGAGGCGAGGGAGGCGGAGGGGGAGAGAGCGGAGGCGGAGGGGAGAGCGGAGGCGGGAGGGAGAGGCGGAGGCGGAGGGGGAGGGAGGCGTAGGGAGGGAGAGCGGAGGCGGAGGGGAGAGCGGAGGCGGAGGGAGAGCGGAGGCGGAGGGGAGAGCGGAGGCGGGAGGGAGAGAGCGGGAGGGGCGGAGGGGAGAGCGAGGCGGAGGGGGAGGGAGGGGAGGGCAGAGAGGGAGGCGGAGGGACGAGGAGAGCGGGGGAGGCTGGAGGCAGAGGAGAGGGGAGGCTGGAGGGCAGGAGGAGAGGGGAGGCTGGAGGGCAGAGGAGGGGAGGCTGGAGGGCAGAGGAGGAGCGAGGGCAGAGGACAGGGGAGGCTGGAGGGCAGAGGACAGGGAGGCTGGAGGGCAGAGGACAGGGGAGGCTGGAGGGCAGAGGACAGGGGAGGCGGAGGGAGAGGAGAGGTGGAGGGAGGCTGGAGGCAGGAGGAGGGGAGGCTGGCTGGGGGGAGCGGAGGCTGGAGGGGAGAGGCGGAGGCTGGAGGGGAGAGCGGAGGCTGGAGGGGAGAGGGAGGCTGGAGGGGCAGAGGCTGAGGAGAGCGAGGCAGGGAGAGGCTGAGGGAGAGCGGAGGCTGGAGGTGGAGAGCGGAGGTGAGGGGAGAGCGGAGGGAGGGAGAGGTGGAGGGCGGAGGGAGGGAGGGGAGAGGCGGAGAGCTGGGAGGGGAGAGGCTGGAGAGCGAGGAGAGGGGAGGCTGGAGGGGAGAGCGGAGGCTGGAGGGGGAGGATGGAGGGAGAGGGAGGCGGAGGGAGGCTGAGGGGAGAGCGGAGGCTGGAGGGGAGAGCGGAGGCTGGAGGGGAGAGCGGAGGCTGGAGGGAGAGCGGAGGCGGGAGGGGAGAGGACAGGTAAGGGGGGAGGGGAGAGCGGAGGCTGGAGGGGAGAGGGAGGCTGGAGGGGAGAGGCGGAGGGCAGAGGACAGGGAGGCTGGGGGCAGAGCGGAGGCTGGAGGGGAGAGCGGAGGTGGAGGGAGAGCGGAGGCGGGAGGGGAGAGGCGAGAGCGAGGCGGGAGGGGAGAGGCTGGAGGGGAGAGCGGAGGCTGGAGGGCAGAGGAGAGAGAGCGGAGGCTGGAGGGAGAGGAGGCTGGAGGGCGAGGACGGGAGGCTGGAGGGAGAGACGGGGCTGGAGGGAGGAAGGAGGCTGGAGGGCAGAGGACAGGGAGGCTGGAGGGCAGATGACAGGGGAGGCTGGAGGGCAGAGGAGAGGCTGGAGGGCAGAGAGAGAGGGAGGCTGGGAGGCAGAGGAAGGGAGGTGGAGGGCAGAGGGCTGGAGGGGAGAGCGGAGCTGGAGGGGAGAGGCTGGAGGGCAGAGGAGAGGGGAGGTGGAGGGCAGAGGGACAGGGGAGGCTGGAGGGCAGAGGACTGAGGGAGGCTGGAGGGCAGAGGGAGGGGAGGCTGGAGGGCAGGGACAGGGAGAGCTGGAGGGCAGAGGCAGGGGAGGCTGGAGGGCGAAGGGGAGCGGAGGCAGGAGGGGGAGGCTGGAGGGCAGAGGACAGGGGAGGCTGGAGGGCAGAGGACAGGGGGAGAGCGGAGGCTGGAGGGAAGAGCGGAGGCTGGAGGGGAGAGGCTGGAGGGCAGAGGACAGGGGAGGCTGGAGGGCAGAGGACAGGGAGGGGGGGAGGGCAGAGGAGGAGAGCGGAGGCTGGAGGGCGGAGGCTGGAGGGGAGAGCAGAGGCTGAAGGGGGGAGGCTGGAGGGGAGAGGCGGAGGCTGGAGGGCAGAGGACAGGGGAGGCTGGGGGCAGAGGACAGGGGAGGGCAGAAGGGGAGAGCGGAGGCTGGAGGGGAGAGCGGAGGCTGGAGGGGAGAGGGAGGCTGGAGGGGAGAGGGAGGGGAGAGGCGAGGCGGGAGGGGAGAGCAGAGGTGGAGGGTAGGGAGGAGGCTGGAGGGCAGAGGAGAGAGGAGGCTGGAGGGCAGAGGACAGGGGAGGCTGGAGAGCAGAGGACAGGGGAGGCTGGAGGGGAGAGGCTGGAGGGGAGAGCGGAGGCTGGAGGGCAGAGGACAGGGGAGGCTGGAGGGCAGAGGACAGGGGAGGCTGGAGGGCAGATGACGGGAGGCTGGAGGGGAGAGCGGAGGCTGGAGGGGAGAGCGGAGGCTGGAGGGGAGAGCGGAGGCTGGAAGGGAGAGCGGAGGCTGGAGGGAGGAGAGCGGAGGCTGGAGGGGAGAGGCTGGAGGGCAGAGGACAAGGGAGGCTGGAGGGCAGATGACAGGGGAGGCTGGAGGGCAGAGGGGAGAGCGGAGGCTGGAGGGGAGAGCGGAGGCTGGAGGGGAGAGCGGAGGCTGGAGGGGAGAGGCTGGAGGGCAGAGGACAGGGGAGGCTGGAGGGCAGATGACAGGGGAGGCTGGAGGGCAGAGGACAGGGGAGGGCAGAGGGCAGAGCGGAGGCTGGAGGGCAGAGCGGAGGCTGGAGGGCAGAGCGGAGGCTGGAGGGCAGAGCGGAGGCTGGAGGGCAGAGCGGAGGCTGGAGGGGAGAGGCTGGAGGGCAGAGGACAGGGGGGCTGGGGGCAGAGGACAGGGGGGAGGGCAGAGGGGAGAGCGGAGGCTGGAGGGGAGAGCGGAGGCTGGAGGGGAGAGCGGAGGCTGGAGGGGAGAGCGGAGGCTGGAGGGGAGAGGCTGGAGGGGAGAGCAGAGGCTGGAGGGCAGAGGAGAGGGGAGGCTGGAGGGCAGAGCGGAGGCTGGAGGGCAGAGCGGAGGCTGGAGGGGAGAGGCTGGAGGGCAGAGGACAGGGGAGGCTGTGGGCAGAGGACAGGGGAGGGCAGAGGGGAGAGCGGAGGCTGGAGGGGAGAGCGGAGGCTGGAGGGGAGAGCGGAGGCTGGAGGGGAGAGCGGAGGCTGGAGGGGAGAGCGGAGGCTGGAGGGGAGAGGCTGGAGGGGAGAGCAGAGGCTGGAGGGCAGAGGAGAGGGGAGGCTGGAGGGGAGAGCGGAGGCTGGAGGGGAGAGGCTGGAGGGCAGAGGACAGGGGAGGCAGAGGGGAGGGGGGGAGGCAGAGGGGAGAGCGGGAGGCTGGAGGGGAGAGGCGGGAGGGGAGAGCGGAGGGGAGAGGCTGGAGGGGAGAGCAGAGACTGGAGGGGAGAGCGGAGGCTGGAGGGGAGAGGCTGGAGGGGAGAGCGGTGGCTGGAGGGGAGAGCGGAGGCTGGAGGGGAGAGCGGAGGCGGGAGGGGAGAGGCTGCAGGGCAGGCTGGAGAGGCTGGGGAGGCAGAAGAGGCTGGAGGGCGGGAAGGCTGGAGGGATGGGGAGGCTTGAGGGCAAGGGAGGCTGGAGGGCAAGGGAGGCTGGAGGGCAGGGGAGGCTGGAGAGCAGGGGAGGCTGGAGGGCAGGGGAGGCTGGAGGGCAGAGGCATAGCTGGGTGGGTGCAGACTCACCGCGGCCGGCGTGCGGCTGGTGTAGGAGGAGAGGAGGGGTGGGCAGAGGTGCAGGACAGGAAGTCCCGTCCTCCCTCCTCTCCGGGCGGGCGGCGGGCGGCTGGCAGCACGGTGTCCCCCAGGGGGTGGGGGCAATGGGCCCCTTATGGCTTGGGGCACGGGGTGCTCGGCTCCCCTGCCCCCCGCTAGGTACGGTGGTGGGTGGAGGGGAGAGGCTGGGGGGCGGACGGAAGTTCCGAGAGCGGAACATTCCTCCGCCGCTGCTTGTAGCCGGGGGACCGCGCAGTGGTGACATCAGGACCATGGGTCCAGGCCATCACGGAAGTAGAATTCCGGAAGTGGCCTTCGGCTTTTCTATTATATAATTGCGAATGGGTTTTTTGCCCCTTCTGAGACCACTCGCGCTGCGAGTCAGCGTGGTCATGTGGATACGCCCGAAGCATTGGCCGCGCAACGGCCATTGCGAGCAGTTCTAAGGCGACTCGCTATGCCCGCGCAGCGGGCATGGCGAGTCACCTTAGCAGCGCGAAGCATTGGCCACGAAGCGGCCATTGCGAGTCAGAGACTCGCTCTTCTAGAATCCCGATGCATGTGCATCGGGCACCCAGCTAGTATTATATATGATGATATTGGAACTATCGCATAGAAACACTATTGTGCACCTTTTTACCTTCCAGCTACTCTACTCCAGGATTCTTTTAGGGAGACAAGGTCCCCATACAGAAGAAGGACAAAAATCTATCCTGTAAATGTACTGTCTGTGCTAGGAAGTTCCCTTATCCTATAAGAAGAAACAATGCCAGCCCTGTACTGAAAACATTGTTAGGGAAGAGCAGCCTTCGTTTAGTCAGACAGGAGGTTCAGGTGTCCTTAGCCTCTCTTCCTCAAAACCCATCAGCCTCTAAATCCTCTCACGCCAAAAAGAGGAAAATCCAGGTTGAAGAGTCCTGTGCTGTCTCTGACGAGGGCCCTAGTTCTGCCTCAGAAGACATATGGGAGGAAGAATCTACTTCTTCCATTAAAAAACCTGAAAATAAAAAATCTTCTTGGAAGATATGGAGGAGTTACTAAGTGTAGGGAAAAACACCATGGGGTTGGAGGAGGAGGTTCCTAATTCTATACAGGATGAAATGTTCTTAGTCTAAGTTCACACTGTGTGTTTTTGATCCTCTTTTTGTGCTGCATTTTTGCATGTAAAACATCAACTTCTGTGTTGACCAGCAAAGTTAATGAGTTTGCAAGCAATGCTGTTCAGACAGTCCGTTTTTGGGGTAGAATCGCAGCCAGAAAAAGAATGAACATGTCAATTTGTGTGGTGTTTTTTCTCCTCCATTGACTCCATCTAATGAAAACAAAACAGCTGCAACAGATATTCACGCAATCCGTTTTTGAAGCTTTTTTTTTTTAGTTTTTGCTGCGTTTTTCCTGCCAAAAATGACAGAGTATTCAAGGATGTGATGTTACTAGGAGCAGGGACAGGAAATTCCACCATTTTGTAATGTTCTGTTCCTAGTGTGTCACAGTTGAAGCAGGAATGAGCCACTACAATAGAATGACAATTGATGTTGGTCGCCTCATTGAAATGGTGATTGTGTAAATAAAACGTGTTTTCTATCTAACTGTTTTTGTGTTTTTTTTTTTTTTCTTTTTCTGTATAGGGCTTTCCTGTATTTTTCATTGGCAGCACATGTAACCCAGGCAGCTAGCTTACTGGCTGCAAACCCTCTCTACCTGGTGTATAAATATTTAAAACTAAAAAAATTAACGTGGGCTTTGCCATATTTTTTTTTTATTGCAAGCCAAAGAAGGTGTTTTGGACCCCCCACGCTAAAAATTGCAGCCAGCAGAATCCCCAGAATATGCGCCTCCATGAGATGCCAAAATAGGCCATTACTCCGATCTTCCAGCTGCCTTGTAGCAATGGCAGACTGAGTAATAAAGGGCTTGATGTCAGCATTTTTTGGCAGCTGACATCAAGCCTTATTGCTAATGTCAACTGTCAGTATAACAGGCGTCCATTAGCAATAGTTACAGTAAAGAGAAAAACAAAACACAACAACAAGAGAAATTCTTCGTTGTAAACAAAATACACAGAGATGCCTTATTCTCCACTTTATTATATTCTAGCAATTACCCTCCAATGTAATCCATGACAGTCCAGCGATAAATGAAGTCCGGGTACTGGCACATGATCAGCTGATTCATTCAGCTGCATGGTGAACAGATCAGTGAACAGATCAGCTGATGGTGAAGAGGCCAGTTGACCAAATCACTGATCTCTTTACCGGTCACCTGATTTGTTCAGTGATCTCTTCATCTTGCAGCTGAATGAATCAGCTGATCTTGTGCTGGTGCCCGGACTTCTCTCATCGCTGAACCATCATGGATTACGTCGGAGATTAATTGCTGGAAGATAATAAAGTGGAGAACCAAGCGTCTATGTATTTTGTTTGGAATAAAGGATTTCTCTTGGTGTTGTTTTTTTTTCTCTTTACTAAATAATTGCTAATGGTCAGGCTTGATGTCAGCTGCCAAAAAAGCTGACAATTAACCCCTTTATTACCCTGTTTGGCACCGCTACACGGCAGCTGGAAGAGCTGGGTACCTGCAATTTTCGTGTCTCTCATGGAGGCGCCAATTCTGGGGCGACAGCTGGCTGTGATTTTCAGCGTGTGGGCCCAGAACGGTTGGGCCTCACCATGCTGAGAATTCCAGCCCCAGCTGCCTAGGTTACCTTAACTGGCAATAGAAAATATGGAGAGCCCACACCATTTTTTATTATTATTATTTATTTAATTAAAAAGGACCCGCCTGTTTTTTCATTGCCAGAGAAGGTAACACCAGGTAGCAGGGGTTTTGCAACCAGTAGCTGCCCTGGGTTACATGTGCTGGCTGCTAAGAATGCAGTGGAACCCTACAAAATGAAAAAGGAAATGACATCAAGGACCTTCTTTTCCCAACTATCTTTATTCACTGTCCTTGTAGTGTACAATACTTGCAAAAACGCATCAAAAACACGATGCGTTTTTTGTGTCTTTTTTTCAAAAGTGGATGCAGTTTTGCTGCTGAAAATTCCACAAGAATGCAGCACAAAAAAAAACTGATCAAAAACACACAGTCTGAACTTGGCTTAAGAGTGAAGAAAAGGTCCGGCTTTCCAGTACACGAGACCATCCAAAATCTCAATTCATCTGGAATGGGAATTCCTGCAAAACCACTTAATTACTCCATCTGAAAACATTCCCAAGGTTGATATTCAGTTAGAAAGAGATGCCAAAAAGACCTCACTCCCCTTTGAGGATTTCTCTTAATTGAATAGCCCCTTGATCCGGAAAATTTACAGCCTCCTAAAAAGAAAATCCTGGGAAACATCCTCCTCTTTCAGGACAAACATCACCTCCACTTGTGTGGCTAGGTCACTATTCAAGTGGCTGGGACAGTTAGAGGGACATCTGTCCCAGGGTTTATCTAAGGAAGATATGCTGGATTCCCATCCCCTTCTCCAAAAAGCGACCAGGTTCCTGGCCGAAGCTTCTGCTGATTTATTTAGAATAGCAGCCAGGTCTGCTGTATTGTCAAATTCTGCAAGGAGAATACTATGGCTCAAGATATGAAGTAGAGATGTCACCTCTAAAAGCAAGCTTTGTTCCATTTCCCTTTGTGGCATGCAAAAGAAAAAACAAAGGTTGCACCACGCTGCATTGGGGAATCTAGATTAAGCGATATTCAGGATTTTCACTCACCTTTACTAGTTGTGCCGTATCCGCACAACTAGATTGTGGATATGTGGTGAGTGAAGGTTTATATTCACTGATCTTCTGATCTTTGGTGTTCCCCTTCAACGTTTTTAATATAAGATTCCTGCCTTCTCCTTAGCTGGCTCGCGTGAAGGATCATGTGCCGATTTTAAGGATGGATAAATGTAGCCAGGTCCTGCTCCGGAGCAGCTCACAACACCACGCTCCCCGAAGGGAGATTGTAGATAAGCCGATGAATAAATGTGGTATAATAATAGTAAGCGCTGAGAGCTAAAACAGGATACACAATGCTCTTAAATATATTACCTTTGAGTTTTATTCATTCAACAAATAAAAGCCCTCCTGCCACAACGCGTTTCGACGCTGACTGCGTCTTCCTCAAGTGGATCTACTTGATCCACTTGAGGAAGACGCAGTCAGCGTCGAAACGCGTTGTGGCAGGAGGGCTTTTATTTGTTGAATGAATAAAACTCAAAGGTAATATATTTAAGAGCATTGTGTATCCTGTTTTAGCTCTCAGCGCTTACTATTATTATACCACATTTATTCATCGGCTTATTTCCCTTTGTGGGGAATATGTGTTCGAGCCAAATCTTGACAAAATTTTAGGCATTTGACAAAAAGAAAGCTCTTTCTGAACACAAAAAAACGATCAGGAAACAGTACTATTGTCCTTCCCAGTCTCAACCCTCTCAATTTAATGGAAAGGGGGAAGTCAGGGTATTGGAATTACCCTCAAGGGGAGGTAAGGGCAGAAATAGCCTGGTGCCCCAACAGCAGCAGTAACAGTCAGAATAGCAATGACTCCGACTTTGCAGAGGCTTGGATCTCGAACTTTCGCCCCAGCCCATACGCTTCGGCATGAGTGTCCTGGGAAAAATGGTGGCCGCAATGGAGGCAGTCCCATTCGCCCAATTACATCTCCGAGCCCTACAGCTCTCCCTCCTCTCGGCCTGGGACAAAAGCCCCTTCGGCCTCAACCGAAAACACCGACTATCCGCCAAGGTCAGAACATCGCTCAAATGGTGGACACAGCCGTTATCCCTCTCGTGAGGAAGATCCTTCCTCCCACTCCAGTGGCTGATCGTAACCACCGATGCCAGCCTACTCGGCTGGGAGGCCGTCTACCTTCACCACACGGCTCACGGACGCTGGACACCCCAAGAGTCACGCCTTCCAATCAACATCTTAGAGCTGCGGGCAATTCGCCTAGCACTCCAACACTTTCACCATCTTCTAGCTGATCGCCCCATCCGCATTCAATCGGACAACGCCACGGCCGTGGCGTATATAAATCACCAAGGTGGCACGCGCAGCAAGGCAGCGATGCACGAAGTAGAACACATCCTACGATGGACCGAAAAAACCCAGTCAATCATCAGCAGTCCACATCCCGAGAGTGGACAACTGGGCAGCGGACTTCCTATGCTGCCAAGGGCTGGCCTCAGGAGAATGGTCCCTTCACACGGAAGTGGACGCTCTTGTCCTCCCCTGGCGCCAGTTCGACCTCCCGTACATCTTCCCGCCACTCCCCCTAATCCCGTGAGTAATCAGGAAGGTCAAGGCAGAAAGAGCGCAAGTAATCCTCATTAGGCCTGAGACTGGGACAAGGGGACATCCTCTACGTCTGGAGGAAAGAAGGTTTAATCAGAATCACAGACGTGGATTCTTTACTGTAAGAGCAGTGACACTATGGAACTCTCTGCCACATGATGTTGTAATGAGTGAGTCACTACTAACATTTAAGAAGGGCCTGGATGCCTTTCTTGAAAAATATAATATTGGGTCATTCCATGTCAATTGATCCAAATACGAATATTTTTTTTACCTAACGTCTTTAGACTTTTTAAAAAAAATTCTGTATGAACGCAGCATTTATCACTATATAAAAAACAAAAGCTGCTGTCATTTTTACTAGCCATTAAAAGAACTAATGCAGATGTGGTAAAAACTTGGTAGAAAGAAGCTGCTAAAACTGCAGCTTTTATCCACAGACAGAAAAAGCTGCGCATGCGCAAGCCCTAATAATCACTCTGTAGCAACACAGGTATATCTCAAGCGTACTGTAAACCGTTATTTTTATTACCCATCTTCCTTTTAATATTAACTGTATTTTTCTCACACAGCAATGGCATCTACTTCTCAAGGAACAAGATTTTATCATACATGCTGTTGCAATCTTTTTAAAAAAAACTGGAAACAACAAAAAAAAATCTTAGGTCGGTACAAGATTGGATGTTTCATATAAATCCATCAATCAATGCAGGCATGAAGAATATGATATGATAAAAAATGTAAAGCCATCTGTTAAAAAGTTAACTGATGAAAAAAAAACAAACAAAACTTTTAATTTGTAATTACCGTATATACTCGTGTATAAGCCGACCCGTGTATAAGCCGACCCCCTACTTTTGCCCCCAAAACCTGGGAAAACCTATTGACTAGTGTATAAGCAGAGGGTGGACCCCAGCACAGGTATACAGCCCCCAGCAGTGTGGTATACAGGCCCCCCAGTGGTAGTATACAGCAGCCTCCCCAGTGGTATATACAGGCCCAGCAGTATTACAGCAGCCTCCCCAGTGGTATATACAGGCCCCAGCAGTATTACAGTAGCCCCCAGTGGTATATACAGGCCCCAGCAGTATTACAGCAGCCTCCCCAGTGGAATATACAGGCCCCAGCAGTATATACAGCAGCCCCAGTGGTATACAGGCCCCAGCAGTATATACAGCAGCCCCAGTGGTATACAGCAGCCTCCCCAGTGGTATATACAGACCCCAGCAGTATTACAGAAGCCTCCTCAGTGGTATATACAGATCCCACCAGTATATACAGCAGCCCCAGTGGTATACAGGCCCCAGCAGTATATACAGCAGCCCCAGTGGTATACAGCAGCCTCCCCAGTGGTATATACAGACCCCACCAATATATACAGCAGCCCCAGTGGTATACAGGCCCCAGCAGTATATACAGCAGCCCCAGTGGTATATACAGACCCCAGCAGTATTACAGCAGCCTCCCCAGTGGTATATACAGACCCCACCAGTATATACATATACAGCAGCCCCAGTGGTATACAGGCCCCAGCAGTATATACAGCAGCCCCAGTGGTATACAGCAGCCTCCCCAGTGGTATATACAGACCCCACCAGTATATACAGCAGCCCCAGTGGTATACAGGCCCAGCAGTATATACAGCAGCCCCAGTGGTATACAGCAGCCTCCCCAGTGGTATATACAGATCCCAGCAGTATTACAGCAGCCTTCCAGTGGTATATACAGACCCTACCAGTATATACTGCAGCCCCAGTGGTATGCAGGCCCCAGCAGTATATACAGCAGCCCCAGTGGTATATAGCAGCCCCAGTGGTATATAGCAGCCCCAGTGGTATATAGCAGCCCCAGTGGTATATAGCAGCCCCAGTGGTGTGGTATACAGCAGCCCCAGGGGTATATAACAGCCCCAGTGGTATATAGCAGCCCCAGTGGTGTGGTATATAGCAGCCCCAGGGGTATATAGCAGCCCCAGGGGTATATAGCAGCCCCAGGGGTATATAGCAGCCCCAGTGGTATATAGCAGCCCCAGTGGTGTGGTGTACAGCAGCCCCAGTGGTGTGGTATACAGCAGCCCCAGGGGTATATAACAGTCCCAGGGGTATATAACAGTCCCAGGGGTATATAGCAGCCCCAGGGGTATATAGCAGCCCCAGGGGTATATAGCAGCCCCAGGGGTATATAGCAGCCCCAGGGGTATACAGCAGCCCCAGGGGTATATAGCAGCCCCAGGGGTATACAGGCCCCCAAATGCTGGCACTCGCCCCCCCACTGTTGTAAGGTTCCCCCCCCCCGCTGCTTAACTTACCATCCCTGGTCTTCTGCACTGCACCGCGCCTGTCTCCTTTGCTCCGTCCTCCATGCTCCCGTCCGGCTGCATCCGGGATCCCTGGCCGTCGCAGTAACGATGACGTGCGACGGCCGGGGATCCCGGATGCAGCCGGACGGGAGCATGGAGAACGGAGCACACAAGACCGGTGGTGCAGAAGACCGGGGATGGTAAGTTAAGCTTACCACACAGGGGGATCGAGTGCCAGCATTTGGGGGCCATTACCGTATTGACCCCTGTATAAGCCAAGGGGGGGACTTTTCAGCCCAATTTTTGGGCTGAAAAACTCGGCTTATTCACGAGTATATACGGTAACTAAAGTTGCACTTCATATAGAATTAAAAAAATCTAAAGACGTCAGGTAAGAAAATATTCCTATTTGGATCACTTGCTATGGAATGACCCATTGACGCTATAATAGGTATGTATTTAAAAAATATGATCCCATCATGATCCCAACTTGAATTTTGGTACAGATGTGGCTAAGAGCACAGCAGACACGATGTGCAGTTTTGGAAATTGTTAAATTAAACCGATTTTCTCCTTCGCCTCATTGGGGGACACAGGACCGTGGGTGTTATGCTGCTGTCCACTAGGAGGCGACACTAAGCAATCTGCAAAAGAGTAACAGTGGCTCCTCCTCTGCAGTATACACCCCTGGAGCAGGCACTGCCTCCCCAGTTTTTTTGCATAGTGTCGTAGGAGGCGCACGACCATTGTTCCTCTCGGTGAATTTTTCATCATTAAAGAAGAAAAGTGGGTCCGGCGTAGCCCCCGGCATGCTCCTTCCTCGGCCACCCACTGTTGGGGCGCTGGGTTGAGGTTGAGAATTCCTTACATATGCCGTACTCCTTTCTCGGCCTCCCACTGTTGGTTTGCTGGGTTAAAGTCGAGACAGCCCAGCATACCACCCTCCTCCCTCACTCCCTTCTGGTCTGAGGTGCAGTAGAAGCTGGATTGCCTGCCAGATGACGTCCCCCTAATCACCCCTGGGTGTTTTAGGCAGTGGCACCACAGGTATCAGCAGCCCTGGCTGCATTGGGCTGGAGGATGCAGGCTGCCTGCTGCAGCTCAGGCTTACAGGCTGGAGTCATAGGCTGCATCTGGGAATCAGTTATATACAGCCTGCAGCAGCGCAGGTTCCAGGCTGGAATCACAATGTTATACACAGCCTGCAGAAGAAGTACTGGCTGCAGGGGCACAGCAGCAGCAGCAGGGCTCTTGCAAGCTGCATCCTAGGAGCAGCTTTGCATACATTGTAGGGAGCATGCCCTTGCTATACTGGCGGTTTCACTGCCAGTACTATGCCCACTGCCCCTGGGCCCTTTCCACCTGGATTCTGGGCCCCCCCAGCGTTTTTTCCGCGCCTCTGCACCGGCTCCTCACCATTTCCGGGGACCTCAACTAATTGAGGCCCCTGCTGGGGCCTAGCGCGGAAGCTGCCTCCCCTGTGCCGCTCCCGTCCCGCCCTGCCAGATGACGCTGACCGCGCGTCATACTGTGGGCGGAGCTGGGAAAGGGCGCGTGTTCCAGGCTGGAGGCCGCCCATTTAGCTCCGCCCCTTCCTCCTCCACCGCCGCCATTAAGCCTCTGCACGTGGAGCCCTGCGCCTCAGCCATCCGGGGGGACACAGGATCCGGGCGGCCTATTCACAGGAGCGGCGCTGGTGCTGGTAATCGTTTCTGCAGAGGTTCTCTGTTCCTCTCCTCCACATCCCCTCCTGCAGCAGGCACTGTTTAATACACAGTGACCCTATTCAGCCCCTTCACTAAGGGTCAAGGCACCTAGCTGGACAGCTAGAGAGTACCTGCTTACACAGAGGACACCTCGTTTACCTCCTATTTTTCCTGTAGCTCATACCACAATGTCTGGCAATAGGAGTAAGAAAAGCTCCAAGGCAGCCAGCACTTACTATGCTACCTTTGTTTCTATGGCTGACCTTCCTGCAGGATGCACCTCGCCACATTGTGAGAGCTGCACGCAGGCTGCAGATACTGAGACTCCCACTACCCGGGCTTCTACCAGTGCCCCTGACCCTACCCCTGCGTGGGCCACAGTTATGTCTCAGAATATGACGCAGTCCATTGACAGATTGTCTGCCACACTGCTGCAGTTTATGCAAGCCCGTTCGCCACCTGAAACCGACGTTCAGGCTTCTGCATCTCAGCCAGAAGTGTCAGAACCGCGACAGACTGCTGACCCTGCCCTGTCAGTTTCTGACTCTGGGCGTAAGAGACCACCTCCATCTCCAGAATCCCCTGCGGGCCCTGCAGCCTCTCCAACCCGCAGGCGTCAAGAATACTCGCAGGAGTCCGAAGGTCTCTGTACTTTGGACTCAGAGAGTCACTTAGATAAGTCCCTAGACCTAGATGCGACCGATACGGTGGCGCTGGTTGAGGATTTGATTACTTCCATCAACCAGGTTCTGGAAGTGTCAGACTCTCCGGCTGATGCTCCAGAGCATAAGAGGTGTCCTTTAAAAGGGCCAAGAGACCACATAAGCATTTCTCAGACCATCCAGAGTTCCAGGAAATTCTCAAAAAACATAGGTTGCACCCTGACAAGAGGTTTGGTAACCGTAAGGCTCTGGAAACACGTTATCCATTCCTACCTAAGGTCACCCAGGATTGGACAGATCCGCCACAGGTGGACCCTCCTATATCTCATCTCGCTACCAAGACACTACTGTCCTTACCGGACAGTTCATCCATAAAAGACGCCACTGATCGTCAAGTGGAGCAGATGGCGAAGTCCGTCTTTGAGGCCTCAGGCTCTTCTCTAGGGCCAGCCTTTGCTACAGTTTGGGCCTCAAACGCTACTATGACAAGAGCAAATTCTGTACATTCGGCTCTTCGGTCTTTGCAGGTCGATCCAGCCTTGTTAGACCAGGTGGCTCAAATATCGGTTACTGCTGAATATTCAATGCATGCTGCCTTCGATTCAGCTAACTGTGCCGCGGCTGCAGCTTCCAACGCCATAACGATCAGGTGAGCCCTCTGGTTGAGAGAGTGGAAGGCAGATGCAGCGTCAAAAAAGTCGCTCACATGTCTTCCATACGATGGTGTCCGCTTATTTGGCGAAAAGCTGGATCAATTGATTTCAGACGCCACTGGGGGTAAAAGTACCTCTCTTCCGCAATGTCAGGTTAAACGACCCTTCATTCGTCGCCAACAAACCCGTTTCCGGTCCTTTCGGAACTCCTTTGGTTGGTCTGTCTCGAAGCCCCCGCCGGCGGGCAATAGGTCCCCCCGTAGGGAGTGCACCCGGACGACTGGTGCAAACTGGCAGTCCCATTCTCGCCAGTCCAGATCTAAGGGCTCAAAGCCTAGCAAATTCTCTTC
Source organism: Allobates femoralis (assembly GCA_033576535.1). NCBI lineage: Eukaryota > Metazoa > Chordata > Amphibia > Anura > Aromobatidae > Allobates > Allobates femoralis. Next base: position 319,611,878 of record JARQOC010000002.1, on the reverse strand, counting down.
TTCCTGACTCCCCTTTCCCCTTTGGGAGACACTATTCAGGTTGGCGGCCGACTTTCACACTTTCGTCAGGTCTGGCTCGCTTCTACCGATGACAAGTGGGTAAAAACCTTAGTGTCTTCCGGATACACCATAGAATTCACGGCCCATCGTCCAAATCGTATTTTCCTGTCAATCCCACCCGCTCACCCGCCCAAGGCTCGCGCCTTCTTTCAGGCGGTAGATTCCCTTTTGAAAGCTGGTGTCATCATACCAGTGCCACCAGCCGAACACTTCCAGAGGTTCTACTCAAACCTTTTTGTGGTACCCAAAAAAGGAGGGGCGGTTCGTCCCATTCTAGATCCTTCGTAAAGGTTCGGCATTTCCGCATGGAGTCAGTGAGCTCCATCATAGCGTCCATGGAGAAGGACGAATTTCTTGCTTCCATCGACATGCAGGACGCTTACCTCCATATCCCAATCGCGACAATTCACCAGCGGTTTCTCTGATTCGCCATCGACCAGGACCATTATCAGTTTGTGGCCCTCCCGTTTGGTCTAGCGACGGCTCCCAAGGTGTTCACCAAGGTCATGGCGGCTGTCATGACCATACTGCACACAAGAGGAATGGTAGTCCTGCCATACTTAGACTATTTGCTCATCAAAGCCCCTTCCTTCAGGGAGTCTCAGCAGAGTGTTTCCATCACGGTAGACACTCTGCGTCGGCTAGGCTGGTTGGTGAATCTGCGGAAGTCATCACCAGTCCCGTCTCAATCTCTGACGTTCCTCAGGATGCGTTTCGACACCCCCAGGGGTCTAGTCCTCCCTCAGGACAAGGCGAAGACCCTTTGACAGGGAGTCCACAGTCTCCTACGCCCGTTTCCTCTATCGCTTCGATTCGCCATGAGAGTCTTGGGCAGGATGGTTGCCTCTATGGAGGCGGTGCCGTTCGCTCAACTTCACCTCAGGCCTCTCCAACGGGCAATTCTGACTTCGTGGAACAGGAACCCTTCTGCCCTGGGCAGACTATTCCGATTGTCACCTGCAGCAAGGAGTTCCCTCCATTGGTGGCTCAAATCACGTTCCCTCACAGGGGGAAGGGCCTTTCTACCGGATTGCTGGAAGGTAGTCACCACCGACACAAGTCTCAGCGGATGGGGAGCGGTACATCGTCATCACACGGCGCAGGGAACATGGTCCCCAGCAGAGTCGTCCAAGCCCATCAACCTCCTGGAGATCCAAGCCATATTTCTAGCTCTGAAGGCCTTTCATTCCATGCTGGCAGGGACACAAGTCCGGATTCAGTTGGACAATGCCACGGCCGTGGCATACATCAACCATCAAGGCGGAACCCGCAGTCTCCAGGCCGTTCACGAAGTGCAATGCATTCTACACTGGGCAGAATCTACGAACTCAACGTTGTCGGCGGTTCATATCCCGGGAGTGGAGAACTGGGAAGCGGATTTTCTCAGTCGCCAGGGCATGGATTCAGGAGAGTGGTCCCTACATCCTGACGTGTTCCAGCAAATATGCCGTCGCTGGAGGACTCCAGACGTAGACCTGATGGCATCTCGATTGAACACGAAGGTTCCCATGTTTATAGCCAGATCTCACGACCCGCGAGATCTAGGGGCGGATGCCCTAGTTCAGAACTGGTCACAGTTCCAGCTGCCTTACATCTTCCCTCCTCTGCCTCTCATTCCCAGAGTAGTGCGGAAGATCAAGCAAGAGGGCATTCAAGTCATTCTCATTGCCCCAGACTGGCCTAGACTGGCATGGTACGCAGATCTCGTACAGCTCACGGCGGACGTTCCTTGGCACCTCCCATATCGTCCCGATCTTCTGGTCTCAGGGCCCGTTTTACCACCAGAATTCAGACGCCCTGAATTTGATGGCGTGGTCCTTGAGACCTGGGTACTAACCCAAGCAGGTTTCTCCCCTGCCGTTATTCAGACCATGATCAGAGCACGAAAGTCGGCATCAGCCAAAATTTATCATCGCACCTGGAAAGCTTTCTTCGCATGGTGCTCTTCTCGAGATCAACCCCTCTTCCCTATTCCTTGCCGCTAGTTCTAGGGTTCCTTCAGTCGGGGTTAGAATCTGGTCTCTCCCTAGGTTCCCTTAAGGGTCAGGTTTCAGCCCTTTCAGTACTTTTTCAATGTCGCCTTGCTGTTAAAACGTTTCTCCAAGGAGTTAATCGCATTGTCCCTCCGTACAAATGACCTTTAGATGCATGGGACCTTAACCTGGTCCTTACAGCTCTGCAGGAACCTCCCTTTGAACCTCTTCGGGACATCTCTCTCCACTTTCTGGCTCTGAAGGTGGTTTTTCTAGTGGCTATTATTTCTCTTCGCCGAATGTCAGAACTCTCAGCGCTTTCTTGTAAACCACCCTTCCTGGTGTTCCATCAGGACAAGGTTGTACTCCGTCCGGTGCCGTCATTCCTTCCTAAGGTTGTCTTCTCTTTTCACTTGAACGAGGAAATTGCATTGCCTTCTTTTTGTCCGGCTCCAGTTCACAAGTTCGAATGAGCCTTGCATACTCTGGATCTCGTCAGGGCTCTTCGCATTTATGGGTCCAGAACTGCACCTTTCCGTAAGTCAGACTCTCTGTTCATTCTGACGGAAGGCCCTCGTAAGGGTATGCCAGCTTCCAAGGCTACACTGGCTAGGTGGATTAGATCAGCTATCCAAGAAGCCTACAAAATGAAAAATACTCCTCTTCCAGCGGGGATCAAGGCACATTCTACCCGAGCTGTGATGGTCGCCTGGGCCATTCGGCACCAAACCTCGGCTCTCCAAGTGTGTAAGGCGGCCACCTGGTCGAGTTTACACACTTTTACCAAGCACTACTGTGTTCATAACCAGTCCTCGGCGGTCGCCAGCCTGGGTAGGTGCATCCTTCAGGCGGCAGTTGCCCACCTGTAGGTATTTATCTGTGCACTGACTTATTTAGTATCATTAGTTCCATGGTCTTTCCCACCCAAGGACTGCTTTGTGATGTCCCACGGTCCTGTGTCCAGCAATGAGGCGAAGGAGAAAAGGAGAATTTTGTGTACTCGCCATAAATTCCTTTTCTCTTAGCCTCTAATTGGGGGGCACAGCACCCACCCTGTTGGCCGTACCGGCCTTGTTACTTGTGGTTTTTGTTACATTGAGGCCTTGCCAGGCTTTGTTGGTATTGGTCAACCTTGTTAATTCTCCTACTGCTTTAGCCACAACTGGGGAGGCAGTGCCTTGGAGCTTGTTGTAGTGATCGCAGGAAGTGATAATAAAGCCACAGTCCCCAGCACTATGCACCGTGGCGGTCCCTTACACAGCGTACTGTGGGAGCCCCCTGCACAGTTGATCCTGGCATTGTTAAGGTGTGTGAGAGAGAGCGAGCGAGTGTGTATATGTATGAGAAAGAGTGAGTGTGAATGAGTGTATGTATAAGTGTGTGTGTATAAGAGTGTATATGTGTGTGTGTGTATGAGTGTGTATGTGAGTGTATGAGAAAGTGTGTGTGTGTATTTGAGTGTGTATAAGCGTATGTGAGTATGTATGAGAGTCTGTGTATGAGAGTATGTGTATGTATATGAGTGTATGAGAAAGTGTGTGTGTGTGTATGAGAGTGTGTGTGTAGTAGTGTAGTGCATATGTATGTGTGTGTGTATGAGCTTGTGAGTGTGTATGAGAGACTGTGTGAGAGTGTGAGTATCAGAATGTGTACGTGTATCTGGGTGTGTCAGTGTGTGTATGCATGTATGAGAGTGTATGAGCGTGTCATAGTGTGTGTGTGTGTGAGTATGTATATCAGTATGTGTGCGTGTATGAGTGTGCGTGTATGAGCTTGTGTGTCAGCATGTATGTGAGTGTATGAGCGTATGAGTGTGTATGAGAGACTGTGTGTATGAGTGGGTGTATATGAGTTTGTGTGTATCAGAATGTGTATGAGTGTGTATGAGGGTGTGTGTGTCAGTGTGTATGTGCATGTATGAGAGTGTGTGTGTGTATGAGAGACTGTGTGTATGCAAAAAGAAGAGAGACCAGGTTGGGACATCACTACAAAGTGGCATCAGGATGGAGACATTATTACAAGAGGACCAGGATGAGGACATTACTACAAGAAGAGGACCTGGATGGGGGCATTACTACAAGATGAGGGTCAGAATGGGGACATTACTACATGATGAGGACCAGGATGGGGACATTACTACAAAAAGGGGATCAGGATGGGGGACATTAATATAGGATGGGGACCAGTATGAAGACATTATTACAAGAAGGGGACCAGTATGAGGACATTACTACAAGAGGGGAACCAGGGTGGGGACATTACTACAAAAAGGGGATCAGGATGGGGGACATTAATATAGGATGGGTACCAGTATGAGGACATTATTAGAAGAAGGGGACCAGGATGGGGACATTACTACAAGGGAAGACCAGGATGAGAACATTACACAAGATGAGGAACAGGATGGGGACATTACTACAAGAAGGGAACCACGGTGGGGACATTACTAAAAGGAAATCAGGATTTGAACATTACTACATTGAGCGAAAAATTCTGGAATTACTAAAAATGTCACTTAGTAATGCGGCCCCCCCCCCCATATCAATTTTTTACTATGTGCGGCCCACCAACCCAGCCAAGTTTGAGACCCCTGAACTAGATGAACTTAGTCTACTTTCAAACTTAAAAACTACATTATTTTACTGCATCTTGTATGCAGTCAGTGTCTTGGGTTCAGGCTTATTCAAGAGTGCTACAAGAACACATCTTAATAGACTTCACAACTCCTTAAACAAGATAATCAGAATTCTTGGTCTGGTGAGAGCCTTCCTTTCCTGGTGGCTGAACTTCAAAAACCTCCAGAGAGGAATAGCCTGGAACCAGACTTCTCTGATTACGGTGACTGACAACACCAGCATAAGAGGTTACGGTGCCATGGTGGCACAGACTTCCTTTCAGGGCATATAGAGCCCAGAAATAAGTTTCAGGTCCTTCAATTTCACAGAACTGAAAGCTGCATAAGAAATGCTCAGATCTGCAGCAAGCTTGATACATGGAACACTCATCAAGTTGTATTCAGTCAACATGGCCATGGTAGCCTTCCTTCAACATCAGGGAGGTACAAGGGTAGAAGAGTCTGAAAATGATTGCTAGCAGAATATTCTGCTGGGCAGAAAAACACATCCTTGTCAGCAGTTTACCTGAAGGGCTCCGACAACTCTTAAGTGGGCTTCTTGATCGGAAATCCATACAAGGAAATAGAGTCTAAGTCAGGAAGTATTTCAACTTGGGGTCTCCAAGTGGTAGGCCTCTTTGAATCCACCTTGGCATTTAGTTGATTGGGATTCCTCTCACTGAACCCCAGGGACAACACTCTGGCAGTGGACACTGTGGAGACCCGGGGGTCAGGGGGCGCTCTCGTCCGCAGGCCCAGCCGCCTTTACAAAGACAGCGTGGACCAGGGCTCATCCCCAGCTGAACGCCCGAGCTCCTTAACCGTGGGCGGAACACTACTCAGACAACACAGGGTGAGGGAATCACAATATCAAGGCTTTATTGGATCCCCAAACAGTTAACAGCATATAACGCATAACCAAGCACAACACATAAATGTAACAACAGGCAACAGAGTCTCACCCTTCCGCTGGCTCACCAGGGTTTTAGAATGTAGCACGGCAAAGTCTGTAGCCAGGTGACTGTATCGTCCCAACCTGGGTTGCTTCCTTATCCTTATGTATCTTGTGCAGTCTTTATCACAGTCGTATCCGCTAATCCGATGCTGAAGTCCTTGTGGTTCTTTTAGTCCGTGTTCTGAGCCCCTTGGTCGGCACCGAAATGCCTAGGCCTGGGGTTATGGCTAGCTAATCGGATCCGAAGACCCTAGATTAGCTGCCTGTATCCAATCCAGTGACCTCTAGCCGGGACCGAAACCCCTAGACTGAGGCCACTAGACAGAATCTAACTCCAATCTCCTAATACTGCTGGTCAAAGTGAACAGTCCTCCTTATATACCCTCAGCCCTCATTGTAGGATATTGGGGACGTCATGATTGGTGCAATAACACAGTCTTTTCATTCGCTGAACTCCAATCCTCGTTTAACATATTTTAGGTACTATTGCAATCCAAATGCTGATTGATATAGCACCTTACAATGGAATGTTAGTCTGAGACAATCAGTCTGCAAACCATGACAATAACACAATAGTGGCTGGAGCCTCAATCCACATTCACAGGGTAATAGACAATGGACGATTAGCATAATTAAGTTCTCTGGCCTTCAATGACAAACAGGTTAGATAATTACATTACCAAGCTAAACTTTAACCACAGAAATCTATGACAATACTGTAAGAAATTCTCTTTGACCATTACAAGTTTACAAACCTATATACAATATGATATGTCTGGATGAATAAGAAATCCTCCTACATTATATATTAAAGGGTCCATTTCGTCACAGACACATTTGCCCATCCTTGGGAATTCTGTCTGGCATATACATTCACACCAAAGCCTTTCATATCAAGGACCATCCAGAAGATCAGCAGAGCTGAGGTGCCTACAATCCTGGTTGTATCAATGTGGCCCAAGACATCTTGATTTGGAGCAATATCAGATCTTCAGCAAGAGGGTCCAATAATGTTACCTCCGGTCAGCAAACTCCTATATCTGGGTCCGCTGCTTCACCCAGATCCTCAATGGCTAAATCTTGCAGCATGGTTACTGAGCTGCTGAGATCTAAAAATCCAGAGGTCTCTCAGGCAGAGTAATACAAACTCTTCAGCAGAGTGGGAAACCAATAGCTAATGCTATTTTTGACAACATAAAACCACACCAGGATATTATTTTTTCCTTAACACTCTGGACCCTCTGCATTCCAACATTTGTCAGATTTTAGTGTGGCTTAGAGTTAGGTCTTAATATCAATACCATCAAAGTACAGGCCTCCATGCTTAGCTCAGTTTTCAATCAAGACCTTGCTTCTCACCGGTGGATCAAGAGATTTATCGTTTTAAAAATAATAATAATCTTTATTTATATAGTGCCAACGTATTTCGCAGTGCCTCACAATTCAGAGGTTCATATTCAAACAATCATAGTCTTGGAGCCAGAAGTGGGTGGTTCGGATTAATGCAGAAGTGAGTCTAAAGTCACTTCTAGAGCAAAGAGAACAGGTGAGGTGATAGCCAGAGATGAAGGTAGAGCGGTAGGGCGTTGCTGCACTGTGAAGAGTTTTGTGGGTGAGAACAAGCAGTTTGAATTGAATCTTATAGTGTATAGGCAGACAGTGCAATGACTGACATAGAGCGGAAGAGTTTGAGTACCGATTAGCTAGATAGGTGATCCTGGCTGCTACATTAAGGATGGACGGGAGAGGGGAGAGTCTAGTGCGGGTGGAGGACATTTACTAGAGAATTACAATAGTCAAGTCAGGAGTGAATCAGGGTAACAGTGAAGGCTTTTGTTGTTTCCATGGTAAGAAAGGGGTGGTTCTAGAGATGTTCTTCAGGTGCAAGCGGCATGAGCGGGCAGGAGATTGTATATGTGAGCTAGGACTGCTTTACTCTGTATTTATAGGTTCTGATGGTTAGGGGCGCTACTTGGTCAAGGATGCTTCTAAGTGTCATTGCAGTGATTCACAGCCAGATCAGGACAGGAGAAGGAGGAGGTTTGGGACAGTGAGGAGTGTAGAAAGCCTGTAATTGTATGATGGTTAATGGCCTGTAGATTTCTGAATGTGTGATAGGTGGCAGTGCGGTAAGGGGCAAGGATTTGTGAGCGTGAAGGAGAAAATGTGATCAGAGAGAGGAAGATTCGAGTTATCTAAGGAGGAGGTTGAACAGAGTCAGACAAAGACCAGGTTCACTGGTGTTACCATCATTGTGTGTCTCAGAGGTTGAGAGCTGTGAGAGGCCAAGAGTAGTGGTTAGAGATAGAAGTTGGCATGGAGATGGGGCTGTTTATGGAGATGTTAAAGTCTCCCAGAATAAGGGTTGGTAATCCTGAGGACATGAAGTACGGCAGCCATGCAGAAAAATAGTTGAGGAAGTGGGTGGGTGACCCTGAGGGGTGGTATACCAACACTACTCTGAGGGGTAGGGGATGGAAAAGTCTGATGGTGTGGACTTACATCCTAGATGTCAGATTCAAGTGCCTCCTTGGGGTTTGAATGTGGTCCTCAAAGGTCTGACTACCTCCCTTTAAGCCTTTATCATCACTTGGTCTACAATTTCTCTCCTATGAAACAGCCTTTCTAGTGGCCATCACTTCAGCAAGAACAGCAATCAGGGCTGTGGAGTCGGTAAGTCAAACCACCGACTCAGATTCCTTCATACACGGCTCATGTTTAAGGCATAAATTTATTGTAGTACAATGGTAACATCAGGTTTTAATCATTATGATACAATAATCAAGATATTTAGATAGAATTTACAATAATCTACTCTATAATTGCCGTAGGCAAAATCGTGTCGGACCCCGAAATCGCCGTGGCTTTGTCACTATGTGACGTCACCACGTGCGAGCAATGGCCGCGAAGCGGCCATTGCAAGTCGCTGGCCGATAATAGAACCAGAGCCTCGGCCACAAACTTAGCGATTTACCGCTGAGGTAGCGCGAGCAATGGCCGCGAGGCCATTGCGAGTCGCTACCTCAGCCGCCGCACCTGCCGCAAGTCCGAAAATAGAACCAGAGGCTCGGCCACAAACTTAGCGATTTACCGCTGAGGTAGCACGAGCAATGGCCGCGAGGCCATTGCGAGTCGCTACCTCAGCCGCCGCACCTGCCGCAAGTCCCCCTATACTTTCTATGGGGATCCATTGCGAGTCGCTGTGTAGCGCGAGCAATGGCCGCGAGGCCATTGCGAGTCGCTACCTCAGCCGCCGCACCTGCCACAAGTCCCCCTATACTTTCTATGGGGATTACCGCAACCGCGCCGCAAGTGTAACGGTTCTGCGGCGAACGCGGCAGATGCGGTTACACTTGCGGCGCGGTTGCGGTAATCCCCATAGAAAGTATAGGGGGACTTGCGGCAGGTGCGGCAAGTGCGGTTTTGCACTTGCGGCAAGTGCGGTCGCGAAAAAAAAACGCAGTCAGCCGCGTTTTTTTTCGCGGCCGCACCTACCGCAAGTGCAAAACCGCATTTGCCGCACCTGCCATAAGTCCCCCTATACTTTCTATGGGGATTACCGCAAATGCGCCGCAAGTGTAACCGCATCTGCCGCTTTTGCCGCATACGCGGCAGATGCGGTTACACTTGCGGCGTGGTTGCGCTAATCTCCATAGAAAGTATAGGGGGACTTGCGGCAAGTGCGGTTCTGCACTTGCGGCAAGTGCGGCCGCGAAAATCTTAAAAAAAAATTAAAAAAAAATAACAAAAAAATAAATAAAAAAAATATAAAATAACAATTATGTAATAAATAACTATTAAAGCTAATAATATATGCTAATAATGCTACATATTATGCTATAATGCTATTAATAATATATTAATGCTATTAATAATGCTATTAAGCTAATAATATGCTATTAATGCTAATAATAATGCTATTAATGCTATTAATAATGCTATTAATGCTATTAATAATGCTATTAATGCTATTAATAATGCTATTAATGCTATTAATATGCTATTAATGCTATTATATATGCTATTAATATTGCTATTTATATTAATGCTATTAATGCTATTAATAATGCTATTAATGCTATTATTAATTATTAATGCTATTAATATGCTATTAATATATATACTATTAATGCTATTTAATAATGCTATTAATGCTATTAATAATACTATTAATGCTATTAATAATGCTATTAATGCTATTAATAATACTATTAATGCTATTAATAATGCTATTAATGCTATTAATAATGCTATTAATGCTATTAATAATGCTATTAATGCTATTAATAATACTATTAATGCTATTAATAATGCTATTAATGCTATTAATAATACTAGTAATGCTATTAATGCTAATATTAATGCTATTAATTGTATTATTAATGCTATTAATAATGCTATTAATGCTAATAATAATGCTATTAATGCTATTAATTGTATTATTAATGCTATTAATAATGCTATTAATGCTATTAATAATGCTATTAATGCTATTAATGCTAATATTAATGCTATTAATTGTATTATTAATGCTATTAATAATGCTATTAATGCTAATAATAATGCTATTACTGCTATTAATACTGCTATTACTGCTAATAATAATGCTATTGCTAATATTATTGCTATTGATGATGCGATTATTATTTAAAAATCTTTAAAAAAAAAATAAACATATTCTAGACACCCGATGCATTTGCATCGGGCTCACAGCTAGTTCATAATAATTTCAGCACATTCTGCATTGAACAACTATACCCAATTTATTATATATTTTAGCAGTCGGTCCATTTTCTATCAACTCAAACTCCGACTCCAGCAAAATTGACTCTGACTTCACAGCCCTCCAGTCCCTCTCCATCAGAGAACCTAACCTTAGGGTTCCAGAAGATAGTATCACTCTTCGCCTAGACCCTTCCTTTCTTGCTAAAGTGGTATCAGACTTTATTTGATCCCAAGAAATTATTCTACTTTCCTTTTGCCAGAACCCTGCTGATTTTAGGAAAGAAGAATTTCATTCTTTGGATTCAATCTCTTTTTATTAGAATAAAAACATAAAACATATAATAACATGCCATAAGACCAGAACTATCAGTTCTAAGTTTCTGACAATCATAGGATTTGTTGACTTATGAAGTCGAAGGAGAAAAGTAATGCAGTACAACATCAAACACTGAAAATTCTTATAAACTACTACCACCTTAGAATCCTCAACGGAACAACGTGCAGACAGCAATTTAACTGTCTGTGGAGTGCTAGAATCAGGAAGAGTCAGGTAGATGGAAATATTTATAAAAAAGGTTTTATTAACCTCTTAAAAGCCACAACGCGTTTCCGCAGCACAGCCCTGCCTTCATCAGGTGACCCAGCTTGCATCACCTGAAGAAGGCAGTGCTGTGCTGTGGAAACGCGTTGTGGCTTGTAAGAGGTTAATAAAACCTTTTTACAAATATTTCCATCTCCCTGACTCTTCCTGATCCTAGCTCTCCACAGACCGTTAAATTGCTGTCTCCATTATCCATACCTTCAGGTACTACCGGCAGGAGCAGCTCTGGGCAGGAGGAGAATCTTCAAACATCGTTCCTAAACCACAGGACCTGCTGGAAGAAGCTTGCATTCACCACTGAAAGACCTGTGATGATGTATTTCTGGTTTGGTCACATGACCGCAGCATAGATCTCTAGGCTCTGTGGATACTGCCAGCAGTCCCTGCAAACAGATCCAAGGAGGAGGCATAACACTGAGGCGATACACCGCAGTTGTGACGTCATGCACAACCACCTATGGGGAATGGCCACATGGCCCCTTCCAACAAATTTCCCTTGTTTAAACTTCCTTCACATGTGCTCCCACCCCCCTTTCTTGTCAAAGGAACAACGTGACAGTCAAGGATCCAGGCGAATGATCAACCATCGCTACATCAACCCAATCCAGTCTCCAACTGATTAGAGACTATCAACGTACATTTTCAACGGTTTGGTCCAACGGGAAGAAAGCTTTACATGTTAAAGAAAGAAGAAAAGATGTAAAAGGGGAAAAAATAGTGTAAGCGAAGAAACAGGAAGAAAAAATAGTGGAGGGAGGGGGGGCAGAGTAGGGAAAGGGTAGCTGTGTGAGGGGGGAGGTGGGGAAACTGTCTATGCTATGCCTATTATCAGTTTTGGCAGACATAAATAGGCCTCTGGTCTTATTGAAATATAGAAGGAAAGTTCGGTGAGTCTTTCAAAGGGATCCATTCTATCCATACAAGGGAGAATTTGTCTTAAGGAATCAGACACTTCAGCAGCTAACTCTTTCATACGGAAAAGTCCCGTCATCTCTGTGTACCATTCAGCAATAAAGGGTACTCTGGTGGACTTCCCGAACCTGGGAATCAAAGTGCGAGCCACCAACATACAGAGTTGGCAGATATCCTTCTTATGAAATTTGACTGATTTGAGATAGATGGATACCAGTGCTATTTCAGGGCAACTCCCCCCCCCCCCCCACCTGATTACTCGTAATTAGATTATTAAAAGCAAATATACGTGACCAAAATTCCTGAAACTTGGGGCAGCTCCACCCCTTGCTGACTCCCAACACCAGCACTTCTCGGAGGCAACCGGGATATGGCGTGTAGGTTCAAAGGGCATATGTACCACCTGGTCAAGAGTTTATAATCTTTTTCTTGAGCTGTGCAGGTGTGGGCCAAATTGTGAGTGAAAAGGAAACATTTTTCCCATTCTGCCTCCGAGAGTTTCCTTCCCAGGTCTTTCTCCCACATTCTTTGGAATCTATGTTTACCTATCACCTTTCTTCTCTAAAATTATGCGATACAGAACAGACATTCTATGGCTCGGCGGGGAATCCTGTATGAAGACCTGTTCCATTAGAGAGGGGCTCCTCCAAACCCGACCGCTGCATTCTGAGGACAGCAGGAAGGACTGAAACTGCAGGAACTCCAACCAATTCAGTGGAGTGGCTGGAGAAATCGCTTGTAATTCCTCAAACAAGGGAATTTGTCCCTGGATAAGCACTTGACTCGCATATCCCAGAACAAGTGATCCAAGGAAGTTACTTCAACGGCACCTCTCTATCCCTTTCTGTTCACTGGACACCCACTTTATCTCAGCGTTACTAAAAATCTAAAACTCTTGTTACGGAGGATGCTAAAAAATATAATTTCAGGTCTGGTAGTCCTATGGCCACTCCATAGATCTCCTTAAAACGATAATATCTTTACGTACTCTGGGTCTGAGTCCACCCCAAACAAATTTGGATACAGCCGATTGGAATTTAATAAAGAAATTTCTACCAGTGACGTAGGGACAGTCTGGAAAATGTATAACAGGCCAGGCAGTATGTCCATCTTGACGACATTTATCTGTCCAAGCCAAGACAATTTATGGCATCGATTAGTGGCTAACATAGCCTCAATATCAGTCAACAGGGATTAATAATTCAGTCGATGGAGGACGGCTGAATCTGCCGAAATGAACATCTCCAAGTATTTAATGGCCTCTGCCTTCCATTTGAAGGGAAAATTCTGGGTCATGAAATGAACATCCCACTGAGATAAGGTGATACCCAGGGCTTCGGATTTGGAGCAGTTAACTTTAAAATTGCTCACAGAGCCGAATTTATCAAATTCCTATATAATAGATGGTATAGAAATGTGGGGCTGAGAAATGTACACTAAAAGATCATCCGCAAACAGGGCCGCTTTATGGTGGATCGGCCCTATCTTGATCCCGTGAATGTTTGGATTGGATCAAACGGTTACAGCCAAATGTTCCATGACGATGACGTAAAGGAGCGGGGATAGAGGGCATCCTTGCTGGGTCCCATTTTTAATTACAACCAGGGAGGACAGGACACCCTCAGTCCTCACTCTAGCTGTGGGGCAAGAGTATAGGGAAAGGAGTCCATGCAAAAACCTGGGGCCCACACCTAACTGAACCAGTGCCTCCCTCAAAAACCCCCAGTGGACCCTGTCAAAGGCGTTTTCAGCATCTACGGACAACAAACTAAATGGAATTTAATTTATTTTGTCTTTAGCAACCAACAGGAAGGTCCTAATTGTGTTGTCTTTAGTCTCTCGGCCCCTGACAAAACCCACCTGGTCAGCATCGATTACGGATGTGGGGCTGAAACGCTCAGCTAATATTTTAGAAAAAAAGTTTTATATCCACGTTTAGTAACGAAATCGGTCTGTAGTTCGAAACCAAACATGGATCCTTGCCCGCTTTAGGTAAAACGCTGATGTGGACCTCCAAGGAATGAGGCACAAAATTCCCCCCATTCTGAATGGCTCTAAAGGCTGAAAGCATCTGAGAAGTCAACTGAGATTTAAATGTTTTATAGAAATTGGGTGAAAACCCGTCTGGACCCAGGCATTTATTAGACGGAGTGGCCTGAATAACGTTTAGCAACTCCGACTCAGTGATTTCCTCCTCTAGGGCTGCCACAACTCCACCCTCCAGCCTCGGGATCTTTGTCTGATCAATATATTGCCTAATTTTGTCACGCATCTCTGCTGGAGAAAGACCTGAAAAGCGACCCCCTATATTATAGAGGTTGGTATAAAATGCTCTGAATGCCTCCAATATCTCAGCTGGGTTATGAGTAACCCCTCCCGTTTTAGTTTTGATTCGGGGACGAATGTGGGATTCAGTCATGGGTGAAGCAATCGAGCCAAGGGGCAACCACATTTGTTTGAATTTGAATAAAAATAACGCCTGGTCTTTTCAGTGTACCACTGATATTGTTGGACAAGTAGATCTCTAAGCTCCTGTCTCCATCTCATCAAATCTGCCAGTTCCTCATGTGACAGAACGCTTGTGACTAACCCCTAGCCAATGAACCTGGGAGAGGAGATCCTGAATTTCTTCGGCCTTGGCTTTTTTCAGTCTAGAGCCGTTTTTTATGAACACACCTCTAATGGCGCATTTAAGCGCCTCCCATTTCACCGGCCATGGGGTAGGGTCCAAAACGTGATCTCGGTCAAAAGCATGGATCGTCTCCCCCCATCTCAGCAGGCACTTCTCATCTGTCAGGAGAGTCCCATTCAGCCTCCACGTCCAATGTCTCCGGGAGGAGTCTGGTAACGTCAAAGAAAGGTAGACAGGGGCATGGTCAGATAGGAGAATATCTACAATAGTAATGTTTGGCATCCATGCCAAGGTGTGATGATTGGCCAGAAACAAGTCAATCCTACTGTATGTATTGTGAACCTGGGAAGAGTGTGAGTAGTCCCTGACTTGGGGATTCAAAATTTTCCAGACATCTACCAACCGGAGAGTGTGGAGGAGCCCCTTCAGGGATTTAAGCCTTTTGGCCGGTATGGAACTCCTACCTGAAGTGAAATTGGCTGCCGGGTCTAGAGTAAAGTTCAGATCTTCCACCTATGATCGTCGTCCCCTCAGCGAATTCCGCTAGACGAGCCAAGAATAGTTTACAGTACTTCGTTTGGAATCTATTGGGTAAATACCAATTAACTATGGTTAGTAATGAGCTAGCCACACGTAATTTAAGAAAGACATAACAGCCTGAGGGGTCCACACGGGTATCCAGGACTGAATGTGCCAAGTTTTTATGGAGCCCTACTGAGACTCCCTGTGTTCTGGCATCAAAACAAGAGAAAAGGGGGGGGGGGGGACAAGAGGCGCAATAGTGCCCTTATCACTAGACGCTGATGGGTGTAATGGTGAGTAATTAAATCTGCTCACCTGGTCCAGTTGTGAGACCCACAACTGGTTTGAAGGCTTATTGGTAATGTCCTGATGGCTGCTGCTGGACTCCCACCGGCCACACTCACGTGTAGGTTGTAACAATGCTTAGGGAAAAAAGGTGTGCTGTAGTTTGCGCTGCCAGGATCACTCACTCCAATAAATACGAGTAGAAAATCTTCATCAAAACCTCCTTTATTCCCCTACGCGTTTCAGTGCCCTCCTGGCACCTTCATCAAGTTTTTATGGAGCCCTACTGAGACTCCCTGTGTTCTGGCATCGGGGTTCATACTATCTATCCACATTGGGAAATATTTGTTCTTTACATTCGGGACATGACCGGTCTTGAAGTGTGTCTCTTGCAACAACAAGATCTGAGACCTTTGTCTATGTGCCGAGTAAAGAATCTGAGACCTTTTCTGAGGAGTATTAAAGCCCGTCAAATTAAAGGAGCAAATCTTCAGCGCCGACATATTAAGTAGGGAGGTTGAGGTAGATGTATAGACAGGAGGGCGGGGAGGTAAGAACACAGCGGGTCAAGAAAAGATGGGGGCAAAGAGAGGAGAGAGCTATTTTAAGAAAAGATTAAAAATCAGAGAAGAATATAGGATAAGATCCCGATTTTGTCTGGGACAGTAGTGTAGGGGTTAGTCTGAACGACAATACCACACTTGCCGGCAACGTGTGCAGCCCCGGTGGTGCGCGTCCTTTCCATGAGGGGCCCCTACTCCCCGCCTCCACTAACCCCAGTAACATCTGAAAACATTTGCAACACAGGTACAATACTATGAAGCAATGATTGTAAAACTGGGAAATCAAATATTCCAGCCACAGCACTAAGCCAGGTGAGATAATCTTTGTATCCTATGTTGGTTAATAATAGGCAGCGAACAGCAGCCTGTAAGTAACAGAACTATCTCTTCTAGGCAGTCCAGATACTTTCCGGAATGCAATACAACGAAAAAGATATAACCACAATTATCTTCGTTAGTCAGCTCTCCCCATGTAATCCACCTCAGGCCCTTCCTCTCCCAGCGGGTTGTCTGCTTCTCCTTGGACTGCGGACCTGCTGCTCCATTGGGGCCCATGCCTGATCATGACCTCGAACCAGTCCCCGCCAGTCGTCCATAGAGATAAAAATTGATGGTAAGGCTAGAGCTGAAGTAAAGGCACGGACATCTCTTGGGTGCGTGACTATAAACAAAATGGCCTTCTCTGCGCACCTGCAGGCGGAAGGGATAGCCCCACGAATATGGAATGTCCCTGTTATGGAGCTCATTCAGCAGTGGGCGTAGTGCTCTGCGCTTTTGGAGTGTACGCCATGATGGGTCAGCCAATAGTTGTAGGGGGCTTTCCTGAAATGCAATCTGGCCCAACCCACGAGCCTTAAGGCCCAGTTACACACACAGATAATTGTGCAGAGATTGTTCGCAGATCTCTGGTTGCAGTGAAATCATGGACACATTGTTCCATTTGTACATGGCCACAAAATGGAACAATGTGTCCATGATTTCACTGCAACCAGAGATCTGTGAACAATCTCTGCACCATTATCTGTGTGTGTAACTGGGCCTTAAGTGAGGATAAAATCTTTCACTTGATATTTATGAATCTTACAGATGACATCTCGGGGTCTAGCCTCATCAGCAGTCTGAGGACCCAGGGACCTGTGGCACGGTCGAACTCCAAAACCGAGTCCCCAGGGACTTCTCAGATGGAATTGAAAATACCTCGTAGGATATTGTCCAAGTGTCTGGGGCTGACCGACTCAGGGAGGCATCTGATCCTAATATTATTGCGCCTCTCTCTATTTTCCTCCATTGCATCAAGCATATGCTCAAGTTGAGAGGACTGGTCAGAGACCTGACGCTCCAAGGTTGCCATTCTCCTCTGTAGGGCCTCAGTGGAAGTCTCATTTGATGATGCTCTTCTGATAATTTCTCCACTTCCCCTTTAATTACAGCAGACTCTGCTTTAAATGAGGCGTCCATGCGGGCTATGAACCCCTCCAGTTCCTCTCTGGATGGGACAGCCTGAATTCTCGCCCTAAGGACGTCCCAGATCTCTCTGCCAGGGGGAGCCTGAGTAGAGGGGATGGATGTGCTGCTGTTGCCAAGGTCCCAGTCCATAGCACTGTGAGGGGCCTGACTGGACAAGGGACTGCCATCCTCAATATGTGCATCGGGCTGTGAGGCAGAATACTCCCTGGGGTCAAATTCTGCTGGCTTCCCTCCTCTTATCATTGGAGGAGGGGGCACAAGATCCCCATGGTCTTCTGTATGCTGGGGGTCCTGTTTGGGCGACCATGTAATCTCTCTGGATCCCTGTTCATCTCCCTGGAAGTCCGGGCCTGCACATAAGGACTTGACTGCCTTGTTACCTTCTGCCATGTGTGTGGTGGGAGGAATAAATGTTGCTTCCCATCTTCTTCTACGGTACTCAGCGGTGCCTAGAGGGGGAGGCTGCAGCCCTTGATTCCTCCACGTAGTCATCCGATCTGCAGGCGCCAGTGCTGTGAGCGGTGCGGGCCACCATTACCCTCTCCTCCCCCTCCACGAGGTGTCTCTCTGTGCTCCTAAGGTATCGGGATATGCCAGCTGCAGGGGACACCAGAACAGATCGGAGGAGGGAGGATCTATTGCTTCTTCTTTTCTGGGGCATAAGAAGTTAAATAGGGCCGCTGGTTGCCTGCTATGAGGATCTAATGGCAGCGCAGGAGCTCGGAATTCAGCGTCCTCTCCCTGCCATAGCCAGGCTACGCCCCAGAATTTCATTCTTTGGATGTTTGCAGGATAATTATCTACTATCTTCATAAAACAAAGTCCTGGAGATTAGACCAAAATCTCTTCAACATTCAGGCCATAATAAAGGACAGTAGATCGCTAACAGTAAAATTGCGAACTGGATAAAGAAATTAGTGGTGCTTATATCAACCAGAATTTGACACCTCCTCTGGGTCTAAAAGCACACTCTACTAGATATACATCGGCCTCCTAGGCTGAAGGAGTCAGGCTGCCTTCACACTTGCAGATGCATCTGCAGAGTTTTGCAGATGCATCTGCAAGTATCAGCATGCAGACCGCGGCCCCTATGGTTATAATGGGGCGCACCGCGGTCTGAAAGCACTCATTCATTCCTATATGTGAACCGTCCGCAGGCGGATGCCTGCTTACAGATCACACACTCCCGCCCGCACCATGGACGCGACATCTCGCGTCCATGGTGCGGGCGGGAGTGTGTGATCTGTAAGCAGGCATCCGCCTGCGGACGGTTCACATATAGGAATGAATGAGTGCTTTCAGACCGCGGTGCGCCCCATTATAACCATAGGGGCCGCAGTCTGCATGCTGATACTTGCAGATGCATCTGCAAAACGCTGCAGATGCATCTGCAAGTGTGAAGCCAGCCTCAGTGCCTCCTCTGAGCAGATGTGCAGAGCAGCAACATGTTTTTCATTGCATACGATCTCTTAAACATTATCGAATAACTTATCCAGTAGGGGATCTAGCCTTCAGTAGGAAAGTCCTCCAAGCTGTTATCCCTCCCTAACATTTTGCTGGTATTCCTCCAATGCTGTTATGGAAGGCATTTGAGAAAATAGAATTACCGTAATCTTAGTGGTAATTCGTCTTCTAGGAGCCTTCCACAGCAGCACAAATATCCCTCTAAATGGTGTTATTTTGGATTTTTTGAAACCGTAGGGCTATGTGCAAACAAGTGCGCATTTGTACAGCGTATTTGTAACAATGTGCATGAAATGTGCATGGTATATAGTCTAGACAGAAAAGTGAATGTTACTTTGCCTATGCTGTGGCAACATCTACGCATTTTTGCGCAGCGTAGTAGCATATTTTTGCAGATCATTTGATCCATAAAAAAAGTTAGCATGTCAATTCTTTTACGTGCTTATCTTGCATACTGCCCAGCACTTCAGGGTTTCGGCCACATCACGGGGATAGGGGTAGGAAACCCAGAAGTGCCTGCCAGTATGCAAGGTAAGTGGTGTGCTACAGAGTGGGAAGAGCAGAGACAGATGCAGAATTTTCTGCATAAAAAAACCCAGACATTGCCTTGGAAAAGCGCAATGCTTTTGCTGCGTAAAACATGCTTACAGCGGATGTAGACATTTTCTGATCATCATAATGGGAGACCCAGACAATGGGGTTTAGGGCACTGCCCTCCGGAGGCCACACTAGGTACTACAAGTTTGTAGACACCGCCCCCTCCGCTTATAAACCCCTACCGCAGGGAATATCCTCAGTTTTAAACTTAGTGTGCTCGGAGGTATCACACGCATTGCTTGCACATCACAGCATTCTCACAGCTTACGTGATGGCGTCTGAAGACAAGGTAGGTCCCGGTCGGGGACCTCCGGCAGTCTCCCTGTTCACCCTTGAGGGAACACACAGGTTGAGGTACCGGAGGGCCCAGAGCCTGGACACGTTGTGTCCTCCCGGTACGCTGCCGCGCTCCTTCACATCCCTCCTTGGGGGGCTCTGGGAAGTGGGAGATAGGAGCCTTGCACAGCTCCGCTCCGTCCGAGGCCTCCCTAAATGGTGCTTACAGACCGGACTGGAGCCAGCCCAGTCCGAGGCCTCACTAAAGGTGCTTACAGACCGGACTGGTGCTGAACCCCCTGTCCGAGGCCTCCCATATATGGTGCTTACAGACCGGACCGGCACTGAGGCGCCCTGTGTGTCTCCGGTGTGCCTGGGGGTAGTGTCTGACACTGATGTGTTTTGGCACTCAGACCGCGCGCAACCCTCGGGTCCGCGGTTCTGGCGGTGTACCCTGTGCTGGGGTCACCATAGCTGACCGCCCTGTGTGTCACAGGGGCTGCGGCTGTGGGCTACAGATTTTTTCTGCAGCCCTGGGTATAGTGCTGATACTATATCTCCCGCGCTGCGGGCTCCAGCACCAGATTACTAAGATGGCTGCTTGGAGAGATATGGAGCAGCCCATGGGATGACGTCATCACTGGGCGTGTGTGTGTGATTCCCGCGTGTTTTCGGCCCGCCCACGACTTGTCTGGCGGCGGCCATCTTCTCCTCACTTCCCGGCTGGGACTGAATGAGTGCACTGCTGCGCTCCCGGGAGAATCCGGTCATTACCCTCGCGGAGGCCACACACACACCGCTCCCCTCTACCGCATTGAAGCGGTCGGTAAGCCGCCGGTGTTCCGGTTTCCTACTTGGCTTATTTTTCTCTTCTGCTGTCGGCATGTCCCCAGCAAAGAGCGCTGCTAAGGCAGACAACTCCACCACTACCTGTGCTATATGCAACGGGACGCTGGTTGGGGGGTCCTGCAATAACTGCGGACGCCCAGAGGCCCGGACTGATAATGCAGAGGCAGCAGCTCCGGTGCTGTACCCTGAGGTTCAGGTGATCCCAGGGCCATGGGAAACACAGAATAAGATTAATGAATCTGTGTTATCAAAGCTGTCCTCCATGTCGCAATCTCTGGAGGCACTGACTAGGAGACTGGAAAGTCCAGCTGCTCCCTCAAGTTACCCCCGGGTATCACCCTTTGCTACCGCGAGACCCCTTAAGCGGGCTCGCCGGGATGAATCACCCGAGCTCCAGACCCTCTCTGAGGAGGAGCGTCACTCTGATGGTGACGAAGATGATGGGGGTTCAATACTTGAGTCTATGTCAGAACCACCTGACGGGGTGGAGGATTTGGTATCCTCCATCAACGAGACTCTTCGTCTCGTGGCACCCCCTGAGGAGGTGGAACTACACCCTAAGGAGGTGTATCAATGGTTGCAGCCGGAGGCTCGCCCATGTGGCTCCTTTATGGACCACACTAACTTTGGAAGGGTGGTTAGAGCACCCAGGGTTCACCCTGGGCGGCGTTATGTCCGTAAATCTAGGGACACTCGCTTCCCCTTCCCCCAGGAGGTGCTTCAGGAGTGGTCGCAGTCCCCGAAAGTGGACGCTTCCATGACCAGGATTGCTGCACGCTCCCTATTCTCTGCCTCTGATAGCTCCTCATTGAAGGACGCGACGGATAGACAGGTCGAACAACTCGCCAAGTCTTCCTATGAGGCTGTGGGGTCTTCATTTGCCCCTAATTTTGCCACGGTCTGGACTCTGCAGGCGATCACCACCTGCTTGGATGGTATCACTGACCTGGCGGGGTCCAATTCAGAGGTCCTAGCGCTTACTGATAGGGCAAGGGCCTATGCAGATTACGCCAGGACTGTGACCCTAGAAACTGCCACTCGCTCTGCTGTGGCTTCGGCCAATGCGATAGCGATCCGCAGGTTGTTGTGGCTGCGTCTATGGGACTCAGATGCCACGTCAAAGAAGATTCTGCAGAATCTTCCATTCTCTGGTGACAGACTGTTTGGTACCGAGCTGGATAAGCTGATAAAGGATTCTGCGGAGTCTAAGATCCACAGAATAAACCTAAGCCACGGTATACCGTCAAAAGGAACCCAAAACAGTGGTCCTTTCGCTCCAGCTCACAGTCATCAGCTTCGTCCGCTCGCGCGGACAGAGGGGGCAAGCCCTCTACTCAGTGGCGCCCCAAGGGTCGCCAGAAGAAGTCAACGGGAGCAGCGGCTGCCACTCCCAAACCCACTTCCGCATGACTCGCTCTCGCGTCCTGCCGCCCCACAGGTGGGGGGCCGCCTGTCCCGATTTCAGGACAGATGGTTACTCCATGTCCAAGATCAGTGGGTCCGAGACGTAGTCTCGCGCGGCTACAGGATAGAGCTGACGTCGCGGCCGGCACACCGATTCCATCGGTCTGTTCCATCCCCGGAAAAGGCTCAGGCTTTTCATCTGGTGTTGGAGGGACTCCGCAGAGACGGAGTAGTGATCCCAGTGCCTTCCGGAGAGAGGTTCAGGGGTTTTTACTCCAACCTCTTTATCGTCCCGAAGAAGGACGGCTCCTTTCGCCCGGTTCTGGACCTCAAGTTGTTCAACCGTCACGTGTTGGTTCGGAAGTTCCGCATGGAATCCCTGCGCTCCGTGATCGCGGCTGTGTCGCAGGGAGACTTCCTAGCGTCCATAGATATCCGAGACGCTTACCTTCACGTGCCCATTGCACCAGCTCATCAGCGCTGGTTGAGATTCGCAGTGGGGGACGAACACTACCAGTTCGTGGCGCTGCCCTTCGGGTTGGCCTCGGCTCCGCGGGTGTTCACGAAAGTGATGGCATCTATGATGGCTCTCCTGCATATGCAGGGACATGCCGTCATACCCTATCTAGACGACCTGCTGGTCAGGGCGCCATCAGAACATCTTTGCCGGAAGAGCCTGGAGGTGACCATGAAGTCTCTGGAACAGTTTGGGTGGCTTCTCAATGTCCAGAAGTCAACCCTGGTTCCGACCCAGTCATTGACTTATCTGGGCATGGACTTCCACACGGACTCAGCTCTGGTGTCCCTACCACGAGCCAAACAGCTGGTCATCCAATCGGGAGTCCAAGATATACTCCTGTCCCCACAATCATCCATACGGGTGTTGATGAAGCTGGTGGGACGCATGGTGGCAGCGATAGAGGCGGTGCCTTTTGCACAGTTTCACCTCCGTCCTCTCCAGCTGGAAATTCTCCGCAGATGGGACAAGAGGACGATCTCGCTGAATCGGCTGATGGCCCTTTCACGACCGACCAGGGATTCCCTGCGATGGTGGCTTCAGCCACTTCACTTGTCACGGGGCCGGTCTTTCCTCAAACAGTCATGGTTAGTGGTGACCACCGACGCCAGTCTGAAGGGCTGGGGGGCGGTGTTCTTACACCACAGGGCTCAAGGCCTCTGGACTCAGTCGGAGTCGGCGTTGCAGATCAACGTGCTGGAGATCAAGGCGGTCTATCTGGCGTTTCAGAAGTTCCTGTCGGGACAGCCCATCCGGGTTCAGTCCGACAATGCGACGGCCGTCGCATATATAAATCATCAGGGAGGGACCAGAAGTGCTCAGGCCCTCGCCGAAGTCCACCGCATTCTATCCTGGGTGGAGGACAACAACTGCCTGATCTCCGCAGTTCACATCCCAGGGGTCGAGAACTGGGAGGCCGATTACCTGAGCCGACAGGGAATGGACGCCGGAGAGTGGTCTCTTCATCCGGACGTCTTCCGGGACATCTGCAGCAGATGGGGCACTCCGGACGTGGATCTGATGGCCTCACGGCTCAATCATCAGGTGCCGCAATACATGGCGAGATCGTGGGATCCTCAGTCTCTGGGGGCGGATGCCCTGATCCTGAGTTGGTCCGGATTCCATCTACCATATGTGTTCCCACCGCTGGCACTGATTCCCAAGGTTTTGTGGAAGATCAGGTCAGAGTGCAGCGTAGCCATTCTAGTGGCACCGGATTGGCCCAGGAGGTCCTGGTATCCAGACCTGTGGCAACTGTCCGGCGGACTCCGGTGGGCTCTTCCAGAACGCGCAGATCTACTCGCGCAGGGCCCCTTCTTCCACCTCAATTCCAAGGCCCTCAGATTGACTGCATGGCTCTTGAGGCCTGGCTTCTGACATCCAGGGGATTCTCTCCTACAGTGGTTGCCACTATGAATCGGGCTAGGAAGCCTGTGTCACGGAGGATTTACCACAGGACGTGGAAAATCTTTTTCTCCTGGTGTGCCTCTGGTGGACGGTCTCCGTGGCCCTTGTCCATCCCGACCTTGTTGGCTTTCCTACAATCGGGTTTGGAATTGGGCTTATCCCTCAGCTCCCTGAAGGGTCAAGTATCAGCTCTTTCAGTGCTGTTTGACAGGCGTTTGGCGCTCCTTCCTAAGGTCCGTCAGTTTCTGCAAGGGGTGTCTCGGGTGGTTCCGCCATATAGGCGACCGCTGGACCCTTGGGACCTTAACATGGTTCTGACGACTCTGCAGAAACCGCCGTTCGAGCCTCTGAGGGAAGTTCCCCTTTCTCGTCTGTCCCAGAAAGTGGTCTTTCTGGTGGCAATTACATCTCTGAGAAGGGTTTCTGAGTTGGCTGCACTGTCGTGCAAGTCACCCTTTCTGGTGGTTCACCAGGACAAGGTGGTGTTGCGCCCGCGGGCAGAATTTTTGCCAAAAGTGGTTTCCACTTTCCACTTGAACCAAGAGATTGTGCTCCCATCGTTTTGTCCCGCTCCTGTTCATCAGATTGAGCGCGACCTCCACACTCTGGATTTAGTGAGGGCTGTACGCATTTATGTGTCCAGGACGGCCTCCTTCCGGAGTTCGGACTCTTTCTTCATCCTTACGGCGGGTCGCTGTAAGGGGTCCGAGGCATCCACATCAACCTTGGCCAGATGGATCAAGGCTCCCATTCAAGAGGCTTACCGTTCGGCGGGTCTGCCTCTCCCGGTGGGCTTGAAGGCGCACTCGACCAGAGCCGTTGGTGCATCCTGGGCTTTGCGACATCGCGCTTCAGCTCTGCAAGTGTGTCAGGCGGCCACCTGGTCCAGCCTGCACACCTTCTCTAAGCACTATATGGTGCATGCCCATGCCTCTGCGGATGCAGGTTTGGGCAGGCGGGTCCTCCAGGCGGCGGTTGCCCACCTTTGAGGGGGCCCGTGTATATAAACGTCTTTTGAGGAACTCTTCCCGCCCTGGGGTTTTGCTTTAGGACATCCCCATTGTCTGGGTCTCCCATTATGATGATCAGAAAAAAGAGAATTTTGTTTACGTACCGTAAATTCTTTTTTCTTGAATCATCAATGGGAGACCCAGCACCCACCCAATTGTTCCGTTGCATGTGTTGCATTTGACCTGTTCCCAGTTGGGACAGTTTTTTTCCGGGTTGTTGGACCGTATGTACATGGTCTCTTTCCCGATGTTTCAGGTGTGGTTTATGTTGTCTCCTCGCAGCTTATGGACCAAACTGAGGATATTCCCTGCGGTAGGGGTTTATAAGCGGAGGGGACGGTGTCTACAAACTTGTAGTACCTAGTGTGGCCTCCGGAGGGCAGTGCCCTAAACCCCATTGTCTGGGTCTCCCATTGATGATTCAAGAAAAAAGAATTTACGGTACGTAAACAAAATTCTCTTTTTTTGAATCACCTGCACATTGTCTGAACATAGACTAAAGAGTAACCATTAATTCATGTGATTTTGGTAAACACCGGTGGTTGAACGTGGGGAGGGATTTTTAACCTCTGTGTTCCAGTCCCCCATTAGGGCATGGACGACCTCCAATGCTATCTTGAAAGGCTCCTAGAAAACCAATTACAGCCAAGACTAATTCTATTTATTTTTTTGCAGTTTCACTGCACTTGGAATTTGCTTTTACATTTTCCAGTACACTATATGGTAAAATGAATTGTGTGATTCAAAAGTACAACTCATCCCACAAAAAACAAGCCCTCATATCGCTATCGCTGTATTGACAGAAAAATAAATACGTTATGACTCTTGGAAACAGGGGAAAAAAGGAATATTGCCCTGGGAGTGAATGGGTTAACTCTAGAGATCCGAGGGCTTTTAAGATATGGCTGCTGACAGTATTATACTGTAATCACTTTGTAGCATATATTGCCTTATTTTTCTTGCATACCAACCTGTTCTTATGTTTATTTCTGCATTTTTAGCACAACTTGTGCTGTGATAACTGTCATTCCCACGTGGCTATGGCGATGAACCTAATGAAATACAATAACACATCCTGGAATATGGTGAAGCTCTGTGTTTATAGCCTGCTCCATGGCAAATATGTCAGGTAGGTATGCACTTTTGCTTTTCTCTGCTTATTTGTACCATGTATACATATATTAATTATATTGTCCAATGTCTGTGTGCTTATAGTGTTGGAGGCTTCCTGAAGACTTGGGTGCCATTCTTCTTACTGGTAGGGGCACTTATCACAGTGATTCTTACCTTACACCTACGGTGAACTTATCGATAAGGACTCCTGAATCATTGTCCACCATCCAGACTCTGTGCTCTGCCTGGAATAAAGTGTTGTAAGAAGCAACAGAAGACTGTGTCTTCCATTTATGGAATTTCACTGCCTATGCTCACTTTTCCTTGAGGCATGCATGAATGACTTTATCTTGTTTCCTTAACCCAACTGGAAAATAACAGGAAAGTTTGTATTAACCTTTTTCATCCTGACAGTCAGATGCTCTTACTAACTATCCAATTGGGCATGGACGGTTGTGTAAACCAGCCAAAAATCTAGGTAGTGTCAAGGTCACCCATAAGCACAGTGCTGTGTATACGGTACGATTGTATATATTATATGAAATATAATTCCATAACACTTTTTTGTTTTTTGCAGACACGCGTGGTTTACTTGTTTGTGTGTCTATTTCCATATGTGAATAAAATGTTTGATTTGTCCAATCTGTTCTGCTCTAGTAACATTAACATATTGTACATGATATTAGGAAGGAGTGAGCTGAACTTGAGTTTTATTTAAAGGGAATCTGTCAGCAAGTTTCTGCTATGTAAACTGAGCACAGCAAGCTGCATGGGTTAAAAAACAAAAAGCAACTGTGCTTCTCTTATCAGGCTCTGTGCAATTATTTACTTATGTTAACATACATAGTAACACATTTTTTAAGGTTGAAGGAAGACTTTAAGTCCATCTAGTTTAACCCATAGCCTAACATGTTGATCCAGAGGAAGGCAAAAAAAAAACGCATGTGGCAACACTAAGCTCCACATTGGGGAAAAAAATTTATTCCTGACTTCACATGCGGCAATCAGACAAATTTCCTGGATCAACGCCCTATCAAAGGGGTAACGCGTAAGGCGGGTGTAGACCAGGCGTTCCAAGAGTTTAGAGATGATGGAGAGACTGGAGACTGGTCTACAGTTGTGGCCAAAAGTATTGACACCTCTGCAATTCTGTCAGATAATACTCAGTTTCTTCCTGAAAATGATTGCAATCACAAATTCTTTGGTATTATTATCTTCATTTAATTTGTCTTCAATGAAAAAACACAAAAGAGTTGTCCTAAAGCCAAATTGGATCTAATTCCACACCAAACATAAAAAAGGGGGTGGACAAAAGTATTGGCACTGTTAGAAAAATTATGTGATGCTTCTCTAATTTGTGTAATTAACAGCACCTGTAACTTACCTGTGGCACCTAACAGGTGTTGGCAATAACTAAATGACACTTGCAGCCAGTTGACATGGATTAAAGTTGACTCAATTTCTGTCCTGTGTCCTTGTGTGTACCACATTGAACATGGAGAAAAGAAAGAAGACCATAGAACTGTCTGAGGACTTGAGAAACCAAATTGTGAGGAAGCATGAGCAATCTCAAGGCTACAAGTCCATCTCCAAAGACTGAATGTTCTTGTGTCTACCGTGCGCAGTGTCATCAAGAAGTTTAAAGCCCATGGCACTGTGGCTAACCTCCCTAGATGTGGACGGAAAAGAAAAATTGACGAGAGATTTCAATGCAAGATTGTGCGGATGGTGAATAAAGAACCTCGACTAACATCCAAACAAGTTCAAGCTGCCCTGCTTTCCAAGGGTACAACACTGTCAACCCGTACTATCTGTCAGCATCTGAATGAAAAGGGATTGTAGGGTAGGATACCCAGGAAGACCCCACTTCTTACCCTGAGACATAAAAAAGCCAGGCTGGAGTTTGCCAAAACGTACGTGAGAAAGCCTAAAATGTTTTGGAAGAATGTTCTCTGGTCAGATGAGACAAAAGTAGAGCTTATTGGGCAAAGGCATCAACATAGAGTTTACAGGAGAAAAAAAGAAGCATTTAAAGAAAAGAACACGGTCCCTACAGTCAAACATGGCGGAGGTTCCCTGACGTTTTGGGGTTGCTTTGCTGCCACTGGCACTGGACTGCTTGACCGTGTGCATGGCATTATGAAGTCTGAAGACTACCAACAAGTTTTGCAGCATAATGTAGGGCCCAGTGTGCGAAAGCTGGGTCTCCCTCAGAGGTCGTGGGTCTTCCAGCAGGACAATGACCCAAAACACACTTCAAAAAGCACTAGAAAATGGTTTGAGAGAAAGCACTGGAGACTTCTAAGGTGGCCAGCAATTAGTCCAGACCTGAATCCCAAAGAACACCTGTGGAGAGATCTAAAAATGGCAGTTTGGAGAAGGCAACCTTCAAATATCAGGGACCTGGAGCAGTTTGCCAAAGAAGACTGGTCTAAAATTCCAGCAGAGCATTGTAAGAAACTCATTGATGGTTACTGGAAGCGGTTGATCGCAGTTATTTTGGCTAAAGGTTGTGTAATCAAGTATTAGGCTGAGGGTGCCAATACTTTCCTCTGGCCCATTTTTGGAGTTTTGTGTGAAATGATCAATGTTTTGCTTTTTGCTTCATTCTCTTTTGTGTTTTTTCATTGAAGACAAATTAAATGAAGGTAATAATACCAAAGAATTTGTGATTGCAATCATTTTCAGGAAGAAACTGAGTATTATATGACAGAATTGCAGGGGTGTCAGTACTTTTGGCCACAACTGTATATAACCGGTAATATAGTTTTCAAGAAAGGCATCTAGTCCTTTCTTGAATGTTAGTAGTGACTCTCTCATTACAACATCATGTGGCAGAGAGTTCCATAGTCTCACTGCTCTCACAGTAAAGAATCCGCGTCGGTGATTATGATTAAACCTTCTTTCCTCCAGACATAGAGGATGCCCCCGTGTCCCCTTCTCAGACCTAAGAGTAAAAAGATCATTAGAAAGGTCTCTGTACTGTCCCCTCATATATTTATGCATTATTATAAGATCACCTCTAAGCCTTTATTTTTCCAAGTTAAATAACCCCAAGTTTAATAACCTGTCTTGGTATTGTAGACCCCTCAGCCCTCTAATAAGCTTGGTCGCTCTTCTCTGCACCCTTTCTAGTTCAGCTATGTCTTTCTTATAAACCGGAGACCAGAATTGTACACAGTATTCTAAGTGTGGTCGCACTAGTGACTTGTATAGAGGTAAAATTATGTTCTCCTCATGAGCATCTATGCCTCTTTTAATACATCCCATTATTTTATTTGCCTTTGCAGCAGCTGCCTGACACTGGCCACTATATGTGAGTTTGTCATCTACCAATACACCCAGGTCTTTTTCAGTGACAGTTTTGCCCAGTGTTTTACAATTAAGCACATAATTATACCTTTTATTTAATCTGCCCAAGTGCATGACCTTACGTTTATCCACATTAAAGCTCATTTGCCATTGATCTGCCCAAGCTTCTAGTTTACATAAATCCTCCCGTAATGTAAAATTGTCCTCCTCTGTATTTATTACCCTGCAGAGTTTAGTGTCATCTGCAAATATTGAGATTCTACTCTGTATGCCCCCTACAAGGTAATTAATAAATATATTAAAAAGATGTGGGCCTAATACTGACTCCTGTGGTACCCCACTGTTAACTGTGACCCATTCTGAGTGTGTTCCATTAATGGCCATCCTTTGTTTCCTATCACTAAGCCAGTTCTTAACTCACTTACACATGTTTTCCCCTATCCCCATTGCTCTCATTTTATGTATCAACCTTTTGTGTGGCACCGTATCAAAAGCTTTTGAAACGTCCATATACACCATGTCCACTGCATTTCTTTGGTTCAGTCCAGAACTTACCTCTTCATAGAAGCTTATCAAATTAGTTTGACAGGAACGATCCCTTGTAAACTCATGTTGATATTGAGTCATGAGGTTATTTTTCTTCAGATACTCCAGTATAGCATCTCTTAGAAAACCCTCTAGGATTTTACTCACAGTAGAGGTTAAGCTTACTGGCCTATCATTTCCAAGTTCAGTTTTTGTCCCCTTTTCGAATATTGGCACCACATTTGCTATACGCCAGTCCTGTGGTACAGACCCTGTTATTATGGAAACTTTAAAGATTAAAAATAATGGTCTATCTATTACAGTACTTAATTCCTGCAGTACTCTGGGGTCTACCCCATTCGGGCCCGGGGATTTGTCAATTTTTGTGATTTTTAGGCGGTGCCGTACTTCCTACTGGGTTAAGCAGGTGACATTTAATGGAGAATTTTTGTTATCACTGATCATGTCTGTCGTGGGATTTTCTTGTGTAAATACTGTTGAAAAAAAGTCATTTAGCATATTGGCTTTTTCCTCATCCTCATCCACCATTTCACCCAGACTATTTTTAAGAGGGCCAACACAATCATTTTTTAGTTTCTTACTATTGATGTAGTTAAAAAATATTTTGGGATTTTTGGTGCTATATAAGCTCTTTGCTTTGGCATGGGTAGAAGGAAATGTTGTTTTACTTGACCACATCTGCCTGACTGAGTGCTTGCTGCTGTGCTGAGACAGGTTGAAGTAGGGTGTACCAGATATAGTGCTGGACTCTGAGGGAGGTCCAGGCTGAGAGGTTGTGTTTCCTTCATGAAGAGATGGTGCATCTGATGTCTGACAGCGCTCAACCCCAGCAGGCCTATCCACTTCCAAAACAGTTGACAGACTGACAATCACACTAGCTGTTGGGAGTAAAGAGGTGGACATTGTGCGGTCGAAGGTTTGTATGACAATATTCCACACAATCATGGAAGATGAAGCCACAGATGCTCTTGATGGGCTGCTTGGTGGTTGGACACACCCGCTAATCTGCATTTCAGCATGGTGAGCTTTCCACTGTTTCTTATGCTGAATGCCTATATGACAGTTCAAAAATAAAAGAAAGGCAAGGAGGGGGCACTCCTGGTGTAATACCCGGAGGTCTAGTGGAGGCAATGGGGTTGATGCACTAACCTTGGTCGGCATAACCGCGGTACAGAGCCTACGGTGCATCTCATGCACCCGCCGCTGCTGTCAGGCCAGAGAGCCGGTCGCGCGTTGGATCACGGGACTTCTGACGTCACCGCAGGTCCTCGATCCTCCTGTTATTCTCCCCACAGGTCTCAAAGAAGCTTTCCTCCAGCAGCACCGCACACCCACCAGGGTGTAGAGACGTGTAAGTTAAGGAAGCTTTAGCTTTTTTGAGCGGGTGCTTGGAGGTGATGGTGGTATCAGCTGCCGAAACATATTGTGAGGAATGACCAGTCCACATTTGAGCAAGTAAAGAGAAGGTACTAAAAAGCTGTCTTTGTGGTTTATGTCCAAGCGCCCACTCAAAACCGCTAAAGCTTCTTTAATTTACACATATGACAGTTCATGCATGAAATATTTAAAGTATTGATTTTTTTTGCCTCTACTCAGATTTTGTTTACATATTTTGCAGATAACATAAGTTGGGTCATCCTTCGCGAACTGGAAAATAGAATTATTCTTACCGTTAAATCGGTTTCTGGGATCCTTCCACGACAGCATAGGAGGTTGTTTCTCCACACCCTAATAGGTACAGGAAGCACAAGACAGGTTAAAAGGAACCTCCCACTAACCAGTGTCTTACAAAGAACCATAGCATGAGATAAAAAACAAGAAATACAGTCCAGGAATAAATGAGGAACAAAGGGGGGGAATTAAGTGCTGGGAAGGATCCCAGAAACCGAATTAACAGTAAGAATAATTCTATTTTCTCTGGTCACCTTCCACGACAGCATAGGAGGAATACCAACGAATAAATACCTAGGGTGGGACTATGGCCTGCAGGACTTTCCTGCTAAAAGCCAAATCCCTATTGGAAGCCAGGTCCAGACGGTAGTGTTTCGTGAAGGTATGCAAGGACGACCAGGTAGCTGCCTTGCAGATCTGCTCCGGAGAAGCCCCTGCCCATTTCGCCCAGGAGACCGCAGTACATCTGGTGGAATGAGCAGTAAACCCAGAAGGTGCCTGCAGCTGCTGGGAAAGGTAGTACTCCGTAATGGCCTTCTTAATCCAGTTGGCTATAGTATCTCTAGCAACCTTCCTGTCCTTGTGTTGACCAAAGGGTTGGACAAAGATTGTGATCCACACGCCAGGGTGCCATTATGTCAAGATAATGGAGCACAGTACGTCGGACATCCAAAGAATGGAATTCTTCTTTAGGAGTTCGGGGATGCTGACAAAAAGGAGAAGGAACAATTGACTGAGAGTGATGGAAGTCCAAGACCACTTTGGGAAAAAAACAAGGGTCCAGTTGAAGAAAAATGCTGTCATCCCAGACTGTCATGTACGGTTCCCGGATGGATAAAGCATAAAGTTCTCCTACACGTCGGGCGGAAGAAATCGCCACCAGGAACGCAGTCTTGTGAGACAACAGTTAGATACCACTAGACGAAAGCGGTTCATAGAAAGGGCGAAAAAGTCCAGTCAGGACCACATTGAGGTCCTAGGAGGGGTGTAAGGACCTTAGTACAAGGACAAATACGACTAGCAGACACCATGAAGCGTCTAATCCATCGGTGATTTGCTAAATCTATGTCAAACAGAACTGAGAGCCGAACCCTGCACTTTCAATGTGCTGGGCTTAAGACCCAGGTCGAGGGCACTCTGAAGAAAATGCAAAATCTGGGAGACCTTATGCTGGAGCTGGTCAGGTGGAACGGAACCACACCAGGAGTAAAATCTTTTCCAAACCGGTTTGCATTTTTTTTTTGCAAGGTGGCTACCACTTTTTCAGATAGGCCCTGAGCCCTCAGCACCTGGGCTTCAAAAACCATGCAGCTAAGTTGAGTTTCTGTGGATCCGGATGGAACAGGAGACCCTGATATACAACAAGCTGGGGTCTGGACTCGGGATGACAGGACCTTCGACATTGAGCACCACTATCAGGTTGTACCAACTCCGCCTAGGTCAAAGCGTGGCAATCAGGATAGTGGAGACTTTGTCTTCCCTAATCTTCCTCAGAGTTCTTGCGATAAGGGGAATAGGAAGGAAGGTGTAAGCAAAAGTAAAATCCCATGAGTGAGAGAAGGCATCCACCCCCACGGCATCGTCCCGAGGGTTCAGGGAGAAATATGTTGCAACCTTTTGATTTGCGCTGGAGGCGAAGAGGTCGATCGCAGGAGTACTCCATCTTGCAACCAGGGAGCAGAACACTTTTTAGACCAGTCTCTATTCCCCCGCCCCGGGTGGACATTCCAGCAACTGAGAAAATCGGCCTGAAGGTTTAGGGACCCTTTCAGGTGGATGGCTGAAAGAGACAGGAGGAACTGTTTGGCCCAGAGGAAGGTCCGAGAGGACACGGCATTCAGGGAGCTGGGCCTCGTACTGCCCTGGTGATGGAGGTGTGTCACAGTGGTGACATTGTCCAAGTATACAAGGATGTGAGATTCCTTGTGTTGAGCTTGAGCAGCAAGAAGGGCTTCTTCGACCGCTCGCAGTTCCCGGTAATTGGAGGACTGGGAACTGATGGCGCGACTCCAGACCCCTTGGTGCGGGGTATGGCCCACCATAGGTCCCCCCCAAACCCTCCGGCTGGCATCCATAGTTAGTGACCTTGGGAGTCTGATTCCAGGCTACCCCTCTTCTCAGGTTGTTGAGATCCAGCCACCAGAGGAGAGATGAGGAGACAATCCCTGGAAGGCAAATTAGTTGACTCAGGGATGAAGGCATTCTGTCCCAACAAGACAGGACATGATCTTGAAGGACTCGAGGGTGAGCCTGAGCCCACATGACAGACGGGATGCAGGATGTCATTGAGCCCAGAGCAGACATCGCTGCCCGAAGGGTAGGGGACAGCTGATGCCGCAGAGTCGAAATTCTGGCCAGAAGGGTCAACCTGTAGTCATCTGGAAGAAAGGACGCTTATTGGTCGGAATCCAGCATGACCCCCAGAAACCGTCTGGTGGAGGAGGGTTGCAGCTGGGGCTTCTGGAGGTTGGGGATCCAGCCCAGGGATCAGAGATCTTCCACACTGCTCCTGAAGAAGTGAGGCGAAGGAGCGATGAGAAGGAAGTCGTCTAGAAAAGGCACTAAACAGATGTCGCAACCGCAATGGAAGGCCACAACCTCTGCCATAATTTTGGAAAAATTCTGTGTGACAAAGAGAACCCAAAAGGAAGAACATTGAATTGAAAGTGGCAGACCTCCCCTTTGTACAGGATGGCAAACTTGAGGAACTTCCTGTGCCAAGGATGAATGGGCACATGGAAGTATGTGTCTTTCAAGTCTATCGTAGCCATCTGGTGATGCAGCCCTATCAACGGAATCGCGGATCTGATCGACTCCATCTTGAAACAACAGTATTTGACATGACGGTTGAAGTTGATGATGACTCGGTGTGCCCCTAATGGCTTGTTGACAAGGAGGAGTCGGAAATAGTGACCTCTCCCCTCCTCGTGGCTGGGAACTGAGGAGATGACATTTGTGTTAAGGAACTCCTGCACTTTTTCGTACAAGAGATCCGGGGCACCCTGAGAGGGCAGGGCAGAACCCGGAGACCTGGCGGAGGAGGCGACTCAAACTCTATGAGGAGACCTTCGAAAATGACCCTCAGAACCCACTGGCAGGTGGTGATATGCCACCACTGGGGAAGAAAGGCTGAGAAACCAGGACCGAGTCACTGTTTGTCAGAGTGAGATTGCTGTTGCTGAGCAGGGATGAGGATATTTTTTCCTCTACCTTCCTGCAGGGTTTCTGTTCCAGAAGAGCTTTGTGGTCCGTTGCTTTGTCCAGAATTTCATCAAGAGTCGGGCAAAATACTAAGTCCCCCTTGAAGGGAAGGGAGCAGATCGTCATCTTGGAAGTGGAATCTCCACTCTACATCTTCAGCCACAAGGCCCGTCTGGCAAAGTTGGACAAGACCCAGGTCCTAGCCGCCAGACGGACAAACTCAGCAGAGGCATCTGCGAGAAAGCAGGTCGCTTTCCTGAGTAAGGGAAGGGAGTCGAGGAGTAAGGGAAGGGAGTCCTCACTAGGTGTGCCCTGTGAAATATGGGATTCTAACTGGCTCAACCATTTCATCAGGGACCTGGAGACACACGTGGAGGCGATGTTAGCCTGAATGATGGATAAGGAGGCTTCCCATAAACACTTCATAAATGTCCATCTGGTTCACGGTCCATCTGGTCTCTAAGCTTGAAAGTATCCTTAAAGGGGAGCGCAGTCTTCTTTGCCACATGGGCAACCAGTGAATCTCATTATCTTCTGGGGGAATCGCCACCTAGGGTCACTCCGGTGACACTTTTCAGGGAATTCCCACTCTTGTGAAATCAGATTCAAGGTGGTAGAATGCACCAGAAAGCTGACCTGTTTGGCCAGTGTAAGGCCAGCAAACATTTCATCCTGGACCGAGGGAAGGACCTGACCCTCTTCTAAGCCCATAGTGCTCCGCACAGCCCAAATCAGCTCCCCCAAGTCGTCTGAGGAAAACGGGAAACGTTTAAGCTCAGCCTGTCTGGAGTCTGAAGCATCTTTGGGGCCATCGGCGTCTGAATCCCTAACTACTTCAGAGTCCGAAGGGGCAGCTTGGTGCTTCCACTTCTTAGGGGGGAAAAGGCCCAGAGACAGGGGGGCCAAGGAAGCCTGAATTTCCTGCTTTACCATGGTCCGCAAATCATCCACCAGGCTGGGTTGCTCAGCCCTAACGATCTTATCTGTACAGCTCTAGCAGAGCTTTTTGTCCCATTCAGAAGGGAACTTTTTAGTGCAAAGGGGGCATTTAGCAGATTTCCAAGCTATATTCTTGGGGCAGCCTTGTCTCCCTACAAGAAAGCACAGAAAAACACTAATCAGGGCCTGCCCTATATGCAGAAATAAGGCCCCCCCCCTTTCCTTACCCTACAGACTCAATGTGGCAGGGGGAACACTGGGCTTGCAGATGCAGGGGAAGACATGACTAGCACAGCAACTCTTACTGTGGTCAGCAGTCTTCAGGGCAGCCTTATATGTTGAAAGGCCTGCCCTCCAGTGTCATTTTCACGGTCCCCGCCTTCAGCACCAGGGTCTGCTAGTCCACCGCACACTGCCACCACCGGGTCCCGCCCGTCGGGTCCCTGAAGCACCACTCTTCCGCTGGGATAGTGCATGACCGGAAGTTTCACCCATCCAGCATCACTTCCGATCATGCGGGCAGCGCGCGCATGCAGGAAGCTGGCGGCAGGCTCAGGCAGTGGAGGACGCCGCCGGCCAGGGAGCTACCAGCTTGCATCACTCCAGAAGGGGATCCGGAGGGCCACGGTTCCATTCAACTTAGCAGAGGCACCACTGAGTGAAATGGGAACAGCAGGAGGAGGAGCAGGGCCCGACCAATGCTGCCCGGCTGGGGAAAAACCAATGGAATAAAGGTATGCTGAAGTTCGCTGGCCACCACAGCATAGAGAAGAAAAAACCTCTCCATGCTCCATGGGGACAGGAAAGACACTGGTTAGTGGGACGTGGGAGGGTCCTTTTAACCTCTCTTGTACTTCCTGTCCCTATTAGGGCATGGGGAGGCCACCTCCTATGCTGTCGTGGAAGGTGACCAGAGAAAAATGCCCAGGCTAGGCAAGACTTACTGCCCATATGACTACAGAGACACCACAGCTTCTTCACATAGTTGTTGATGTGCTTGCAGCACTCTTTCTAGGAAGTCACAACCTAACCTCGTTAGCTTCATCATCCTTTTCTTCTACCTCTACTGAGCTCATCAACTGCCTGGCTATGAGTTGACAGTAAGAGGGTTCTAGAGCTTCATCAACACCCTCTGTGTTGTCACACTCCTCGTCATCAGAACCATCCTCTTCCAGCCCTGGCCGCAAAGTTACGTAGGGTGTCCGCCTAAGTTATGGGTGTTATAAGGGGGTAAGATGTATTACTGATGTTGTAATGAAGTGGCAATATTAATTCTGGTAAATTTGTGCAACTATCTTGCCATTGTACAATTATCATCACCAAGTCTTTCTGTTGCTTTCTATCCCATTCATGAGAAGACTCATGATACTCTGTTGTAATAAAAATATCACAAGTTTATTTGCTAACACGATTATGCTAAATCACAATCTACACAGTTACAATATGTTAAAACACCAGTAATAGTACCTTTACTGATAAACAATTAAACCCACAGTTTCCTAACTGTTTAGGTTTTCTAACCCACCCACAGTAGTAATACCACTCATACAATTGTAATGAAACCCACCTTACTAAGTATCCCTATAGAAGAAAGGTTTATGGAGGGAAATGGTATGATAACACAGACGTGTTTGTGGTCCTGCTCCATGTTGGTCACAGTTCCAAGAGAGAGAATGAGGCCAAGGCACATTGGGAAAAACACTAGAATAGAGGCATTTCCAAGGATCATTCTCTGATTGCGTGAAACCCATGATGTAACAGGGGCATGTATATGACCAGGTGTTGAGAAACCATATTCTCCACGCTCATTGGCCAGGGCTACTCCTCCCATGCATAAAATCTGAGGATGAGAATCCAGCAGCCCAGATTTGCCAAAAACTAGTATTAGGCAAGAACTGTGGTTGCTGTCTGAATGTGTCACTGAATGTTTTTTTGCACAGATTTCAGAAGCACCACTGTACCACAGGGAATTTTCCAAAAAGCGATACTAGGCGAAAACTGTGCTTGCTGCCTGAATGTGGCACTAAGGCTGGAATCACACTGTCCATGTGACATGCGAGGCAGTCGGAAGAGTCTTTGATGAGTCACCTTGAGAGGCCTCTCCCTGTTAGGACGGTAATGTCAGCTGCTTGTTTTTCTATGCAGCTCCACACTCCCTGTCCAGAGAGGGGGAGGCTGTTCAGGGTGTGAGACAGTGCGGGGGATCATATGCGAGGGGCACTATGTCTCCCCCAGAATGCACACTGTCACATATTGAGCCCGGTATAGGGTGTAGGAAAGAGGGACAGTCCACTCCCTCCGTTCCGGGTCTTGCAGGTTTCCAGGAAGGAGATATGGGGTTAAAAGCCTGGTTAGGAGACAGGCCGGGGCTCCCTGTTGACAGTTTTGGCCTGAAGCTGAAGCAGCAGCATCTAACGACTGGACAGGACAAGAGCTCCAGGGGCCGTGTGCGGTGATAACAAGGCCTAGCCTGGGAGAGCTGGGAGCTCGGTGCGACCTCAGCCGGAGAGCTCATAACCCAGAAGGGTCCAGGTTACTAGCTGTGAACTGTATCCATTGTACCATGCTGCGACCCGGATTCTGGCATCTGGTGCCACCACTGTGTTTTCAGCAGTAAATCCAGGTACTGTGTGCACTACTACTGGGATCAACGGTTTTTCCTGTCTTGCAATCCTGGCACTGCCCCACATATGGTGGAGAATACGGGCAGCCTGAACTATGAACTGCATGTCCATACTTAAGCCGGCCAAGCTACAGTTCGGGCCCGCCACCAGTATGGAAGAAATCCTAAGGCAGCTGGTGCTTACCCAGCAGCGGCAACAAGAACAGCAACAGCGACACGAAGAGCAGCAGCTCCGACAGCAGGAGCAGCAGCAGTTGCGACAACAGGAGCAGTTTCAACAACAGCAGAAAGTGAATGAACTGCTCCTGCAGCAAATTATGGCCCTCCGAGACGGCATGAGGCCTGGGACCGGGTCCAATCGGCACTGAGGAAGCTGAGTCCGGAGAACGACATAGAAGCCTTCCTCACCATCTATGAGCGCACCGCAGAGCCAGAAGGCCTCCCTGCCGCTCAGTGGGCTGAAGTGGTGGCGCCATTCCTGATGCGCGACGCCCAGAAGGCCTACACGGACCTCAGTTGGGAGGATGCACAGGACTACGGGAGACTTAAAGGTGAGATCCTTTCTAGACTGGGGGTCAATACTTATGTACGAGCCCAATGGGTGTTTTCCTGGTCCTATGTGGAGTCCAAGCCGGCTCGCTCCCAGGCGTATGACTTATTGCAGTTGGTAAAACAGTGGCTCCAGCCTGAGAGCTTGACTGCGGGACAGATGGTGGAAAGAGTGGTGGTCGACCGGCTGGTACGGACTCTGCCGGTCGCGATACAGCGTTGGGTGGGGCAAAGGGACCCGGGTACCTTGGACCAGGTGGTTAGCTTGACAGAGCAATATACAGCCACCCAGGAGTTTCATACGGGACTCTGCCCCACTGCGGCCGTCACGCCGGCCTCCAGAGCCAGGCAAAGGTGTACATCCATCCACTGGGGACCCACCTAAACACGTACCCGCTGAGGGGGAACCCCGGAATGAGGCTGGCAGGAGACCAGGCTCCCCTAGAAGGAGCTTCCGGACCGGCGGTGCCACTGCTACGTGGTGCTGGCGTTGCAAAGGACTGGGACATGTGGCTGCCTATTGTCCACTAACTATGGAACCCATGGACTGCGGTTTCACACTCCGGGTCTCGATGTATGCCAGCCCCGTGCTTACCGCAGATGCAGTTGTTCCCCCCATGGAACCACATCTGTGCCCGGTGCTCATTAATGGACACAGAGCATAAGCTCTCTTGGACCCCGGCAGTTTGGTGACGCTGGTTC
The DNA here is from genome assembly GCA_033576535.1 of Allobates femoralis. Classification (NCBI taxonomy): domain Eukaryota; kingdom Metazoa; phylum Chordata; class Amphibia; order Anura; family Aromobatidae; genus Allobates; species Allobates femoralis. Next base: position 319,572,389 of record JARQOC010000002.1, on the reverse strand, counting down.
ATGCGTCCTTAATCCCCAGGTTGCAACCCACTGGGGGACTGATCGGGGTCCGGTGTATACATGGGGACCTTCGCAAGTATCCGACCACAGAGGTAACTCTGTCCACTCCGTGTGGAGAGGTGGCCCATGTGGTCGGAGTGGTAAAGTCTCTACCCTATGGGACTATGCTGGGAAGAGACTTACCATTGTGTTGGTCCTTATGGGGGAGGAGTAACCCTCCCCTGATACCAGGGAATCAGAGTGCTGAACCCGACGACCCTGAGACCGGGATACCTGCTGTAGGGGTCGCCAACATAGGGCTAGAGTGTCACCCCAATAGGTTCCCCCTAGAAGTATTGGCAGTAGAGGTCGAGGAGCCCACCACTGATTCCAGAGCTGGAAGTATCCTGGGGAGCGTTTGGGACAGCCCAGCTACAGGATCCCACACTGACCCGGGCCAGAGAAAGGGTAACAGAAGTAAACGGGGTAGCTCAGCAACCGGAGGCAGAGAATGTGTTTCCACGTATGGTGGGAGTTACTCTATAGGGTGGACAAAATTTGGGATGAGGTCGTGGACCAACTGGTAGTACCGCAGACACACCGCCGGGCGGTCCTAGAGATGGCCCACTCCCACCTACTAGCGGGCCACCTTGGGGCTAAAAAAACACAAGAGCGCATCTTGCGGAGGTTCTTCTAGCCGGGCGTTTATGCGGATGTCCAGAGGTACTGTGACTCCTGTCTGGAATGTCACCTGACCACACCCATTGCTACCTTCCATAGTCCATTGGTACCTCTACCGGTTATAGAGGAACCTTTTGAACGGATCACAATGGATTTGGTGGGGCCTATAGTTAAGTCAGCACGGGGCCACCAACACATACTTGTGGTCGTCGACTACGCCACCGGTACCCGGAGGCGATTCCGATACGCCACACCTCGGCGAAACTGATTGCCCGGGAACTGTTTGCCATGTTCTGTTGCCTGGGACTACCTAAGGAGATCCTCACGGATCAGGGGACTCCTTTTATGTCCAAAATGACCCGGGAACTGTGTAAACTGCTCAACATAAAACAGCTGCACACCTCGGTGTATCATCCCCAGACCGACGGGTTAGTCGAGCGGTTTAACAAAACCCTGAAGTCCGTGCTCAAAAAGGTGGTAGCCAAGGATGGAAAGGATTGGGACATGTTACTGCCGTATTTAATGTTTGCCATCCGGGAGGTATCGCAGTCGTCTATGGGATTTTCTCCCTTTGAACTGTTGTACGGCCAGCATCCTAGAGGGCTGTTGGATGTTGCCAAAGAGATGTGGGAACAGGAACCCACTCCCTATAAGAGCGTAATTGAACACGTGGCTAAGATGCAGGACCGGATTACGGCGGTCCGGCCTATTGTAAAAGAGCACCTAATGGATGGCCAAGGAGCTCAAAGCCGCAGGTATAATAATAGGGCCACTGTTAGGACCTTTGAGGTGGGGGACCGAGTATTGGTTTTAGTGCCCACTACGGAAAGCAAATTATTGGCCAAATGGCAAGGGCCATATGAAATCCGGGAAAAAGTAGAAGTGAATTACAGGGTATACCAGCCCGGGAAGAGGAAACCCGTGCAGCTATACCATGTCAATTTACTCAAAGCGTGGAAAGAAAGGGAGTGCCTGATCACGGAGGTTCCCCCGGCTGGGAGACCCTCCACCTTCGGGCAGGAGGGAGACAGAAGGCGCAACGATAAGTGACACCCTCACTAAGGCCCAGCGACGGGAGGCTCGAAAGCTGGTGCAGCAGATTCCAGATGTATTCTCTGACCTGCCCGGCCGTACTTCCTTCATTCAACATGACATTGTCACCGAGCCCCGGTTGAAGGTGCGAGTAAAACTGTACCGGGTACCCGAGGCCCGACGGCAAGCCATCGCTGCCGAAGTGAAACACATTCATAGAGGAATCCCGGAGCGAATGAGCTAGTCCCATTGTGCTGATTCCGAAGCCAGACGGATCGCTGCGGTTCTGCAACGACTTCCGGAAGTATCGAAGTTCGATCTTTATCCAATGCTCCGGGTGGACGAGCTAATTGAAAGACTGGGGCAGGCCCAGTACTTCACGACGCTTGATCTGACCAAGGGATACTGGCAGGTGCCGCTAACAGAGTCTGCCAAGGAGAAGACCGCCTTTGTTACCCTGGAGGGCCTCTATCACTATGTTGTATTGCCTTTTGGGTTGCGTGGGCCCCGGCTACATTCCAGCGGCTCATGGACATAGTATTGGAGCCTCATCGGAAGTATGCGTCGGCTTACTTAGATGACATCATCTTTAGTAAGGATTGGCAAACTCACTTATCCCAGGTACAGGCAGTGGTGGATTCCCTCAGGGCAGCCGGCCTGACAGCGAATCCAAAAAAATGTGCCATGGGGCTCGAGGAGACCCAGTACCTGAGGTATGTGATTGGGCGAGGGGTTATCAAACCCCAAATTAACAAAATCGAGGCCATTCAAAATTGGCCCCGACCGGTGTTTACCAAACAGGTGAGGGCGTTCCTCGGCATAGGTGGGTACTATAGACGCTCCATACCCAACTTGGCTGGGCGAACAGCCCTGTCCGACCTGTTAAAAGGGAAGAAATCTGCTTTGGTGCGTTGTAATCCCCAAGGAGAGGCAGCCTTTCAGGCCATGAAGTTGGCTTTGTGCGAACAGCCCGTCCTCATCAGTCCTAACTTCAAACACACCTTCGTTGTGCAAACAGACGCCTCGGAGGTGGGGCTGGGGGCTGTGTTATCGCAAGAAGTGGACGGAGAAGAACATCTGGTCACTTACTTAAGCCGGAAATTGTCCCCGGCGGAAAAAAATTATAGCGTAGTGGAGAAGGAGTGCTTGACTGTTAAATGGGCCTTGGAGTCCCTATGCTATTATTTGCTTGGGCGACAGTTCCGGTTGGTTACAGATCATGCTCCCCTGGTCTGGATGCGAAACGTCAAGGAACGGAACGCTCGGGTCACCCAGTGGTTCCTGTCCCTCCAAAACTTCAGTTTTTCAGTGGAGCACCGGGCTGCCAAGTTGCTGGGCAATGCGGATGCCCTGTCCCGGGTACCCTGTTTGGTGACTGGGATTCAACCCCACAAGTTTGAACCGAGGGGGGGGTGTGAGACAGTGCGGGGGATCATATGCGAAGGGCACTATGTCTCCCCCAGAATGCGCACTGTCACATATTGAGCCCGGTATAGGGTGTAGTAAAGAGGGACAGTCCACTTCCTCCGCTCCGGGTCTTGCAGGTTTCCAGGAAGGAGATATGGGGTTAAAAGCCTGGTTAGGAGACAGGGCGGGGCTCCCTGTGGACAGTTTTGGCGTGAAGCAGCAGCATCTAACGACTGGACAGGACAAGAGCTCCAGGGGCCGTGTGCGGTGATAACACGGCCTAGCCTGGGAGGGCTGGGAGCTCGGTGCGACCTCTGCCGGAGAGCTCATAACTGGTAGGGACCGGGTTACTAGCTGTGAACTGTATCCATTGTACCCGGCTGCGACCGGGATTCTGGCATCTGGTGCTACCGCTTGTTTTCAGCAATAAATCCAGGTACTGTGTGCACTACTACCGGGCTCAACGTTTTTTCCTGTCTTGCAATCCTGGCGCTGCCGCACAAGAGTTAATGATATGACACTTATCCAAGAGACTCGCATATCACATGGACAGTGTGATTCCAGCCCAAATTTTACAAGCACCACTGTGCCACAGGGAATTTGCCAAGAAATGGTACTAGGCAAAAAATGTGGTTGCTGCCTGAATGTGGCACTAAAAGTTTTTTGCATAGATTTCACAACCACCACTGCACCACAGGGCATTTGCCAAGAAATGGCACTAGGAAAAAAACGTGGTTACTGCCTGAATTTGGCAATAAAGGTTTTTTGTACAGATTTCACTAGCTAAGCTTGGGCTGATAAATGGCAAATGAGCTTTAATGGAGATAAATGTAAGGTCAGGCACTTGGGCAGAGGAAACAAAGGATGTAATTATGTGCTTAGTTTTGCCCAGTGTTTACAGTTATCACTGAAAAAGACCTGGGTGTATGGGTAGATGACAAACTCACATTTAGTGCCCAGTGTCAGGCAGCTGCAGCAAAGGCAAATAAAATAATGGGATGCATTAAAAGAGGCATAGATGCTCATGAGGAGAACATAATTTTACCTCTATACAAGTCATTAGTGCGACCACACTTAGAATACTGTGTACAATTCTGGTCCGAGGTGTATAAGCAAGACATAGCTGAACTAGAGCGGGTGCAGAGAAGAGCGACCAAAGTCATTATAGGACTGAGGGGTCTGCAATACCAAGACAGGTTATTAAACTTGGGGTTATTTAGCTTGGAAAAACGAAGGCTTAGGGGTGATCTTGTGATAATGTATAAATATATGAGGGAACAGTACAGAGACCTTTCTAATGATCTCTTTACTCTTAGGCCTGAGACGGGGACAAGGGGGCATCCTCTATGTCTGGAGGAAAGAAGGTTTAATCATAATCACAGACATGGATTCTTTACTGTAAGAGCAGTGAGACTATGGAACTTTCTGCCACATGATGTTGTAATGAGTGACTCACTACTAACATTTATGAAGGGCCTGGATGCCTTTCTTGAAAACTATAATATTACCAGTTATATATACTAGATTCTTTGATAGGGCGTTGATCCAGGGAATTAGTCTGATTGCCATATCTGGAGTCAGGAAGGAATTTTTTCCCCCAATGTGGAGCTAGTGTTGCCACATGGTTTTTTTTTGCCTTCCTATGGATCAATATGTTAGGCTATGGGTTGAACTAGATGGACTTAAGGTGGGTTTACATGCTTCAATCGCGTTCCGATATCGCAGTTCAATGGCGCGGGAGCGCGCATTTAGTGCACGTTTCTCTCGCATCGCATTGAATGTTTACACGCTGCGATATCGGAATACAACGTCCGTGCAATGTCTCCGCCTCCCAACCCAGGATCGCATACTTAACATGGGAGTGAATGGGTGACGTTTCAAATCGCATCGTAATTGGGCGTTTACACAGCACGATCCGGCTTCAATCGCTATGCAATATCGGAGCATTGAATAGCACGCTCATTCAATCCCCGATATCGCATTGACATCGTTCCTGCATCGTATTGGACGTTCACACCATACAACGCAGGAACGATTTCGCCTCCGACGATTGAACCACGTGACTTTTGATTGAAATCGTACTACGATATCGCGACGTGTAAACCCGCCATTAAAGTCTTCCTTCAACCTTAAAATTATGTTACAACTGTACCTCAGAGGATTTGCCAAAAATGGTACTAGGCAAAAACTGGTTGCTTCCTGGATATGGCAATAAAAGATTTTCAGCACAGATTTCACAAGCATCACTGTCCTACAGGAGATTTGCCAAAAAATGTTACTAGGCAGAAACTGTGGTTCCTGCCTGGATGTGACACTAAAAGGTTTTCATCACAGATTTCACAAGCACCCACTGTACCACAGGGGATTTGCCAAAAAATGGTACTAGGTAGTGATGATTGAGTGTATTCGTTACCATTCACTACTCACACAGACAGTACGGTATTTGGGTTACTTATTATATTGTGAGTATGTGTACTCACCTCGCTATATTAGGATGTCCCGCCCTGCAGTTTTGGTGCCTTCTTTGCAGCCACTAAACAATCTGTGCTTCTTAACCAATCACAGTAATGCTGCAGCCATGTTGGTTGTAGCATTACTGTGATTGGCTGGGCGTGCAGCATCATACAGTCTATTTAAGCCCACCTGCCGCCATTTTGAGCACATTGTATACGGAACAAGTGTTGGAGAAGCATAGGGAGAACTCAAGCAGCTGCTAGGGTGAGGGTTTAGGCCTCTTTACAACACAAAAGCCATTTTGAGGGCTACCTGCAGTGTATACTAGGTCAGTGTAGAGTAGGGACTGAAAGATTCTCAAGCAGGAACAGTTTAAAGGAGCTGGTCACTAGCTCCATAATACCACAAAACAATAGCTCTTTTCAGGGCTCAAACCACAGAACAAACTCAGAGTACAGGCAGAGAGATTCCATTGTCCATTTTAAAACAGCTCTTGTCAGAGGCAAAGCTCTATTTTTCCAGCACACAGAGAAGTTGCATTTTGTGATGCCTTTTGTTTAAAAGCACTGGTCTATTTTGCATGCTGTTTTTGGGGTGAGAGCCTGGCTTCTGCTATCCACATCAGTCCCGTTAATACTGTGCTTGTGCCGTAGCCAAAGCAGTACTACAAACATTTACTACAGCCTGCTACAAAGAACGCACCAGTCAATTTTTCCCACTATTTTTGGGGTCACAACCTGCATTCTGCTGTCCACATTAGTTCATTAATATAGTGTTGGTGCCCTAGTTAAAGTAGTAATACAAACATGTACTACTGCCTGCTACAAAGCATGCCCCAGTCTATTTCCCCCACTGGTTTTGCGGGTCAGAGCCTGGCTTCTGCTGTCCACATCAGTCCCGTTAATACAATGCTAGTGTCCTAGACAAAGCAGTACTACAAACATTTTCTACTGCCTGCTACAAAGCATGCACCAGGCCCTATTACTCGCTATTTTTGGGGTCAGGGCCTGGCTTCTGCTGTACGCATCAGTCCCTTTAATAAGGTGCTCGTGCCCCTGCCAAAGCAGTACTACAGGCATATACTACCGCCTGCTACAAAGCATGCACCAGTCCATTTTCCCCGCTGTTTTTGGGGTCAGAGTCTGCCTTTTGCCTTAAAGCAGTACTTCAAACATTTACTACTTCCTGCTACAAAGCATGCACCAGGCCATTTTCCTTAATATTTTGGCTATAAGGGTACCTTTACACACGCCTACATTTGTAGCTTGTCACCAGGTAACTTACTGGTTGCAGTGAAATCATGGATACATGGTTCTTTCTTGTTGCTGTGTACAAATGGAATCATGTATCCATGATTTCACTGCAACCAGTAAGTTACCTGGTGACAAGCTACAAATGTAGCCGCGTGTAAAGGTACCCTGAGAGCTAGCTTGGCTTGTGCCATCAACATCTGAAAATCTGTCAACAAAACCCAAAATGACAAAAAATCCTGTTGTTTAGGGACATGGACGTGGACGTGGTGTGCGCCAATGCACTGAGTCTGTGTCAGGTCAGAAGAAGTTTGATGCATCCACTATGTACCTGGAAATATTTCCTGGTCTGGAACGTAAGTGTGTGTGGAAGCCAGAAGAGAGAGAGAGCAGATTTTGTCTTGGATAGCAAACAAGACCTCTACGCATTTGTCAAGCAGCACCAAATCTTTCACATCCACACAGTCTGCTATTGCTACACAGAAGGTTACCCATCCAGTCCTGAAGCTCGTTCTCCTTCCTCCCACCATTATCAGTCACAGGAGACATATGAGCCCAATCTTGGCCACTCTGAGGATCTGTTTGTATGCATCCTTTGGTTGGCTCTGGCCTCCCATCCTGCAGCATTGAAGAGGGAAGTGAGCAGGTGGAATCTGTTGATGCCCAAGTATTTGAGGACCTTTGGCCAGAAAGAGAAAAAAAAAACACCACATTTGGCCACTTACAAATATCCATTGCATTTAGCAGAATGCTGTCAGCTACTCTACGAGGTAACCCATGTCTCCCACCACCGATGCTTAATCTCCTACAACCCTGACCCGGGGGCGATTGTAGCATCTGCGTCCATCCATGCCACAAGGAGGAAACTGGTGGTATCACTGGACACAAAGTCACCACAGAGCAGCAGCTACTCCAGACCATGTGAAGCATAGTATCAGAGCACAGCCTATTAATGACACCCAGCTGTTAGACAAGGCGGGCTGTTCCGCACCAAAAATATGCTCCACAAGTGACTGATGCCCCCTAGAGGGCCCAGCCTCAAACTGTAGAAAGATTAAAAAAAATGCAATAAACATTTTTTTTTTTTTGATGAAAAATGTGTGAGGAGTTAGTTTAATATTTTGGACCAAAATAACGTAAGCTCGTAGCCCCCGTCACGGGCCCTCACGCCTACGAGTAACTAACCATATGTTTGACCATATGTATAATCTAAATTGAGAGTTCACTGAATAGGTTACATAATTATCAGAGAAAGAGAAAAAGAACACCACATTTGGCCACTTACAAATATCCATTGCATTTAGCAGAATTCTGTCAGCCACTCTACGAGGTAACCCATGTCTCCCACCACCGATGTTCAATCTCCTACAACCCTGACCCGGGGGCGATTGTAGCATCTGCGTCCATCCATGCCACAAGGAGGAAACTGGTGGTATCACTGGACACAAAGTCACCACAGGGCGGCAGCCACTCCAGACCATGTGAAGCATAGTGTCAGAGCACAGCCTATTAATGACACCCAGCTGTTAGACAAGCCGGGCTGTTCCGCACCAAAAATATGCTCCACAAGTGACTGATGCCCCCTAGAGGGCCCAGCCTCAAACTGTAGAAAGATAAAAAAAAAATGCAATAAACATTTTTTTTTTTTTTATGAAAAATGTGAGGTGTTAGTTTAATATTTTGGACCAAAATAACGTAAGCTCGTAGCCCCCATCACAGGTCCTCACGCCTACGAGTACCTAACCATATGTTTGACCATATGTATAATCTAAATTGAGAGTTCATTAATAGGCTGTGCTCTGACACTGCTTCACATGGTCTGGAGTGGCTGCCGCCCAGTGGTGACTGTGTCCAGTGATACCACCAGTTTCCTCCTTGTGGCATGGATGGACACAGATGCTACAATCTCCCCCGTGCCAGGGTTGTAGGAGATTGAGATTGTGTTGGGAGACATGGGTTACCTCGTAGAGTGGCTGACAGCATTCTGCTAAATGCAATGGAGGATATTTGTAAGTGGCCAAATGTGTTTTTTTTTTTTCTCTGATAATTATGTAACTTATTCAGTGAACTCTCGACCTATGGCCAGAAGAAAGCTACTTTGAGGAACATGATTTACTGTCTTCAGAGGTGGAGGCTGATGATGATGAGACACAGTTGCCATCAGGTCAGGCTACAATCTCAACTGGGAAGGAGGATGAGATTGAGGACGAGGAGGTCGATGATAAGTCCACTGATCTGACCTGGACCATTGATATGCATAGCCATCTCACTAACACAGAGAAAGATGGATATGTAGCACCAACACAGGCACCAAAGGGTCGTGGTTTGCCCAGAGTGAGAACTGGGTCGACTGTTCCCAAGAGCACCCCCGCTGTGCGCCAACTCAGGGCAAGAGAGCATTCAGCTGCTGTATGGAATTTTTTTTCTCAAAGTCCTTCAGAGATAAACATTGTAGTCTATAGAAGAGGTCTCCAACTCCAGTCCTCAAGGCCCACCAACAGTGCAGGTTTTCAGGACTTCCTTAGTATTTCACAGGGGTTGGAATTACCACCTGTGCAATACTAAGGAAATCCTTTGGCCTTGAGGACTGGAGTTGGGGACCTCTGGGCTATAGCATCTGCTATACCAAGTTGAGTATGAGCCAGGACAAAGGCAACCTGAGCACCACCAGTATGTGAAACGGCATGGCAGCCAAGCACCCCAGTAGGTGGGTGGAACACCAGGGTACCAAATCTGCATCTGTGGGTCAAACCATTGCCATGTCACCTGGGCTACATCCTTCAGAATCTGCTGTTTAGGAAGCAGGCACTCATACCTCCTGCCCACAAGCTGCGGTTGCTCACACACAACAAACATCAACTACATCCACTTCCCTGTCCTAGCGAAGCATCCATTTGTCTGTGCCTGAGAGCTTGGAAAGAAAGCATAAATGCCCAGCCACGCACCCACAGGCACAAATACTAAACTCGCTCATTGCCAAATTGCTAGCTGTGGAGATGTGGCCATTTAGGTTTGTGGGAACACAGTCTTTCCGTGATCTCTTTACTGTGGCTACCCCGTGATAGCCACCACTATTTTGCCTGGTGTGTTATCCCTGCGTTACACAAACACGTTGTGATGACCATCCGCTGCAAGGCTAAGCTGCTGGTAAGGCAGCACCCCGAGAAACCCTGAGACCCTTTACCCCTATACAGGGCTCTTGAATTACAGCGGAGCCCAGGAGGTAGCTTCCTTTGATGAGCAGCAGACCGGAGCAGGAAGGTCACCAGGAAGGGAGTATTAAATCAGGACCTGAAAGCATAGTCAGGAAACAGAGTCAAAACCGTAAGAGCAGCAAGGTACAAAATTGGCAGGCTGTAGAAGGGTCAAAAATCCAGGCAAAGGTCAGAGTCAAAATAGCAAAATACACACTAGATCACTGGGGAAACCAAGACTATATCTGGCAGCCTGCAGGACAGGTTCCAAGGTAATTGAAGGGCACGGTTTCCTCTCATAGGCTGGAGCTCACAGCCTGATGACCTCATCCGAACCACCCCTAGAACCAGGCCAGATGGTAATGCATGACTGGTACCAACCATCCCACTTCTGATAGAAGAACGAAGCCTGTGCCTACCAGACGTCTCTGCAGGAGCATCCCTTCTGTAATCATCACCCACAGGAGAAGCATGGTGATGCAAAGTGACAGAGGCAGGTGTCAAAGGAGCAAGGCCATAGGAGGACATGGCCCTCCTATCACCGGCACCATCAGCCGAAGGAACCTGGTGCCTCCCAGAGGCTGGAGCAGGAGCACCAGCCACCGAGTCCAACAGCGACGTGACATACGTGTTAAATAATCTGAACTGTGCTCTCACCAACACCGTAACTGGGAAGGTCCACCTAACAACAGACACCTGAACAAGTTGTTATGGATAGGAACATTTCTGTCATGGCACCCTGGGTGAACCTGGTGGATGGTGGGACAAAGACACAAACTGGAACATCACACATCCTACTCATGCCAAGAATAGCGGGCCCAACTTCTATCAGGTTTCTGCCTCCTTCATATTCCACTTCTTCTCTCCCCTCCTCCTGCTCCTCATCCTCTGCTGAATTAGGCCAGGGTCACAAATGGCAGCCGTTTTTGTCTTGGAGCCATTTTTGGGATCACTTTTGAAATTTTTTTTCTAAGTCCAAAAACGCATATGCGTTAATGCATGGTGCACACAAGTGTCGCTGTGTTTTTGTTCGTCATCTTAAAAACGCTGCTAGCAGCGTTTGTGGGTGCAGTAAAAAAATGCATATTTTTTTTTAACCTAGGGCCTAGGGGAAATGTATGCGTTATCGCATGGTACATATAGGCACCATGCGTTAACGCATATGCATTTTTGGTGAAAAAATTACTAAGTCCAAAAAACGGCCAGGAGCTCAGGAGACACTATTGGCACCCTAAATTTAACGGATCCGTTTTTCTAAAGTGGATTGGTATGTGAGACCCCAGCACTACCCTCCCCATCACTGCCAAGCTGGGACCTGTGCAGCAGCGCATCGGCAAAGCGGCAACACGCTCTACTGAAACTGATCTGTTTAGGTCAGAAACCACATACTGCAGCAGAGCTGTGGCAAGCTTTAAAACAACAGACCAATCAGTGGCTCTCCCCGCTGCACCTCCAACTCGGTTTAGTCATCAGCGATAATGGGCATAACCTAGTGGTGGCTTTAAAGATCGGCAAGCTGGTGCACGTGCCATGCATGTCTCACGTGCTGAACCTAGTTGTCCAAAAATTTCTGAAAACTTTCCCTGACTTGCCATACCTGACTTGCCCCAGCGGGGGCCATGGGGTGCTCAGAACCAGGCCCTCTCGTCGATGTCGGGGCTGTGGGATGCTGTCATTGTGGCGTGACCCGGTCCATGGTCCCCTGTTGGGCGGTCAGTAAAAAGGGTAATTTTCTGAGAAGGGTTAAAAAGTAAAAAAAAATAAAGTAACAGAGTTTGTCGTGACGCCACCCGTGGAAGGTGGCTGGAAGGGCCGATGCTGCGGTCCGGGGCCTCTCGGGATGATGGAGTTGCAGCTGTGATGGTGTAGCTCCCCACAGGAGGAGCAGATACCCAGGGCATCTGGAGTTAAGGTGATTTGGGGTGATGGGGAGCCAGTGGGGCTGAGCTGGCTGCGGAGCTGGATCAGGGGACCCACTCAGGCTGGCTCCTGCTGCCTGCGTGGCATTTCATTCTACCTCTCCTCAGGGGTGGAATGAACAGTCGGACACAATGCTGAGTTTCAACCCGGTTTACTTGGCTTCTCTTGTCAGGTGCTTCAGGTTACAAGCAAGTACAGTGGCGGCTCCGGCAGTCCTTGGTAACCAGGATGGCTTGTCCAGCACACCCCCTTCTGTGTTCCTCTCCACTTGGGCTTTTCTCTCGCAGCGCTGCCTGTCCTCCTATTTCCTGCATGGGCCTCAGCACACAGAGCCCCAATCCAGCAGCCATGGACCTTCGTTGGGCGACCAGCATAGTCCCCTGGCCCTAGTAAGGCTGCCTTCTCTGCGCTGTGTCAGGAGTTGGCCACGAGTCATAGAGACCTCGTGGCTCCCAGGTTCTGTGGTTGGAGCTTGAAGCCTTCCTGCCACATTCAGGGCCAGTCCCCTGTTTCTTGCCCTGCCCTTCTGCCTCACATCTGATTCGGCCGCGTGGGTGGATCTTTGCCTGCACCCCTAGGACTCCCTCCATCTTTCTGCGGTTCGTAGCCCTGGGACCAAGAGTAGGCCTCATCATAGCTCGGGCATGTGGGTCCGGGTTTCTTCTCTATCTCTCTCTGCTCTCGTCACCTCCGTCGACTGACCTCTCACTTCCTGTGGTGTTTCCACTCTGTCCTCTCCTTTCCCTAACCACTTCCTGCTCACTTCCCACCCACCACCTATCTCCTCCCGCTGTCCCACAGCTGCCTGAGCCATCCCTCTACCTGGATTCACCCGTTTGCTCTGGGACCGGGGTGTGTGTTTGGTGTGTTTGTGGGTGACTGGACTTACTGATCCCAATTGCCGCAAAGTATTAGTGGCGACCGGGCCACAGGGACGCCACACTTTCCCTGAGCAAAGGTTAGCACGTCCTCATGCTGAGACCGGGTTAAGTGAGGTACAAGTGAAACTCAAAAATTTTATAATACACACACATAAACCAATAAAATGAAGTGAACAAAGTGTTTTCCTGTACCAAGTATTTACAACAAGTTCTAACCCAGGGGTCTCAAACACGCGGCTCGTGGGCCGCATGCGGCCCCTGGGGCTTCAAATTGCGGCCCGCGGCACCGTGGCAACGTAGGGACGCCGGGATCCACTGAGCAGGGGGCCGCCGCGGTGCAGTGTGCTGGGGACTGTGGCTTTATTATCAATTCCTGCAACTGCTACAACAAGCTCCAAGCCTCCTTCCCTCAGCTACATAAATGGAAGTGGGCCAATCAGATCACAGACTCGCAAGTGATGTCGGCCAATCAGAAACTTCAAGTGACGTCATACGCAGACGTTACTTGCGGGCCTGTGATCTGATTGGCCGCTAGCTTCCATTGATGTAGCTGAAGAAGGAGGCTTGGAGCTTGTTGTAGTGGTCGCAGGAAGTGATAATAAAGCACCAGTCCCCAGGTCTATGCACCGTGGCGACCCCTTATACTGCGCACCGTGGTGGTCCCTTAGCACACCATGGCGGTCCCTTACACAGCGGATCCTGGCATTGTTAAGGTGTGTGAGAGTGTGTCACTGTGTATGAGAGTGTGTGTGTGTATATGAGTGTGTATATGTATGAGAAAGAGTGAGTGTGTGTATGAGAAAGTGTGTGTGAGTGTGTGTATGAGTGTGTATGAGAAAGTGTGTGTGAATGTGTATATGAGTGTGTATGTATGAGAGTGTGTGTATGAGTGTATGTGAGTATGTATGAGAAAGTGTGTGTATATGAGTGTGTATATGCGTATGTATGAGTGTGTGTGTATGAGAGTGTGTGTATGTGTATATGAGAGTGTGTATGTGAGTATGTAAAAGAAAGTGTGTATGAGTGTGTATAAGTGTATGAGTGTGTGTATAAGCGTGTGTGTGTATGAGCGTGTGTGTGTATGAGCATGTGTGTGTATGAACGTCTGTGTATGAGCGTGTGTGTGTGTGTGTGTATAAGAGTGTGAGTATGCGTGTGTATGAAAGTGCGTGTGTATGAGCGTGTGTGTGTGTATGAGCGTGTGTGTGTGTATGAGTGTGAGTGCGTGTGTATTAGTGTGTGTGTAGCAGAATGTGTATGTGTGTATCTGCGTGTGTATGTGTGTATGTCAGTGTGTATGTGCATGTATGAGAGTGTGTGTATGAGCGTGTGTCAGCGTGTATGAGTCTGTATGAGTGAGTGTTTATGAGAGACTGTGTGTGTATGAGTGTGTGTATAAGTGGGTTTATATGAGTGTGCGTGTGTATGAGAGTGTGTATCAGAATGTGCATGAGTGTGTGTGTATGCGAGTGTGTGTATGAGTGTGTATGTGTCAGTGTATGTGTGTGTATGAGCATGTATGAGCGTGTGTGTCAGCATGTATGTGTGTGTATGAGCGTGTGAGTGTGTATGAGAGATTGTGTATATGAGTGTGCGTATAAGAGTGGGTGTATATGAGTTTGCGTGTGTATGAGAGAGTGTGTGTATCAGAGTGTGTAGGAGTGTGTGTATCTGCGAGTGTGTGTATGAGAAAGTGTGTATGAGAGTGTGTATGTGCGTGTATGAGAGTGTGTGTATTAGTGTGTATGAGAGACTGCGTGTGTATGCAAAAAGGAGAGAGACCAGGTTGGGACATCACTACAAAGTGGAATCAGGATGGAGACATTACTACAAGAGGACCAGGATAGGACATTACTACAAGAAGAGGACCAGGATGGGGACATTACTACATGATGAGGGTCAGAATGGGGACATTACTACATGATGACGACCAGGATGGGGACATTACTACAAGATGAGGACCAAGATGGTGACATTACAACAAGATCGGGATGGGGACATTACTACAAGAAGGACCATAAAGGGGGACATTAATATAGGATGGGGACCAGTATGAGGACATTATTAGAAGAAGGGGACCAGGATGGGGACATTACTACAAGGGAAGACTAGGATGGGGACATTACTACAAAAAGGAGATCAGGATGGGGGACATTAATATAGGATGGGGACCAGGATGAGGACATTATTACAAGAAGGGGACCAGGATGGGGACATTACTACAAGGGAAGACCAGGATGGGGACATTACTACAAGAAGGGAACCAGGGTGGGGACATTACTACAAGAAGGCGATCAGGTTTGGGGACATTAATATAGGATGGGGACCAGTATGAGAACATTACACAAGATGAGGAACAGTATGGGGACATTACTACAATAAGGGAACCACGGTGGGGACATTATTAAAAGGAAATCAGGATTTGAACATTACTACATTGAGTGAAAAATTCTGGAATTACTAAAAATGTCACTTAGTAATGTGGCCCTCCGATATCAATTTTTTATTATGTCTGGCCCACCAACCCAGCCGAGTTTGAGACCCCTGTCCTAGACTATGCCTTGTGCCTGCAGGAGGCGTTGAGAACCCTCAAGCACGTAGACCCAATCAGTATGCGTGATGAAAGCCGAATGCTAAGGAACAGTTGATAAGGGGGCTCAGGTCGCCAGATGACAGCAGGCAAGCACGCTGGTGGGCTCTCTAAAATCCTGATGCAGAGTTTACCACCTTAAAAGAACTGGCCATTAAGGGACAGCAACTCCCAGATATACCAGAGTTAGCCCCGCATCTGCGATGGGTTAATATCCCTTCCTCACAAGAGGCACCTTTCTTATCAACTGTTGCAGAGGCCAACATGCAGACTGTAACCCCTGACTGGTTTGACAGCCTGTGCTCCAAGGTGCACCAGCTAAGCAAAGATGTGGCCAAGCTCCTGGGTGCCAGGCATCCTAATACAGTGATACAACCACAAGGAAAGATACAGCTTGCTGACAGCCCAGAGGACATCCCGTGGATGAGGAAACCCACCGCTTCGAGGGAAGCCCACAGACTGCTACAGTTCCAATGGGCAGCCCATCTGTCGCAAGTGCAACAAGGAGGGACACATCTACCGGTTCTGCCCGTTAAATGACCAGCCCCTAGGGTCGGGGGCCAAACCCCAGGAGTAGACTGTCCAAGCCCATCAAACTGGGTGGATAGGTACTTGGGAGAGCGTCCGTACCTGTCCATCACCCTAGATGGTATCCCTACAGAAGCCTTGCTAGACACTGGATCCCAGGTGACCACCATCCCGAATATCCTTTATAAACGATTCTGGTCTGAAATTGAACTTGACCCTCCAGACCCTAACCTGAATATTAATGCTATTAATGGGTTACCTATCAACATAGAGAGGTGCTGGGAGGTAACAATAAAGTTGGGAAGGGTGAAGTTAAAGAACCAAGGACTTATTGTGGTTGAGACTAATCCTAATGAGAGGAACCCACATATTATAGTTTGTACAAATGTCATTGGTAATTGTTTAGGAGAAGTGTTGTTCTTACTCCAACAAATTGCAGACACTGCTCCTCCCTGGGAGAGGACGGCTCTTCAGAAAGAAATCAGAACCCTCATGTATCAGCAACAGGTAAACCAAACAAGTGGTGAAATTGTTAGTGTACGGGTAACAGACCCAATTCCTATTGTGGTACCACCAAGAAGTGAAATGATGATCAGGCCTCAGAGGGCAGGACTACCAAGCGGTAGTGGAGCCAGTGATGTCTGAAAGTAGTCCTACACTACTGACAGCCAGGGCGGTGGTAGATGTATGCAAAGGAAGAGTACCCGTACGCATACTGAACTATGGTGATAATGAAGTTAAGTTACCAAGGTATTCAACTGTTGCTAAATTGTACCATGTAGACAACAACTCAATACATACAGTAGAAGCACTGACTCAACCAGGTTCAGATGAGGATCACAATTCCAAGAATCAGTTAGAGAATCGGTTTCAGGAACTCCATGTAGGAACTGATCACACACCTTCTCACCAGAAACACAGAGTTTATTGGGTAGTTCAAGAGTATAAACAGGTGTTTAGCAAGCATCCACTTGATTTTGGGAAGATAAAAGGGGTACACCATCACATACCCACAGGAAACCATCCACCCAATAAAGAGCGATACAGGCCTATACCACCAGCACACTACCAGCAAGCTAAAGAGATGTTGCAGGACATGAAGGACGCAGGGGTCATCAGAGATAGTTGTAGTCCCTGGGCAGCTCCACTAATCCTGGTTAAAAAGGAAGACGGTAGTATGAGGATGTGGGCAGACTATAGGCAAATTAATCGATTATCACACAAAGGTGCTTACCTGTTACCCCGTATAGAAGAGTCACTTGCTGCATTGAAGTCTGCTAATTACTTTTCAACCCTAGATCTTACTAGTGGGTACTGGCAGGTCTCCGTTGCAGAAGAGGACCACGAGAAGACAGCCTTCACGACACCGATAGGACTATGTGAGTTGAACAGCATGCCATTCGGGCTGTGTAATGCACCAGGAACGTTCCAGAGACTGATGGAGTGTTGCCTAGGCCACAGAAACTTTGAAACCGTGCTTCTCTACCTGGACGATGTCGTAGTGTATTCTAAGACATATGAAGACCATCTGCAGCATCTAAGTGAAGCATTTGAAGCATTGTATAAATACGGGATGAAGCTAAAACTATCAAAATGCCACTTGTTGAAACCAAAAGTTCAATACCTTGGGCATATGGTCAGTGCAGAAGGAGTAGCACCAGACACTGACAAGGTCACCGTCATCAAGGACTGGCCAGAACCAACTACCTTTAATGAGGTATGTCAATTCTCAGGACTGGTCGGGTACTACAGGAGGTTCATCAAGGGCTACATGAAGATAGCAGCGCCCAGCAAGATCTGGTAGGACAGTCTAAGAAGGGCAAGATAAGAGGTCCTCCATTCCCGTGGGGACAAGAACAAGAACAGTCTTTAAAGCAGTTAAAAGAGGCCCTGACTGGAGAAGAGATCCTTGCCTACCCTGACTACAGCCTACCATTCCTGTTATACACCGATGCCAGCAACATGGGATTTAGAGCTGTCTTATCACAGAGACAGAAAGGCAGAGAAAGAGTAATAACCTATGCAAGCAGGAAGCTCCGTCCTACAGAAAGGAATCCACAGGAAACTACAGCTTATTCAAACTGGAGTTCCTAGCCTTGGTCTGGGCGATTATAGAATGGTTCAAGCACTACCTGGCAGCTTCAAAGTTCACAGCTTTCACAGATAACAACACCCTGACACATCTGCAGACTGTCAAGCTGGGAGCAATAGAGCAAAGCTGGATGGCAGATTATCAAACTATGATTTCAAATACCGGGCGAGCCATAAGAACGCCAATGCTGATGCCTTGTGCAGGATGCCTAACTTACCAGACGCGGGAGAAGACATGGATGAGCTAGAAGTAGAGCTACCAGTCTTCCACTGCCCAAGTGCATCCCAGTGTCATCAAACCAGTCAGAGACATCAGGAGACAACAGTGAACCCGTTACCTCACCATAGATGGAAGGAGACACAGGACAGTCACCCAGCTATCGGCTTAGTCAAGAGCTGATAACTAAAGAACATTCCTGCCAGATTCTCCACAAGAAGCAAATAACCTTTGGAATGAGAAAGGAAAACTGTTTGTCTACCGAGGGAAACTGTGCAGTGTACCCAAAAGAGATGTCCAGATGGTATTGGAAGCATATCACAATGATGCAGGACACTTTGGTTGGAAGAAGCTTGAGATGTTGCTGAAAGACCGCTTGTACTGGGTCGGCATGAGAGGTTCCATTGAGAGATGGTGTAGAAATTGTGGACCATGTCACCTGAGAAGAAAGGACCAGGGAAGCCAAAAAGCACCATTACAGCGAGTTCACCAAGCAACCCCTTGAAATAGTAGCCTTGGAACATGTGAAGCTGACACCCAGCAGATCAGGTTACACCTACACCCTTACCATGGTAGACCACTACTCCAGATTTTTAGTGGTAGCACCTGTCAAAGACTTAACAGTAGCCAAAACCTTTCAAACCTACTTCTGTAGACCACACGAGTATCCAGAGCAGGTATTGGTCAGTCTGGTCAGTCTGTGAAGAACTAAGCATTGCTATGATGGACGGGTATTTGGCCTTCCAAGCTGTCTTTCTCCTTTGGTTGAGGTTCTAGACACTATCCACATCCACATGTGCCTCTTCCTTCCTCGTGGCTACTAGCAGGTACGGAAAGAGACTTCATAGTGACGTATCTAACCTACACTGTATCCAAGCTGACTGTGTGCCCCTAATGTATTTTGATGGTACGGAAAGAGACTTCATAGTGATGTATCTAACCTCCACTGAATCCAAGCTGACTGTGTGCCCCTAATGTATTTTGATGGTATGGAAAGAGACTTCATAGTGACGTATCTAACCTCCACTGTATCCAAGCTGACTGTGTGCCCCTAATGTATTTTGATGGTATAACAATATTCTCCCATTTTTTTGACCTTAGAAATATGCTTTTTTTTTTATCCTCCTGCCCTTGTCTCTGTCTCCTGCTGATCCTGACCCAAACTTTCCTCTTAGCAGTAATTTGTTAATTGTCCCCTGGTGTGATGTATCCTTCTCATCTGACCCCTCCCCTCCACATACCTGGTATATTGTCTGTTGTTCATAAGAGCTATAAGTAGCATGGTGTAAGGCATTCTGTGCTTTGGCATCTGTGCCATTTCTAAGTGGAATTCAGAGATATACTAGAGATAAGCCAGAGGTAACCAGAAGGTAACAACTCTACCCATCTACTACCCTTCAGTACTTTACTTTGCCCATTGCATCAAAATGTCGTTCATTTCAATGCTTTTATATCTATGTGCATTAGTCATCCACATTTACCGCCCCATTCCACCTCCATCACCCTTTATCCACATCAGCCCCTCTCTACTTCCCTTTACTATGTCCTGCTCCCATACTCTCTTCACCCTACTCAATCATCTAAGCCCGTCATATTCCAGGGTCTTGCCTCAACAAAAACAATGTCATAGAGCCAAACATTACTCCCTCCTTCTCTTTCTACTACTGCTTATGTCAGGCGATATTTCTCCCTATCCTGGGCCACCCTCTTCCAACTTCAACCCCCCCCCACGCCTCATACAGAAATTCCAGTAACCTTATTAGCATTACCTGCACACCTCCATCTCCCTCTTTTAAATGTGCCCTCTAGAATACACGGTCCGCATGCAACAAACTTCCCTTTGTCCACAACTACTTTCTCACTAACTCTCTTAACCTTTTGGCCCTTACTGAAACCTGGATCCAGGACTCAGACACTGCCTCCCCTGCTGCTATCTCCTACGGCGATCTACACTTCTCTCATTCCCCGAGACCTGGAAACAGACGTGTTGGAGGAGTTGGCCTACTCCTGTCCCCACAATGTACTTTCCAGGTCATCCCCCCCACTCCATCACTCTCATTCCCTTCTTTTGAGATTCACACCATTAGGCTGTTCCATCCCCTCCCCTCAGAGTAGCGGTGGTGTATCGCCCCCCAGGTTCAACCACCCACTTCCTCGACCACTTCTCCGCGTGGCTGCCGCACTTCATGTCCTCAGAATTACCAACCCTCATCCTGGGAGACTTTAACATCCCCATAAACAGCCTCAACTCCACATCTGCATCCCAGCTCCTATCTCTAACCACTTCTCTTGGCCTCTTGCAACTCTCAACCTCTGAGACACATAAGGATGGTAACACCCTTGACCTGGTCTTTACCCGACTCTGCTCTACCTCCTCCTTAGACAACTCATCTCCTTCTCTCTCTGATCACAACATTCTCACCTTCACACTCACAAACCCTCGCCCATCACAGCATAGTCCGACCTATCACACATTCAGAAATCTACAGGCCATCATCCCTCACACATTCACAGACTCTCTTCTCTCATCACTGTCCCCAATCTCCTCCTTCCCCTGCCCCAATCTGGCTGTGAATTACTACAATGACACTCTCAAAAGTACCCTTTACCAAGTAGCACCCCTCACCCTCAGAACCTCCAAACACAGAGTAAAACAGCCCTGGCTCACATCACAAACTCAATTCCTCCAGCGATGCTCGAGGAGTGCCGAACGCCTATGGAGGAAAACTCGCTCACCAGGAGACTTCATACATTATAAATTCATGCTAAAAACCTACAACTCTGCCCTTCACCTCGCCAAACAGACCTACTTCACCACCCTGATCTCCTCACTAGCCAACAACTCAAACTTTTTGACACCTTTCACTCTCTCCTCAGTCCGAAAGTGCAGGCTCCTATCACTGACTTCTGTGCTGATGATCTGGCCTTTTACTTCACAGAGAAAATAGAAAACATCCGTCAGGAAATCAGCTCCCAACCTTCAAGTGTTTCTGCTCCCATCTGTCCCCACATCCCCTCTGGCTCACTCTCCATTTTTTGACCCAGCCACAGAAGAAGAAGTCTCCAGGCTCCTCTCGTCCTCACGTCCCACTACATGCACCTCATTCCCTCACACCTACTACAGACCCTCTCTCCAGTGGTCACCAGTCACTTAACCACAATCTTCAATCTCTCCCTCTCTACTGGCATCTTCCCCTCCTCCTTCAAACACTCTATTATTACTCCACTACTAAAGAAAACATCCATTGACCCATCCTGCACAAATAACTACAGACCTGTCTCCAATCTCCCCTTCATCTCTAAACTCCTGGAGCGCCTGGTCTACACCCGCCTCACCCATTACCTCGCCACTCACTCTCTTTTAGATCCATTGCAGTCTGGCTTCCGCAGCTTACATTCTACAGAAACTGCCCTTATCAAAGTAACCAATGACCTTCTGACAGCAAAACGTAATGGTGACCACTCTCTGCTTATCCTTCTTGACCTCTCTGCGGCTTTTGACACTGTTGACCACCATCTCCTACTCGCTATGCTGCACTCCATTGGCATCAAGGACACGGCTCTCTCCTGGTTCTATTCCTTTCTTTCTGACCGCTCTTTCAGTGTATCATTCTCTGGCTCCACTTCCTCCCCTCTTCCTCTCACTATTGGGGTCCCTCAGGGTTCAGTCCTTGGCCCTCTCCTCTTCTCTCTCTACACAGCCCCGATCGGACAGACCATCAGCAGATTTGGCTTCCAGTACCATCTCTATGCTGATGACACACAACTATACACTTCAGCCCCTGACCTTACCCCTGCTCTAATAAAGAACACCAATGACTGTCTAACCGCAGTCTCCAATATCATGTCCGCTCTCTATCTGAAACTCAACCTTTCCAAAACTGAACTTCTTCTGCTCCCACCCTCTGCCAACCTACCTAAACCTGACATCTCTCTCTCGATGTGCGGCACTACGATACCGCCCAGTCAGCAGGCTCGCTGTCTCGGTGTTTTGATGGACACTGATCTCTCCTTCACTCCATACATACAATCTCTCACCCGCTCCTGTCGCTTGCACCTGAAAAATATCTCCAGAATTCGCCCTTTCCTCACCATGGAAACAACTAAAACCCTCACTGTGGCCCTGATTCATTCACGCCTTGACTACTGTAATTCTTTATTAGCTGGCCTCCCCCACAGTTAGCTTTCCCCTCTCCAGTCTATCCACAATGCAGCAGCCAGGATCACCTATCTTGCAAACCGTTACTCAGATGTTTCTGCTCTGTGCCAGTCACTACATTGGCTACCCGTACACTATAGAATCCAATTCAAATTGCTCGTTGTCACCCACAAAGCTATTCATGGTGCGGCACCTCCTTACCTCTCCACCCTCATCTCTGTCTACCACCCCACCCGTCCCCTTCGCTCTGAACGTGACCTCAGACTAACATCGGCATTAATCCGAACCTCCCATTCCCGACTCCAAGACTTCTCTCGAGCTGCACCAAAACTCTGGAATGCTCTACCCCAAGAAATTAGGACCATCCACAACTTGCATAGCTTCAGACGCTCCCTAAAAACACACCTCTTCAGGGCGGCCTATCCTTCTCCCTAACAGTAGTCATTTAGACATAAGATATTCATTGTTATAAGCCCCTGTACTTTGTGTTCCCATCCCGTCTTAGATTGTAAGCTCCTTCGAGCAGGGTCACCTTCATTTTCTGCCTTTTTTATTGTATTTCCTAAGTTGATTCTATGTTTATTGTATATAACTACTGTTCTGCATTACCTTTCTGTACCGTATATTTTTCTTATATGTACCGTTGTACTGTAAAGCGCTGCGGAATATATTGGCGCTATACAAATAAAGTTTTATTATTATTATTATTATTAATGACAGACCAAGGTTCTGCATTTGAATCTGAACTGTTTCAAGAATTCTTGGGCTTATACTGTTGCAAAAAGATCAGAACCACACCTTACCATCCACAAACGGGCTGTGTGAGAAAATGAACAACATTGTCATCGATATGTTGAAGACGTTATCCCTTGAAGAGAGGAATCAGTGGCCAGAGAAACTACCTGATCTAGTGTACATGTACAACCATATACCTGTAAGTTCCACTAACTACACATTAGCATACCTGATGCGAGCAAGACCTGGAAAACTTCCAGTTGACCTAGAAATGGGAATTGTAGTACCAAACCCACATGCTTCTGATGAAGATTGGAACTCTAACCCGTCAACAGCAGTATAAGAAGGTACAAGAATGTGTAGAAAAGAACTTAGAACACATCAGGGACAAGCAAGAAAGAGACTACAACAAACATGCGTCAGCTGAACCCTTGATACCTGGTGAAATTGTTCTAAAAAGAAAAAGAACTTATAAGCTAGATGATCAGTGGGAAGCTGAACCCTACATTGTCCAAAACTTGCATAATTAGCCGTGATGAAGAAAGAACAACCTCGACAGTTTCAAGAGACCACCTCAAGAAATGTCCAGAACAGCTGAAACCGCAAGAAGAAAATTCCTACTCAACTACAGTTGAAGAAAAGGGAGCGTAATCCACACTGTACTAGGAGACTTCACAGAAGATTGGCCTCCATGTGATGGAGCCATCATAGTACCAATACTCTCCTTTTATCAACCAGTAGAAGAACACCGTTCAAGTACAAGACATATAGCCTGTTGTACCGGAACCAGAGATTCCTACAATCAGTGAACCTGCCAGTCCGCTAGAAAGACTACAGCAATACTACAGTATTTCAGAGTCACGTAGGTCTACACGTAGACTAGGGAATAGTGCACATGCAGCACCAGTAATAGACACTAGTATACAACCTGTAGAGACACCAGTAATACACAAGTCTACCTGTAGTAACTTTGGACAACCACCACTCAGGTATAGAGAATAAGGTGGGAAATGAAGAGATGTAAATATGAGTATTTGCATGTAAATAGACAGTAAATATTAGTGTATAGAAGGGTGGAGGAACTGGGCACAGCCCCATGCACATTACGTTGGGAGCAGAAAGTGCCTGGGGTGGAGAGAAGGTAAGACCAGGCCTCCTAAGCAGAGACACCCATAGGGAAATTGTGTGTAAAGTCTGTTAACCCGTTAAATGTTTCAAGCCTACAGAGACTTTACTGTGAAGATTTTACCCTTTTTTCCTGGATTCCCCTGTCTAACCATGGACCATAACCACAGGACTGGTAGTGGCAAAGCAATTCTTTATTTCTTTTACAGCCTGCGGCCGATGGACTAGCGCCGCAAGGACTGCTTTTTCTTATTTTTACCAGTTTTTCAGTGGTTTTTGTAAATACTTCAATTTTTAGACTGTTATGATACCTGTTATTGTTAAGGTACCTTTACACGCTGCCACTGTGCCTAGCAACAGGTATCCACCACACGCGCGCGCGCACACGTTTTTGACCAATCGCCGATGCCGCATATACACGCCGCCATTGCGTTGTCAACTGAAGGTATCTTTGTTCCCCGGAAGTTCTGACAGATCCTGCGGCTAACTTCCTGTTGAATACCTTTGCTGCTTCACACGCTGCCACCACAAAGGAATATGGGTGTACATCTTTCGCGCCGCAAGTACATAGGCGTGACAGAGATGTGTATTCCGTGACACTAATACGCTGATTGGACAACGCAATAGCGTCATGATTGGGCAGCCTGCGCAGGAAGGCTGACTAATACATGACGCCATTCCAATTGTGGAGTGTGAATGGATAGCTCTTTAAATATAGCGCCCTGAGAAGGGACAGCCAATGGAAACACAGTAGCCCCCACCAATCATCGCTGATGGGGCGTGGTATCCATGACGCTGTGGCACGCCCCTGGGAATTTACTAGGCGTCGCAAATTCCATCCCTGTGCCCCGTTTACATGCCACTACCATGGCAATTGTGCCTTTGTGTTGCCTTCAGTTTTTGAGCATGGCTCAGCAACAGGTATCTGAGTCAACTGCAGGACACCGGGAGGAATTTCCCTATTTACACGCCGCCATTTCGTAGCAATTTCATGGCAACAGGCACAAATATCCCCAATGCCAGGCAGTTGCTACCACGCAGTGGCGGCGTGTAAAGGGGCCCTTACTGTTATGATGTACAAAAATCTTTACTTAGTCCGGGAGTACTGAAGGTAACTAGGTGGGAATGTGGCGCCCTGTCGCAGGTAGCCACAGGACTAACTAGTACACAAAGGGATTTCCACATCTGGTACTCACACACAACATCTTTCACTCCAGGCCTGTAGGGGAGCACCACTGGCTGCTGTTAAGACAGATCCATATAAATTCAGATGCTGGGGGCGTAGTTAGCCAGAGTGTGCAGTCGCTAGGAGAACGGTGAAGATCATTTCAGAGGCTAGTGAGCAAAACTGGTTACCGGAGCCGTGCTAGGCCCGAAACCAGTGCACCGCCAGAGCTAGTGTGAGGGTCCAGAGAGTGAGGACCAAAGGCAGAGGCAAGGAACAGTACAGTGGGGGCAGAGGAGCCATACCGGCTCACGCCAGGAGAACACCGGTCACTGGAGTCCAAGTCTGCAAGGGAGAGATTAGCCCAGCAGAGAATCCCAGTACACCATGGAGGCTTAGCTTCCCGGACACCCGCAGCACTCACCATTTGAGAGCCAGGAGCTGCAGAGAGGTAGCGGTAGCCAAACGAGAGCCCTCAGTGCAGCAACAAAGGTGTGAGAGAGAAGAGAGGTCAGGCTTGGTTTCACACACGCCAGTCTTCAGGACAAGGAAGCAGAACAAGGAGGCCTATAGCCCACTTGGTGTGGAAAGCCCAAAGTGCACCCTTCAACCCTGGAAGCGTACCTGCAAATCACCAGTAAAAAGGTACAGAAAAAGACTTTCTTGTGTGTGTCCATCCTTCCAGCCTGTCCCACACCGCAACGACTGTGCTACCCTATTCCACCATCCTACCCTTACAGCCCCAGGGACCCCGCTCCACCTGTAGGGAGCCACAACACCTTGCTGCTGCCCATCACCCTGGAGGCCTTAGCAGCACCGGTGCCAACACTGGATCTACAGGTGGCGTCACGACATTCACCTATAAACTTTTATCCCTGTAAATACCCCTTTTAATTGTCAACACGAGGGTACAGGCTCGGGCACCGACCACCCATGACGTCCCTGCAACAGACCACCCGAGACTTGAGTACCCAGACCCTTGTGAGCCCGACAAAAGTCACTCTTTCCCCGGGGTGCAGGTCCCTACGTCCCGCCGGGAAACAAAAAGTTCTTGGCTCGCTCCTGGCTCTCGGAGAAAGATCCAGCCTCCCCCGTTGCGGAAGGCAGTCACCACGCCTTCCCGCCACAGAACCCATTAGGTATATTGGGCCTTGCAGGCTTCATCCTTGGCCAGGATGTTTCGGGCCTCCAGCACCCTCTGTTGGGCCTGTCATTTCTTGTCCTCCGCCTCCCACGGGCAATACACCGTCTCCAGTTTTCCTCCCATGGCACAACCTCCACCTGCTCTCTGCCCGCTGCCACCTCCCCTGGGAATTCCATCATGCTGGGGTTCTCCCAGTAGCACACCATCCTCTTCCCATGGACCTACTGGGACAGGGCTCTGGGGTCAGTGGGATGGCTAGGCACTGCTCGGGGTCTGGAGTGTCCTCCCAGGCCTACTGGTGTGCGCTGGGCTGGGGCTAAGGGGGCAAGTAGGGTATGAGGGGGCCCTCCTCCAGCAGTGGGGCAGTCACCATACCTGTCCCAGACTAGGCTCTGATTCGTCCTGTTCCATCTTTTGGGTCGGGGAAGCAGGGCGCGAAGCCGCCCATCTCGCAGCCACCTTCCCACGACAGTCTGCCGCCATCTCTCCATGGTGGTCAGGTGGGTCTCCTCCAGCTGGCGACTGAGCACCCTGACATTGTTCTCCAAGAAGGTGGGATCCAGCTCCATCATTAGGCTTGCCTCTAGGGAGCCAGCGGAGTCTCCCGCTGGCACCCCGCGCTCCACACCGTTTAGGCCTTGCTCCTCCCATTTTGGATTTCATCTCGACGCCAAGCTTCCCGCCACTCAGCTCATGGTCCATGCCAACGTCTCCATCTGCCCCCTCCTTTTGTGGGCGTGACTCTTCCCCTCCATCAGCGGCCATGTGCCTAGGTTGAACGACACAGTTCATTGGTCTGCCTCCCGACTCTTGGAGGGTGGAAGGGGCTTGGGCCATCTTTCACACTGTGTGCTGGCCTGGCCCACGGTGGGCACTTGATTTTAGTCCTTTGTGGCCGCCATTGCTCTTGCCTAAGAAACAGTCTCTTTGTCACAGTTCATAACGCACACAAGACCAGCGATGCTGGTTCATCCTGTTCATGGCGCCAAGTCTAACTTGCCCCAGCGGGGGCTATGGGGTACTCGGAACTGGGCCCTCTTGTTGTCGTTGGGGCTGTGGGGATGCTGTCACGGTGACGTGACCCGGTCTGTGGTCCCCTGTCGGGTGGTCAGTAAAAGGGGGAATTTTCTGAGAAGGGGTAAAAAGGAAAAGTAAAAATAAAGTAAAAGAGTTTGTTGTGTTGCCACCCGTTGAAGGTGGCTGCTAGGGACGCTGCTGCGGTCCAAGACCTCTGGGGATCATGGAGTTGCAGCTGTGATGGTGTAGCTCCCCACGGGAGGAGCGGGCCCCCAGGGCATCTGGAGTTAAGGTGATTTGGGGTGATGGGGAGCCAGCGGGGCTGAGCTGGCTGTGGGGCTGTATCAGGGACACTTTCCAGCAGGCTACTGCTGCCTGCACATTTTTTTAGTCTACCTCTCCTCAGGCGCGGAATGAACAGTTGGACACAATGCTGAGTTGCAACCTGGTTTACTTGGCTTCTCTCGTCAGGCACTTCAGGTTACAAGCAAGTACAGTGGCGGCTCCGGTAGTCCTTGGTAACCAGGATAGCTTGTCCCTTTTCTGCTCCTCTCTGCTTGGGCTTTCCTTTCTCTGCCTGTCCTCCTACTTCCTGCACACTTCTCCATACACAGAGCCCTGATCCAGCAGCCACTGACCTTTGTTGGGTGACCAGCATATTCCCCTTGCCCTAGTACGGCTGTCTTCTCTGCGCTGTGTCGGGAGTTGGCCACGAGTCATAGAGAGCTCGTGGCCCCCGGGTTCTGTGGTTGGAGCTTGAAGCCTTCCTGCCACATTCAAGGCTGGTCCCCTGTTTCTTGCCTTGTCCTTCTGCCTCACAGCTGATTCAGGCACGTGGGTGGATCGCACTCTGCCCGCGCCCATAGGACTCCCTCCGTCTTTCTGCGGTTCATAGACCCAGGATCAGGGGTAGGCCTCATCACAGCTTGGGCCTGTGGGTCTGGGTTTCGTCTCTGCTTTCCGTTTTGTCTCCTCTGTCGACTGACCTCTCACTTTCTGTGGTGTTTCTCCTTTGTCCTCTCCTTTACCTAACTGCTTCCTGCTTACTTCTCACCCACCACCTGTCTTCCCCCGCTGTCCCACAGCTGCCTGAGCCATCCCACTACCTGGGTTCACCCACTCGCTCTGGGATCGGGAGGTGTGTTGGGTGTGTTTGTGGGTGACTAGACTTACCGATCCCAATTGCTGCAGACTATTGGTGGCAACCGGGCCGCGGGTGCCGCATACATACTTGAAAAGGTGAGCTGTATTAGCACCCATTTCCGTCATTCCTCCACCACTTTTGCTGGTCTTACAGCACTACAAAAGCGTTTAAATTTTGTCAAGTCACCGACACATTTGCGATCTGCCCACACAGTGGAACTCAACCCATCATATGTTGGTGAGGATTAGTGAGCATCAGAGGGCTCAATACCAGCATCAACATGCTCGTCAGAGTGACAGTCAGCTACCACACATAACAACTGTCAAGTGGGTGTGGATAACTGACATTAGTGAGGGTTCTTAAGAACTTTGCTGCACCAACTTCGTGAGCAATGATCAGGCTATTAGTGTAACCATCCTGCTGCTGTATCTCTTGAAACAATCACTGCATAATCTCAAAGAGAAAGCTTTGAGTGGCCAACATGTTGGTATGGAGACAGATTTCCCAATGGGTGATACTATTAACAGCCAATATTTGGAGGCAACATTGGGTGATGAGGAGGAAGAGAACTTGTTTTTATGTGCAACCGAGGGGACTCCTAATGCTACAGAGGGGATACCCAGCCCAAGTTTCATGTCTGTCCAGCCTGGATGGGCTGGAGAGGAGGTGGTGGAGGAGGAGGAGTCGAGTCAGCGTGAGGAGAGGATGGGTACTGTTCCTACTGGTAAGGACACAGAACATTTGCCTGTTTGCAGCTTAGACCACATGGCATAGTTCATTTGTAAGTGTATGTGGCAAGACCCTCGCGTGATAAACATTTTATCCAAAAACTTGTACTGCTTGGCCACCTTTCTCCATCCATAGTACAAGGAGTAATTTCCTTCTCAACCTTTGGATTCACCAAAGAATTGTACAATGGAATTGTTGAGGGCCGTTGTAGATCAGTTGCTGAAAACATTTCCCTCAGACAATGCTGGTGGCAGAGGTACCGGCTCTTTTCAACACCAAATCCTATGCACATTGTGAAGTGGACAAACCAGGACAGTATTCCTACTACAGTGTGATTGGAGGCCCTTAGGATGGCGGCTTCCTGTATCAACCATGACTCAGCCCATAGGGCAAATTTTTGGAAGCACAATGCACATTGTGCAGTGGACAAAGCCAAGACAGTATTCCTACTCCAGCCTAACTACTATTTGTGATTGGAGTCCCTGGTCATGGGTTGGTGGCTTCCTGCATCAACCATGACTCAGCCTATAGGGCTAATTTTTACAAACCCTATGCACATTGCAGTGGACTAACCAGGACAGTTTTCCTACTCCGGCCTAACTACTATTTGTGATTGGAGTCCCTGGTCATGGGTTGGTGGCTTCCTGCATCAACCATGACTCAGCCTATAGGGCTAATTTTTACAAACCCTATGCACATTGCAGTGGACAAACCAGGACAGTATTCCTACTCCGGCCTAACTGCTATTTGTGATTGGAGGCCGTTGGGATGGTGGCTTCCTTTGTCAACCATGACTCAGCTCATAGGGCTAATTTTTGGAAACAAAATGCACATTGTGCAGTCAACAAACCAAGATAATATTCCTACTCCAGCCTAACTACTATTTGTGATTTGAGGCACTTGAGATGGTGGCTAAATAAACATGCCTGGGTTGAACCGCATTGTTACTGAAATCGGGGCTACATATTCAGTAGAAATCTTCTGTCAGTCACCCTATATGGCAAAAAAAAACATTGCTGGGTTGTGCCACATTGTGACTGAGATAAGGGATACATATTCAATAGAAATCTGTCAAGTCACCTTATCTGGCAAAAAAACATGCCTGGGTTGTGTCACATTGTGACTGAGATAGGGGATACACATTCAATATAAATATACATTGACTGTTGATCGACTGATGGCCCTCTCAAAACTTGAATTGTTTTAGTCCATCATAGATAATGTTTGTCAAGGGAGGCCCTTATCACGGTGTCGTCCTGCACCTATGACACAGCCCCCAGGAGTAATTTTTGGAACTATTATGCACATTCTGCACTGGACCAAGTAGTAGAGTATCAAGAAGTTTTCTCTTCCTATATAATCTGGGAAATATTGTCAATCAAAATCTCTGAGCCATTTGGAGAAGCTTCTTCAACCCTTCCCGCAGGGGGGCACCATATGTTCTTTGTCCATTGACTTGCACCAGTGATATATTTGAGCTCGTCATCCAGTTGACTAGTGCAGCTTTATTTTCTAAACGTATGGTACTGTCACGCTTGGGAAGTAAAGGAATCTGGTATCAGGTAGGTGAATTGGGCAAAAGGGTGTCAGGAAAGCCGAATCTGACCCTGATGCTGGGGTCCCTGGCTCACCCTGATCTCGGAGGTACCTCTGATGGTGAGGCGTTCTGAGCCGCCACCCTGCACCCTAAAACTCCTTATTAGCCCTAGGCTGAGGGCCCCTACCTCCACCCACGGGTCAGGAATTACAGCGTCTCCCAAGGAAAGACTTTAGCCCAGCAACTAAGCATCAGCACAGCACCAAAATCTAGAGCACATAGCTATCAGCAGCACCAGACAGAGGAGAGGGAAGGCTATTTAAAGCCAGAGGGAGGGATTCCAGGTGAGTCACACATTAACTCCTGAACCAGCAATTGAACATAATATTGACTGCAGTTCTGGAGCACACCACAGAAGGCAAAGACGTTCACAACCATCAACCATGCAGCTCTTAAAGACAAACCACATACACAGCAGCATCCAACAATGTCAGCGCCATCTAAGGGCGTGACAGTTACGGGGCCAAATGAGGGCTCTCACTAAACTCAGGTTTCCTGACTATAGCAGGCCTTCTGGACATTTGAATTTAGTGCCACATAATCACATGGAGGAGGAGGGTCAAGCCCAATGCTACAATGGGCAAATTGTAAACTGCTATGGAATATGTATTACACTCTCTGAGTGTCAATAAGTGAGGGACCATGCGAATGTCTAAGTAAGAGCAGTCCCTCCAAAATGTATGTTACAGGGCCGCCTCTGGACCTTCACCAAATGTAGGTTTCCTGCCTACTGCAGGCCCTCTGAACATTTGAATTTAGGGATGCAGTATCACATGAAGGTGGAAGAGAAGGAGTAGGATCAAGCCCAATGCTACAATGGGCACATTGTAAAATGCTATGGAATATGTATTCCACTATCTGAGTCTCAATGAGGGAGGGATCACCCAAATGTCTAAGTAAGAGCAGTCCCTCCAAAATGTACATAACACGGCCACCTATGGGCCCTCACCAAAGTTAGGTTTCTTGCCTACTACAGACCCTCTGAACATTTGAATTTAGGGCCGCAGAATCACATGCAGGTGAAGGAGGAGGACGAGGGTCAAGCCCAACACTAAAATGGGCAAATTGTAAACTGCTATGGAATATGTATTCCACTATTTGAGTCTCAATGTGGGAGGGACCACCAAAATGTATAAGTCACAGCAGTCCCTCCAAAACATATGTTACAGGGCCTCCTGAGGCCTCTCAGGTTAAAGATCAACATACTTACTGGCACGTTTTAGGTAGCCTTGTAAAATACTGGGGAATAGCTAACTAAAAATGATGTATGACAGAGGGAGCTGTTGTGAATTCTGCTTGTTGGCTCCCTCCTGTGGTTGTGGCTAGTAATGCAGTTGATCCTGTTTTGCACTCTTGGTCATGTGAATTGGATAATTGCAATTCTGACTGGGGTATTTAAGGTTGCAGGATTCCTCAGTCCTTGCCAGAATGTTCCTGGAGGTGTTTCACCTCTGTCTGGTCTCTCCTGCCCGGCTGCAAGACTTCCAAGCTAAGTGTATGGTTTAGTCTTTTTTTGGCACACATGCTGTGTGCTTGTTTTCTGAAGTGGTCTATTTTTGCTCAGAGTGCATGCTGTGTTAACTTGCTCTCTGTTAGGAAGTTTTCTTCCTAGGATTTTTGTGCTATTCATTTGTTATGGGCTTGTTCAGCTTTTTGTGTCAGTATACATATATTGAGAATTGTAGAATTCACAGGAGGTTTGCAGATCTAGAGGGCGCCGAGTCTTGAGTAGACTCAGGGTATTTTTGTATTATCTGCAGTGGATATTTTTTAAGGGATTTTATACTGACTGCAATAGTATCCTGTCTTTATCTAGCTAGAAGTGGCCTCATCTTTGCTTAATTCTGTTTCTGCCTGAGTGTGTCTTTTCCTCTTACTCACAGTCAATATTTGTGGGGGGCTTTCTATCCTTTTGGGGTTCTGCTCTGAGGCAAGATAGCATTCCTGTTTCTCTCTTTAGGGGTAGCTAGTTCTCTGGCCGTGTTGAGGTGTCTAGGGTATGGTTAGTCACATCCCACGGCTACTTCTAGTTGCGGAGTTAAATCAGGAACTGTGGTCAGTACAGGTACCACTTCTCCTGTGAATTTTATTCATGCAGCTCCAAGGTCACAGGGTCATAACAGGGAACTACAAAATGTATAAGTCAGGGCTCTCCAAATTATAAAAGGCAAAAAAAAGCCACAATAGTACGTGTGAACAAACGCTGAAAGGAATATCTTTTTGTTTCTCTGGTTTATTTAGCCTTATATACAAGTTGTTATGCAGGAAAAACAGTTTCTTAACCTTTATGGCCTGTTAAATGCAATTTAGGTTAGATTTGGTAGTTGTTCTTGTGAATCTGTAAAAGTGGCGAAATACTGCCATGAAATTATTCTCAGAAACCATATGTGAGTCAGAAATGCATGCAGGCATATTCTCCAGGCTCTTTGTAGGGTCCAGCAGAAAATCACTCGCATTTCCCATTGACTTGCATTGTACTCGCTATTTGGAACGAATCCGTGATTATTGCAAAATACTCATTACGAATATAGTGATTATGAATATTTTGGTACTCGCTCATCACTAGTACTTAGCAAAAACTGTGGTTTCCATAAAAGGTTTTGGTACAGCTATTCACACAAGCACCACTGTGCCACAGGGTATTTGCAAAAAACATTGGTACTAAACCCTAAAAAGGCTTGTTTTAGGAAGGAGTTACTAAATATACTATCTATCACTATATAAAGAAAAATAATAGCTAACTATCTAAGTAGTGCATACAGGATCAGCAACGTCGACACTGCAGCAGAGCAGCAAGACTGTCAGTGAGCTCCAACACGGAGAAAATGGCGATGAGGGAAAATGGCCGGACATTTGACATACCAGCCATTGACACAAGCCCTTGTGTACAAAAAGTACAATTTGCTTTATGGGTGCTGATTGTCTGCCACACCGGACCACCCACAGTAAGGTTGGTTTCACATCACGTTATTTTTCCTGTCTGTGGGATCCTACTTTTTGGACAGGAATGGATGTCTGCAAACAGATGCCAAATAGGCATCCGTTTTAGATTTTTTGCAGGATCCTCTCCTCCTCTCCCTGTACCTCCATCTTTCCTCCCCGCTCCTCCACCTCTCATTCCCGCTCCTCCACCTCTCCTCCCTGCTTCTCCATCTCTCCTCCTCGCTCCTCCACCTCTCATCCCCGCTCCTCCATCTCTCCTCCCCACTCCTCCATCTCTCCTCCCCGCTCCTCCATCTTTCATCCCCACCCCCCCGAAAAAGAAAAAGAAACCTCATTGAGGATTATTTACCTGTCCGCCGGTTTCCTCCACCTCCGAGGATGCCTCCAGCACCTCCTGCTGCCTAAAGGATCTGCCGTGATGTCACAAGCCGGCAGTGTCATCGGGTCACATGACCACAGTTACCATGGTAACCGGTCATCTGACCCGATCAGCTGATAGGGTTGTGACATCATGGTCCTGTACTGGGAGCGAGATAGAAGCATCGGTGGATCGCCAGACAGGTGAGAATAGCGATTTTTTTTTATTTTTAACCCCTGCTTTTACTTAATTTCACTTCTGCAATGTACTTATATACAGTGCAGAAGTGAAATTAGATGGTTAGGAGCAATTTTAGTGTACTGAGCATGCTCAGTACACTAAAATCTGGTCCGAGGAACAATCAGCTGTTTCCTCAGACCCATGCTCCATAAGCCCCCATGTTAAAGGCTAAGGATTGGAATCGATTTGGCCTAATTGCCATCTGATTTTGTGGATCAGATTTGTGTCGATTTTTTGCTGTGCCCAAAATCAGAGCAGTCTCCGATTTTGGGTACAGCAAAAAAAAAATTGGACACAATCAGATCCGACATAAATCGGATGGCAATTAGGCCAAATCCGATCTGATCTGTGCCCATAGGATAACCTGGGGGCCATGGATCCTCAAAAATCGTAATGTGAAAGCACCCTTAATGTGGGAAAAAAAATGAAGACCTGCCCTTATCTCGGATAAGTTATCTGACCTGAGACCTTCCCCCACCAATCCCTTCCCACCGGCTATGCTGGACAATGACACTCTGAAATCGTAGAACAGATGCATGAGTGCAAATGCACTAATGCTTATTGTCATTCCAATAATTACCAAACAATTCCCAAATTTACGACTTTTCAACAAAACCTTGGCATTTGAGGGACCTAATAAACATTGCCAAGTTCTGTCCAGACATGAAATTGGTGAACATATTCTGCAAAGTTTGCTCATCTCTACTGGTAAACACTGTTCAAACTCTGCTAGTGTCCTGGCTGAGCATCACTCATGCCTTATTGAGCAAGGCTATTCTTGAATTCAGTCAGCAGGATCCAGTGGTGGGCTGAGCTGGGTAGCAGAGATGCATTTGCCCCCCAGGCAATTCAGGGCTGCCCACCGTTTATTGTTGGTAATGTACTACTAGTGAAAGTGAAATCATCACCTGGCCGCGGCCTGCAGTTTTTTCAAAGAGCGGATGCCTGCCACGGTGCCGCTGAACATCCCAGACAGCGTGACTCACAGCATGCTGAGTCAGCGGCTGACAGGGAGGCAGGCATGTTGTTATAGCACCTGATGGCGCACTAGGATTGGATGACCTGGGATTCAGACAGAATTCAGAGGCTTGTCATGTACAGAGTGCTACGTAAGCATGTCTCTGAACTTTCCCGAGTGGAGCACACTGAAGGCGCCACCATACAGTGTGAGAGGCTGGCAGCTACCGTTAGAGTGAGAGAAGGCCAATCTGAGTCCCACTCCCCGCCAGTGCCTGCTGTAAGTGTTCACGTCCATGTCCTGCACCTGCTGCTGCTGTTGTA
Organism: Allobates femoralis; assembly: GCA_033576535.1. NCBI lineage: Eukaryota > Metazoa > Chordata > Amphibia > Anura > Aromobatidae > Allobates > Allobates femoralis. The sequence goes on along the minus strand of JARQOC010000002.1, from coordinate 319,536,528 downwards.
AATGGCCATCTGATTCTCAGTATTGCTCAGTCATGATCTATTCATCATATTCTCTCATGATTTGTTGATCTATTGACAACAGATCAGTATATCATGAGAATTGTGTATACTGCACCCTGTATATACTGTACCCTGTATATAATACCTGTGTATGATATGCAGGTACTATATACAGGGTGCAGTATACCTAAGTACTATATCAGGGTACAGTATACTTGTGCATACTGCACCCTGTATATTCTGCACTCTGTATATAATACCTGTGTATACTGCACCCTGTATATAGTACCTGCATATAATACACAAGTACTATATAAAGGGTGTAGTATATACAGGTACTATATATGTGGCGCCCCACTGGTCAATGCGCCACAGTAGGGGTACTGCACCCACAACAGAGTGTGCAGTATCCCAGTCATTGGAGGAGATAATGTTGACCTAAGGCTCTCTTCCCAGCATCCCTACATCTAGACTAGGGGACCAATCAGCCAGCCCATCACCAGGGTAACCGTTCCCGGTGGGAGGAGTGTTAGGGTAGAAGGAGCGGGAAACACAGAGACAGGAAAGAGTCTAGTCTGAGGAACGAAGCAAGGAACAAGTCCTAGAGGGACACTACAGGGAGGGCACCCGAAAAGGAGTGGCGACCCAGACAGAAAGGGGAGACCCAGTGCCAGACTGTCTGAGTAAATGGTCTGAGGAAATCCCGGTCCACAACGGGGTACTGGCTCTGATTCGCGGTGCAGGCGAGTTCAACCCTGAGCCACCAATACCGGTGGGACGCAGGTCTGCCAAGCAGCCCCCGACATCGTCCACAACATACAGCCCCACCAGGTATCTTGAAACCGGGTTGAGCCCCTTAGAGAAGAAGGGTCACCTCATCACGACCCGACGGGCCTGGTAGGAAGTGGGTCTGTACAGGGCAGTGAACGTAGTAGAAGGAATACTTGGAGAGCCTCAGAAAGATTTTGTTCCCTCCGGTGACTATCCGTGCCAGCTACCCGCAAAGACTGTGTAACTGTGTACCTGAACCGCTGTGAACTGTTGCCAGTAAAAAACCTGTACAGAGTCAGCAAGTCTCTGGTGTCTTATTTTATTAAGTTAAGAAGAAGCTGCTGTCAAATCGACCAGCTCAGCAGCAGCACTGCCCTGGGGACCCGCTCTGCCTGCAAGGAGAGTTGCCAACTGGCTGCAATACCACCATACTTGGCAGTCTGATAGCGGCGCTGGGGAGATCACCAGAAACTGCAGGTGGCATCACGAGACTTTCTTTTTATTATTTTTCCCTTTTTTACCAAGTGACCTCAGGGTTACGGGTCCAGGCAGGCCACCAGTGACATCCCCTTACAGTAAACGCCCGGATACCGAGTTCCCAAAGACCACTGGGCGAGTCATCTTTTTGGCGATCATGAACAGGATCCTGTGCCCGATTTTACCGGGTACTGTGTGCCTTACAAACTTTTACACTCGGCTCAGAAAGACCTCAGGATTGTCAATATACGGCACAAAAGAACTGCTTCCCGCCATTTCCAGCGAACCCCAAAATAGCAGCCTAAAAATGTGAGAGAGAATGTGTTGGCCCAGGGGCATGCCTCTGCCCCTTGCCATAGGAGGGTGTCCTGCTAAATTTACCTGGATCGGAGCAGAGCCCATACTTATGTAGCGCTCACTGACTTACAAATCAGGCATGAATGATAACATTCTTTATAGCAAAATTAAATTTATTTGTTTACAAAGTAGCACATGAATTGTCATCAATTGAATACAGGCTTAACACAAATTATACCTAGACTTAATTATAGCGAATAAGCATCAATACCTTACTGCGCATTGTAGCTGCTTCACCTTCTTCATCGTCTAGGTCACGATCAGTGAGAAGGTATCAACACCACGGCTTGCATCACAGAAGACTGAGTTCACCTTGCCTTCTGGAAAAGTTCCCCCCCTCATTCCCTCATTGAACGTAACCTCCGTCTTTTATACCGTCTTAGAATGTCTATAATCACGCGCTGATGGCTTGATCCAGCTTTCATAATAAGATTTTTATATATATAATTAGTATTTATTATTTTGAGTTGCTACAAGAGTAAATACCATCTTGGATAATTTTGTGAATAAAAAACTACTTTATTGTACAAATATCAATTAAAACGGATCCAGGCTCACAAAACAATTAGTGTAGGAAAATCAGGACAGTAAATTCAAACATTTCACAATGTGATCAATACAGACAATTTCTGATCTTATAAAAATACCATAGACAAACAGTAGTTATCTTGGTAACTTCAGGATGCCTCCATTTGGTGGCTAATCCTACCACAGACTTGTTTGTCCTCACAGAATATGAAGGGGATATATCACACCCTACTTCTCGCTGGTATACACATTGTATGTTTATCGTCCATCAATCCTATTATAAAATTCCCCATACTTGACGCGTTTCGCCCATTTTTATAACTGGGCTCATCAGAAGTTTTTGGAGAGGTCCTTTACAGCCTGGAAAGACAACCATGTCATTACATGCATCTTTTTCTGAGTGAATATAGCATCCATTATTTATCAGTTTACTATGGAATACCTTGCACTCTATTGCTGCAGCATCAAGGAGAAACAGCTGTGTCACTAGATCCCTTTGACTATAAAATATTGGACCAGGTGTACTATAAGTTGAAATAAAGTCGTGTAAATATTGGGGTACCCAAAAGAACTGGGGTAAAGAATTTATAAAATGGATACTTACAGGATAAACATCAAGAAATTCAATTGACATCCCACCATGAGGCCAGAACCTTAAATATTAGTCCACTAAAAATCTGTAAAGATGTTTAGAGATAAAAAGTTCAGCCATACTAGTCACAAAAATTGGCTGTATCAACACACTAAAATGAAGCTTACTTACAGGCTCATGATATGAGAGTTCCCCAAATATCAGGAACATACTAGTCCATGGTAGTCATATTAAACACAATATGCACCGACCTCAAGCCCTGTAAGGGAGGTTTTTGTTTAGGAACTTTCAGATATAAACAAAAACCATAAGGATCCCAAAAAAAAAGGGTATTCCTCATATAATATCATTTGCTAACCAGCCAAATCATGGTTACTTACAGTTTCAGTGGACATCAATGGTATGGCCCCATGGCAGGAGTGTTTGGGATCCTCTCTAGTGATGGGCGAGCCCTAAATTACTCGGAATCGCTTGACTCTAGCGAGTCCGAGCCCAGGACTCGCTACTCATTGCGAGTCTAGTGAGTCCAATGTTAAAGAATGGGGAAGCGAGTAATAGCGAGTAATGTGCGATTTACAAATCACAGATGTGTCTCGGAAGCTTTGTCGGAACATAACAGATTCTGTATGGGTGGATGCACACTGTCGTGCATCAAACACGGAGCGTGATTGATGCACGACAGTGATGCGAGTGCAGTGCTAGTTTGGTGCGAGTATAGTGCTAGTGTGAAAACGATTCGACTCCCCCAGCATATATACAGGCTTCCCCCGTAGGTATACTGGCAGAGCGGCCGATCACGTGGTGCCGCTCATATGCTATTCATGATATGCACTGCATCCTCCCGTCCATCAGTGGGGGGGGGAGCAGTGCATATCCCGTAATACAGGCTCTCCCCATACCGTAGTTATACTGGCTCCCCCAGCATATATACAGGCTCCATCGTAGGTATACAGGTTCCCCTCACAGTTTTGCGGCCCCCCCCTCACAGTATGCCCCTCGCAGTGTTCCCCTCTGCTCCCCCATCCTCCTATGTGCTCCCCTGTGTCTCTCCTCTGCTCGCCCTCTCCTCCTCCTCCATTCTTCTCACCTGTCCTCGCTCCTGCACGTCCCGTACGCTCCCGGTGCCCGGTCTCTCCAGCGTCTCTTGCGATGTGCTGCCAGGACCTGGCATGATGTCATATTCACATCACAGCCGGTTACCTAGTAACCGGCAGTAAGTACACTGCCGGTTACTGGTTAATGGCTGTCATGTGATTATGACATCATGCCAGGTCCTGTAGAACTGAGCATAGGTGAGGATGACCTGCTTTGTTATTTTTAACCCCTGCACTCCGGAGGAGTGCATGAATGGATGGGTGTGTATGTATGTATGTGTGTGTATGTATTTATGTATGTGTATGTGTGTATGTATGTGTGTGTATGTGTATGTATGTGTATGTGTATGTATGTATGTATGTGTGTATGTATGTATGTGTGATGTATGTGGTGTATGTGTGTATGTATGTGTGTATGTATGTATGTATGTATGTGTATGTATGTGTGTATGTATGTGTGTATGTGTATGTATGTGTGTGCATATGTATGCATGTGTGTGTATGTATTTATGTATGTGTGTATGTATGTGTGTGTGTATATGTGTATGTATGTGTGTATGTATGTATGTATGCGTGTGTATGTGTGTATGTATGTATGGATGGATGAATGGATTCATGGATGGATGGGTGTGAGTGTGCGTGGATGTGTGCTTGCGTGGATGTGAGCGTGCGTGAATGTGTGCGTGCGTGGATGTGAGCGTGCGTGAATGTGAGCGTGCGTGGATGTGAGCGTGTGTGGATGTGTGCGTGGATGTGTGACACCGGGACTCACGGTGTTGCAGCTATCTGCTGACAGGGCCTGCTGTGACGTCACAGTCACATGATCGTCGGTCATGTGACGTCCTGTCAGCAGATAGCTGCGACGCCGGGAGGACATTGGGACCCTGCGGGACCCTGCCGACCTCCCTGAAGATAATTTATTCACTGCTCTGCCGGCGCTCCCGCCGGCAGAGCAGTGAATGGGCTGTCACAGTAGGGTTCACCTGAGGTGAACCCTGACTGTGAAAGTCATTTTGCAGTCTGCTCTCCCTCTACATAGACGTGAGTCTATGCAGAGGGATGTGGCAGTGAAGATTCCGTTTATGGACTACGTCGGAGGCGATCGTCGTGGGACCTTTGTTGTGGACTACGTCGGACGGAAGAGGATTTTTTAAATAAAGTTGGAGTCCCTAATTGTGTTCTGTTTTATTTCTAATAAAATTATTTTTTCTCTGTGTTGTGTTTTTTTTCTATGAATTACTGGAAATTCATGGCGGTCATGTCTAATATTGGCGTGACCGCCATAAATTTCGGGCTTAGGGCCAGCTGATAATAAAAAGCTGGCCCTAACCCCTTTATTACCCAGTGAGCCACCGCACCAGGGCCACTGGAAGAGCGGGGTTCAGCGCCAGAAGATGGCGCTTCAATGAATGCGCCATCTTCTGGGGCGGCTGCGGACTGCAATTCGCAGCGGGGGTGCCCAGAACGCTTGGGCATCCCTGCGCTGCGGATTCCAGCTCCCAGCTGCTTAGCTGTACCTGGCTAGACATAGAAATTGCGCGGAGCCCCACGCAGTTTTTTTTTTAATATTTCATGAAATTCATGAAATAATAAAAAAAAAAGGGCTCCCCTATTTTCTTGTGTCCGGCCAGGTACAGATGGGCACCTGGGAGTTGGGAGCAGCCCGTCGCTGCCTGCTGGATCCGGCTGGTTACCCTTATATAGCCCTCATAACACGTGATTCAATCCACCTGTGTCCAATATAGCGGGATCACCTCCACCTGAGGAGGAGCACCAAATTAGGCTCCATACATTCCCTGTATCAGAGGTGCATTATCGCATCCTCCATAGTGGTGTGACATCATCATTCACAGCCTCTCGTCGGCCGGAAATGACGCCCGCGTTCCATTTGGAACGCATCTGCGATCCATTTGGAACGCACCTACTAACCGAAAGTGGCGTTTCATTTGGAACGCAGCAGCGTCATGGAAATGACGGGAGCGCCAGTAATTGCGTCCCCCATATATTCCAAACTGGTGACCAGAGGTGGCATGTGCAACCTGCTAATTTAAACATTACACACATGTACATTTCCTCCATAGTGGCGTGACATCATCAATCGCAGCCTCTCGGCAGCCGAATAAAATTGAGTGCATTCCTTTAGGAACGCAAACACAACCTGGAAGTGGGGTGCAACTTGAACATGCGCTCCCCAGACACTCCAGTCAGGCAACCGGAGGTGGCAAATGCACTCTGCTAGTTTAATCACATACACAGAGTGCATTTGAAAATAGGAGCATGATTCTTGTCAGATTGTTTTCAAAAAGACATGAGAATCGTTGTTAGTTTAAGCAGTATCTTTTCCCCTATGTAATGAATATAACAGACGATTTTCATAATGTCACCCTGTGATCCACAGCTACTCCCCCCGATGCCAACCACAGAGGCATGTGTTTAGGCGTCTTTTTGAATAAATGATGATCAATAGGTCATCATTCCTATAGACCAAACGCTTTTTGGGTAATTTTTAGTCAAATGGCTTTTTTTTAGGATTTATTCTGTTTCTGATCCTGCAAGGGTATAGCACTAAAAAGGTGAAAAAACAAATTTACAGAAAACACCTATAGGTGATTTGTTCATTCATTCCATCAGGTTGTATGCAGTGGAAATTATAGATCCATCTGCTCTCCTTCTGCAATAGTTTTTTATTTTTTTATTTATTAAAGTTTCCCTGTCTGGGGGATGGAGAGACTACTGCCAGGACACTAAACTTCAGGTTTTTTGAGTCACCGTCATGACAAGTATGGACGTGTCGGGAAATAGGGGTGTCTCTAAAATTCCTGACATCACCCAGATGTTCACCGACACGTCTTTGAAAGTCCCTGATTGTTTTGGGGACAGCTACATGTAATCAAATAAACTAGTCCTTTTGTGCTGCAATTGGCAAAGCCACGCATTTTGTAGCTCTTGCCCATTACAGCACAAACCGATTCCTTACTGGGTACAATCCAGGGACATACCGAGCAGTGACCACACCTATATGTGCCTGTTGTCCTCCTCTCCTCCAGCCAGGTGCTTTTGACTTTTAGAGGTTGGTAATAACTATGCATAAGGCGATCACCAATAGATCTTCCTTTCCTGAAGGTGATTGATGGATATGGTGATATGAAATCACGAATAGTGGGGTCTGCTTGAAGCACACATCAGTGTCTTCTGAATATACAGTTAGGGCCAGAACTATTTGGACAGTGACACAAGTTTTGTTATTTTAGCTGTTTACAAAAACATGTTCAGAAATACAATTATATATATAACTAGCTGTGAGCCCGATGCGATTGCATCGGGATTCTAGAACTGGTGTATAGTTTATTAAATTAGATTTTTAACTAATAATCCAATTATTCCATGATAGATGGCGGCTCAATTGTAAAGAATCGGGAATGTAGCATGCATATATACATTATTCATTCAAATTTGACAATAATGCACATAAGACATGATATCTATCTATCAACTACCAATGTTTGTATGGTATATATCAGTGTAGTACATGTCATGATTCTAAGGCAAGGCTTTTCGTACAGATACTGGCACTGATGTTTTGTACAGACTACGTATATTCAATTTATATATGAATATTAATAATCTATGATTGAGCCAGTACATGTTTCCCCACCAACCACGGGAAGGTAGCCTTACAACTGGTGGGACCTACTCTACTCTACCCCTAATAATTAATAGTTAGACTCCTTTTAAAGCAGATATTTTTTGGCTATTTGCAGAAGGTGTAGAATAACCAAATACAATTTCTGCACTTTGCACCAAAGGACCTACCTACAGCTCACTTTTAGCAAGTAACATGTAATGTATATGGAACTTGCAATTAGCTTGTAGTAAATACGGCAAGCACAGCTTTAACAGGTTGACTAAATGCAACCACTAAAAATCAAAGCTAACTGTGATTTTGGCAGTTGAAACTGTTGAAAGCACATGTGCCGCAACTACTGCAAGTAAAGCACAAATTGCATTAACATTTCATGCAACTTACAGTAAGAGTGCTGTAGGTCACCATTAGACAGCAAGTGTCAAAATTGATGTGTTCACACTATAAATTCCACAAATAGCAGAATAAGTCAGATTTAAAATGAAAATGTATATTCTTTCCCTATATGTCTAAATATGTACCTATATGTATGTATGTATTTATATGTACAGAACACACTTCAAGATAGAGATGTGTGTGAACAGCTGTCCCACCCGTCTCTAATGCTGCCTTCAAACTTGCAGATGCATCTGCACCATTTTGCAGATGCATCTGCATGCAGACAGTAAACCCTATCTTTATAATGGGACGCACAGTGTCTGCAGATGCTTCCAGACAGCCGAGCACAACCATTCACTGCTATATGTGATCTCTGCGCAGGCAGATGCTTGGGTACAGATCACAGACTCTCCTCCGCAGCAGGGACACGACATGTTGCATCCCTGGTGAGGGTGGGAGTGTGTGATTTGTATGCAGGCATCCGCCTGCGCACAGATCACATATAGGAGTAAATGTGTGTGCACGGCTGCCTGCAAGCATCTGCAGACACCGTGCGTCCCATTATAAAGCTAGGGTCTACCATGTGCATGCAGATGCATTTTCAAAACGCTGCAGATGCATCTGCAAATGTGAAGGCAGCCTTAGCTGTTGACAAAAACCTGACCCTGTGTAAAAAGAAAATAAAATCTCGCAGCAGCTATACTGCTGGAGCTTCAGGTTATTATCACTAAATGCAAGCATTTAGATGATACACATCTACAATCTACTACAAAATGTGTGTTTATATACATATACAATGAAATTTAAAAAGAAATTTTAAAAGCTAAAAAAGTAAGAACAATATATTTTAAATAACTATTTTATATCTAAAACCTATTTATAATATCTTTATAACGAAATTAATATTTTTGGTATTTTTGTCTATTTCTATTCTTCTACATCTATAGCTAAATTAAATTATTGTAATATTTGTGTTTAATTAGAAAGTATGTATCTAAATAGAATATGTATGTAAATAATTGAAAGTAAAATATTTTTATACACTATATTTTCAGTGAAAAGCAAAACTAAGGACTATATTTCTTAAAGACGTATTTAATATCTAATAACTAATTATAATGTCTTTATCTAAAACTAAAGTAATTTGTTTGGTATGTTGGATTATTTCTATTGCTATACATCTATTTTTAAACAATTTTTTTATAATTTTTTTGGTCAATTCCTATACAGCTATGGGTAAAGTAATTTTTTTTTTTTTTTTAGTACTTTAGATCTATGGCTAAACTATTTTATGGTAATATTTTTGTTTAATTAGAAAATAATTATGTATCTAAATGTAATATGCATATAAAGAATTTAAAATAAAATATTTCTCTATACTATATTGTAATTGAAAATGTACACTAATGACTATATTTCTTAAATAACTATTGTATATATAAGAACTAATTTTAATATCTTTTTGTATAACAAATAATATTTTTTTTTTTTTTATTGCTATACATCTATGACTAAACTAATTTATTGTAATATTTATATTTAATTAGAAAGTAAGTATGTATTTAAATCTAATATGTATCTAAAGAATTTTAAATAAAATATTATTAGAGAGAATATTTGAAGTAAAGAGTATTTCACTACTGGGCAGCAATTTGACTTGAATGGGTGTATCCAACACTTTCACCTTAACATTGCATCGTATTTTCACTCGTGAAAAATCCACATATAACTGTCCATGTCCAAAAACTGTTTGTGACAAAAAAATCCATACTTTCTTCAGTGTATTGGCTTGGGATTTGTTGATGGTCATGGAAAAAGTAGACTTCACGGGAAATTGTTGACGTCTTAACTTGAAAGGTAAGGCAGTGTCTGATGGAGATAAATAAATCTTTGGAATAAACACCACATTTCCTTCTGCAGACCCAGTAATCACTTTTGCTTGAATGAGATTGTCAAACAAAGTGATGACAATGAAGCGATTCCCATTGCAAAGACCTTTTATGCTGTTAAAGGTGTGCAAAATCATGACAATGGTACCAATGTGTAATTTGAGGCGATGATAAGGCATTCCCATTGGTGTGAGTGAATGTAAAAATTCCACTGGATATTGGTCTGAATCTTCAGTCAGAATGGAATCATCACTAATGTACTCAGTGTATTCATCAGCAATGCAATCCATAACCTGAGAGTTCACCATTTCCACATGGACATTTTTAGGACAAAGATTGTCATGTGATGCAGCAATGTGAATGCTTTCATTGTTATATCCATCAGGTATGTAAATGTAATATATATCGAAAGAATTTAAAATAAAATATTCTTATAGGCAATATTTTTTGTAAAGACTTTTTCTGAATGAGGCAGCAACTTTCCTTGAATGGGTGTATGCAGCACTTTCACCTTAACAATACATCTTCTTTTCACTCGTGAAAAAGCCACATATAACTGTCCATGTCCAAAAACGGGTTGTGGGGCAAAAAATCCCTACTTTCTCCACTGTTTGGCCTTGGGATTTGTTGATGGTCATGGGAAAAGTAGACTTCACGGTAAATTGTCAATGTGTTAAGTTAAAAGGTAAGGCAGTCTCTGATGGAGATAAATCAATCCTTGAAATAAACACCACATTTCCTTCTGCAGACCCAGAACTGACTTTTGCTTGAATAAGATTCTCAAACAAAGTGATCACAATGAAGCGATTCCCATTGCAAAGACCTTTTATGCTGTTAAAGGTGCGCAAAACCATGACAATGGTACCAATGTGTAATTTGAGGCGATGATAAGGCATTCCCATTGGTGTGAGTGAATTTAAAAATTCCACTGGATATTGGTCTGAATCTTCAGTCTGAATGGAATCATCACTAATGTACTCAGTGTATTCATCAGCAATGCAATCCATAACCTGAGATTCACCATTTCCACATGGACATTTTTAGGACAAAGATTGTCATGTGATGCAGCAATGTGAATGCTTTCATTGTTATATATTACATTTATATACATGATGGATATATCTAAAGAATTTAAAATAAAATATTCTTATAGACAATATTTTTTGTAAAGACTTTTTCTGAAAGAGGCAGCAACTTTCCTTGAATGGGTGTATGCAGTACTTTCACCTTAACAATACATCTTCTTTTCACTTGTGAAAAAGCCACATATAACTGTCCATGTCCAAAAACGGGTTGTGGGGCAAAAAATCCCTACTTTCTCCACTGTTTGGCCTTGGGATTTGTTGATGGTCATGGGAAAAGTAGACTTCACGGTAATTTGTCAATGTGTTAAGTTAAAAGGTAAGCCAGTCTCTGATGGAGATAAATCAATCCTTGAAATAAACAACACATTTCCTTCTGCAGACCCAGAACTGACTTTTGCTTGAATAAGATTCTCAAACAAAGTGATCACAATGAAGCGATTCACATTGCAAAGACCTTTTATGCTGTTAAAGGTGCGCAAAACCATGACAATGGTACCAATGTGTAATTTGAGGCGATGATAAGGCATTCCCATTGGTGTGAGTGAATTTAAAAATTCCACTGGATATTGGTCTGAATCTTCAGTCTGAATGGAATCATCACTAATGTACTCAGTGTATTCAGCAGCAATGCAATCCATAACCTGAGAGTTCACCATTTCAACATGGACATTTTTAGGACAAAGATTGTCATGTGATGCAGCAATGTGAATGCTTTCATTGTTATATCCATCATGTATGTAAATGTGATATATATCTATAAGAATATTTTATTATAAATTCTTTAGAGAATATTTTTTGTAAAGACTTTTTCAGAATGAGGCAGCAACTTTCCTTGAATGGGTGTATGCAGTACTTTCACCTTAACAATACATCTTCTTTTCACTCATGAAAAAGCCACATATAACTGTCCATGTCCAAAAATGAATTGTGGGGCAAAAAATCCCTACTTTCTCCAGTATTTGGCCTTGGGATTTGTTGATGGTCATGGGAAAAGTAGACTTCATGGGAAATTGTCGATGTGTTAACTTAAAATGTAAGGCAGTCTATGATGGAGATAAATCAATCCTTGAAATAAACAACACAATTCCTTCTGCAGACCCAGAACTGACTTTTGCTTGAATGAGATTGTCAAACAAAGTGATCACAATGAAGCGATTCCCATTGCAAACACCTTTTATGCTGTTAAAGGTGCGGAAAAGCATGACAATGGTACCAATTTGTAATTTGAGGCGATGATAAGGCATTCTCATTGGTGTGAGTGAATTTAAAAATTCCACTGGATATTGGTCTGAATCTTCAGTCTGAATGGAATCATCACTAATGTACTCAGTGTATTCATCAGCAATGCAATCCATAACCTGAGAGTTCACCATTTCCACATGGACATTTTTAGGGCAAAGATTGTCATGTGATGCAGCAATGTGAATGCTTTCATTGTTATATCCATCATGTATGAAAGTGTAATATATATCTAAAGAATTTAAGATAAAATATTCTTATAGACAATATTTTTAGTAAAGACTTTTTCAGAATTAGGCACCAACTTTCCTTGAATGGGTGTATCCAGCACTTTCACCTTAACATTACATCTTCTTTTCACTCGTGAAAAAGCCACATATAACTGTCCATGTCCAAAAACAGGTTCTGGCAAAAAAATCCCTACTTTCTCCAGTGTTTGGCCTTGGGATTTGTTGATGGTCATGGCAAAAGCAGGCTTCAAGGGAAATTGTCGACGTCTTAACTTGAAAGGTAATCCAGTCTCTGATGGAGATAAATCAATCCTTGGAATAAACACCACATTTCCTTCTGCAGACCCAGTAATGACTTTTGCTTGAATCAGATTGTCAAACAAAGCAATGACAATCAAGCGAGTCCCATTGCAAAGACCTTTTCTGCTGTTAAAGTTGCGCAAAAGCATGACAATGGTACCGATTTTTAATTTGAGGCGATGAGAAGGCATTCCCGTTGGTGTGAGTGAATTTAAAAATTCCACAGGATATTGATCTGGATCTTCAGTCTCATCAGGATCAATGGAATCATCACTAATGTATTCAGTGTATTCACCAGCAATGCAATCCATGACCTTAGAGTTCACCATATCCACATGGTCATTTTTAGGGCAAAGAATGGCATGTGATGCAGCAATCTGAATGCTTTCATTGTTATCTACATCAATGACAATGTTTTCACCAAATATAGCAAGAATGATTGAGCCAGTGCAGATCATGTCTTGTGGGATTTCAATGGTATCATCTCCAAGGTTGAAATCATTAGACAATTCACCATTTCCCAGTTGAAGTAACCAACGGCTATAATCAGGATCGATGGAGCGCATATTGTTGAAGAGTGGCAATTGAGTGAAAAGCTGCCATTGTCGTGAGTATTTAATACAACTCTCTATAATGTCAGTTCTTGTACCATGTGGGATGATAGGCAGACACTGTCGAAAGTCTCCTCCCAGAACAATGACTTTCCCTCCAAAAGGTGTTGTATTTTTCTTGGAGATATCTGTTGTCATGACATCACGTAAAAGTTGATCTATCACATGCAATGCATATTTAGATAACAGAGTGGACTCGTCAATAATGAAAAGTTTGGTACTTTTCAAATGTTGTGCAGCATCTGTATCATTTTTAATCCTTGAAACGGAAGTTTCATTGATTGGAATTGGTATTCCGTAAAGCGAATGGATAGTTCTACCTCCTTGCAGTAAGTTAGCTGCAATCCCTGTACTGGCTGCAGGTGAGACAATTTCGCCTTCTCCTCTTAGTTCATGAATTAATAAATCATACAGATATGTTTTGCCACTGCCACCTGGACCGTCAATGAAAAAGCACTTAGGTTGTCCACTTCTATCGTGTAAAGCTTGATTGATCGCATCATAGGCCAAAAGTTGGTGGTCATTTAAAGTAGCTTTCATTTGCTGAGCTCTTCTTAACTCATCATCCTTGTTGTATAGTGGAGCGATGTATGGCTTTCTTTTGGTCGTGGTAGATTAAAATCAGTAAAAGTTTTGCCATGAAATTTTAGAATAGTTTGGACATCAGTCATAGCATATCCTTCACAATTCTCACACTCCTCAGTGTTGGAGTGATATGCATGGCAGTAGTCTTGGATAAAGTCTTGTTTAAATTCTTTCCACAACTCCAATGGATGAGCTGGAGGACCAAAAATACATATATATGCGAACATATCACGAAGCTGTGCAGGCATGTTGAGAACACAGGCATCCAATAAAGTATTTCTCCAAACAGTGTCATCGAAGAGCAATCCAAGAGCTAATGCTGCCTCTTTGAAAGTTGGGTATGTCACTTCATTAACAGTCTTAATGTTGTCAAAACTTGTTGCTCCTTTGACATGCAGTAACAACAACCTTAAATAGTACCGTTCTTGATCTTTCATACTGACAGTATACATTCTTCCAATCACTGAAGAACCTCCTCGCTTTCTAACTTCCCATGCACCTTCTTTCCAAACATAGTGCTCTGGAATTTGGCGGTAGAAGTAATCATGAGCATGCGGGTCACTCTCATTCAGCTCAAAGTAGCCCATCAGAGTAGATTTTCTGTGCATTGTGGAACTGATGTCGTCAACAGAGTCATCCTCATGAAAATAAAGCGGTTGAGAATGTGGGAGATGTACGGCCAGGCGAATAATGGAGTGCGATTGTCTATGCATCGGGTAAGCAAATATTCGCCAAGCTGCCTCCGGTGCACTGACGTATCTTGAATCCATGAATTGATGTGTTTCATCATGGTGGATATTAGTTTGGCAAATTTCAAGATTGGCTTTATCATGTCCTTTGTAGACATATTTGAAGAGGTATTTAACACTTTGAATGGAAGCACATACCTCAACATTAATATGACACTTGTATGTTAATAGTAGGTAAGGGTTATAGGGAACAACCCAAGAATTATCAATCATCTTTGAACGTATTTGAAACGATGATCCTTCCTTTCTTTGATAAGTAGGGTATGCATCCTTAGCTATGAGTGTTCTTGGTTGGAAATCTTTAGGAAAACCTTTCTTACACTTGCCAAGATCCATACATGGAGAATTGGGGTTGTGTTGACCACAGGGTCCATGAATCATGTGTTGCATCACAATGTCATGGAGCAGAGGGTATTCTTCTGGATCAGGGATTTCAGCCCAAACTATATTATCCACTTCAACCTCAGTTCTTAGTTTGGATTTGCCATCCAGAATGATCAAAATGTGAGCGTGTGGTAGGCCACGCTTTTGGAATTCAATAACATGAACCATTGCACAAACTTTGCCAAATAATCCAGTGTTAATTTCTTTTAATAGTGCTTCCAATTTAATTCTGAAGACACGGGCCACTAAATCAGGTCTATGTTCCACACGCTGCCATGGCTCTAAATTGTTTGTAATCTCCCTCCATTTAGGATTACAGGTCATGGTTACAAAAAGATCTGGTCGTCCAAATTTAGTCACAATAGCCATGGCATCCTGATAGCGTTGCTGCATGTTTCTGGACTGCCTTCAAAAGAAGATGGTAAAATGACCGTCTTGCCAATGGGAATACCTTTGTCAACAGATTGTTTCAGAAGATGTTCCTGGAGTACGCAATAATCCTCCACTTTTAAATCCTTTTGATGATGACGGATAAAATTTAAGCGATTAGCCTCGATTTTTACATACGCATCCACTAAGTACTGCTGTGTTAGTTTGCCACCATTCAGGACAGGATTGAACTGATTCCGTACAGACAGCAAATAGCAGTAATACTGGAGCTGTGTAATCCGGCGTTGACTTTTGCCTTGATGCTTGAGTCCCTCATGCCAGCCTTGTTCTCCATGAGGAAAAAATAAAGGATAGAGTAATGCATCTAAATTGCTGTGTAGAATACTGACTTGCTGTGTTTTTGGGGCCAAGGGGTTATTTGGATCAGGTTTCAAATGAATTAAAATGTCTCTATTGAATGGTGGCTCTCCATCAGCATTTTCAAAGACCACAGCAACTTCATTGGCAGTAGGATTGTTATAGCGTCTCGGGTCTTGGCCTCTGTCTTGTTTAATGGCCATGATAATATTTGGCATTTTTGTGCCATGTTCTCTTGCCTTCTGTTCTTCTTCTACTTCAACTTGACGTAGCATTTTGTAGGCCGAAACAAAGGGATTAATATTATCCAATTGAAGAGCAATGATACTCATTAAAGTAGCATTACATTTAACATTTTCTGGAGACTGTAGCCGTTGGTCAGTAGCGCTTAGAGTATCTAAAATGTACAGTTGTGCATATGCTGGAGTTTGATCTTGAGCAGGATGGAGTGTTCCAGTGCGATGATAAATTTGCCCATGAATACGAAAGCAGTATGGTCCATGTCCAGGAGGTAGAGAAACATGGCACCCATGGAGGCAAAAGCAAAAGAACTATTAATGCTCCTTATATTCTCCATCAAATTTTGACTGTACTCACTCTCTCCTTTCAGCAGGCGTTGGAAGACGTGCGGGTATTGAGGTAATGGTACCTTTACTTTTCCCTTGTGGCAACAAAGAGTAAACTGTTGATCTGATGGTCGTTCAGCAGTAAAATGTCGAGCCTCACAATGTTCACATATTACATTCATGAAACCACAGAAATGTTCTGGAATAACATGATCCTGATCAATAAATCCCCTTTCATGTAGAAGAGATGAATAGAATGAACGTAGAAATTTATTATGTAATCCTACATAAATGAGACGTGGAAGGGATGTAGATTCCAAACATTCAATAAATGAAGAAGTGGAATATAAATTCCGTTCTGGCTGTTGCAATATAGAAGTGGAAGAAGAAGTTTGACGTTCTTCACGACGTAATGTAGCCAAATGGGCCAAGTGGACTTGTCTAGATGTAGGAGATTCTGTATCTTGACGCATCTGTCTTGTCCTTTTAAGCCTCAAAATTTTACACTGTTTGCTGTATGGCGTCTCCTCAGCACAGTGTTTTCGTTTAGATGTGGCCTTGCGATGCAGTAAAGGCTGTTCAGTTGTAGTCAAGATAGTAGAAGAAGAGGTGGCAGGAGTCTGAGCATCAGACAAAGAGGTGGCAGCAGTCAGAACATCAGATGAAAGGTGGCAGCAGTCTGAGGATCAGACGAAGAGGTGGCAGGAGTCTGAGCATCAGACAAAGAGGTGGCAGCAGTCTGAGGATCAGATGAAGAGGTGGCAGCAGTCTGAGGCTCAGACGAAGAGGTGGCAGCAGTCTGAGGATCAGACGAAGAGGTGGCAGCAGTCTGAGGATCAGACGAAGAGGTGGCAGCAGTCTGAGGATCAGACGGATCTCCTGCAGGCATTAACTTTTTCTGTTTGCGTCGTTGAGGCAGAGTGATAGATTTTTTGCCTAATCGTTCTGTCCTTACTTCTAAAGACTGTATTGAAAGGGGTGTTTTCAAAGCAGACTTTTCCTTGTCCAAGGGAAGTTGTCTTTCTTCCGAACTCTCCTCCACACCCTTCTTGCGCATACGCACAGACACCTTGCGAACCTTTCCTTTTTTGATTTCCATAGAGGTAATGGGAGTTATTAAAGGCAGTTCACTTGGTAAAATGTCAGTACACGAAGAGGCAGGAGTATCATCTGTGTCAGACGGTTCTTCAGTGACTGGAATTTTGTTTGTTTGCATGTGGAACGTGCAGTCATGGCTCTTGTTTGCATTTGTTGGCTTGTTTTTTCAGAAGACACTCCCGAAATACGTGGATGTAAAGCGGTCTTTGCAGCATCCAACGAAAAACGTCTCAGTGGAGAAGAGAGTTTACCAAACCGTTTGAGTTTAGCAGCCTTAGCCCTATCTAACCGAATACGTCTCTCTGCAGAAGTCTCATTTGCAAGACGTTGGGCGTAAGCAGCCTTAACACGATCTAAGCGAATACGTCTCCTTTGTAAGGTCTCTTCAGCAAGGCGTTTTTGCCTTAGCAGCCTTATCAGTATCTAAGCGAAGACGCCTCTCTTCTGAAGTCTCCTTTGCAGTACGTTTCTCCTTAGCAGCCTTACGCAAATCTAAACGAACACGTTTCTCTTCCAAACTCTCCTCTGCAATGCGTTTAGCTTTAGCAGCCTTATCTTTATCTAACCAACGGCGTCTCTGTTCCAAAGTCTCATCTGCACGCTTCTTCTTCGGTGTAGATGCAGCCTCCTTGGCAAGAGTGATATTTTGTGTTGGAGAACTCATCTTACAAAGAATAGTCAGCGAATCAAATCCAAAATGAGCTAGAGTGTGTTAGTTAAGGAAACAATGAATAATAACTGTGTAAACAGACAAAAACAATAAAACTAAAGTATGGTTTTCCAAAACCTGTGATAATGAAATGATAGACTATTTAAAGTAACAAAGAAAGATGTAATGATGTTAACTGTATGGAGTAATTGAATGGCAATGAGTGTGTTAAAATTCCTTAAAGTGCCGTGAAAGCAAAAAAAATGGATGTAATGAGCCTTTGCGATACACGGTATGAAAGCAAATTTTCAACATTGTAATAAAAAAGTTAATAGAATCTGGATGACATTAATTTATGCATAACCACCAGCAAGGTTGTTGTTTCATAAGGTGTTGAAAAAAAACAGAGTTACGATAAATTTCTACCAAGAACTAAAGGTTTTTGGTATTATAGCAGAAGTAGTGGTTTTTATTTTTGTTGGTGGAATAGGGGAAACAGCGGGGTAAACGTGAAGTATGAAATGGCAGAATGTGACAAAGCAGGGTGAAAAAAGAAATAAGGCAACTTGCGTATGAGATATTGTAAGAGTCAGATCAATGTAAAAAATAACGTAAATGCGGTGATGTAGTGTAACGTTACGCAACTACAGCCCTGGTGACGGGTATGGAGAAATCGAGTTTAAAATTAAAATCTTAGGCCATGTTATAAAAGTATGTAAATGTGCATATAGAATGGACGTGTGAAAGGGTACCCAGTCAGTAATAGAGTGTAAAATATTATGTATGTAAAAGTAGTGAATATCCTACTGGAATGACAGAGACTTTGACATGAGCATTAATTTCAAATAGCATCATAAGCATTGGAAAAACAGCATCTGGTGCATGTGGCGCATAGCCACAGCATAACTGCAGGACTTGCAAGCGTTTACGTGAATCCCCATACTCATTATAATCGGCATAATAGTCAGTATGTATTTATTTGCAGTAGGTGCAGCAATTTGGATTTTGCACTTGTAGCAGGTCCTGTATGGAAAAAAAAAGATGGTTGACCACGCTTTTTATGGTGGCGGGAGCTGTGGCAAGTTCCCCTATACGTACAATGGGGATTAGCGGAACGACACTGCAAGTGCAGCAGTTATGCGGTGGCAATGCAGCAAAGCAAGCGGATGCAATTGTGTCAGGACATCTAGTGCAATTTCAAATAACCGCTGATGTCAACTGTGCAGGTAGCATTACCACCAAAGTGTTAAAAATAAGACAGGTAGTAGTGCAACAGAGGCATTACTAAGAAAAATAATAAAAATTGACATATAATGGGTTAACGTACTCGTAACCGTGTGATGACTGACTCCTAACTCCAAAAGAAAAAGTCAAAGAGCCAGTAAGTAGTTAATATAGCATTGGCAGGCATAAAAAATACTGGACGATTAATAAAAATAAAATTAGTATGAAAGTATATTGTAATTAAATGCCAGTAGTATACCACATAGTGACATAGACAGTGAATAGTCAAAACAATAGAAGACGTTAATGTAGGACTTACATCCTATAAAAGTTTGTGGATGTTAAAATAAATTTCAAATAGTATAGAAGAGTTTAAATTGCAAATGCCCTGAGTACAGCACCTAGTAACACAGTTAGTGAATAGCAAACTGAAAGTAGGGGGTTAATGTAGCATTTCGAACCCTATAAAACATAGTGTTGGAAAACAAAATGGCAAATGGCATAGAAGAGGAAAATGAATAAATAGCCTTAGTGTAACCACATACTGAGATAGCAAGGGGGGCAGAAATACAATAGAACGGGTTAATGTCCAAATTGCCTTATAGCCCTTTCACATCAACTGTTTAGATAAAATTGCGGTAGATGCATTGAAAAAAAAGCATCTGCTGCGATAGCCACATGAACATTGCAGTTGCAGTGCGGTAGCAGTAATCCCTATAGAAACCATAAGGGGACTTGCGGCCGGTGCGATTTAGCAGTTGCGTCAAGTGTTGCTCCAAAAAAAAATGAACTTGGCGCACCTGCCGCAAGTATTCCTATAGTTTGTATGGGTATTCCCGCAACAGCGCAGCAAGTGCAAGGTTTAATCGACAATCGCAGCAGATGGGTTTTTTTCTGGCCATGTGTGTTTGAAATTGTAAAAGCACAGATGTCCAGCAGATAGTGACACAGTAATTGAATAGGAAACAGAATAGAAGGGGTTAATGTATGAGTTTAAACCCTATGAAATAGTCATGGTGCAACTAAAATAGAAAAGGCATAGAAAAGGTTAATGTAAAAATGTCCTTAGTAGAGCAGATAGTGAGATACGCAGTGTGGCACTAATAGAATAGAAGGGGTTACTATAAAAAAGGCCGTAGTACAGGAGATAGTGAGATAGGCAGTGTAGGACTAATAGAATAGAAAGGGTTAATATTAAAATGGCCGTAGTACAGCACATAGTGAGATAGGCAGTATAGCACAAAGAGAATACAAAGGGTTAATATTAAAATGGCCGTAGTACAGCACATAGTGAGATAGGCAGTGTAGCACTAATAGAATAGAAAGGGTTAATATTAAAATGGCCGTAGTACAGTACATAGTGAGATAGGCAGTGTAGCACTAATAGAATAGAAGGGGTTAATATTAAAATGGCCGTAGTAGAGAACAATAGTGAGATAGGCAGTGTAACACTAATAGAATAGAAAGGGTTCATATAAAAAAGGACGTAGTACAGCACATAGTGAGATAGGCAGTGTAGACTAATAGAATAGAAGGGGTTAATATTAAAATGGCCATAGTACAGCAGATAGTGAATAGACAGTGTAGGACTAATAGAATAGAAAGGGTTCATAATAAAAAAGGACGTAGTACAGTACATAGTGAGATAGGCAGTGTAGGAGTAATAGAATAGAAAGGGTTAATATTAAAATGGCCGTAGTACAGGAGATAGTGAGATAGGCAGAGTAGCACTAATACAATAGAAAGGGTTCATATAAAAAAGGACGTACTACAGCACATAGTGAGATAGGCAGTGTAGGACTAATAGAATAGAAAGGGTTAATATTAAAATGGCCGTAGTACAGCAGATAGTGAGATAGTCAGTGTAGCACTAATAGAATAGAAGGGTTAATAGTAAAATGGCCATAGTACAGCAGATAGTGAGATACGTAGTGTAGCACTAAATAGAATAGAAAGGGTTAATATTAAAATGGGCCGTAGTAGAGCAGATAGTGAGATAGGCAGTGTAGGAGTAATAGAATAGAAAGGGTTAATATTAAAATGGCCGTAGTAGAGAACATAGTGAGATACGCAGTGTAGCATTAATAGAATAGAAAGGGTTAATATAAAAATGGCCGTAGTAGAACAGATAGTGATATAGGCAGTGTACACTAATAGAATAGAAAGGGTTTAATATTAAAATGGCCGTAGTAGAGCAGATAGTGAGATAGGCAGTGTAGCACTAATAGAATAGAAGGGGTAATAGTAAAATGGCCATAGTACAGCAGATAGTGAGATACGTAGTGTAGCACTAATAGAATAGAAAGGGTTAATATAAAATGGCCGTAGTAGAGCAGATAGTGAGATAGGCAGTGTAGGAGTAATAGAATAGAAAGGGTTAATATTAAAATGGCCGTAGTAGAGAACATAGTGAGATAGGCAGTGTAGCATTAATAGAATAGAAAAGGGTTAATATAAAAATGGCCGTAGTAGAACAGATAGTGATATAGGCTGTGTAGCACTAATAGAATAGAAAGGGTTAAATATTAAAATGGCCGTAGTAGAGCAGATAGTGAGATAGGCAGTGTGGCAGTAATAGAATAGAAAGGGTTAATATTAAAATGGCCGTAGTAGAGCAGATAGTGAGATAGGCAGTGTAGGAGTAATAGAAATAGAAAGGGTTAATATTAAAATGGCCGTAGTAGAGAACATAGTGAGATAGGCAGTGTAGCATTAATAGAATAAAAGGGTTAATATAAAAATGGCCGTAGTAGAACAGATAGTGATATAGGCTGTGTAGCAGTAATAGAATAGAAAGGTTAATATTAAAATGGCCGTAGTAGAGCAGATAGTGATATATGCAGTGTAGGAGTAATAGGATAGAAAGGGTTAATATTAAAATGGCCGTAGTACAGCATATAGTAAGATAGGCAGTGTAGCAGTAATAAAATAAAAGGGTAAAATTAAAATGGCCGTAGTAGAGAACATAGTGAGATAGGCAGTGTAGCAGTAATAGAATAGAAGGGGTTAATATTACAATGGCCTTAGTACTGTACATAGTCAGATAGCAAATAGAGGAGAAGTGGAATAGAAGGGTTAATCAAGTATGAAAAGAAGAGGGCACTATAGATAAATGTAGCTGATATATAATGTGTAAAAAGAAAGGTTAATATAAGCATAGGCATTAGGAATATAAAAGTCTGATGTGAGAATGTACTGTGAAAACAGCATTTGTACTTTTTCATAGTTCACAAATTCAAATTTCCCGCTCTAAGATGGGCGAGGGGAAATCTTCATTCATAAAATGGCGCTAGACTTCAGCCGCCGTGTGATTGGGCA
This sequence comes from Allobates femoralis, assembly GCA_033576535.1. NCBI lineage: Eukaryota > Metazoa > Chordata > Amphibia > Anura > Aromobatidae > Allobates > Allobates femoralis. Next base: position 319,514,014 of record JARQOC010000002.1, on the reverse strand, counting down.
GCGTAATCTTCATACACATGGCGCCGTGAATCCGTTGGTCGGCGCAATTGTGTGAAGATGCCGCTATCCAATCACAACTCAGCGGGCGGAGCTACAAACTTCCAGCCGGCCGAACGGCATATCCGAAAATCGTACCAGGCGCTCGGGCAAAAAATTTCGAAGTCCCCGCTGAGCGGCGACCAATCGGAATCAAAGCGCCATAAAGAAGAACCAATCAGAATCGCGGCGGAATTTTGAAAATGCACGGAACTTTCCTTGCCGAGCCCCTGGAGCGATTTTCGGACACGGCGTTCGGGAGAGTGGAAGTCTATAGCTCCGCCCCGCTGAATTGTGATAGGACAGCGGCATCTTCAGACAATAGCGCCGACCAACCGGATTGACGGGCGCCATGTGTATGAAGATTCCGCTGGCCAATCACACGGCGGCTGAAGTCTAGCGCCATTTTATGAATGAAGATTTCGCGTCCGCCATCTTAGAGCGGCGAGTTGTACGGGCGGCGCGTGAATGGATGTTCGGACACAGCGGTCTCATAGACCGCGGAGGCCGCTAGAAGCGCCGAAGTTTGCGCTTGTAGCGCAGAAGTCGGCGCTTTCAGCGGCGAAGTGTCCGAACAGTGCGGACGCTCCATGCAGCGGCGATTGGCGCTGCATGGCGCAAAATAGTAAAAGAGGTGAAAAAGAAAGATAGTAAAAAAGAGGTGAAAATAAAAGTCAGCATCAGGAATATAGCTTCTGATGTGAAAAGGTAGATTGTCCAAAGGATATCTTAGCTGATCAATCGCAGATCCCGATCCGGCGCTTGCTTCCCGACGTCCCGCACGAAGGATGGATATCTCGGCTCAAATGTTGTCCAACAGACGGTCCAGCGGTAGCTTCTCGTTGTCCTCGAAAGACCCTCAGGAAGGATGGATTTCTCGGCAGAAAAATACTCCAACAGATAGTCCAGCGATAGGTTCTCGTTTCTCCCACAAAGAGGATTCAAAGAGGTAGAAGATTCAAATTTCGCGCGATAAATAAGCGGGCTTATCTGATTGGAGGGGCGGCAACTTCAGAAAGCTGGCGCCATGAATGTCATTGGTCGCTATGTTTTTTTCAAAAAAGGCGCGGCGATTGTGATTGGAACGGCGCCTTCCTATGGAGAGAGATAGAGAAAAAGAGGCGATGTTATGGGCGAGCCGCTGGTTGCATGCGGGCAGACGACTCGGCTCAGAGCCATAATTCGACGGGACTGTAAAGTGTCAATCAACGATTCGCGTTAATAAATACCGTAATAGCAACGACTGTGTGTGTTTTTTGTTTTTTGTTTTTTTTTTTATTTTATTTTTTTTATAAATATTTTTGGTTTTGTTAGTTATTATTTAATAATATTTTTTTAATAATTTTTGTGTGATTATTAAAATTTTTATAATTTTTTTTTGATTAGTATGTTTTTTATTTTTATTATTTGGATATAATTATTTTTAATATTTATTTTTTTTTTAATTTTTTTTTTTTTTTTTTTTTTTTTAAATAATTGTTAATAATCGTAAAATTTTTTAAATTTTTTTTTAATTATTATTTTTTAATTTTTTTATTATTATTTCTGTATTATTTTAAATTATTTAATAAATTATTTGTAATTATTTATTTATTTATGTTATTTTATTTTTTTTTAATTTTGTATTTTATTATAAAATGTAGATAATTTTTGTAAAATTATAATTTTTTTTTTTTTTGGTATGATTATTTTTGTATTATTTTTTAATTATTTTTAAAAAAATTTTTTTTATTATTTTAATTTTTTTTTTTTTTTTTAAGTAAGACGGAGACAAAGTTCTCATTCAGGTCCCGCCTTTTTTCAATTTTTTTAGAATTATTTTTATTTAATTTATTTATTATTTTTAATGATTTTTTTATTATTTTTTTATTATTTTTAAATGATTATTTTTTATTATTTAATTTATTTATTTTTTTTAGGTTAGACGGAGAGACAGTTCTCATTCATGTCCGACCTTTTTTTTTTTTTTTTAATATTATTTTTATTTAATTATTTATTATTTTTTAATGATTTATTTATTATTTTTTTTATTATTTTTAAATGATTATTTTTATTATTTAATTTATTTATTTTTTTTAGGTTAGACGGAGAGACAGTTTCTCATTCAGGTCCGACATTTTTTTTTTTTTTTTAATATTATTTTTATTTAATTATTTATTATTTTTTAATGATTTATTTATTATTTTTTTTTATTATTTTTAAATGATTATTTTTATTATTTAATTTATTTATTTTTTTTAAGTTAGACGGAGAGACAGTTCTCATTCAGGTCCGACCTTTTTTTTTTTTTTTAATATTATTTTTATTTAATTATTTATTATTTTTTAATGATTTATTTATTATTTTTTTATTATTTTTAAATGATTATTTTTATTATTTAATTTTATTTATTTTTTTTAAGTTAGACGGAGAGACAGTTCTCATTCAGTCCGACCTTTTTTTTTTTTTTTTTAATATTATTTTTATTTAATTATTTATTATTTTTTAATGATTTATTTATTATTTTTTATTATTATTTTTAAATGATTATTTTTATTATTTATTTATTTATTTTTTTTTAAGTTAGACGGAGAGACAGTTTCTCATTCAGGTCCGACCTTTTTTTTTTTTTTAATATTATTTTTATTTAATTATTTATTATTTTTTTAATGATTTATTTATTATTTTATTATTATTTTTAAATGATTATTTTTATTATTTAATTTATTTATTTTTTTTAAGTTAGAACGAGAGACAGTTCTCATTCAGGTCCGACCTTTTTTTTTTTTTAATATTATTTTTATTTAATTATTTATTATTTTTTAATGATTTATTTATTATTTTATTATTATTTTTAAATGATTATTTTTATTATTTAATTTATTTATTTTTTTGTAAGTTAGACGGAGAGACAGTTCTCATTCAGGTCCGTACCTTTTTTTTTTTTTTTAATATTATTTTTATTAATTATTTATTATTTTTTAATGATTTATTTATATTTTATTATTATTTTTAAATGATTATTTTTATTATTTAATTTATTGATTTTTTTTTTTTAAGACAGAGTGAGACGCAGTTCTCATTCCGGTCCGCCTTTTTTTTTTTCCCCCATGTAACATACATTACTGGTGTGTCGGCGATTTTATGGCCGGGCACCTGGTTCTATTAGTCGGCCCCAAAATCGCGGACCACAGCGCTAATGCATGTCTATGGGCAGTGAGCTCGAATTCTGATTGGTCGTCGTTCAAATCCGAAATCGGGCTGACTGGCCATAGAGATGCATTAGCGTGTGTCCTCGATTTTAGGGCCGAGAAATAGAACCAGATGGGCGGGCATAAAATCGCCGACACACCGTTAATGTATGTCAATGGGGAAAAAGAAGTCGGACCTGAATGAGAACTGCGTGTCAGTTGTGAGGGCTCTTCTGATTGGCTGAGAGGCAGTATACATCGACCCAATCAGAAGAGGCGTCAGATCTGATTGAGATACAATGGGGATTTTAGTTTCCATTGTATTGAATGAGAACGAAGAGGACGTCGAGGTGGAAGATCCCCCGGGCCGGACAAGAGGCGGAGATGGCGAAAAGAAGACAGAAACCCCCGGGGGCCGGACGAAGAGGCGGAGATGGCGGAAAGAATTACAGAAGACCCCCGGGGCCGGAGGAAGAGGACGGCTGGCCGGACGGAGGACTTGTGGATCGGACGGACGATCAGATGACTTGAAGGCATGTAAGTGATCGACGGGGACGTTAGCTAGGGCACGCGGGGTTAAGGTGTAGGAGCTTAGGTGACAGCGGCGTTAGGTTAGGGACCTGCGGGGGCTTAGGGTGTAGGGCTTTAGCGAGAGGGCAGGGAGAGCGGCGGGAGGTCAGGGGCGGCGGTGCCTTAGGGCATAGGCGTCGGGGCTTAGGGGTATCGGCGGGTCGGTGCTTAGGGTATAGGGGTGCGGCGGTGTTAGCGACAGCGGCGGGCATAGATGGGGCGGGTGGGGGCTTAGGGTGTAGGGGTGCGGCGGTGTTAGCGACAGCGGCGGGCATAGATGGGGCGGGTCGGGGCTTAGGGTATAGGGGGCGGCGGTGTGTTAGCGACAGCGGCGGGCATAGATGGGGCGGGTCGGGGCTTAGGGTATAGGGGTGCGGCGGTGTTAGCGACAGCGGCGGGCATAGATGGGGCGGGTCGGGGCTTAGGGTATAGGGGTTCGGCGGTGTTAGCGACAGCGGCGGGCATAGATGGGGCGGGTCGGGGCTTAGGGTGTAGGGGTGCGGCGGTGTTAGCGACAGCGCGCGGGCATAGATGGGGCGGGTCGGGGCTTAGGGTATAGGGGTTCGGCGGTGTTAGCGACAGCGCGGGCATAGATGGGGCGGGTCGGGGCTTTAGGTATAGGGGTTCGGCGGTGTTAGCGACAGCGACGGGCATAGATGGGGCGGGTCGGGGCTTAGGGTGTAGGGGGCATAGATGGGGCGGTCGGGGCTTAGGGTATAGGGGTTCGGTCGGTGTTAGCGACAGCGGCGGGCATAGATGGGGCGGGTGGGGCTTAGGGTGTAGGGGTGCGGCGGTGTTAGCGACAGCGGCGGGCATAGATGGGGCGGGTCGGGGCTTAGGGTATAGGGGTGCGGCGGTGTTAGCGACAGCGGCGGGCATAGATGGGGCGGGTCGGGCTTAGGGTATAGGGGTGCGGCGGTGTTAGCGACAGCGGCGGGCATAGATGGGGCGGGTCGGGGCTTAGGGTATAGGGGTTCGGCGGTGTTAGCGACAGCGGCGGGCATAGATGGGGCGGGTCGGGGCTTAGGGTGTAGGGGTGCGGCGGTGTTAGCGACAGCGGCGGGCATAGATGGGGCGGGTCGGGGCTTAGGGTATAGGGGTTCGGCGGTGTTAGCGACAGCGGCGGGCATAGATGGGGCGGGTCGGGGCTTTAGGTATAGGGGTTCGGCGGTGTTAGCGACAGCGGCGGGCATAGATGGGGCGGGTCGGGGCTTAGGGTGTAGGGGGCATAGATGGGGCGGGTCGGGGCTTAGGGTATAGGGGTTCGGCGGTGTTAGCAACAGCGGCGGACATAGATGGGCGGGTCGGGGCTTAGGGTATAGGGGTGCGGCGGTGTTAGCGAGAGCGGCGGGCATAGATGGGGCGGGTCGGGGCTTAGGGTATAGGGGTGCGGCGGTGTTAGCGACAGCGGCGGGCATAGATGGGGCGGGTCGGGGCTTAGGGTGTAGGGGTGCGGCGGTGTTAGCAACAGCGGCGGACATAGATGGGGCGGGTCGGGGCTTAGGGTATAGGGGTGCGGCGGTGTTAGCGAGAGCGGCGGGCATAGATGGGGCGGGTCGGGGCTTAGGGTGTAGGGGTTCGGCGTGTGTTAGCGACAGCGGCAGGCATAGATGGGGCGGGTCGGGGCTTAGCGGCGGGCATAGATGGGGCGGGTCGGGGCTTAGGGTGTAGGGGTGCGGCGGTGTTAGCGACAGCGGCGGACATAGATGGGGCGGGTCGGGGCTTAGGGTATAGGGGTGCGGCGGTGTTAGCGACAGCGGCGGGCATAGATGGGGCGGGTCGGGGCTTAGGGTATAGGGGTTCGGCGGTGTTAGCGACAGCGGCGGGCATAGATGGGGCGGGTCGGGGCTTAGGGTATAGGGGTGCGGCGGTGTTAGCGACAGCGGCGGGCATAGATGGGGCGGCGGCGGGCATAGATGGGGCGGGTCGGGGCTTAGTGTAAGAACGGCAGGAGAGTGTAGTGTACAGCGCGATGGTATACTACAGTCCCATGGGCCTTATGGGCATGGGACTGTAGTATACTATAGCGGTGTACAGTAGAGTAGTAGAGGCTTCTGTGTGTTGGTTAGTGGTGGGTGTCAGCGACTGTAAGAGCGGCAGGAGGCTGTAGTGTACAACGCGATGGTATACTACAGTCCCATGGCGCTTATGGGCATGGGACTGTAGTATACTATAGCGGTGTACAGTAGAGTAGTAGAGGCTTCTGTGTCTTGGTTAGTGGTGGGTGGCAGCGACTCGCAATGCCCGCTTCGCGGGCATTGCTTCGCTAGGCTGCAACGACTCGCAATGCCCGCTTTGCGGGCATTGCTTCGTGAGTCGCCTTGGCCGCTACGCGGCCACGGACAGAGTCCAGGAGAAGCAGCTCGGACTCGCTAACCAAGCCACCGGAAGCAGCGCCGCTCCGACGGAAGTCGCTACGGCAATTATATAATAGATATACATGTCAGATTATAAATATGTATATCATTAGTATATATATATATTGTATATTAATTTCTATATATATATATATATATTATTATTATTTTTTATTTATTATTTATTATTATTAAATTTATTTATTATTTTTTATTTTAAGTGAATTTATTTGTATTTAAATTATTTTATTTTATTAAAAAACCGCATCTGCGGCGCGATTGCGGTAATCCCCATACAAAGTATAGGGGGACTTGCGTCAGGTGCGGCAAAACCGTACTTGCCGCAAGTCTCCCTATACTTTCTATGCGGATTACCGCAACCGCGCCGCATCTTGCACTTGCGGCGCGATTGCGGTAATCCTTATGGGGATTACCGCAACCGCGCCGCAAGTGCTCGCACTCAGCTAGCGACTCGCAATGCGGCGTGGTTGCGGTAATCCTTATGGGGATTATCGCAACCGCGCCGCAAGTGCTCGCACTCAGCCAGCGAGTCGCAACGCAATTCCTTATGGAAGCGTGCATTGCGAGTCGCTGGCCGAAAATAGAATCAGAGGCTTGGCCACAAAGCTAGCGATTTCCCGCTGAGGCTAGCGACTCGCTACCTGAGCGGGAAATCGCTACCTTTGTGGCCGAGCCTCTGGTTCTATTTTCGGCCAGCGACTCGCAAGCCATTGCTCGCGCAGCTAACGATTCGCATTGCCGTGGTGACGTTACAGTGTCACATAGCCACGGCGATTTCGGGGTCCGACAAGATTTTGCCTACGGCAATTATATTGTAGATATATACATGTCATATTATATATATATGTATATGATTAGTATATATATATATATATATATATTGTATATTAATCTATATATATATATATATAATATAATATATATAACTAATATATATATATATATATATATATAAACACATTGTAATAAATTGTAATATATAATATACATAATTTATTTAAGTTAGTAATATAACTGTTACACTTGCGGCGTCGTTGCGGCCCGGTTGCGTTAGTCGCCATAGTAACTATAGGGGGACTTGCGGCAGGTGCAGCAAGTGCGGTTTTGCACTTGCGGCAAGTGCGGCCGCAAAACAAAACGTAGCTTTTTCACTCCCAATCACTATACCCCCCCCCCGCCGACATTTTAGTGATTAATATGTTTAATCCGCCATTTTATAGTGTTTCCTTTAACTTTTCCTTACAAATCATTTCTGCCTTGGTGATACTGTGGAAGGACGTCAGAAAATCAGTGCTGGAACATCATCCCTACAATATCAGCTAAAGATATCTTTTTGGGTCAATATAATCGATTATTTATTGATATATTCATAATTATATATATATATAGATATAGATATAGATATATATAGATATATAGATATATACTTATATATAATATGACATATATATCTCTATATATATATTAATCTATATGTATATGATTAGTATATATATATATTGTATATTAATCTATATATATCATTTATATATATATATATATACACATTGTAATTAATTTGTAATATATAAAATACATAATTTATTTAAGTTAATAATATATAATATATTTTTTTGATATATTTTTATGATATAATTTATATATAAAAATATATTGTATATAATTACAATTATCAATATAAATATTACTACTTTGACTATATTGCTATGCAGAATGTATATTGATTGCTTCCTTAAATAATATACTGTAGCTATTATTGCATACATTTTTCAGTACTGTGCTCAATATGAGCTCTGACAAACAAAAAAGCTCTGTTAGAGCTAAGAATGCTGCATGCCAGCGCAAGAAGCGTGCGCAGGAAGATCCGGAAAGAACACGTCTCCGTTTGCTTAAGCTCCAGGAGGATTTCAATAAAAGAATTGCAAAGGAGTCTGCTGAAGAAAGAAGCAGTCGGTTGGCAAAAAAAGCTGATGCGGAATGCAAAAGACGCAAAAAACAACAGGTGAAGGTGCAAGGAGAACCATCTACGTCTGACATGGCGCCTATATCTGTGTCTCCAACACTTTCTGAAACTCAACTGCCTACAACATCTGGCACGGGTAAAGTGAAGGGCAAATGTTCTTCTAAAACAAGAACAGACAAGATTGCTTCTGCCATGACAAGACATCAATTGGCTAAAGTCAAACGTTTACAAATTATGTCACCCACCTCAAAACAACGCCGTTTGGCCCATTTGGCTGCCTTACAGCGTCAACTACGCCAAAAAAAAAATCTCAGGAAGAAGTCTTCAGTCACTACTTCTTTTCTTGAATGTGTTGAAACTTCTACACAGCCACGCCTTATTTATGTAGGCATCTACAAAAAAGGTCATCGGTTGCTCACTTCACCGACGTCATCAATCCCTATTGGCTTTACTGATGATGATAACGGTATTTTAGAACATACCTGTGGGCCCATGAATGTGTTATGTGAATATTGTGAAGCACAACATTTTGAGGCTGAAAGGCCATCTGATGGACAGTTCTCCCTTTGTTGTCACAAGGGCAAAGTTAAGGTACCATTACCTGAGTACCCTGAGCTCTTCACTACTTTACTGAAAGGAGACAGCCCATATAGTAAAAATCTCATGGACAATATCAGGAGCATTAATAGTTCCTTTGCATTTGCTTCGATGGGTGCAAGTGTTTCTCAACCACCTGGACACGGTCCTTATTGTTTCCGGATTCACGGTCAAATTTACCATAGAACTGGAACTCTACACCCCGCTGAAGGTCAAGTTCCAGCATATGCACAGCTCTATATTTTGGATAGTGCTACTGCTACTGAACAACGCCTACAGTCTACAGAAAATCTTAAGTGTAATCCAGCCTTGATGAGAATTATTGCTGAGCAATTGGAAGGTATTAATCCCTTTGTTTCAGCTTACAAAATGTTACGGCAAGTGGAGGAAGAGGAAGAACAGAAAGCATTGGAACATGGCACAAAAATGCCTAATATCATCATGGCAATTAAACAAGACAGAGAGCAAGACCCAAGACGGTATAACAACCCTACTGTCCATGAAGTCGCAGTCATCTTTGAAAATGCTGATGGAGAGCCACCATTTAATAGAGACATTTTAATACATCTAAAACCAGACCCAAATAATCCGTTGGCCCCCAAAACACAGCAAATTAGTATTTTACACAGTAATTTGGATGCATTACTGTATCCATTGTTTTTCCCTCATGGAGAGCAAGGGTGGCATGAATCACTCATGCAGCAAGGCCAAAATCCTCGCAGGGTGACACAGCTGCAGTATTACTGTTATTTGCTGTCAGTACGGACAGAATTCAATCCTGTCCTTAATGGAGGGAAACTGACCCAGCAGTACTTGGTGGATGCCTATGTTAAGATCGAGGCCAATCGTTTAAATTTTATACGACAACACCAGAAGGATTTGAAGGTGGAAGATTATTGTCTCCTTCAAGAACATTTGCTAAGAAAATCCGTAGAAAAAGGAATCCCCATTGGCAAAACCGTAATTTTACCATCTTCCTTTGAGGGAAGTCCCCGAAACATGCAGCAGAGGTATCAAGATGCCATGGCAATTGTAACTAAATTTGGAAGACCAGATCTTTTTATAACGATGACCTGCAATCCGAAATGGAGTGAAATTGCAACCAATTTACAGCCATGGCAGCGTGCTGAACATCGCCCCGATTTAGTGGCCCGTGTATTCAGGATTAAACTTGAAGCCCTTTTGAAAGATATTAATTCTGGATTATTTGGCAAGGTTTGTGCTATGGTTCATGTGATAGAATTTCAAAAGCGAGGCCTACCACATGCTCACATTCTAATTATTCTGGATGCCAACTCAAAATTAAGAACTGAGGTGGAAGTGGACAATACTGTTTGGGCTGAAATTCCTGATCCATCACATTACCCTGTGCTCCATGAAATTGTCATGCAACACATGATCCATGGCCCCTGTGGACAACACAATCCCAATTCTCCATGTATGGAGAATGGAAAGTGTAAAAAAGATTTTCCCAAAAAGTTTCAAACAAAAACTGTTATACCTGAGGATGCATATCCAAGTTATCAAAGAAACGAAGGACCTTCTTTTCCACACCATTCCAAGATGATTGATAATTCTTGGGTGGTTCCATATAATCCTTTCCTTCTATTAAAATATAAGTGCCATATCAATGTGGAAATATGTGCTTCCATTCAGAGCGTAAAATACCTCTTTAAATATGTGTACAAAGGTCATGACAAAGCCAATGTGGAAATTTGTGAAACCAACATCAGACACGATGAAACTCATAAATTCATGGATTCCAGATATGTGAGTGCACCAGAGGCAGCTTGGCGAATCTTTGCTTTTCAAATGCATAGACAATCTCACAGCATTATTCGTCTTGCAGTACATCTGCCTCATTCACAATCACTTTTTTTTCACGAGGGTGATTCTGCGGACAACATCAGTTATTCAATGGACAGACAATCAACACTCATGGCCTACTTTACCCTCAATGAGAATGATCCCAATGCTCGGGAGTACTTATATCGTCAAATTCCTGAGCATTATGTTTGGAGAGAAGGTGCATGGGAACTTAGAAGGAGAGGAGGTGCTTCAGTCATTGGTAGACTCTACACTGTTAGTATTCAAGAACAAGAACGTTATTTTTTAAGGCTGTTGTTACTCCATGTTAAAGGAGCTACAAGTTTTGACAACCTTAAGACTGTTAAGGAAGTCACATACCCAACGTTTAAAGAGGCGGCATTAGCCCTTGGATTGCTGTTCGATGACAGTGTTTGGAGAAAAACTTTATTGGATGCCTGTGTTCTCAATATGCCTGCACAGCTCCGTGATATGTTTGCATATATATGTGTCTTTGGTCCTCCTAATCATCCCCTGGAGTTGTGGCAAGAATTTAAACAACACTTCGTTCAAGATTACTGCCATGCCTACCACCCTGACACTGATGATTGTGAGCATTGTGAAGGCTATGCCATGACTGATGTTGAACATGTTTTACAATTTCATGCTAAACATTTTATTGATTTTAATCTGCCACGCCCAAAAAGAAAACCACACATTCGTCCTCAATACAACAAAGAAGAAGAGTTAGTAAGAGCACATGAAATGAAAGCCACCTTAAATGATCAACAACGTTTGGCCTATAATGCAATCCATAAAGCTTTAGAGGATACAAGTGATAAGCCAAAGTGCTTTTTCCTTGACGGTCCCGGTGGAAGTGGGAAAACATATCTCTATCATCTATTGATTCATGAACTGAGAGGAGAAGGAGAAGTTGTCTCACCTGCAGCCAGTACAGGGATTGCTGCTAATCTATTGCAAGGAGGAAGAACTATCCATTCACTGTATGGCATACCAATACCAATTAATGAGACATCCGTTTCAAGAATCAAAAATGATACTGATGCGGCCCAACATTTGAAGACTACCAAACTCTTCATCATCGATGAGTCTACTATGTTGTCAAAATACGCTTTGCATGTAATTGATCAATTATTACGGGATGTCATGACAACTGATGTCTCAAAGAAAAATAAATTACCCTTTGGAGGGAAAGTCATTGTTCTGGGAGGAGACTTTCGGCAGTGTCTTCCTATCATCTCTCATGGAACAAGGACAGACATCGTAGAGAGCTGCATTAAATATTCACGACAATGGCAGCTTTTCAATCAATTGCCGCTCATTAACAACATGCGCTCCATTGATACTGATTATAGCAATTGGTTAATTCAATTGGGAAATGGAGAATTGTCCAATGATTACAACCTTGGTGATGATGTCATTGAGATTCCACAAGACATGATCTGCACTGGCTCTTTAATCTTGGACATATTTGGTGAAAACATTGTCATTGATGTGAATAATGACGAAAGTATTCAGAATGCTGCATCACATGCCATTCTTTGTCCCAAAAATGACGCTGTGGATTTGATTAATTCAAAAGTGATGGATTGTATTCCTGGAGAATACATGGAATATATCAGCCATGATTCCATTGATCCAGATGAGACGGAAAATCCCGAACAATATCCCGTGGAATTTCTAAATTCTCTAACACCAACAGGAATGCCTTCTCATCTCCTCAAATTAAAAGTTGGTACAATTATAATGCTTTTGCGTAATTTTAACAGCAGAAAAGGACTTTGCAACGGGACTCGGATGATTATTATTGCTTTATTTGACAACTTGATACAAGCAAAAGTAATTTCTGGCTCGGATGAAGGAAATGTAGTCTTCATTCCAAGAATTGATCTCTGTCCATCAGAGACTGGATTGCCTTTCAAACTAAGACGTCGGCAATTTCCCGTGAAGCCTGCCTTTGCCATGACCATAAATAAATCTCAAGGACAAACTTTGGAGAAAGTGGGGATTTATTTGCCAGAACCTGTTTTTGGTCATGGACAATTATATGTGGCTTTCTCACGTGTGAAGAGACGATGTAATGTGAAGGTGAAAGTGGTGGATTCATGCATTCAAGGAAAATTGGTGCCTAACTGTGAGAAAGTCTTCACCAAAAATATTGTTTATCGGAATATTTTGGGATGAACTTTTGCATATTTTATATTTTTACCTTTTCTATTTAAAAAAAAAAAAAAAAAAAAAAATTAGTTTAGTCTTTTCAATTTCAGTTTTTTATGTGCATAGTTTATACAATGTTTGTGGAAAAACACATTTCAGATTTCATTGGAGATGTGTATCATTCTGATTTTATCACAGGGTGATAGAAACCACTATTTAAAGCTCCAGTGCTTTACGTGCTGAGAGATTTGATTGTTATTTTTTAAAGGGAGAGGTTTTTGTGAACAGCTAAGAGACGGGTGGGACGGCTGTTCACACACATCTCATTAGCAAGGTGTGTTCCACATGTTTAGATAGATAGGGACAAACATAAATTATTAATTAGATTCTACCACGACATTTTTCTTAGATTTTTTCACTTTGTTGAGGAATATACTAAATGATAATAATTGTTCATGAAGGACTCACCAACTACATACTTGCTGTAATTTTCATAATTGCATATATGTAATTTGTACTTAACTTGCGGTTTGTGCAGACAACATAGTTGCGGCAGTGTCATCCACATCAACTGCAGTCACCTGTGGTTAGTTAGTGGATGCATCTTATGCACCTGCTGAAGCTATGTTAACTCCATTTACCGTAGGTTAACTACAAGTTTTTTTGTTATTGTATGGATATTGCTGCAAGTCTGTAGCTGGTAACTCCTTCTGTATCAATTTACAAAATTTTATTATTTACATCACAATCCTCAAAAAATTTAAGAAAAATCCAGCTATTAAAAATATCTAAATTATATAAATTCGGATTTAGTTAGAGTAGGTCCCACCAGGCGTAAGGGCATCTTGACGCGATTGGTGGGCTGACACAAAGTGGCTGATACATATATTAGTACTGTTAATTCATCAATTCAAACAATTGACATATTAAGAAGTATTGCTACTTTGTGTTCTAAGACCCTTACAACATAATAGTTCAATTTTCCTTAAATGATATCAACCATAATAATATATGTAGTTGGTGTAAAGATGTCATTGGAATAATTGGATTATTATTTGAAAATCTAAAAAAAAATTTAAAAATATTCTAGACACCCGATGCATTTGCATCGGGCTCACAGCTAGTTTTATTATAAATTCTTTAGAGAATATTTTTTGTAAAGACTTTTTCAGAATGAGGCAGCAACTTTCCTTGAATGGGTGTATGCAGTACTTTCACCTTAACAATACATCTTCTTTTCACTCATGAAAAAGCCACATATAACTGTCCATGTCCAAAAATGAATTGTGGGGCAAAAAATCCCTACTTTCTCCAGTATTTGGCCTTGGGATTTGTTGATGGTCATGGGAAAAGTAGACTTCATGGGAAATTGTCGATGTGTTAACTTAAAATGTAAGGCAGTCTATGATGGAGATAAATCAATCCTTGAAATAAACAACACAATTCCTTCTGCAGACCCAGAACTGACTTTTGCTTGAATGAGATTGTCAAACAAAGTGATCACAATGAAGCGATTCCCATTGCAAACACCTTTTATGCTGTTAAAGGTGCGGAAAAGCATGACAATGGTACCAATGTGTAATTTGAGGCGATGATAAGGCATTCTCATTGGTGTGAGTGAATTTAAAAATTCCACTGGATATTGGTCTGAATCTTCAGTCTGAATGGAATCATCACTAATGTACTCAGTGTATTCACCAGCAATGCAATCCATAACCTGAGAGTTCACCATTTCCACATGGACATTTTTAGGGCAAAGATTGTCATGTGATGCAGCAATGTGAATGCTTTCATTGTTATATCCATCATGTATGAAAGTGTAATATATATCTAAAGAATTTAAGATAAAATATTCTTATAGACAATATTTTTAGTAAAGACTTTTTCAGAATTAGGCACCAACTTTCCTTGAATGGGTGTATCCAGCACTTTCACCTTAACATTACATCTTCTTTTCACTCGTGAAAAAGCCACATATAACTGTCCATGTCCAAAAACAGGTTCTGGCAAAAAAATCCCTACTTTCTCCAGTGTTTGGCCTTGGGATTTGTTGATGGTCATGGCAAAAGCAGGCTTCAAGGGAAATTGTCGACATCTTAACTTGAAAGGTAATCCAGTCTCTGATGGAGATAAATCAATCCTTGGAATAAACACCACATTTCCTTCTGCAGACCCAGTAATGACTTTTGCTTGAATCAGATTGTCAAACAAAGCAATGACAATCAAGCGAGTCCCATTGCAAAGACCTTTTCTGCTGTTAAAGTTGCGCAAAAGCATGACAATGGTACCGATTTTTAATTTGAGGCGATGAGAAGGCATTCCCGTTGGTGTGAGTGAATTTAAAAATTCCACAGGATATTGATCTGGATCTTCAGTCTCATCAGGATCAATGGAATCATCACTAATGTATTCAGTGTATTCACCAGCAATGCAATCCATGACCTTAGAGTTCACCATATCCACATGGTCATTTTTAGGGCAAAGAATGGCATGTGATGCAGCAATCTGAATGCTTTCATTGTTATCTACATCAATGACAATGTTTTCACCAAATATAGCAAGAATGATTGAGCCAGTGCAGATCATGTCTTTGTGGGATTTCAATGGTATCATCTCCAAGGTTGAAATCATTAGACAATTCACCATTTCCCAGTTGAAGTAACCAACGGCTATAATCAGGATCAATGGAGCGCATATTGTTGAAGAGTGGCAATTGAGTGAAAAGCTGCCATTGTCGTGAGTATTTAATACAACTCTCTATAATGTCAGTTCTTGTACCATGTGGGATGATAGGCAGACACTGTCGAAAGTCTCCTCCCAGAACAATGACTTTCCCTCCAAAAGGTGTTGTATTTTTCTTGGAGATATCTGTTGTCATGACATCACGTAAAAGTTGATCTATCACATGCAATGCATATTTAGATAAGAGAGTGGACTCGTCAATAATGAAAAGTTTGGTACTTTTCAAATGTTGTGCAGCATCTGTATCATTTTTAATCCTTGAAACGGAAGTTTCATTGATTGGAATTGGTATTCCGTAAAGCGAATGGATAGTTCTACCTCCTTGCAGTAAGTTAGCTGCAATCCCTGTACTGGCTGCAGGTGAGACAATTTCGCCTTCTCCTCTTAGTTCATGAATTAATAAATCATACAGATATGTTTTGCCACTGCCACCTGGACCGTCAATGAAAAAGCACTTAGGTTGTCCACTTCTATCGTGTAAAGCTTGATTGATCGCATCATAGGCCAAAAGTTGGTGGTCATTTAAAGTAGCTTTCATTTGCTGAGCTCTTCTTAACTCATCATCCTTGTTGTATAGTGGAGCGATGTATGGCTTTCTTTTTGGTCGTGGTAGATTAAAATCAGTAAAAGTTTTGCCATGAAATTTTAGAATAGTTTGGACATCAGTCATAGCATATCCTTCACAATTCTCACACTCCTCAGTGTTGGAGTGATATGCATGGCAGTAGTCTTGGATAAAGTCTTGTTTAAATTCTTTCCACAACTCCAATGGATGAGCTGGAGGACCAAAAATACATATATATGCGAACATATCACGAAGCTGTGCAGGCATGTTGAGAACACAGGCATCCAATAAAGTATTTCTCCAAACAGTGTCATCGAAGAGCAATCCAAGAGCTAATGCTGCCTCTTTGAAAGTTGGGTATGTCACTTCATTAACAGTCTTAATGTTGTCAAAACTTGTTGCTCCTTTGACATGCAGTAACAACAACCTTAAATAGTACCGTTCTTGATCTTTCATACTGACAGTATACATTCTTCCAATCACTGAAGAACCTCCTCGCTTTCTAACTTCCCATGCACCTTCTTTCCAAACATAGTGCTCTGGAATTTGGCGGTAGAAGTAATCATGAGCATGCGGGTCACTCTCATTCAGCTCAAAGTAGCCCATCAGAGTAGATTTTCTGTGCATTGTGGAACTGATGTCGTCAACAGAGTCATCCTCATGAAAATAAAGCGGTTGAGAATGTGGGAGATGTACGGCCAGGCGAATAATGGAGTGCGATTGTCTATGCATCGGGTAAGCAAATATTCGCCAAGCTGCCTCCGGTGCACTGACGTATCTTGAATCCATGAATTGATGTGTTTCATCATGGTGGATATTAGTTTGGCAAATTTCAAGATTGGCTTTATCATGTCCTTTGTAGACATATTTGAAGAGGTATTTAACACTTTGAATGGAAGCACATACCTCAACATTAATATGACACTTGTATGTTAATAGTAGGTAAGGGTTATAGGGAACAACCCAAGAATTATCAATCATCTTTGAACGTATTTGAAACGATGATCCTTCCTTTCTTTGATAAGTAGGGTATGCATCCTTAGCTATGAGTGTTCTTGGTTGGAAATCTTTAGGAAAACCTTTCTTACACTTGCCAAGATCCATACATGGAGAATTGGGGTTGTGTTGACCACAGGGTCCATGAATCATGTGTTGCATCACAATGTCATGGAGCAGAGGGTATTCTTCTGGATCAGGGATTTCAGCCCAAACTATATTATCCACTTCAACCTCAGTTCTTAGTTTGGATTTGCCATCCAGAATGATCAAAATGTGAGCGTGTGGTAGGCCACGCTTTTGGAATTCAATAACATGAACCATTGCACAAACTTTGCCAAATAATCCAGTGTTAATTTCTTTTAATAGTGCTTCCAATTTAATTCTGAAGACACGGGCCACTAAATCAGGTCTATGTTCCACACGCTGCCATGGCTCTAAATTGTTTGTAATCTCCCTCCATTTAGGATTACAGGTCATGGTTACAAAAAGATCTGGTCGTCCAAATTTAGTCACAATAGCCATGGCATCCTGATAGCGTTGCTGCATGTTTCTGGGACTGCCTTCAAAAGAAGATGGTAAAATGACCGTCTTGCCAATGGGAATACCTTTGTCAACAGATTGTTTCAGAAGATGTTCCTGGAGTACGCAATAATCCTCCACTTTTAAATCCTTTTGATGATGACGGATAAAATTTAAGCGATTAGCCTCGATTTTTACATACGCATCCACTAAGTACTGCTGTGTTAGTTTGCCACCATTCAGGACAGGATTGAACTGATTCCGTACAGACAGCAAATAGCAGTAATACTGGAGCTGTGTAATCCGGCGTTGACTTTTGCCTTGATGCTTGAGTCCCTCATGCCAGCCTTGTTCTCCATGAGGAAAAAATAAAGGATAGAGTAATGCATCTAAATTGCTGTGTAGAATACTGACTTGCTGTGTTTTTGGGGCCAAGGGGTTATTTGGATCAGGTTTCAAATGAATTAAAATGTCTCTATTGAATGGTGGCTCTCCATCAGCATTTTCAAAGACCACAGCAACTTCATTGGCTGGTAATCAAAAAGTCCAAAGGACACCAGGATGAATTTATAAATCATGTACAATCTTTATTGAGGATTATTCATACAACAATTTAAAATCCTTCTAAGTAATATCATAAATAACAAAGTGATTAATAGGACCGTATCATTAACCTAGAGCCACTGGGTATCTATAGGCAAAAAAGAGCCAGTGCTATATCTGATGGTATATGTATGGGGATGATCCAGTGACCATAAGGGAGGCATGTAAAGGACAGTACCACTCAGTTCACAATAAATGTCCCAGGATTATTCCAGGATTTTTCCTATATATGTATATACATTTACCACATTTCAATTGAGTTGTTAGCCACCAGGCACGGAATATACATGTCTCTATAAATTCTGGTTCAGATCAGCCAATTGGTAGAGGGTATATAACATCTCATATCTCATCATGGACTTACACATAGGATTGGAAACTGGGCAATGCAATTTGCGTTGGCATTTATAAACCCCCTGATTCTTAATTCCACATCTCACATTCCATATCATACACAAAATAGGGTGCATTTATATTATCCATACAGATTAATGGTGGAATTATTAGATATGGCATAAGATTGTGTCACCACCTATTCCAGCCACCTGTATTAGTAGTTATTATGCACCCATGTGGCAGAATCAGAATGTAAGCATTAGAATATAAGCATACAAATTCAGGGGAGTCAAAAGGCCACAAGCATCATGCAATGTCTCCGCTATAGCCATGTCCACATACCTCCAAGATGTTACTGATGGTCACCCTGGATCTCCACCTTACCCTGACGCGTTTCGTCACACCGGACTTTCTCAAAGGGTAGTGTGCCATGTGGGAAGCAGATTCGGGGGTTTAAATAGTGTTCAGGGTTAATTGTGAGAGACAATACAACCTGTGTGTGTCTCGCCCCTCGCCTCCATTCCCGGCGTCAGTGCAGCGTGACCGCTTCCGATCACCTGACACGCCTCGTTTCCGGTCTGTGGAACGCAAACACCCGGAGGCGTCATCAAGACGCTTCTCAGGGCCGCGGTCATGTGACCGGAAGGGGGCGTGTCCGGACAGCTCCACACTGCAGATGACGCTCTAGGAGGCGGGGGGGAGAACGGAAAGGGCCACCAAGTGATTATAGGGTTGCTAAGCAACATTTTAATAATGCAATTTTGTACAAACTACATCTAAATATCATCAGAAAGGGTTATTATTACAAAAACGGCCCGAAGGCCAAGGTAACCAAAGATTTTTCAACTATATCATTCATCATAGATAAAGTGCTTACAATAGTGCAACCAAACTGCCACTTATATAAAAATGATATCATGATATTCATATATCAATGGAAAGTAAATTTTAAAACCATATCCCTCTGAGAAATAGACGCCGTATACATCAGAAATTGAATAGATATCAATATTTAGATAGATGATCCCATCAGCAGGTCCATTCTTTATCATCTCTTCATTAGACCAATCAACCATACGATATTCATACGATAATACTTCACAAGGAAATTTCTAAAATATAATAAACAGAAATGTGATTAAAATACTAAGAACATCTAAGAACAACTATATCCCTTTGTTGTTATCTATTTATATAGAGAAATGTTGATAAATTACAAGAAAGCACCAAAACCAAAGTGTTCATTGAGACCATATGGAGTCACCGTGTTGAGTCTGTAAATCCATTTGCTCTCAACCTGTCCCAGGGTTCTACTCAGGTTTCCTCCTCTTTGACCCATTGAAACCTTATCAATGCCAACAATTTTCAAACCACTAGAGTTACTTTGATGCCTGTAGAAGAAATGTCTTGGTATCGTTTTCAGACTAGATGGATTATCAGTCCTCGCTCCCTTTTCAATATCCAATACATGTTCTCTAGCGCGAATACGCAATTCACGAGTGGTCATGCCTATGTAAATTTTTTCACATGGGCATTTTGCCATATAAATCACTCCCTTTGTGGAGCAACTAATATGATGTCTTATTTCGTAAATCCTGGATTTGTCACAATTATGAAAAGTTTTGCTTTTAAGCATGTTGGTACACGCCTTACAGCCCCTACACGGAAAGAAACCTTGAATATCCAACCAATTATCTTCCCTTTTCCTATTTCTTACAAAGTGGCTACGGACCAATGCATCTTTTAGGTTCGGGATCTCCTCGCCGTTATTAGAGGTTTGGGTGATACACATTGTTTTAGAATGGAGTCATTAAGAAGGATACTCCAATGTTTGTTGATAATTTCAACAAAACTCTTCCACTGTTTATTGTACGTGGTTATCAATCTGGGGAACCCAGATTGATTTCTCTTCTGGTTCTTTATCGCACCACACAAGAGTTCAGTTCTTTTACATTCTTTTGCTCTCGTGTATCCTTCTTTAATGTGTCTCCTACTGTATCCCCTTTCTTCAAATCTGTTTTTAAGATCAATTGCCTGTGCCTCAAAGATACTGTCATCGGAGCAGATACGTCTGGCTCTCATATATTCACCCACAGGTATCCCTCTTATTGTGGACGGTAAGTGGGACGACTTGGCATACAGAAGAGAGTTTGTAGATGTAGCTTTTCGATATATGTCAGTCGTCACACCTCCATCACTTTGGGTATCGATCAATATATCGAGGAATTCCATCCTCCTACCACTCTTATATGTAAGTTTTATATTTAGGTCATTATGATTCAAGGTCTCAATTAAATCTCTCAGTTCATCATCACTTCCTTCCCACACAAAAAAGACATCATCGATGAATCGCATCCATCCCTGAATCTTGTCAGCGGCCGCTATGGGGTTGTTTACAAAGATTTCCCTCTCCCAAGCCCCCAAGAACAAATTAGCGTACGAGGGGGCACAGGAGGCCCCCATAGACCGCTATGGGGGCCTCCTGTGCCCCCTCGTACGCTAATTTGTTCTTGGGGGCTTGGGAGAGGGAAATCTTTGTAAACAACCCCATAGCGGCCGCTGACAAGATTCAGGGATGGATGCGATTCATCGATGATGTCTTTTTTGTGTGGGAAGGAAGTGATGATGAACTGAGAGATTTAATTGAGACCTTGAATCATAATGACCTAAATATAAAACTTACATATAAGAGTGGTAGGAGGATGGAATTCCTCGATATATTGATCGATACCCAAAGTGATGGAGGTGTGACGACTGACATATATCGAAAAGCTACATCTACAAACTCTCTTCTGTATGCCAAGTCGTCCCACTTACCGTCCACAATAAGAGGGATACCTGTGGGTCAATATATGAGAGCCAGACGTATCTGCTCCGATGACAGTATCTTTGAGGCACAGGCAATTGATCTTAAAAACAGATTTGAAGAAAGGGGATACAGTAGGAGACACATTAAAGAAGGATACACGAGAGCAAAAGAATGTAAAAGAACTGAACTCTTGTGTGGTGCGATAAAGAACCAGAAGAGAAATCAATCTGGGTTCCCCAGATTGATAACCACGTACAATAAACAGTGGAAGAGTTTTGTTGAAATTATCAACAAACATTGGAGTATCCTTCTTAATGACTCCATTCTAAAACAATGTGTATCACCCAAACCTCTAATAACGGCGAGGAGATCCCCGAACCTAAAAGATGCATTGGTCCGTAGCCACTTTGTAAGAAATAGGAAAAAGGAAGATAATTGGTTGGATATTCAAGGTTTCTTTCCGTGTAGGGGCTGTAAGGCGTGTACCAACATGCTTAAAAGCAAAACTTTTCATAATTGTGACAAATCCAGGATTTACGAAATAAGACATCATATTAGTTGCTCCACAAAGGGAGTGATTTATATGGCAAAATGCCCATGTGAAAAAATTTACATAGGCATGACCACTCGTGAATTGCGTATTCGCGCTAGAGAACATGTATTGGATATTGAAAAGGGAGCGAGAACTGATAATCCATCTAGTCTGAAAACGATACCAAGACATTTCTTCTACAGGCATCAAAGTAACTCTAGTGGTTTGAAAATTGTTGGCATTGATAAGGTTTCAATGGGTCAAAGAGGAGGAAACCTGAGTAGAACCCTGGGACAGGTTGAGAGCAAATGGATTTACAGACTCAACACGGTGACTCCATATGGTCTCAATGAACACTTTGGTTTTGGTGCTTTCTTGTAATTTATCAACATTTCTCTATATAAATAGATAACAACAAAGGGATATAGTTGTTCTTAGATGTTCTTAGTATTTTAATCACATTTCTGTTTATTATATTTTAGAAATTTCCTTGTGAAGTATTATCGTATGAATATCGTATGGTTGATTGGTCTAATGAAGAGATGATAAAGAATGGACCTGCTGATGGGATCATCTATCTAAATATTGATATCTATTCAATTTCTGATGTATACGGCGTCTATTTCTCAGAGGGATATGGTTTTAAAATTTACTTTCCATTGATATATGAATATCATGATATCATTTTTATATAAGTGGCAGTTTGGTTGCACTATTGTAAGCACTTTATCTATGATGAATGATATAGTTGAAAAATCTTTGGTTACCTTGGCCTTCGGGCCGTTTTTGTAATAATAACCCTTTCTGATGATATTTAGATGTAGTTTGTACAAAATTGCATTATTAAAATGTTGCTTAGCAACCCTATAATCACTTGGTGGCCCTTTCCGTTCTCCCCCCCGCCTCCTAGAGCGTCATCTGCAGTGTGGAGCTGTCCGGACACGCCCCCTTCCGGTCACATGACCGCGGCCCTGAGAAGCGTCTTGATGACGCCTCCGGGTGTTTGCGTTCCACAGACCGGAAACGAGGCGTGTCAGGTGATCGGAAGCGGTCACGCTGCACTGACGCCGGGAATGGAGGCGAGGGGCGAGACACACACAGGTTGTATTGTCTCTCACAATTAACCCTGAACACTATTAAACCCCCGAATCTGCTTCCCACATGGCACACTACCCTTTGAGAAAGTCCGGTGTGACGAAACGCGTCAGGGTAAGGTGGAGATCCAGGGTGACCATCAGTAACATCTTGGAGGTATGTGGACATGGCTATAGCGGAGACATTGCATGATGCTTGTGGCCTTTTGACTCCCCTGAATTTGTATGCTTATATTCTAATGCTTACATTCTGATTCTGCCACATGGGTGCATAATAACTACTAATACAGGTGGCTGGAATAGGTGGTGACACAATCTTATGCCATATCTAATAATTCCACCATTAATCTGTATGGATAATATAAATGCACCCTATTTTGTGTATGATATGGAATGTGAGATGTGGAATTAAGAATCAGGGGGTTTATAAATGCCAACGCAAATTGCATTGCCCAGTTTCCAATCCTATGTGTAAGTCCATGATGAGATATGAGATGTTATATACCCTCTACCAATTGGCTGATCTGAACCAGAATTTATAGAGACATGTATATTCCGTGCCTGGTGGCTAACAACTCAATTGAAATGTGGTAAATGTATATACATATATAGGAAAAATCCTGGAATAATCCTGGGACATTTATTGTGAACTGAGTGGTACTGTCCTTTACATGCCTCCCTTATGGTCACTGGATCATCCCCATACATATACCATCAGATATAGCACTGGCTCTTTTTTGCCTATAGATACCCAGTGGCTCTAGGTTAATGATACGGTCCTATTAATCACTTTGTTATTTATGATATTACTTAGAAGGATTTTAAATTGTTGTATGAATAATCCTCAATAAAGATTGTACATGATTTATAAATTCATCCTGGTGTCCTTTGGACTTTTTGATTATCTGACTTGAAGTGGGTTTGATAACTATGTGAGATATTGATTTACTGAACTTCATTGGCTGTAGGATTGTTATAGCGTCTCGGGTCTTGGCCTCTGTCTTGTTTAATGGCCATGATAATATTTGGCATTTTTGTGCCATGTTCTCTTGCCTTCTGTTCTTCTTCTACTTCAACTTGACGTAGCATTTTGTAGGCCGAAACAAAGGGATTAATATTATCCAATTGAAGAGCAATGATACTCATTAAAGTAGCATTACATTTAACATTTTCTGGAGACTGTAGCCGTTGGTCAGTAGCGCTTAGAGTATCTAAAATGTACAGTTGTGCATATGCTGGAGTTTGATCTTGAGCAGGATGGAGTGTTCCAGTGCGATGATAAATTTGCCCATGAATACGAAAGCAGTATGGTCCATGTCCAGGAGGTAGAGAAACATGGGCACCCATGGAGGCAAAAGCAAAAGAACTATTAATGCTCCTTATATTCTCCATCAAATTTTGACTGTACTCACTCTCTCCTTTCAGCAGGCGTTGGAAGACGTGCGGGTATTGAGGTAATGGTACCTTTACTTTTCCCTTGTGGCAACAAAGAGTAAACTGTTGATCTGATGGTCGTTCAGCAGTAAAATGTCGAGCCTCACAATGTTCACATATTACATTCATGAAACCACAGAAATGTTCTGGAATAACATGATCCTGATCAATAAATCCCCTTTCATGTAAAAGAGATGAATAGAATGAACGTAGAAATTTATTATGTAATCCTACATAAATGAGACGTGGAAGGGATGTAGATTCCAAACATTCAATAAATGAAGAAGTGGAATATAAATTCCGTTCTGCCTGTTGCAATATAGAAGTGGAAGAAGAAGTTTGACGTTCTTCACGACGTAATGTAGCCAAATGGGCCAAGTGGACTTGTCTAGATGTAGGAGATTCTGTATCTTGACGCATCTGTCTTGTCCTTTTAAGCCTCAAAATTTTACACTATTTGCTGTATGGCGTCTCCTCAGCACAGTGTTTTCGTTTAGATGTGGCCTTGCGATGCAGTAAAGGCTGTTCAGTTGTAGTCAAGATAGTAGAAGAAGAGGTGGCAGGAGTCTGAGCATCAGACAAAGAGGTGGCAGCAGTCAGAGCATCAGATGAAGAGGTGGCAGCAGTCTGAGGATCAGACGAAGAGGTGGCAGGAGTCTGAGCATCAGACAAAGAGGTGGCAGCAGTCTGAGGATCAGATGAAGAGGTGGCAGCAGTCTGAGGATCAGACGAAGAGGTGGCAGCAGTCTGAGGATCAGACGAAGAGGTGGCAGCAGTCTGAGGATCAGACGGATCTCCTGCAGGCATTAACTTTTTCTGTTTGCGTCGTTGAGGCAGAGTGATAGATTTTTTGCCTAATCGTTCTGTCCTTCCTTCTAAAGACTGTATTGAAAGGGGTGTTTTCAAAGCAGACTTTTCCTTGTCCAAGGGAAGTTGTCTTTCTTCCGAACTCTCCTCCACACCCTTCTTGCGCATATGCACAGACACCTTGCGAACCTTTCCTTTTTTGATTTCCATAGAGGTAATGGAAGGTATTAAAGGCAGTTCACTTGGTAAAATGTCAGTACACGAAGAGGCAGGAGTATCATCTGTGTCAGACGGTTCTTCAGCGACTGGAATTTTTGTTTGTTTGCATGTGGAACGTGCAGTCATGGCTCTTGTTTGCATTTGTTGGCTTGTTTTTTCAGAAGACACTGCCGAAATACGTGTATGTAAAGCGGTCTTTGCAGCATCCAACGAAAAACGTCTCAGTGGAGAAGAGAGTTTACCAAACCGTTTGAGTTTAGCAGCCTTAGCCCTATCTAACCGAATACGTCTCTCTGCAGAAGTCTCATTTGCAAGACGTTTGGCGTAAGCAGCCTTAACACGATCTAAGCGAATACGTCTCCTTTCTAAGGTCTCTTCAGCAAGGTGTTTTGCCTTAGCAGCCTTATCAGTATCTAAGTAACAAAGAAAGATGTAATGATGTTAACTGTATGGAATATTGAATGGCAATGAGTGTGTTAAAATTCCTTAAAGTGCCGTGAAAGCAAAAAAAATGGATGTAATGAGCCTTTGCGATACACGGTATGAAAGCAAATTTTCAACATTGTAATAAAAACGTTAATAGAATCTGGATGACATTAATTTCTGCATAACCACCAGCAATGTTGTTGTTTCATAAGGTGTTGAAAAAAAACTGAGTTACGGTAAATTTCTACCAAGAACTAAAGGTTTTGGTATTATATCAGAAGTAGTGGTTTTTATTTTTGTTGGTGGAATAGGGGAAACAGCGGGCTAAACGTGAAGTATGAAATGGCAGAATGTGACAAAGCAGGGTGAAAAAAGAAATAAGGCAACTTGCGTATGAGATATTGTAAGAGTCAGATCAATGTAAAAAATAACGTAAATGCGGTGATGTAGTGTAACGTTACGCAACTACAGCCCTGGTGACGGGTATGGAGAAATCGAGTTTAAATTTAAAATCTTAGGCCATGTTATAAAAGTATGTAAATGTGCATATACAATGGACGTGTGAAAGGGTACCCAGTCAGTAATAGAGTGTAAAATATTATGTATGTAAAAGTAGTGAATATCCTACTGGAATGACAGAGACTTTGACATGAGCATTAATTTCAAATAGCATCATAAGCATTGGAAAAACAGCATCTGGTGCATGTGGCGCATAGCCACAGCATAACTGCAGGACTTGCAAGCGTTTACGTGAATTCCCATACTCATTATAATCGGCATAATAGTCAGTATGTATTTATTTGCAGTAGGTGCAGCAATTTGGATTTTGCACTTGTAGCAGGTCCTGTATGGAAAAAAAAAGATGGTTGACCACGCTTTTTATGGTGGCGGGAGCTGTGGCAAGTTCCCCTATACGTACAATGGGGATTAGCGGAACGACACTGCAAGTGCAGCAGTTATGCGGTGGCAATGCAGCAAAGCAAGCGGATGCAATTGTGTCAGGACATCTAGTGCAATTTCAAATAACCGCTGATGTCAACTGTGCAGGTAGCATTACCACCAAAGTGTTAAAAATAAGACAGGTAGTAGTGCAACAGAGGCATTACTAAGAAAAATAATAAAAATTGACATATAATGGGTTAACGTACTCGTAACGGTGTGATGACTGACTCCTAACTCCAAAAGAAAAAGTCAAAGAGCCAGTAAGTAGTTAATATAGCATTGGCAGGCATAAAAAATACTGGACGATTAATAAAAATAAAATTAGTATGAAAGTATATTGTAATTAAATGCCAGTAGTATACCACATAGTGACATAGACAGTGAATAGTCAAAACAATAGAAGACGTTAATGTAGGACTTACATCCTATAAAAGTTTGTGGATGTTAAAATAAATTTCAAATAGTATAGAAGAGTTTAAATTGCAAATGCCCTGAGTACAGCACCTAGTAACACAGTTAGTGAATAGCAAACTGAAAGTAGGGGGTTTATGTAGCATTTCGAACCCTATAAAACATAGTGTTGGAAAACAAAATGGCAAATGGCATAGAAGAGGAAAATGAATAAATAGCCTTAGTGTACCACATACTGAGATAGCAAGGGGGGCAGAAATACAATAGAACGGGTTAATGTCCAAATTGCCTTATAGCCCTTTCACATCAACTGTTTAGATAAAATTGCGGTAGATGCATTGAAAAAAAAGCATCTACTGCGATAGCCACATGAACATTGCAGTTGCAGTGCGGTAGCAGTAATCCCTATAGAAACCATAAGGGGCCTTGCGGCCGGTGCGATTTAGCAGTTGCGTCAAGTGTTGCTCCAAAAAAAAATGAACTTGGCGCACCTGCCGCAAGTATTCCTATAGTTTGTATGGGTATTCCCGCAAAAGCGCAGCAAGTGCAAGGTTTAATGGGCAATCGCAGCAGATGGGTTTTTTTCTGGCCATGTGTGTTGAAATTGTAAAAGCACAGATTTCCAGCAGATAGTGACACAGTAATTGAATAGGAAACAGAATAGAAGGGGTTAATGAATGAGTTTAAACCCTTTTGAAATAGTCTTTGGGAAAACTAAAATAGAAAAGGCATAGAAGAGGTTAATGTAAAAATGCCCTTTTAGAAGAGCAGATAGTGAGATCCGCAGTGGGGGCACTAATAGAATAAAAGGGTTACTATAAAAAAAGGCCGTAGTCCAGCAATATTGAGATAGGCAGGGGGAGGACTAATAGAATAAAAGGGTTAATATTAAAAGGGCCGTAGAAACGCCTTTTGTGAGATAGGCAGTTTTAGCCAAAGAGAAAAAAAGGGGTTTTTAAAAAATATTAAAATGGCCGTAGTACGCCAAAATAGTGAGATAGGCTGTGTAGCACTAATAGAATAAAAGGGGGTTTTACTATAAAAAAGGCCGTTTAAAAACCACATAGGAGATACCATGTGGGGACTAATAAAAATAAAAGGGGGTTAAAAATTTTTAAAAAAGGGCCGGTACAGCAAAAGTGAGTACGCAGTTGGGGAAAAAATATAATAGAAAGGGTTTAAAAATTCCATAAAATTTTGGGGGGGGCAAAAAATTTAAAGGGGTTAATTTTTAAAACCCCCTTTTAAACCCCGGGTTTGAAAATTTTTGGGGGTTAAAAAAAAATGGGCTTTCCAAATAAACCAATTTCCAAAAAGGGGGGGTTTAAAATTAAAAGGGGGCCGGGGGGGCTTTTTGAAAAAAAAAGGGTTTTTTCCCAAAAAAAAAATGTTTTTCGAATTTTGGGTTTTTTAAAAAAGGGGGCCCCCGGAAAAGGGGGGCAAAAAGGGGGAAAAAACCCAGAAAATGGGGTTTTTTTTTAAAGGGTTTAAAAATTGAAAAAGAAAACCAAAAAAATTTTTTGGCCGTTTTTAAAAAACAAATGGGGGGGGAAAAATTTTTCCCTTGGAAACCCTTGGGCTTTTTGGAAAAGGGTGGGGGAAAAAAAAAAAAGGGGGCCCTATGGGCTTAAAAGGTTGTTAAAAAAAGGGGTTTTTCAAAAAAAAAAAAGGGGGGAAAAGTGGAAAAAGGGCATTTTTAAAAATAAAAAAAGGGGGGAAAATTTTTCCCCAAAAAGGGGGCTGAACCCCCAAGGAAAAAATTAAATTTTTTTTAAAATCCGGTCCCCCCCTTTAAAAAGGGCCCGGGAACCCCAAAAGTTTGGGGTTAAGGCCCGGCGCCTTGAATCCCCCAAAGGTTGGGGGGACAAAAAAAATTGGGGGGAATTTTTTAAAACCCGGGGAACCCCCCCCTGGGGGAAACCCCGGCGGGGGGGGTTTTGGGGTTAAAATTTTAAAATGGCCCCCCCTTAGGGGGGAAATTGGGGAAAAAGGGGGGGCAACCCTTTTATAAAAAAGGGAAGGGGGATTTAAAAGGGCCCCGGCCCCAAAAATTTTATGGAAAGGGGAGGGGGGGAAAAAAAGAAAGGGGAAAATATAAAAAAGGGGTAAAAAAAAAAAAGTAGATGGGAAATTATTTTTAAAAATGAAAGGGGGTTAATTTGTCGCAAAGGAATTTTTGCGTAATGAATAAAAGGGTTTTTCCCCCGAGCCCCGCAAAAGGAGGAAATTTTGGCTGTTTTGCTAAAAAAGGAAAGGGTTTTATTTTTGGGCCCTTTGAAAGATGGGAAAGGGGGGGGGGTTTTAAAAATGGGGGAAAAAAAAATCCCAACGATATTTTTTTTCCCCCAAAAAAAAGGGAAAAAAAGGGGGAATTTAAAAAACCCAAAGAAAATAAGAAAGCAAAAAAGCAGTAAAAAAAAAAGGGAAAATTAAAACCATAAAAGGGGGAAAAGGGGACAAAAAAAAAAGGGGAAAATTAAAAACCAAAAAACATGGGGCCAAGCAAGGGAGGGAAATAAAATAAAGGGGGGAAAAAAGAAAAAAAAGGGGCAAAAAAAAAAAAAATTTAAAGGAAAAAAAAAGGGGGAAAAAAAAAGAAATACAAAAAAATGGGGAAAGTACGGAAAAAAAGCACCAACACAAAACAAACCCCCAAAGGAAAAAATTTTCCAAAAAATTTCCAAATTTCCCCCCAGGCCAGCAAAAAACCCCACGGGAAAAAGGGCCCGGGGAAACCCTTTCCAAAATAAACACCAAAAAAACCCCCAAACCCGGGAAAAGGGAAAAAACGCCCCCCAAAAAAATTAAAAGTCCCCGGGAACACCAACAAAAAAACCCCCAAAAAAAAAAAAAAGTCGCCCCCAAGGGGAAAAAAACCCAAAACAATGGTGGGGAAATTTTTAAAATGACAAAAAGGGGCCCCGGGGGCGGGGAGGGGGGAACCCAAGCCCCGCCCCCAAGAAAACCCGGGGCAAGCAAACGCCAAAAACCCAAAAGAACCAAAGGGGAAGCCCCCAAAAACCGGCGGAAAAACCCCAAAAAGCCGCCCCCCCCCGACGGAAAAAGGGGGGTAAAGAAAAACCACAGAAAAAAAGGGGGGGAAACCCCTTTTTCCGGGGAAAAATCGGGCCCCCCAAACCCGAACAGTTCCCAAACCCCAGCAAGGGCCCCAAAACCCAAAATTTAAAAAAGGTAAAAAAAAAAAAGGGGAAAAAAATCACAATTAAATTTTTTAAAAAACCAAAGGAAACAAAAACCAACCCCCACCGGGGCCGCCCAAAACGCCCAAAAGGGGAAACCCCAAAAGGGGCCAAAGGGGTCACCAACCCCCCCAAAGGGACCCCAAAGGGGGGACCAAAAAAAACCCCCAAAAAAAAGCGGGGGGTTTCCCCGTTTACCCCCAAAGAGGATTCAAAAGGTAGAAATTAAAATTTTCGGGGCGATAAATAAGGGGGTTTTTAAAACTAAATTGGGGGGGCGGAATTCAGAAAGCTGGCGCCTGAATGTGATTGGTCGCTATTTTTTTTAAAAAAAAAGGCGGGGGCGATTGTGTTTTTGGGGGCGCCTTCCATGGAGAGAGATAAAAAAAAGAGTTTTTTTTGGGGCCCCAAACCCGGGGGGGTTTTCCCAGGGGCAGAAGTTTCGGCTAGACCCAAAAATTCGACGGGGCTGTAAAGTGTAATAGCATTCGCGTTAAAAATACCGAATACAAGATTTGTGTGTTTTATTTTTTTTTTATTTATTTTTTTTTTTTTTTTAAAATTTTTTTTTGGTTTTTTTTTATTTTTTAAAAAATTTTTTTTTTTAAATAATTTTTTGTTTTTTTAAAAATTTTTTTATAAATTTTATTTGATTAGTATGTTTTTTTATTTTTATTATTTTGATATAATTATTTTTAATATTTTTTTTATTTTTTAATTGTTTTTTGTTTTTTTTATTTTTTTAAAATAATTGTTAATAATCGTAAAATTTTTATAATATTTTTTTAATTATTATTTTTAATTTTTTTTATTATTATTTCTGTATTATTTTTAAATTATTTAATTAATTATTTGTAATTATTTATTTATTTATTTATTTATTTTTTTTTAATTTTTTATTTTATTATTAAAATTTAGATACTTTTTGTTAAATTATAATTTTTTTTTTTTTTTGGTATGATTATTTTTGTATTATTTTTTAATTATTTTTAAAATTTTTTTTTTATTATGTAATTTTTTTTTTTTTTTTTAAGTAAGACGGAGACAAAGTTCTCATTCAGGTCGGCCTTTTTTCAATTTTTTTAGAATTATTTTTATTTAATTATTTATTATTTTTTAAGGATTTATTTATTAATTTTTAATTATTTTTAAATGATTTTTTTTATTATTTAATTTATTTTTTTTTTTTTAAGTTAGACGGAGAGAGAGTTCTCATTCAGGTCCGACCTTTTTTTTTTTTTTAATATTATTTTTATTTAATTATTTATTATTTTTTAATGATTTATTTATTATTTTTTTATTATTTTTAAATGATTTTTTATATTATTTAATTTATTTTTTTTTTTTAAGTTAGACGGAGAGACAGTTCTCATTCAGGTCCGACCTTTTTTTTTTTTTTTTAATATTATTTTTATTTAATTATTTAATATTTTTTAATGATTTATTTATTATTTTTTTATTATTTTTAAATGATTTTTTTTATTATTTAATTTATTTATTTTTTTTAAGTTAGACGGAGAGACAGTTCTCATTCAGGTCCGACCTTTTTTTTTTTTTTTAATATTATTTTTATATAATTATTTATTATTTTTTAATGATTTATTTATTATTTTTTTATTATTTTTAAATGATTTTTTTTATTATTTAATTTATTTATTTTTTTTAAGTTAGACGGAGAGACAGTTCTCATTCAGGTCCGACCTTTTTTTTTTTTTTAATATTATTTTTATTTAATTATTTATTATTTTTTAATTATTTATTTATTATTTTTTTATTATTTTTAAATGAATTTTTTTATTATTTAATTTATTTATTTTTTTTAAGTTAGACGGAGAGACAGTTCTCATTCAGGTCCGACCTTTTTTTTTTTTTTAATATTATTTTTATTTAATTATTTATTATTTTTTAATGATTTATTTATTATTTTTTTATTATTTTTAAATGATTTTTTTTATTATTTAATTTATTTATTTTTTTTAAGTTAGACGGAGAGACAGTTCTCATTCAGGTCCGACCTTTTTTTTTTTTTTAATATTATTTTTATATAATTATTTATTATTTTTTAATGATTTATTTATTATTTTTTTATTATTTTTAAATGATTTTTTTTATTATTTAATTTATTTTTTTTTTTTAAGTTAGACGGAGAGACAGTTCTCATTCAGGTCCGACCTTTTTTTTTTTTTTTAATATTATTTTTATTTAATTATTTATTATTTTTTAATGATTTGTTTATTATTTTTTTATTATTTTTAAATGATTTTTTTTATTATTTAATTTATTGATTTATTTTTTTAAGACAGAGTGAGACGCAGTTCTCATTCCGGTCCGCCTTTTTTTTTCCCCATTAACATACATTACCGG
This sequence comes from Allobates femoralis, assembly GCA_033576535.1. Classification (NCBI taxonomy): domain Eukaryota; kingdom Metazoa; phylum Chordata; class Amphibia; order Anura; family Aromobatidae; genus Allobates; species Allobates femoralis. The sequence continues at coordinate 319,481,314 of JARQOC010000002.1, read as the reverse complement.
TGTGTCGGCGATTTTATGGCCGGGCACCTGGTTCTATTAGTCGGCCCTAAAATCGCGGACACACCGCTAATGCATGTCTATGGGCAGTGAGCTCGAATTCTGATTGGTCGGCGTTCAATCCGAAATCGGGCTGACTGGCCATAGAGATGCATTAGCGGTGTGTCCTCGATTTTAGGGCCGAGAAATAGAACCAGATGGGCGGGCATAAAATCGCCGACACACCGGTAATGTATGTCAATGGGGAAAAAAAAGTCGGACCTGAATGAGAACTGCGTGTCAGTTGTGAGGGGCTCTTCTGATTGGCTGAGGGCAGTATACATCGACCAATCAGAAGAGGGCCTCAGATCTGATTGAGATACAATGGGGGATTTTTGTTCCATTGTAGTGAATGAGAACGAAGAGGACGTCGGAGGTGGAAGATCCCCGGGGCCGGACGAAGAGGCGGAGATGGCGGAAAGAAGACAGAAGACCCCCGGGGCCGGACGAAGAGGCGGAGATGGCGGAAAGAATACAGAAGACCCCCGGGGCCGGAGGAAGAGGATGGCTGGCCGGACGGAGGACTTGTGGATCGGACGGACGATCAGATGACTTGAAGGCATGTAAGTGATCGACGGGGACGTTAGCTAGGGCACGGCGGGGGTTAGAGGTGTAGGAGCTTAGGTGACAGCGGCGTTAGGTTAGGGACCTGCGGGGGCTTAGGGTGTAGGGCTTTAGCGAGAGGGGCAGGGGAGAGGCGGCGGGAGGTCAGGGGCGGCGGTGCCTTAGGGGATAGGCGTCGGGGCTTAGGGGTATCGGCGGGTCGGTGCTTAGGGTATAGGGGTTCGGCGGTGTTAGCGACAGCGGCGGGCATAGATGGGGCGGGTCGGGGCTTAGGGTATAGGGGTGCGGCGGTGTTAGCGACAGCGGCGGGCATAGATGGGGCGGGTCGGGGCTTAGGGTATAGGGGTGCGGCGGTGTTAGCGACAGCGGCGGGCATAGATGGGGCGGCGGCGGGCATAGATGGGGCGGGTCGGGGCTTAGGGTATAGGGGTGCGGCGGTGTTAGCGACAGCGGCGGGCATAGATGGGGCGGCGGCGGGCATAGATGGGGCGGGTCGGGGCTTAGGGTATAGGGGTGCGGCGGTGTTAGCGACAGCGGCGGGCATAGATGGGGCGGGTCGGGGCTTAGGGTGTAGGGGTGCGGCGGTGTTAGCGACAGCGGCGGGCATAGATGGGGCGGGTCGGGGCTTAGGGTATAGGGGTGCGGCGGTGTTAGCGACAGCGGCGGGCATAGATGGGGCGGCGGCGGGCATAGATGGGGCGGGTCGGGGCTTAGGGTATAGGGGTGCGGCGGTGTTAGCGACAGCGGCGGGCATAGATGGGGCGGGTCGGGGCTTAGGGTGTAGGGTGCGGCGGTGTTAGCGACAGCGGCGGGCATAGATGGGGCGGGTCGGGGCTTAGGGTATAGGGGTGCGGCGGTGTTAGCGACAGCGGCGGGCATAGATGGGGCGGGTCGGGGCTTAGGGTATAGGGGTGCGGCGGTGTTAGCGACAGCGGCGGGCATAGATGGGGCGGGTCGGGGCTTAGGGTATAGGGGTGCGGCGGTGTTAGCGACAGCGGCGGGCATAGATGGGGCGGGTCGGGGCTTAGGGTATAGGGGTGCGGCGGTGTTAGCGACAGCGGCGGGCATAGATGGGCGGCGGCGGGCATAGATGGGGCGGGTCGGGGCTTAGGGTATAGGGGTGCGGCGGTGTTAGCGACAGCGGCGGGCATAGATGGGGCGGCGGCGGGCATAGATGGGGCGGGTCGGGGCTTAGGGTATAGGGGTGCGGCGGTGTTAGCGACAGCGGCGGGCATAGATGGGGCGGCGGCGGGCATAGATGGGGCGGGTCGGGGCTTAGGGTGTAGGGGTGCGGCGGTGTTAGCGACAGCGGCGGGCATAGATGGGGCGGGTCGGGGCTTAGGGTATAGGGGTGCGGCGGTGTTAGCGACAGCGGCGGGCATAGATGGGGTGGGTCGGGGCTTAGTGTAAGAGCGGCAGGAGACTGTAGTGTACAGCGCGATGGTATACTACAGTCCCATGGCGCTTATGGGCATGGGACTGTAGTATACTATAGCGGTGTACAGTAGAGTAGTAGGGGCTTAGTATGGGCTTGTGTGTCTTGTAGTAGGGGCTTGTGTGTCTTGGTTGGCGGGGTAGTGTGTAAGAGCGGCAGGAGGCAGTAGTGTACAACGCGATGGTATACTACAGTCCCATGGCGCTTATGGGCATGGGACTGTAGTATACTATAGCGGTGTACAGTAGAGTAGTAGAGGCTTCTGTGTCTTGGTTAGTGGTGGGTGGCAGCGACTCGCAATGCCCGCTTCGCGGGCATTGCTTCGCGAGGCTGCAACGACTCGCAATGCCCGCTTTGCGGGCATTGCTTCGGGAGTCGCCGTGGCCGCTACGCGGCCACGGGGAGAGTCCAGGAGAAGCAGCTCGGACTCGCTAACCAAGCCACCGGAAGCAGCGCCGCTCCGACGGAAGTCGCTACGGCAATTATATAATAGATATGGGCTGAAAGTGCACACTCCCAGCTGCAATATGAGAGTTTCCACATCCAAATCGGAGAAAGGGTTTAGGAATTATAGCTCTGTAATGCATAGCCTCCTCTTTTTCAAGGGACCAAAAGTAATTGGACAATGGACTCTAAGGGCTGCAATTAACTCTGAAGGCGTCTCCCTCGTTAACCTGTAATCAATGAAGTAGTTAAAAGGTCAGGGGTGGATTCCAGGTGTGTGGTTTTGCATTTGTAAGCTGTTGCTGTGACCAGACAACATGCGGTCAAAGGAACTCTCAATTGAGGTGAAGCAGAACATCCTGAGGCTGAAAAAAAAGAAAAAATCCATCAGAGAGATAGCAGACATGCTTGGAGTAGCAAAATCAACAGTTGGGTACATTCTAAAAATAAAGGAATTGACTGGTGAGCTTGGGAACTGTAAAAGGCCTGGGCGTCCACGGATGACAACAGTGGTGGATGATCGCCACATACTTTATTTGGTGAAGAAGAACCCGTTCACAACATCAACTGAAGTCCAGAACACTCTCAGTGAAGTAGGTGTATCTGTCTCTAAGTCAACAGTAAAGAGAAGACTCCATGACAGTAAATACAAAGGGTTCACATCTAGATGCAAACCATTCATCAATTCCAAAAATAGACAGGCCAGAGTTAAATTTGCTGAAAAACACCTCAAGAAGCCAGCTCAGTTCTGGAAAAGTATTCTATGGACAGATGAGACAAAGATCAACCTGTACCAGAATGATGGGAAGAAAAAAGTTTGGAGAAGAAAGAGAACGGCACATGATCCAAGGCACACCACATCCTCTGTAAAACATGGTGGAGGCAACGTGATGGCATGGGCATGCATGGCTTTCAATGGCACTGGGTCACTTGTGTTTATTGATGACATAACAGCAGACAAGAGTAGCCGGATGAATTCTGAAGTGTACTGAGATATACTTTCAGCCCAGATTCAGCCAAATGCTGCAAAGTTGATTGGACGGCGCTTCATACTACAGATGGACAATGACCCCAAGCATACAGCCAAAGCTACCCAGGAGTTCATGAGTGCAAAAAAGTGGAACATTCTGCAATGGCCAAGTCAATCACCAGATCTTAACCCAATTGAGCATGCATTTCACTTGCTGAAATCCAGACTTAAGATGGAAAGACCCACAAACAAGCAAGACCTGAAGGCTGCGGCTGTAAAGGCCTGGCAAAGCATTAAGAAGGAGGAAACCCAGCGTTTGGTGATGTCCATGGGTTCCAGACTTAAGGCAGTGATTGCCTCCAAAGGATTCGCAACAAAATTTTGAAAATAAAAATAATTTGTTTGGGTTATGTTTACTTGTCCAATTACTTTTGACCTCCTAAAATGTGGAGTGTTTGTAAAGAAATGTGTACAATTCCTACATTTTCTATCAGATATTTTTGTTCAACCCTTCAAATTAAACGTTACAATCTGCACTTGAATTCTGTTTGTAGAGGTTTCATTTCAAATCCAATGTGGTGGCATGCAGAGCCCAACTCACGAAAATTGTGTCACTGTCCAAATATTTCTGGCCCTAACTGTATCTGTAATCTCAACATTTCTGGCATCAAACGTTCCAATAACTCTGGTAGTTTGATTTTTTAGGTTTTGTTGTTAGGAGAGATTCCCTGGTGCAGCTTAGGGTATTTTTATAGGCTTTTTTTAGGACCTGTTGTGGATATCCTCTATCTAAAAACCGTTTCTCTAGGTCTTTTCCCTGGAGATGAAAGGTGTTTACATCTGAGCAATTACGCCTTAGTCTTAGGTATTGCCCTTTCGGAATACCTCTCCTCAAAGGGGCAGGATGATGGCTGGTCCAGTGGAGGAGATTGTTAGTCGCTGTGGGTTTTCGATGGATCTTTGTACAGATCTTTCCTCCCTGATCCCTGGATAATTGAACATCAAGGAAGGCCAGTTTCTTGTAATTTATTTCAAAAGTAAAGAAGAGGCCTATATTATTGGTGTTAAGTTCTTTTACGAACTCACCAAAAGATCCTACTGACCCATTCCACAGGACCAGCACATCATCCACGTATCTGCCCCAAAATAGTATCTTCTCTGTCCACTCGCACATAGATTTATCGAACACCAAGGTGTCCTCCCACCAGCCCAGGAGCAAATTAGCGTAAGAGGGGGCACAAGGGCTCCCCATCGCTGTGCCCCTGAGCTGGTGGTAGTACTTCCGATTAAACAGGAAGTAATTGTGATGCAGGACAAAGTGCAAGAGCTCAAGAACAAACAGATTGTGTCGTCTCATTTGACTCCCTCTTGTACCCAAGAAGTGTTCAACCGCCTTTAAACCTATGTCGTGATGTATGGAGCTATACAAGGCTTCAACGTCAATAGATGCAAAGAATACCGTTTCTTCCATTGTAATACCATCCAGTTTCCTAATAAGGTCACTTGTATCACGAACATAGGATGACAATGAAGTAACAAAGGGTCTCAGAATGCTATCTATATAGATCCCAACATTCTGTGAGATGGAGTCAATGCCAGCAACAATTGGCCTACCTTTTAAAGGGGAAGTACCCTTATGAATTTTTGGTAGGGCATAAAAAGATGGTACAGTAGGGAACCGCTGTGTCATAAACTCCATCTCATTTTTTGATATCAAAAACTCCTCCAATCCCTTCACCAAAATTTCATAAAGGGTATTGGAGAAGTCAATTGTGGAATCAGATTCAAGCACTCAATAAGACCCTCTGTCACCAAGGATTGATTGACACATCTCAAGATATTGATTATGATCAATTAGGACGATATTTCCGCCCTTATCTGAGGCCTTTATCACAATCTGCTTCTTCTCAGACAGTTCCACTAGAGCCCACATTTCTTCAGAGGTTAGATTAGAGGAATAGCCTCCCCTCTTTTGCTGCAGCAGTTTCATCTCATCAGAAACCAATTTTGAAAAAATGTCAATTGAGTCAAAATCACTCTTGGGTGGCAGTTTAGTACTCTTGTTTTTTAGGGATGTGAATGGGCCTTTACCTAAGGTCTTCTACTATCTTCCCATAATATACCCAAGTCCTCCAAGGCTTCTTTGTCCTCGCTAGTGAAATCAAATCTGGAAAGATCTCCTTAGTTAAGAATTTCTTCCATTTTAATTTACGGCAAAATAGAGCAAGATCTTTGCTCCAACTGAATGCATCATACCTCTCCGTTGGTACAAAACTCAAACCTCTCCTTAATATCTCCTGTTCCTGTATATTTAGAGAATATGAGGAGAGGTTGATAATTTGATTCAGGAAATCCCTCCCTGTTCGTCCATTGAAGGGACCTGTTTGGATCGCAGTTCGTAAGGAGGGTTCTGTTCTAAAAAAGATGGCCATAAGGGAGGCACAGAGGAAGGCCACGGGATAGGTGCGGGAAGTTTTGGATGTCTTGGGTCCTCCCATTTTTTTGGTTTTTGTTTTCTCTTTTTCTTTTTATTTGGGGGTCTGTTTGGGGGAGGTGGGGCTGAAGGAGCCTGTGGAGTGTCCGAATCAACCGGTCCCTCGGATGACGAGGGTCTTGTTGAAGGGCCTTTTTGAAAAGAATATGCAGTATTTTCTTTAAATTCTGTCAAGTCCTTTATAAATTTATTATGTTTACGTTGTTTTAAATCAGACTGGAAACATTCCACCGAATTCTGTAGAATTCCCTCCCTTCTTGGAAGTCTGGATCATTTTTGAATTTAAGGGAATTGTTAATTTGATCCGTTAGATTTTTTGTCGTTTTTTCCAAAGTCAATTTTTCTTCGGAAAGTAAAATCTGCATAAAATGTATAGAGGAGGCCCTGGATTCCTTCTCCACTGTTCCAACAGCTGTGGACTCTTAGACCTTTCTGCTGGCACAATTGGTATTCTCAATCCCTTTGGAATGATACCTTGTTTAATATAGTTATTCAGGGACTGCACTTCCCACCAGGATTTTATGTTACTCTTGTAGCAACCATACAAGTCATTGAAGACTTTTTTTAGGTCAACACTACCATCATTATTTGGAGTAGGACGCTCAGAAAAAACGTCATTTGCCTCCAACTGCCATTGCCTCACATTAATGGGTTCAGATAAGAATCCTGCCATCTAGGCAACATAAGTAGTAATAAGATTTTTATATATATAATTAGTATTTATTATTTTGAGTTGCTACGAGAATAAATACCATCTTGGATAATTTTGTGAATAAAAAGTTGCACCCCCGTCACTTCCGGGTTGTGTTTGCGTTCCTAAAGGAACGCACTCAATTTTATTCGGCTGCCAAGAGGCTGCGATTGATGATGTCACGCCACTATGGAGGAAATGTACATGTGTGTAATGTTTAAATTAGCAGGTTGCACATGCCACCTCTGGTTGCCGGTTTGGAATATATGGGGGACGCAAATACTTGCGCTCCCGTCATTTTCATGACGCTGCTGCGTTTCAAATGGAACGCCACTTTCGGTTAGTAGGTGCGTTCCAAATGGATCGCAGATGCGTTCCAAATGGAACGCGGGCGTCATTTCCGGCCGTCGAGAGGCTGTGAATGATGATGTCACGCCACTATGGAGGATGCGATAATGCACCTCTGATACAGGGAATGTATGGAGCCTAATTTGGTGCTCCTCCTCAGGTGGAGGTGATCCCGCTATATTGGACACAGGTGGATTGAATCACGTGTTATGAGGGCTATATAAGGGGATGGGAGAGGATCCCAAACACTCCTGCCATGGGGCCATACCATTGATGTCCACTGAAACTGTAAGTAACCATGATTTGGCTGATTAGCAAATGATATCATATGAGGAATACCCTTTTTTTTGGATCCTTATGGTTTTTGTTTATATCTGAAAGTTCCTAAACAAAAACCTCCCTACAGGGCTTGAGGTCGGTGCATATTGTGTTTAATATGACTACCATGGACTAGTATGTTCCTGATATTTGGGGAACTCTCATATCATGAGCCTGTAAGTAAGCTTCATCTTAGTGTGTTGATACAGCCAATTTTTGTGACTAGTATGGCTGAACTTTTTATCTCTAAACATCTTTACAGATCTTTAGTGGACTAATATTTAAGGTTCTGGCCTCATGGTGGGATGTCAATTGAATTTCTTGGTGTTTTTCTGTAAGTATCCATTTTATAAATTCTTTACCCCAGTTCTTTTGGGTACCCCGACTTTATTTCAACTTATAGTACACCTGGTCCAATATTTTATAGTCAAAGGGATCTAGTGACACAGCTGTTTTCTCCTTGATGCTGCAGCAATAGAGTGCAAGGTATTCCATAGTAAATTGTTAATTAATGGATGCTATATTCACTCAGTAAAAGATGCATGTAATGACATGGTTGTCTTTCCAGGCTGTAAAGGACCTCTCCAAAAACTTCTGATGAGCCCAGTTATAAAAACTCGTTACTTGGCGAGTAGTAAGGGACTCGCAGGACTCGGTACTCTGCGAGTTTCCCAGCGATTACTCGCACAGTAACGAGTCCAATACAAGTCAATGGCTATCCTCGTTTTGTCAGAGTTTACTTTTTCTCACTCGCTAGACTCGCTATATCACATCGCTATTATGCTTGAATCTCCCCAAAGCAGCGAGTCTGAGCGAGTCTGAGCGAGTCTACGAATCCGAGTCCTGAATACTGTATTCGGGACTCGCGAATACAGAATCTGTTATGTTCCGACAAAGCTTCCGAGACAGCCTAGCGTGTTAGGTCAGAAAACTTGTGAAGATGGACAAGAATGTTAGCCAATCATATTCAGTAATGCCACAGCCATGTTGGTTGTGGCAGGACTATGATTGGCTTCTGTCCATCGTGATGCCTATGTCATGTATGAGAGGCGAGGCTGTATATAAGCCTTGCCACCGCCATTTCCTCCACATTCCAGTGACGATGTATTCTGAGCCTAGTGCAGGGTGAGGTAGATGCTGGAGCAGATAATAGGGAGTGTCAGTCAGTGTAGGGAAACTTCAATATTCCTTATATTTAACCCAAACAGCTCTTCTGAGAGCTACCAGGAGGACAGAGGAGTACTGTGTAGAGGACTGTAGGCAGGCAGGCAGCAGGAGGAGCAGCCTTACAGTGCACACAGGACCGACCTCATAGCTTAGGCTGGCTTCACATTAGCGTTCCCCTCCGCAGCGTTCTGCGGAGGGGATCCGCAATGTGTGCGCAGCGGCCGCCAGCTCCTATCCTTATAATGGGAGCGTACAGTGCTGCGCTTGACAGCGCATGACCGTGCGCACTCATTCACTCCTATATGTGATCTGTGCGCAGGCGGATGCCTGCGTACAGATCACACACTCTCGTTGCGTCCCTGGTGCGGGCGAGAGTGTGTGATTTGATCACTCATGGCGGGCTATGGGAGCGCATGGCGGTCTGCAAGCATCTGCAGACACCGTGCGCTCCATTATAAAGATAGGGGCTGCGGTCTGCATGCAGAGGCTTGCAGATGCCTCCGCTGAACGCTGCGGAGGCATCTGCAAATGTGAAGGCAGCCTTAGCTTACTCACTCAACTTTCCTAATAGCTGAAGTCAGAGGCTTAGGGTACTTTCACAATAGCGTTTATTTGAAATCGCGGCAGATGTGGTGAAAAAAACGCATCTGCCGCGATTACCGCATACCGGCTGCACTTGCGGCACGGTTGCGGCACAAAACCGCACTTGCCACACCTGCCGCAAGCCCACCTATACATTGTATGGGGCTTGCCGCAACCGTGCCGCTAGTGCAGCCGGTATGCGGTAATCGTGGCAGATGCGTTTTTTTCACCGCATCTGCCGCGATTTCAAATAAATGCTAGTGTGAAAGTACCCTTAGCTGAGGTACTATTTCTTATTTTTTTGCACCTGATAGATTTTGGGTCATAATAACCCCTTCAGCTTTATTTTCTCTGTGGCAGCCCAGTGCCTTGCTGCTTTCCTACCTGCAAATAAGACAAACTCATGCAAGTTTGGCCTCGGACACAGCAGCAAAAAACTGTTGCGAGTCGGATTTCCAAAATGGCAATGCGAGCGCTTTCCGAGACACATCTGCGATTTGTATATCGCACATTACTCGCTATTACTCGTTTCCCCATTCATTAACATTGGACTCGCTAGACTCGCAACGAGTAGCGAGTCCCGGGCTCGGACTCGCTAGAGTCAAGCGATTACGAGTAATTTAGGACTCGCCCATCACTAAAGTAGGGTGTGATATATCCCCTTCATATTCTGTGAGGACAAACAAGTCTGGTGGTAGGATTAGCCACCAAATTGGAGGAATCCTGAAGTTACTAAGATAACTACTGTTTGTCCATATGGTATTTTTATAAGATCAGAAATTGTCTGTATTGATCACATTGTGAAATGTTTGAATTTACTGTCCTGATTTTCCTACACTAATTGTTTTGTGAGTCTGGATCCGTTTTAATTGATATTTGTACAATAAAGTTGTTTTTTATTCACAAAATTACCCAAGATGGTATTTACTCTCGTAGCATGATCCAGCTTTCCTCATGACATAACCATCAGCCACAGGATATTCACTTCTTCCTGTGACTGTCTGTCGTAAGACATCCATCTGTGTTTCTGTCACAGGACGTATGTCACAAGACGTCCATCAGTTTTCCTGTCATGAAATGTCTGTCGCAAGACCTCCCACTTGTGTTCTCATCATAGCAGCATAATGTCAAAGAGAGTTCACCCTTATATGTTTCAACATTGTACTGATACATATATGGAATGATAAGACCTGTGGTCACTATTCTATTATTAAGATACCTATTCTATACACATACACACTCCATTCTCATCCCATGGGTATCACAATCGGTCCTTGACCACAGGAAATATCTTCCATTTCCATAAGAAACCATCAACACTTTTGGCTTCCTGCAGAACTTTTTTCATGCTATATAACAATTCCAGTTTAAAAGTGGAATTACTATGATAGCAATCACCAAGACAAGGTGAATCAAGAAATTCAAAATTCTTCCAGCAGAGGGTGAATGTCTCATGAAAACATCATACCAATGATGAGAAATTGCGTGTGCAATTATATTTGATCAATACATCAATAAGAAATCACTTTTACATGTAATTTTAACTTTTCTGATTTTTTTCAGACAACATTGAAATAAAAATACTATCACCTTAACCGATACATATATTAAAACTAAAAACAATATGACCTGGATGGCCCCTTTGAGAAGCCACATTAACCATCCTCCAATTCCTTTAAACCAATTTGCCGGATTCAGGAAAGAAAAAGTATTGGCCCACCATCTATCTTTGTGGTCATTATTATCTTTCTGATTTTTATCCCTTAAACGCTGCATATTCTGGAGTTAAACGAGCTAGGGTGCAACCACCTTTAACCCCTACAGGAAGCCATTTATAAGCATTTTGCCCACATACCCAATACATCCCTCTGGAGAGATCTCATATAGCTGAGTGTTGTAATACTAGTCGGTGTACTAAATCAACAAAGATACTCACATTGGTTAATATACACCACCCCAGTTTTTGCCCAATAGAACTACAATATCCTGCATCAGGGTTACTACACCTTGGTTCATTAGCTTAATATTCAGATTTACACATTAAATTATCTGGTATATTGCTGCAAGTATCACTAGTTCCATTAATAAACATAGTGGCATTGTCCCAAAACTTATATGTATATTGACCATAGGGAGCAGTCCCAAATCGGTCAACCCAATTTTATTTCTCGGCACCCAAACTCCTCCTTTAAAGGCCATATACTGCAAATTCTTAATTGTCCCGCTCAGATTTCCTTGCCACCATGGTAGATTAACCCATCCTAAAATAGGGATAGGTACTGTAGTGTTCCATAGTCGAACATTTCGGGTATCATTACTGGCCAAACTGTCTGAGCAATTGTCCCACATCAGGATTTCTTCCATTGTTACCAGTATAGCCAGGAAAGGAATACTGGTAGCTGTCACAGGAGAATGAGTACAAATCCAACAATCTGTGGGTTGAGTGTTATTCAACCCCTCCGTTATCACTTGATGGTGCACCAGGAACTTGTTGGCTATCGGCTCCTCTTGATGTAGGTTGCTCCATCCATCAGCTACACCCAAAAATATGCTTCCAAGGATTCTGCTTAACAGCCATACCTAGGGTACAATAAAAGATGGCATCTTTCCCATAAATAACATTTCTCCTGTGGGACATATTCCCACTTCTCCACTCCTGGTCTCATTATTAGCAGAGTTCTATCTTTTCCCACTGCAGTGACCTCAGCCTCAGATGGCGGTCCTTGAGTATTCTGTACTCATAATTTGGCCCCCACATTAGTGATATTGTAGGACCCAAAACCTTTATCTCCCCTGATTGTCAATTCTGTAGGGGCTGTTCCTTCCTTAACTTGGGACAAGTTTACAGGTGTAAGTAACATTTGGGCAATCCTTTGGCCCGTAGACAACACTAAGGGTTCTGTCTCTAGATTTAACATGAGAACCTTCATTTCTCCTTGATAATGAGGATGAATAACACCTCCTACTACTATTGCACCTTTTAAAGCAAAACTAGATCTTGTTGCAATTTCACCAAAATGTCCTTTAGGAATCTTACATGCAAAACCAGTAGAAATGGTACTTACCTTACCTGGTGCTATGAGCACTGCCTCTACTGAGTAGAGGTCCAGTCCTGCAGCTGCTGGAATAGCTTTTTAAGGAATTTGTGCTTCCTCATTCAATTTCCAATAGATCAATTTATCTACATGTACTTTATGTAGGCTCAGATTATGTGTAATCAGTGATAGGTCTGTTCTTAATTATTTGGAGAGCCTCACTCAAATTATCTCTCCATTGTCCATTTAAACCTGTAATGGAGTACCATAATACCATGTGATCAGTTTTAATGTTCTCAAAGTACTCCACTGGGTGGCAGATTTACAAAGAAACCTCACCATCAATCCTGAGTATGTGTCTGCAGCTGTACAGATAGATTTACACCTTCTACTCTCTGGCAGAGGACCGATGAAATCCATCTGCCACATCTAAGCTGGCAATTGACCTATGTGTCCCATTACAATATGTGGTACTGCCCTTTTCTGTGAATGTTGACATATAGGACATTGTGCAATGACTTGTTTTATAACATCTAAAGTTAAGGGCACTCCTCTGTCTTGTGCCCACCTGTAAGTGGCATTTTCTCCCAAGTGTCCACTTTTCTGATGCGTCCAAACAGCTATACCTTGCAACCATATTTCTTTCTCTTTATCAGGTTCAGTACCTGCGACAGACATTGAGGCTGCCGCATCTGCTTGGGAATTAAACACAGATTTCAATGAGTCAAGAGGTACATGTGCATCAACATGAAAGGAGTATTTTTGGTTGTTAGGACATATTCTTCAATACTTTGTCAAACATCTTTCCCCCACAACTCTTTCCTATGAATTTGTCAATCATTTTATTTTTCATCCTAATTTTTAATCCAAGTAGCTGACCCACTAACTTCAAACCATGAATCAGTGAACAAATAACATTTTATTCCTTGTTTATATTTATGTTTTTTGGCCTAAGAAAATAGCTAATACCCAATTTCACCTTCCTAACTGTATAGCATCACCTGCCTTGGCAGGGATTCCCTTGAGTACATTAACAACATCGAGGGGTTATAAACCCTTGATCTTATTATTTCAAGCATCAGCTAATCTACTATGTAACAATTTCTGTGCTATGATATTGTAAGGAGCCTCGGACATCCAACT